>OX463223.1:119269543-119912043 GCA_949820135.1 Sylvilagus floridanus
TTAGTCTCATACCCCAACCAGAATCACCAATGGCTCATAGGGACAACATTGGGCAGGTAGTTCACCTTAGCAACAAACAGACCACAGCAGTGTGGGCTTCCATCCCACCCCAGCCAGTGCTGGACTCAGTGAGTTATGGACTCCAGGCGTGATCTAGCATCATGACAGTAGAGGCCAGAGGATTAGGTGTCTGGGCCTATATCAGCCCCAGAAGAGGCTAATCAGGATAGACCACCACCTGCTAGAGATTTCCCAGTTCATTCTAAACAATACAACAACTGTAAATTTGGGACAATTCTGAGCCTGGGGAGTATTATGGGACTTAAACAGTGAAAACACACCAAAAAATAGCAGACTTGTGGCAAACTTCAACTTAGTGCCTCATCTAATGCTGACACAGCTCAAATATTCACAGGCTCAGGAAACACAAACTATTTAGAATGAAGGATAGTGACAAAGGAAATCACATTATTATAATTAATCCTTCAATGTGTATGTAGCTGATGCAGTACACCACAAACCATTAAGAATTCACAAGGAACCATGGCATTACCTAATGAACAAAATAAGGAGCCAGAAAAATAACATCTATGAGTTGAAATTTTCAAATGCTGTGGAGAATATTTCAAAATAGCTGTTTTAAGGAAATGATCAATGAACTTCAAGAGAACACAGAGAAATTATTTAAGATGCTAAGAGAGACTTGACAGCGATGAAAGTAATTAAAATAAACCAAACAAATTATTTAGCAACAAACAAGATAGCAACAGCAGAACAGGTCAAGTGGAAAAAAGAGGAATAGAACTTCAGTGCCTTGGATAAGATCCTTCTTCAGACACCTGCATCCAATATTCGAGTATCTAGGTTCAGGCTCTGGCTCTGCTTCCAATTTCAGCTTCCTGCTAATGCACTCTCTGGTAAGTAGCAGGTGATGGCTAAAGTACATGCATTGCTGTCACCCATGTAGGAGACCTGAGTTCTAGGCTCCTAAGTTTGGCCTGGCTCAGCACTAAATGTTGGGAGCATTTGGAGTATAAACCAGCACATGGCAGATTTCTGTCTTTCTCCTCTTTCCTTTTGAATAAAAAAAAAAACAATAAAATTTTTTAAAATAAAAATGACAAGTGTTGTGGTTGTGGATTAAGCCACCATACATATGAGCACCAGTTCAAGTCCCAGCTGTTCCAATTCCAATCCAGCTCCCTGCTGATGCTCCTGGGAAAGCAGCAGAAGATGCCCCAACTGTTTGGGGCCCACACCCATGTAGGAGACCCAGATTGTGTTCTAGGTTTCAGCCTGGCCCTGGTCACTACGGCCATCTCGAGAGTGAACCAGTAAAAAGGAAGCGTGCACTCGCTCGCTCGCTCGCGTTCTCTCTCTCTCTCCCCTTCTTTCTCTGTAACTCTGCCTTACAAATACATATTTATCTTTTTAAAAATATCATTATGTTCTTAAAACTGTCTATATAAAATACAGAAAATTTGTTCTCTTCATGTAAACAAATTTTAGAAAAATTGTAAATAAAAATAATTAATTTTTAAAAATAGTAAAAAAAGGCCGGCACCGTGGCTCAACAGGCTAATCCTCCGCCTTGCGGCGCTGGCACACCGGGTTCTAGTCCCGGTCGGAGCGCCGGATTCTGTCCCGGTTGCCCCTCTTCCAGGCCAGCCCTCTGCTGTGGCCCGGGAGTGCAGTGGAGGATGGCCCAGGTGCTTGGGCCCTGCACCCCATGGGGAGACCAGGAAAAGCACCTGGCTCCTGGCTCCTGCCATCGGACAAGCGCGGTGTGCCGGCCGCAGCAGGCCGACCGCGGCGGCCATTGGAGGGTGAACCAACGGCAAAAGGAAGACCTTTCTCTCTATATCTCTCTCTCACTGTCCACTCTGCCTGTCAAAAAAAAAAAAATAGTAAAAAAAATCAGTGACCTTGTAGATAGCCTATTTGAAAATACAGTTAGGGGGTTGGCACTGTGGTATAACAGGTAAAGACACCACCTACAGTACTGGCATCCCATATGGGTGCTGGTTGAAATCCCAGCTGTTCCACTACCAATCCAGCTCTCTGCTATGGCCTGGGAGAGCAGTGGAAGAAGGCCCATGTTCTTGGGTTCCTGCCCCACATGGGAGACTCAGAGCAATCTCCTGGCTTTGGATAGGCATGGCTCTGACCATTGTGGTTATTTGGGGAGTCAACCAGAATATGGAAGATCCCTCCCTCCCTCCTTGCCTCCCTGCCTCCCTCCCTCCCTCTCTCTCCCTCTCCCTCTCTCTGCCTCTCTGCCTTTCAAATAAATCAATCTTTTTTAAAAAGAAAATATACAATTAGAGAAGAAAAAAATCAGTAAGAATGAAGAAATCTTACAGGGAAATTGGAGATCATGAAAAAAAGCAAATATCTGAGTTACTGGGTTCATAAGAATGTCAAAGTGGTAGACAGTAGATCCAAAGAAATAATGACAGAAAACTTGCCAAACCTAGAAAAAAAATACAACCATCTTGGCAGAGGAAAGTCAAAGATCACTAGATTCAACCCACCCAAGTCTACCACATGATATATTATAATTAAGGTTTCCAAGGTTAAATATAAAGAGAGGATTTGCAAACCTGTAATAAAAGAAGCAAATAACGCTTAACAGAATCTCAATTCCCCTGACTGTAGACTTCCCAGAAGAAAACTTACAGACCAGGAATGAATAGGGTAAAACATTTATAGAACTAAAGAAAAAAAAAAGCCAACCAAGAATACTATACAGAGGAAAGCTATTCTTCATATCTGATAAAGAGATAAAAACATTCCAAGACAAAGATAATCTGAGAATTATCAATAATAATCTGAGAATTATCAATAATAAACATGGTTTACAAGAAATGCTAAAGGAGGGTGGGTGTTTGGCCCAGTGCTTAGTATGCCACTTGAGATGTCCATATCCCATATCATGGTGCCTGGTTTTGAGTCTCTCCTGTGCTTCCAATTTAAACTTCCTGATAATGCACACTCTAGGAGACATTAAGTGATGGCCCAAGTACTTGTGTCCCTGGCACCCATGTGGGAGACTGAACTGAGTTCGGGGCTCTTGGCTTCAGAGAGGCCCAGCCTCCACTGTTGGCAGGAATTTGGGGTGTGAAGCAGAGATGGAAGGTATGTGTCTCCCTGTCTTTCAAATAAATAAATGTGAATAGCTATACCAATTCAGGATGCTCTGATACAATAAACATGGTGCATAAACCATTCATATCTACAGTGTTAAGGCTAAAAACCAAAAGAAATAATAAGAAGCAAACTAAAATGTAAACTGACCGGACCAGAGTTGCGGCACAGCAGATAAACCCACTGCCTGTAGTGCTAGAATCCCGTATGGTTGCCAGCTGAGTCCAGGCTACTCCACTTCTGATCCAACTCCCCGCTAATGCACCTGGGAAAACATCAAAGGATGGTCCAAGTGCTTGGTGCCTTTGGACCCACGTGGGAAACCCAGAACAATCTTCTGGCTCCTGGCTACCTCTTGGCCCAGCTCTGGTTGTTGTAGCCATTTGGGAAGTGAACTGGCAGATGGAAGATCTCTCTGTCTCTCTCTCTCCCTCTCTGTAACTTTGCTTCTCAAATAAATAAATTAATCTAAAGCAAATGCTAACTGACAGGCATCACAGAAAGAGGTAAAATGGAACATCAAAAATAAAAAAGTAAGAATGGATTGCAAGTTACCTACCAATAATTACCACAAATAGATTAAATTCTCCAATTTAAAGACAAGGAGTAACTAAATGGATTAAAATGTAAGATCCAATTATATCTGGCTATCATGTAATTAATAGAACTTAACCCCCCAAACTCATGCAGATGTTTGAACTCTGAAGTTTTACATCAATAGCTGATGCACCAAAAGGCGAGACTTGATCTAACTGTAGTGGCTAGAAGGCGGGAGTCAGTGGGAGGTCTTTGGGTCATTGGAGGCTTGCCCTTAGAAGATGGTTGCTGCAGAAGGGCTCACTATTTTAGCCAAATTTTTGCCTAGCAGTTCTCTCTGCTTTCTGGTTCACTGTGTGTAATTCCTTTAAACATGGTCTGCCATGATGGAAGCTTGGAGCCCAGAACTCCATCCTGCTTTCCCAGTATTATTTGTTCCTCAGTGATAAGAGATGATCAACAAAGGAAGACTAAACAGTTAAGAAACAACTCCATTATAACAGAGTCATTTGGTGTTACACTAACCAAAACTAATTCTAGTGTGAAGCAGCCTTAGGAGTTCATCTCTAAATCCTTCTGCTCAGCTCAAATCTCCCAATGAATAATTGCATCCTGGGGATGGAGATTCGTCCTAAAGGCACTCGTTCTAGGATATCTTGCTCAAAAGTTTATTGAAATTGCACATAATATAATATAGGTCAACGGAGATCTTCATTCCACCAGTAATCTTACCACATTATTGCAGGAGATACTGGATCAACAATGAGAAGTATTTTCAACTTTTAAACAGAAAAAAAATGCATGTCCCTTGCTGCTGTAACAGTCCAAATGGCTGATCTTTTCTGAGTTACCAAAATATTTCTAGCTCATTGCTAATGATGACTAAGATTCAAGTTTAATCTCTGAAGTGATTAGTTAATTTTGACTTATTACTCACTTCCATTCTGACCCTTAGCCTATTTTCTTAGAAATCTGAGTTGATGATATGTTGAATAGGGGATTTAATAACTGGTCTGTTTCTTCATTTAAATCATTTTTTATAAGCTGACATTTTCACTGATGGAGTAAATGTACCAACTAGTACAAGTTAATACTAGGGTATGAAATCTAAATGCACTTATTTGAGATAGAAATGGCTCTGTTTAGCTCTGCTTGTATTATGTATACATACATATAGCATATAGATTTAAATACAGTTTATGAGGATGGAATTATGGTTTAATTATTAAGCAATATGTGGCAAGGCAACAGTTCTGACATTTATGAGAAAATTAAATTTCCAACATAGAAAGCATAAGACACAGTTGGGTGCATCTAATCCCCCAAGGATGTGATTATCTAATGATAAACCATGTTTTCTGCAGCTGCATGATTGCTGTTACAAAAAAATGTTTATTATAAGTAAGATTGTGTTCTTTTTGTAAGGCGAATAGATGATGTTGGTTGCACAGAATATCAAACAGATGTTTCAACAAAATTGTGAATCTTCAATGGATTAATTCTTGCTATTTAAAGTGGACGACATCTGAAAGAAGATATACATACGTGAAGAAAATGTAAATACTTTTCAAGCAAATTTCACATCACTGTAAAATAACAAACAGTTAGTAAAGGTACAGATGCAGGCAGTTTTTGCTTTTCAGCCTCATTTGGTATGCACATGGACACAAAAGCTGATGAGAATAGCACTGACTCAGGATGATTTGGGAAATTTTTCCATTAGTGGGACTAGTTCTGCTATCATTCCACCATCTGTGAGAGGACTGCCATGGATTAGGCACCACGATCCTTTTTTCTTTAAACTTAGTACAGTGTAAGTCTAACTTTTTAATTAATACTCCTGAAATCTTGAGCTTAATATCATTACCCCTACTATATGTTAAACATTCAATTTTTAATATATATATATAATTTCCTTTAATCAAAAACTTGAAAAAAATCTTTCTGAATTTGAGGATGAAATCTGTCAGATTGCAAACGCCAGACTTCTTTCCATCATATCTTCATGATGTCCCATCCAGATCAACTTTCTATCCTTCTCCATCCTACCCTGTCAATGAAGTGTAATCTATATGTACTTTATCAACATGCCCCCTTGTCTTGTTTGTGATACCAACAAGAGATCCGAAAGGTACTGACTACCATGTCTCCTTCTCTCCTGCCTGAAGCCTTCCCATTCTCTCCTCTCCCTCCCCAGACTGCACTGATAGCTCCCTCCTCTTGCTCCTTCTTGTTCAGGCCATGGAGTCAATATGTCCCTGGTAAGACTAGCCCCAACACATGACATTTTCTCTCCTGGTTCCTACTCCTATGTAAAGAATTCCAATATTACATTATCTTCAAAATATTCAATCTGAGTATTTCTGTTTCTTGCTAATATTTTGACAGAGCCATATTTTTCCAATTTGTTAGGTTAATACTGCATTAATTGTAGTTTGACTATATTCTTTCAACAACAGCTCTCAAGTACAATACCATGTACAGTGTACCATGCTAGGTACTAAGACACAGAGAGATAAAATATAGCTCTGCCTTCAGGAAGCTCACAATCTAGGACATAAACATAAAAGTATCTCATAAAAATATAATAGAGGAAGGGGACTTAATCCAGACACATAGGTCACAGAAAGCTGCTCAAGCAGGTAAAGCTTGAGCAGGATCCTGAAAGGATGAATGGCAGTTGTTAGGCATGGTGTAGGACTTCTAGAAGGGTGCTTCAGTAAGAGGACCCAGGGCGCCTAAGGCAACAAAGCTTGGGAAAGAAAGGGATGGAGTGAAAGTAAAGCTCTCCAGCATGGCAGGTCTTTCAATGAATCCCAACTGGGTTTGGGCCAGAGGTAGTCCTCAAGAGGTGGAATAGTGGTTTCTCACGTTGAAGGACATTCTACTCTGTCCTTAGCAGTTTTAGTTTAATGTTTGAAACATAAAAATTAAATAGGTGTATCTCCAATCTTGCATTTTAGGAAAGGAATCCTGAAAACCAAAGGTAGAGTGGTATAGAAGCGGTCAGTTAAGAAAACATATTCAGAACAAATTATAGAAGTTGTGACAAAATGTATTTGGGCTTGAACTGAAAAAGGAGGTAGAAAAGAGGCAGATCAAGTATTTCCTTCTGCTGAGTCACACTATATACAGTTTATACATAACGGGATTAAAGAGTAAATCAAGGATTCCGCCAAGGTTTCTGGTTTCCACCAGGCAGAAATCACCTAAATATCGGGGCTTCTCAGTGTCAGCACTGGTGACATATTGGGGCAAATAACTGTCATGAGATGGGGCTGTCCTTTGCATTGTATGATTGTTAGCATCCCTGGCCTCTACTCACTAGATGTCAGTAGCACCCTATTACACCACCCCACAGTTGTGCAACCAAAAATATCATTGTCAAATGTTTCCTCAAGTTTGCAAAATCATTCCCAAATGGAAAACACAGGCTAGCATTTTAATATAGGGTTAATAGTGGACTCATGTAGGAAAACCGAGTGTCACTCTGAACATCGAGTTTTGAGGTTTTTTTTTTTTTTTTTTTTACAGGCAGAGTGGACAGTGAGAGAGAGAGACAGAGAGAAAGAAGGTCTTCCTTTGCCGTTGGTTCACCCTCCAATGGCCGCCGCGGTGGGCGCGCTGCGGCCGGCGCACCGCGCTCGTCCGATGGCAGGAGCCAGGTGCCAGGTGCTTTTCCTGGTCTCCCATGGGGTGCAGGGCCCAAGCACTTGGGCCATCCCCCACTGCACTCCCGGGCCACAGCAGAGGGCTGGCCTGGAAGAGGGGCAACCGGGACAGAATCCGGTGCCCCGACCGGGACTAGAACCCGGTGTGCCGGCGCCGCAAGGCGGAGGATTAGCCTGTTGAGCCACGGCGCCGGCCGAGTTTTGAGGTTTTTTATAGAGGAATTGTTCGCACAAACTAGAGGGAAGCAAATGGGAACCCTGGCTGGAGATTTCCATCTGGGAATATTGGTGCATAGACAGTTGAAACCCTTGGAGAAATTGAGATCACCTTGTGAATGGATGAGTAGCCGTGTAACGTATCTTCATCATGAAAGATATGAGGGCAATGTCAACTTTCATGAGAATAAAACAATCTTATTACATGAGAAATATACAATCTTTTGTTTTTTATTTCACAGAATCTATAACCTGTTATAAACAAATTTAGATGTACATCATTATTACCTGTGGAGAAACAGTTTCTCAAACAATGTGTGAGGAATAGTTTCCACATTTACTGCTTTCCCACAACTACTTTGTAACATGAAGAGGAAGAGCACACATCACAAAAATATCTCTGCCTTGAACAGATGAAGAGATAATGTTGTCTAACGACATTTGATTGAAAATCAGCAAAGAAGGAACCAGAATTTAATATTACACAATTTTTTATCATGAAATTTTTAACACAACTTGAATTTTTTCTATTTTATAAAGAACATCTACACTCTGCATTATCATCGCAACAATAATAGCTAATACTACTGAGATTATACTAGATGCCAGAAACCCTGAGAATTTTATATGTACCATCCCATTTAATCCTCCTAAAAACTCTGGGAGTCAGACACTGTTATGATCCTCTTTTACTAAGAAGGTTAGTAAGGCTTAGAGTGTTAATGAACTTGCCCAAGGAGACGGAGCTAGTAGATATCACAGACCCAGAAGTAAAATGCTAGTCAGTGCCATGACAAGCCTCTCCTTTAGACATTATGCCATGCTACCTCAGTCTTGCACACATATAGGTAAGTGGCAAATGAAAAACTAAGGTGTGATTCACATGAATTAGTAAAATGTTCAAAAACTGTTAAGCTACTCAGGTTTTTAATGCACAGGTGTACTCAGTACTGAGACTATACACTGGGTGTCAGAAAGATGCTTAGTTTTCTTAGGTTGTACTTTAATTCTGACTTGTATTTCATTTAATTATTTATATGATCTCTTTTCCATTTGACTTGAAACTCATTAAAAGTAGACAAAGTGTCTCTGTAACACACAGTTGTATTGATTGACAAATGGTCAGTATTCCAAACCTTGGCAGACTATTTAATTATAAGCCAGGGAATGGATTAGATTCTAAATATATGATAGTAAACTCAATCCTGCATATTGTAGTAATAACCCACTGCATTAAACTGAGCTTCTGGCTGCATCTTTTAAGTGGCAAATAAACCCTGTTCAACTCTGACAGGCAAAAATGGTCCCCTAAAATTTCATTATTTGACCTACTAAAATATTTAGTATAAAGAGGAGAATTATTATTTATCTTATTTATGAGCCTGGTTCTTTGTTAGATAAATTTCTTTGAAAAAATTTAGGCAGATATTTAGCTTTTTCCCAGATTATATGGTTCAGAAGATAGAACAGCACATGATGAAGTACTCAGGCTTTGGTGCCAGACAAATCTGAGTTCAGATACGACAACTGTCACTTAATAGAAGACTTGTGTTGTCTTAGGCAAATTACTTCTCCATCCTAAGACTCAGGATATCCCCCCCCCCTCATATCTAAAGTGGATTAATTAGCAACATTATTGGGATGCTGGGGGGCATCAAATAAAATAATGCATCCAAAGAATTTCCCCCAGCCTGGAATCCATTCACATAAGTTTCTAATCCTGGGGACACAGTGAAGGTCAGGTGGAAGATAACTCTTACGTTCAATGGGCTTATCTTATACTAGAAGAGAGAGAGATTTAATATACTTAAATAATTACTGTACACAAGTTATAAAGGAAAAAGACAATCTATCAAGATGTATACATTTTATCCTAAGGAGAGTATATGCATTGTATCTTAAGGAAAATGAGACGCTAAGGAGATGAACTGATGAGACTGTTGTATCTTTTGGACACAGAACCAATAGAATAGAGAGATAAAGGATGATTCCTAGGTTTCTGGCTTGAGCAGTTGGGTAGGTGTAGATGACATTCACTGTGGTGTATTAGATTAGCAGGACACATGCTAAAACATTGGACAAACTAAGTTTGTACTGCAGGTGATATATATCAGTGGAAAAAGCTTAGAGACTATTGCATATATGAACACCATTGGCAGGCACGAGCCACCTTTGAATGGCATTGGTTATGTACCAGTTGAGCCAAAAAAATTTATAGTGCAAGACTCAAAAACTATATGCCTACTAGAAATCAAACTCAGCTGTCTAGTTGGTGTGAAGAGGCATAGAAAATGAAGCTATTTAAGGCAAGGGGAATAATTAGTACCACTCTCTCCCTAGTGCCAAGTGGTAGCTTTGGGATCTGCAAGGAAGGAAAGCCTATACTTCCGGGAATGTAGAGTCCCTACCTGTACTTCTAGGTAAGAAAAGTCCTTGTCAAGGTCCCCACAGGTGCCTAAAGGTCAACCAATGAGGATCAGACCTGTCTCAACCTTTAACCCCCACACCCTGTATCTATAAAAGGAGCCATCCCAGCCCCTGACTCTTGACTTCCCTGGCCTCCTGCTCTGTTGCTACCGGTGAACCTCGCCCGGGAGCAGAATACAATAAAAGCCTGTGAATTAATTGATTTGTCTGCCTTGGAAGATTTGTTACACGCCGGTCACCTTGCACCAAGTAGATACATGTGGGGTCTAAATCAATCTAATGCCAGTCTGTTCTTCAAAAACAATAATGTGGACACAAGATTTTACCCTCAAAAAAAAATCTTTACACTAGAGATAAAATAACATGTTACCTGGTTTTCAGTCTTCCTTATGAACAGAGATGGCTCTTCACACACTCTGAATTCCCTAAGACATTTGGTTCCCATGGGAGTGGGAGATTTCCAGCACAGTTTTTGGAAATATTTGTTAGAAAATCTGACCACCAATGAAGGGGATTGACGATTTTTGCCTTAACACAGGTATTTAGAGCTCTAATCCATAGAGATACTAGTTATACTATGAATCAACAGATTGTTAGTGCCATCCAATAAAACTTCCTACACTCAGGGAAATACTTTTTACCTCTACTTTCCAATAAGATAGGCACTAGGCATGTATACTTACTGAGAATTTGAAACATACCTAGTTCAACTGATAAATCAAATTTGGAAATTTATTTTAGTTAATTTAAATTCAAATAATTACATGTTTCTAGATGCTACCATATTGTGTTGCTCCATTTGAGACTATTAAACCCACTGATCTTGGTTTCTTTGGAAGCTTAGGGCATGATAATTAATTTATATTTCTTAGCCACTTAGCTTTAAACAGAATGAATCTCAGTTTCCTATTCAGACAGAGAAAGACCTAGGTCTAAGCTTCCTTCCATAGGTGGAATCAATTTGTAGAGTAAAACAAGGACATAGGTCTCCTTGCATATAAAAAAAAAAAAAATACTCTTCTCTGTAGCCCTGATCTTTAATAAACCACCTAGCATTGTTACAGGAAAATGGTGATGGAAAACATATTATTACCTTGGTTCTTTGTCTCACATGGAAGAAGAATTTCCAAGCAGACAAGGCAAAGACAAAAGCAAGATCCAGAGGTTTAAAAGCAAGTTGCTAGAGTCAAGGACCTCCAGCCAGAGTGGCATTGAGGGAGGTTGCAAGAAAAGCAAAACCCAAAGGATGCCATGGCACTGGGATTTTTTTTTTTTTAATTTCTTTTACAGGCAGAGTGGACAGTGAGAGAGAGAGACAGAGAGAAAGGTCTTCCTTTTGCCGTTGGTTCACCCTCCAATGGCCGCCGCGGCCGGCGTGCTGCGGCCGGCGCACCGCGCTCATCCGATGGCAGGAGCCATGAGCCAGGTGCTTTTCCTGGTCTCCCATGGGGTGCAGGGCCCAAGCACCTGGGCCATCCTCCACTGCACTCCCGGGCTACAGCAGAGGGCTGGCCTGGAAGAGGGGCAACCAGGACAGAATCCGGCGCCCCGACCGGGACTAGAACCCGGTGTGCCGGCGCCGCAAGGCGGAGGATTAGCCTGTTGAGCCACGGCCCCAGCCGGCACGGGGATTTTTAAGCACAAGTTTACAGTGGAATATCAGGGGAGTGGTGATCACAGTTAAGAAGTTAGCAATGCCATCCAAAGATGGCTCGTGCCTGCCAATAGTGTTCATATATGCACGTTTACATGCAAGTACAAAACTGTCAATCAATAAGGTGCAGACAGCCCAGCAAAAGACCTGATTTACAATTCTCTATCCAGTCTGGCTTGCTCAGGACAAAACAAACAAACAAACAAAATCACAAGGGTGGGATAGGTAACTTGTTAACTGTGATCACCACTCCCCTGATGTTCTCATGGTAAATTTGGAGATTCTTAAGGAAGGAGGGTGGTCAGTTCTGGCTAAAGATAACCTTTTGGGGGGAAGCAAGCAGTGTATACCCCAAATCCCACTGGGACCACCCTGACTGCCTATTAACCCATTTGACTCCTAACAGCTTCTCTTCAGAAATATCTTCCTTTGGTTTCCTCTCCTCTTCCAAACATTCCTGTATCTGGCTAGCAGCAACCCCTGGAAGGTGGTGCTAAGGCTGCAGTGGAGAGAATACTGGGAGACGTTAAACTAGTGTATTTTCTTCTCAGGTAAAACAAGTCTTGAAGCTCTGAGTTCAAGAGTTAAGGTAAAGTTCACTTCACAAGGTAAAGAAAATATTTCTGTTTGTGATCATGAAATTTACTATTATGTGGTATCAGGATGTGAACCAGCGGATGGAAGACTATTGTGTTTCTCCCTCTGTCTGTAATTTTATCTCTCAAATAAATCAATCTCATATAAAAAAACAAATATACTGATTATGAGTTTAATTTTATCCTCCCACTACAAAATCTTACATTAAATCTCTAGTCCTCAGTATCTCAGCAGGAAAGAATATTTGGAGATAGGCATTTTGAAAGGGTAATTAAGTTAAACTGAGGCTATTGTGGTTGGCCATAATATAAGCTGACTGGTATCCCTTTAAGAAGATTAAAATAGAACATACAGTCACCAGGGGCACAAGACCACGGAAGAAGGACACAGGGAAGCCAGGGAAGAACAAACTCTGTAGACTTTCTTTTTTTTTTTTTTTTTTTATAACGCTTTTATTTAAAGAATATAAATTTCCAAAATACAGCTTATAGATTACAATGGCTTCCCCCCCATAACTTCCCCCCCACCCGCAACCCTCCCCTTTCCCACTCCCTCTCCCCTTGCTTCATATCAAGATTCATTTTCAATTATCTTTATATACAGAAGATCAGTTTAGTATATATTAAGTAAAGATTTCAACAGTTTCTGTAGACTTTCAGCTTCCAAAACTGTGAGAAGATAATTTTCTTTTTTCATTCACTCACTCTGGACATTTTATTATGGCAGCTTAATTAAACTAAAACCCTTCTTTCAGGCATTGATATATTGTGATAAAGAAAAGGGGAATCAAAGGAGATCTTTTAATCACACCTACCTTAGTCTCTGCCCCAACCCAATTCAAACTCAAAGGAATGAAAAGATGGGTTTCAAAAACAGCAGAAGTGTCTGCTCTAGACATGGAATGGGGTATGTGTCAGACTATGGACTCTCAAGAGAACCCCAGTTAAGCCTAGTTTCCACTCCCTTAGTGGTGCATAGGAGATGGTGTAAGTTAGAAAGAAACATCTAGGGCCTTATTCAGCTGCACTGAATTTTCATGATCTCTGCAAAATTCATGGGAGCAAGTAAGGTCATCTGCAGTATACCCCATACCCTCAAGCAGCAAGCCTCACAAGCAACACCTTAAGCCTTGGTTAACTTACTGGGAAACCTTTATGATCTGGCATCCTTGCAGGATGTCACCTGTCCTTCATGCTGCAGGATGACTTGGAGTTAAATAATATTTGTTCAAGATAGATAGATACATACATACATATACATATCAATGAATGAGGTGGGGGAGAGGGAGAGACAGAGATACAGAGACAGCTCTCATCTACTGGTTTACCTACCAAAGGCTTTTAACAGCGGGGGCAGAGCCAGGATGAAGCTATGAGACAGGAACTCAATCCAAGTCTATCATGTGTGTGGCAGGGACTCAACTGAGCCATTTAACTGCTGCCTCCAAGGTGTGCATTAGCACGGAGCTGGACCTGAGAGGAGCCAGGACTGAAACCCAGACACACTGATACGATAAGTGCTCACCCCTATTTTAAGCTAATAATAAAAAGTGTGTATTAGGAGAATTCTGGGGAATTTGCTAGTAGGGGAACAATCCATGCTGGTTAATTAAAACCCTTCCTTTGTTTAAAATATACTTAATGGTCAGAAACAAGATCGCTTAAAGCGTTACAGGTCTAAACCACACTGTTAAAGCACATCTTTTCTGTGACTGAAATCTAGACAAGAAATTTCTTCAGAGATTAGCCCTGGCAAATGTTAAAAAAAAAAAAAAAAAAGGACAAGAAAAGAAATAGTGTAACTATCTGAACTGTGTGAATGAATGCCCCTGTACATCATGGGAAGTTGCCTGATTCCAAACAAAAAGATGGCTGCGAGCTATAAAATGATTGGTAATGAGAGGCAAAGAGCCATTTCTAAGCAATCCCTTCTGAAACCAAGGCAGTTTCTGCAGCAGCAGATCTCTCTGCTCTTGTATACTTTAGTAATATAAATAACCTCATGCCTTTTTTTTCATATTCTGTTTCTCTCAATACCTTCAAAAACATACACCTTCCTCTCCCTTCTTGGCTTAATTCTTTCCTCTAATCCACACAGAAAATGCTGTCGTTATAGACCTAGATTTTGTTCACGCATTTTTGCTCTCTTTTAAAATCACTTTCAACTATTTTTATTACAATGTCAAGTACTCAACAGTCAGATCACCCAATTCCTGAATGAAACCCCAAGGCTCATTGTCACCCTGTCCCTGATCCTCATACAGGCCTTCAGTGCCCAATTTAAAATATCAGTTATTGCTAAGGCCCCATTCCCTTAGAACTGCTTCAATTTTCCATTTTTGAGATGTCTACTTTTTATCTGTCAACAAATGTTGTAAGGCTGCCACAAAACACACTAGACACTGGAGTTAGAGGAAAGGTTTAGGGCCAGCGCCATGGCTCACTTGGTTAATCCTCCGCCTGCAGCGCCGACATCCCATATGGGCACCGGGTTCTAGTCCTGGTTGCTCCTCTTCCAGTCCAGCTCTCTGCTGTGGTCCAGGAGGGCAGTGGAGGATGGCCCAGGAGCTTGAGCCCCTGCACCTGCATGGGAGACCAGGAAGAAGCACCTGGCTCCTGGCTTCGGATTGGTGCAGCACCGGCCATGGCAGCCATTAGGGGAGTGAACCAACAGAAGGAAGACCTTTCTCTTTGTCTTTCTCTCTCTCTCTGTGTGTCTATAACTCTGTCAAATAAAAAAAAAAAGTAAAGAGGAAAGGTTTATTGTCAAGTGGGAAAATCTGACAGGCAGGTAGGAGAAGGCGAGAGGGTAAGAGAGATCAAGAAAGAACACGTGTTTGCGAACAGGTTCTCTTAAATCTTTGCCAGGGGGGCAGGCAGGGAAGTAGGAGTAACGAATCCCATTAAGGGTGGGAGTGTAGCTCACACTGGTAGTTGGGCCATGGAGCTTAGGACCTTAGCCTGCGGGGCAGGGCCAAGGATGGTAAGGCATAGATGGCGCCACAGATAAGACTGTGCCATTTTATTAATAAATGTGTTCTCTGAAAGTAATATCTTCTAATGCTTTAGTCATTTTTAAAAAATCAAACATCTGAAACCCACTCTTTGAAACTAAATGTGAGGGATCATATGTAGTAGCAGTTCTTCCTCAAATAACAAATAAATCCAAAGAAACTGAAAATTGGCCAACTTCAGACATAGATTTTGTTTTTAGGCCACTTCTGAGCCAAAGATAGAGGCATCTCTGATCTGGTCCACATATTCAAATACCTTCATTATTAACAATTGAAGCTACTTTGTCAAATTATTTCCATGGCAGCTGAATTTCACAGGAGATTAAGCATCTGGCAGGAGATTAATTAGATCCAATGTTTAGTGTATGATCTTAAATATTGCACACAATTCTGCCAGAATACAAGCTAAAAAATACTTTAGTATTTCTTTCAAGGTCTCAAGGTTAAAAATCTATCAACGTGCATTAGTAAATGTGGGAAGTCAGTGAATCACTGAAAAATCTAGGTGCTGATGTTTCTCTGCTTTTTTAAGTTCTAAATATAATAACTTTAACACCATGTCATTTGTATATTTTTGAAATAATTACAGATTTACAGAAAAGTTGCAAGAATGAAAGCCAAAAATCCCATGTACAGTCCTCGGCCAGATATGTCAATTGCTAACATCTTTTTCCTGGAA
This sequence comes from Sylvilagus floridanus, assembly GCA_949820135.1. NCBI lineage: Eukaryota > Metazoa > Chordata > Mammalia > Lagomorpha > Leporidae > Sylvilagus > Sylvilagus floridanus. The sequence continues at coordinate 119,285,485 of OX463223.1, forward strand.
CCACTAGAATGAAGGTTTCGGGCAATGCAATTATAAATTCCAGGAAATTTATTATCAGAAAAACACTAATATTTAACATAGAATATATCTTCAAATCTAATCATTTTTCCCCATTCCTGCCTAAATCTACAGGTAAACTTATTAATTTCTAGTTTACCTTTCTGGAACAAATTTTTAGAAAAATGAGCATATACTTGTATTTTTCTTATTTCCTTACAAAAATACACCATATATTTCCATATATATGGAAATCACTTCATCCAATTCATAAATATATGTAATGGTGTATTTTTTCCCCGTATCATTCTTATCTTAATAGAAATGTTGCTAAAGAGAGCACTAAATATGACTAAACAATTTGTTTTATGTGACACCAGTAGTTTCCCATGATAGTGATGCTTAAATGGCTTTGCCAACTAGCGGACTCTACCAGCCCTTTAAGAGACAGGGATAGAAATTCAAAGTAGGTTGGGGGATTCCAAGATGGCAGATTAGGGAACGACATACTATGCTAGGCTAAGGATAAACAATTTTTTAAAAAGTGTAGGAAGTACACTCTCAGGGGAGAATGCGAGAGAAAAAAAAAAAAAAAAACACTGGAAATCCTACAAGAGGACTAGGAATGCCATGGACCTATGTGAAGGGTGTGTACACACAGCACAAACAAATACAACTGCAGCAGCCAAGAGCCAGAGTGGGCAGCAGTTTGGAAAGAGTGAGACTGGACTGTAGCAACCTGTGGTGATACAGCCGCAGGAAGAGAATGTCATGAATTCAGACCAGAGAGCTTGTGGTAAGTGTTTGCTAGTAGTTGCCTGACCAGTGGAAGTAGAGGTAGAGAGGCACATGTATCTCACCCCAGCTTCCCCACAACAGAGCCTGCTTCCAGGCTGAGAAAGGGTGGGCACAACTTTGAGTTTCGGCAGCAGCTGCTGAAGCATTTGTGTATGTACACATCAAAAGGCTGTGATAGTACTCAGCAATCTTGGCAGTATGGGTGGCAGTCATGGGCAAGGAGCAACATTTGGCCAGTGGCTATTGCATACACGTGTGATCCAGAGATTCTAGCAGAGGCAACAATCTGCAGTACCCACAGACTTCAAGCATGGCTGAGAGGTGCCTAAGCAACCACGTAGGATGGTGAAGTGCCCACAGCCTCCCAGCATCAAGAAGCCTAGGCAAAACTGCCTTGGGGAACACCTACCTCTCTGCTGACTGGAAAGGCTGGCAGGGCAGAGCAAAACCTCTGGACCCGGTGACTGTGGGAGCCTTGTGTGCTGAGACCAAGGGGACTCAGTGTTACATGAGAAGGTGCAGGGTGCAACTGCGTATTGAGACCTACCATGCCCAACTTGAGTGTCACCCTGGCTATTTACCCCACCCTGGAGCACTGACCAGAGCTCCCTAGCCACACTGACCATACACCTCTTGGGTATGCACTGAAAGTGCAGACATTCCACTGAGCCACAGAGGCATAGCTCAAAGATAAAAGCCATCAGAGGAAAACAACAAAAATTACCTCTGCAAATACATAAAAACAAATGCATAAATTCAAGAAACAAGAATAAGGAAGATCCCATGACCCCCTCGAAGGAACACAACATTTAAATATTAGACTGTAAAGATGAAGAGACTGAGGAATGCAGGAAATGGAATTTAAAAATTAATCATAGGATTACTCAAAAGCTATCAGAAGCAAATCCATGAACTAATGAAAATCATACATAACAAAGATTTTTCCCATGAAATTGAGACTTTAAAGATGAATCCAAATGAAATATTAGAAATAAAGAATTCAATAGATCAAATAAAAATGCAGTGGAAAGCTTTAAGAGCAGACTTGGCAAGGCAGAGGAAAGAATATCTAGACTACAAGACAAATCTTTTGAAATCTTATAGTCACACCAAAAAACAAGAAGAAAATTGAAAACTTAAAAAAGTGTTGGATATTTATGTAATACTATAAACTGACCCTATATACAGTCAGAAGAGTTTCTGAAGGTGTGGAAATAGAGGCTTATTGAGTGAAATAATTACAGAAAACATTCCCAATTTGTAAAAAGAATGGGATGCCCAATAGAGGAAGCACACAGAACTCCTAATAAGCATGACTAGAAAGATCTGCAGCATGACATATTGTAGTCAAATTCCCCACAGTAAAACATAAAGAAAAGTTTCTAAAATGTGCACAAGAGAAATACTTGATTGCTCTCAGAGGATCTTCAATTAGACTCACAGCTGACTTCTCATCAGAAACCCTACAGGCTAGGAGAGAATGGCTAGATATATTCCAGGTCTTAATAAAAAAAAAAACAAAAAACTGTCAACCCAAAATACTGTAACCTGCAAAGCTCTCAATTATGAATGAAGGTAAAATAAAGACCTTCCATAACAAACAGAAATTGAAAGAATTTATAACCACTCATCCAGCCTTACAAAAAATGCTTAAGGATGTGCTACACACAGCAACACAGAAAGATACCCGTAACTATGAAAGAATGAGAAAGCAGAAAATACCCCAGTAAAAGTGTAAAAGAAATCCAAAGTAATCAATAGGAATATTTATGGAAAACGGGTGGGCCAAGTCATCATTTATCCATAGTCACCTTGAATATAAATGGCCTCAACTCTCCAGTTAAAAACTACAGTCGACTGGCTGAATGGATTAAAAAACAAGACCTATCTATTTGTTGCCTACAAGAAACACATCTCACCAACAAAGATGCATGCATACTGTGAAAGTGAAAGGGTGGAAAAAAATACTCCATGCTAACAGATACCAAAAAAGATGTGGTACTGCCATCCTAATAAGACATAAATAGACTTTAACAGAAAAAACTGTTAAAAGAGACAAGGAAGGGCATTATATAATGATTAAGGAATAAATTCAACAGGAAGATGTGACTATAATAAATGTATATGTACTCAATTACAGGGCACATGACTATTTAAAAGATATGTTAATGCTGCATTTTATCAAATGCTTTTTCTGCATCTATTGAGATCATCATATGGTTTTTATTCAATTAGTTAATGTGATATATATTTTGATTTGCATATGTTGAGCAATATCTGTACCAGAGACAAATCACACTTGCTCCAGCTAATTGATCTTTCTGATATGTTACTGGATTCAATTAGCTAGTATTTTGCTGAACATCTTTGCTTCTATGTTTATCAGGTATATTGGCCTATAGTTTTCTTTTTTTAATCTCTTCTTGTTCTGGTTTCAGAATTAAGGTGATGCTGGGGGCTGGCACTGTGGTATAGCGGGTTAAGCCTCCACCTGTGGCACTGGCATTTCATAGGGACACTGGTTTGACTCCCAGCTGCTCCACTTCCAATCCAGCCCCCTGATAATGCACCAGAGAAAGCAACAGAAGATGGCCCAAGTGTTTGGGCTCCTGCACCCATGTGGGAGACCTGGAAGAAGCTCCGGGCTCTTGACTTTGGCCTGGTCCAGCCCTAGCCATTGCAGTGATTTGGAGAATGAACCAGCAGATGGAAAATCTCTCTATGTGACTCTCCCTCTCTTTCTCTGCAACTCTACAAATCAAATAAACTTTTTTTAAAAAAGAGAAAGTAGGAATAACAATGAAAAGAATGTGAGGTTCAGAGTCAAACAGGCACTACACAAGTTTAAATCCCAGTCTCACTACTCCACTGGCTAAGAAAAATTCTTAACTCCTTTGATATTTAAATCATTCTTTAATAAGAAAAATTATATCAAAGTCACTTATTTTTGAGGATAAAGAGATTTTAAGCTGAAAATTAATATCTGTAGATGTGCTATGTTTGACAAACATCCTGTTTTTAAGTGTCTTTATTAGAGATACATCCTATTTATCCTAAGCTACCTGTTTTCCTTGAATCATATGCTACTTTTACATTATTTTTAAGCTCTTATTTTAATTAATAGACTAATGCTTGGGTGCACACAAATCTTAGCCTCATAGGATGCCAAATGAAGGATTGAATCTAAATTTGTATTAAAAACATGCTAAGCCAGAGATCAAGTAGTTAATTTATCATCAAACAAATGAGACAATCATAGAAATATGTCTGTTTCTAAATATCCACTTTAGGAGTTACCTATGAAACTTTTTAATCAAAGCTTGTGAGTTATGTAGTGATAAAGAATAGACTGTGGTAGGAAATAAGAATAAGAGTTACTCTTGAAATTCTTATTACAGCTCCTCATCTGCCCATTTTTTATATAAATATGGCTCCGTTTCCTTGCCTCTTCAAAAAGTGCTTTTCTGGCATCCAAACTGATTTTAAGATTGAGTTTCCATTTAAAAAGCCTAAATTGGAAGTTAACAGTGACGCAGAGCACAAATAGAAGCAAAGACTTGAAAGCTGCATGGGAACCCTGTTGAACAGCTATTGAAGCAAGGTTGGCCAAGCAATTTGGTATGCTGCTCTTTCCTGGCAATGTCTCACTGCTCTAGCTGCTGTGTTCAGCAGTTCTTTGTTGATGTCTAGTCTGCAGTTAGTTTTCGTTTCCTTTAAAAAGCTAATTTAAGGATTTTATTTTTGATATCAGTCTATTTGTATAGTCTCCAATACCTATCTACTGGTGTTTCAGAAATCTTGAATGGGACATGGAATAAAAACCACCACCTTCATTCTGAAGCATGCTACTGGCCTGGATATTTTCCACCAAGAATATTTCATTACTGTTAGGAAACAGAAAGTATATGGTGTGGGTGTGTGTGTGTGTGTGTGTGTGTGGTGGCAGCAACAGCAAGAACAAAAGGGAGATGAGATGGCAATTTGACAGCCTGGGGAAAGCTCAGAAAAGGAAATACTCTGAAAACCAAAGTACAATTTTAATGGTAGTTTATGGCAATATTGGTCCACAATTTGTTCACATCTCCCTATTTGTGTACTTTTGGAAAGTCTCTTCCCACACTAAGTATGAGATGGGCCCTATGATTTCCTTTGGTCCTTGAGGGATTTGAAAAATGCTTGCAGATTCAGATTCTCCCCCTTCTCCTGGATTCTGTTGCCATGTGAAGATGCCCAGGCTGGTCTGCCGGATGACAAGAAAAGCATCAACCAGTAGTTCCCTATCAGCATGGATGACAGCCAGCAATCCCAGAAGTAGGGCCACCATGCCAACTTCCATCTGAAAGCAGATGCATGAGTGAGCCCAGCTAAAACCAAAAAAAATTTACCTAGCTGAGCCTTGCCCAAATTGCCAACCTACAGAATCATGAGTCTAACTGATGGCAGTTTCAAGCTGCTAAGTTTAGCAGTGGTGTGTTACACAGCAACATAGCTGATACAAGCCTTTTTGAGTTTTGTTTCCTAAAGTGTTAGGTAAATGTAAAATCATAATATTCTTATTACGCCTCCAAATTCACTATTATTGACCATATTAGATGTACTCAAAAGGAAACTCAGTTCTACTTATAATAACAAGTAAAAGTTACTGCCTCCTATTTTCATTCTCTGAAGACTATTTCAATATCTTATCTTAGCCAGCACCGCTGCTCAGTAGGCTAATCCTCTACCTGCGGCACTGGCACACCGGGTTCTAGTCCCTGTCGGGGCACCGGATTCTGTCCCCATTGCTCCTCTTCCAGGCCAGCTCTCTGCTGTGGCCCGGGAGTGCAGTGGAGGATGGCCAAGTGCTTGGGCCCTGCACCCCATGGGAGACCAGGAGAAGCACCTGGCTCCTGGCTTCGGATCTCTCTGTCTCTGTCTAACTCTGCCTGTCAAAAAAATAAAATCTTATCTTAAAGGTTGCAAGTGTTGAATCTATAATTTTATTCTGAAATGACTAATGAAAAATACTTAGCATAATGACAGGAACATGTGAGGCTTTCAGACAACGTGTTTAAAGCTGTGAATATATGACACAAATATATGAATAAGGACAGTAAAATTTGGAAAATTCAAAAATTGACCATCAAATCTACCTCTAGGGAATGACTTTCAAATGTAAAATTTCATACTAAAGAAAACATTTCACAATCTTTCTATCTCTCAATTATATGCAGTCCATGAGGAAGAAACTTAAGAAATGATTTTTAAAAATCTAAGAGAAAAAGTCTGAGGAAGGAATGGTTTAACACCACACTTTCAACTTACTCTGTACCTAGCAGGTGAATGAATGACTTGAATCAGATCTCCTTGTAAACATGAGAATGGTATTTATTAAAGACTTTATAAGTAAATAAACCTGGAATTTGTATATTTATAAACTATGGTTTCCTGGAGATGAGGGATAATTAAATTAGCTATGTAATTAATGGGATACAAAGTGTTCCAAACCCAGCTAGTTTCTTTTCATGGGCAGTGTTTCCATATATATTTCTCAACACATATCTGTTAATCCAGAATTGAAACGTGGCTAATGAAGGAGGAAAAGTCATGTTCAGAGGCTAGAATTGATTACTTTGGTATCTTCCAGGCATGGAAGTTTTCATCTGTGCCTGACACTTACTTGCATCATGTGAATGATTTAGTTTGGTGCTGGGTAATAACGATTTTATAGTTTGCATTATAATGAGCACATTTTTACATTTTTAAAGATTTCTTCATACAATGATTAATAACTGTTATTGTGACTATAGGTAATAGTGTGTTGCATTCTTAAAATTCCTATGATTTTAAATATTCTCACCAGAAAAATGTTAAATATGTGAGTTTATGTTATTTAGCTTAATTTAGCCATTTCATAATGTATGCATATTTCAAAACTTAATGTTATACACAATAAATTATCTTTCTGTCAATTGAAGCAATTAAAAATAAATAATTGTATTGACCAAATATCCAGCAAGGTTCTCTCCAGTTTTTATGTTCCTATATCAGTTCTAGTACAGATCTATCATGTTCCTATAGTGATGCTTTACATTCCCTATAAAAATCCATTTCTGAAGACTAGAAATTTTAATCATTTCAATACCTCCCTCAAGACACCTGGTATCTAGTAGATATTTAATAAATGTCTGTTGGATTCAATTAATTAACAGGAAACCCCTTTTTATGTTGAAACTTTAGCAGAAGTAAGTTGAAACTGACCACAAACATTTTTAAACATATTTTATAGTAGTCACATGTGCACTTTTATATGATATTAAGGATTAGGAAAGAACCCTTATCAGAATGAGCCCCCAAAGTAGAAATCAGAGAAAAATATTCAGATAGGATTATGTAAAAATTTAGAATGCTTGATAAAAATGCAAAGTAAAGCTAAAGAGCAAATGATGAGCTGGAGGAAATCCATGAAGTGTATACAAGAGACCACGGAAAATTATTTTCACAAATATAACTCCTTCAGATTAACTTTTTTTGACAGGCAGAGTGGACAGTGAGAGAGAGAGACAGAGACAAAGGTCTTCCTTTTGCCATTGGTTCACCTTCCAATGGCTGCCTGCACACTGCAGCCAGCGCACCGTGCTGATCTGAAGCCAGGAGCCAGGTGCTTCTCCTGGTCTCCCAGGGGGTGCAGGGCCCAAGCACTTGGGCCATCCTCCACTGCGCTCCCGGGCCACAGCAGAGAGCTGGCCTGGAACAGGGGCAACCGGGACAGAATCCGGTGCTCTGACCGGGACTAGAACCCCGTGTGCCAGCGCCACTAGGCGGAGGATTAGCCTGTTGTGCCGTGGCGCTGGCCCAGATTAATTTTTAAATGAACACTTCGGTAGAATGGACATAGAAACTAAACAATACTTAATAAAAGAAATATAAAATGAGCCTAAAATATATGGGAGAAAAGGTTCAAAAGCACTGCAATCAAACAGAGAAATACGGAGAAACTTTTGTCCAACAGAAAGATAAATGTTTAGAGAAATCCAGTTGATGAGATACAACGATAGAGGAGATCTGAAAATCTCAGAAACGCTAAAACAGGAAAAGACAACTTTGCTCACTATTCTTCACTTAAGGCATTCAAGTATAATTCCTGTCCATTTAGGAAAGTTAGATTTGGACAAGGTGCTTTTTAAAGGTGGAAGAGAGGCAGCACATTTTCCTTTCATAAAATTGTAGTAGACCTATAGGGTGAAAGACAAACATGATTCCCAGCTCACATTTGCTAGCTTCTGGCCCAAAGGACTAACATTGGACCTGATGGAACCTCAAAGTGGCATCAGCTTCTCACGAAGATCACCAGTAGCCCCCTCATCTATGTTGCCATTTTAATAGTCAGACATTCATGGCTTCTTGGATTTCACCATATATTTGCTTTTTTAAGAATTTATTTATCTATTTGAAAGGTAGAGAGGGAGGAGAGTTGGGGGGAGGGAGGGAGGGAAGAAGGGAGGAAAGGAGGGAGATCTTCTGTCTTCTGGTTCACTCCACAAATGGTTTAACAGCCAGGGCTGAGCCAGGCCACATTCAGGAACCAGGGACTCCATTGGGAACTCCATCAGGGTCTCCCATGTGGGGGGCAGGGGCCTGAGCACTTGGGCCATCCTCCACTGCTTTTCCAGACACATTAGCAGGGAGCTGGATTAAAAGTGGAGCAGCAGGGGTTTGAACCAGTGCCCACATGGGATGCTGGTGCTACAGGCAGCAGCTTTACCCACTACACTACAGCACAGCCCCCCCCCCCCCCCATCACAAATTTCAACATTTCCATGACTGCATTTCAGGCTGTCATTGTTATGGAATTTCTCCAGTCCTCTGATTTTCCTCTCTCAGAGCTTCACTTCCTCCAGCTCCTCCTAATGTTTTATGTTTTATTTATTTGAGTTAAATCCTCAATCTCTCTTTCTCTGTCTCCCTCTAAAACACATACACACATATACATGTACATACAGACATAAATACTGAATGGATAGATTTAACTGCAGGATAAGTTAGAATTATGAACTATAAGATCAGGAAAATAAAGCCATTCAACACTCACATACAAGCATATAAACATACTCTGGAAAACTGTTTTTGTAGTTTATTACAAATGTGAATGTGAACCTACCTTATGACTCTATAATTCCACATCTAGCTATGTACCTAAGAGAATGAATGCATATGTTCACAAAAATATATGCATAAGAATGCTCATAAAACCTTACTTTAACAGCCTCAAACTAGAAACAATATAAATGTCATCGAAACATGCAAGGGTAATTAGATATTTATACAATGGAATCTTACATAGCAATGTAAAGGAATGAATTATCAATTCACACAACAACACATGAATTTCAAAAATACTGCTTCGACCAAAAGAAGCCAGAAACCAAAGAGTATGTTACATAATTTCATTTATAGGAAGTTCAAAATCAAGCAAAACTAACCCAAGGGGACAGGAATCAAAAGAATAGTTGCTTCAGGGGAAGAGAAATTAGGGAGAAAGGGTAAGGAATACTTAGTAGAATGATTTTAAAAAAAAGTGCTACAAATTAATCAGGTAATGGCTAGAGAGCCATGCATACTTGTCAAAGCTAACTAAATTTTATACTTACAATATGTACATATGGGGCATGTGTTTGGTACAGCAGTGAAAATGGTGCTTGGGATGCCTGCAATGGATATCAGAGGGGGATTCAAGTCCTGGCTTCACTCCTGATTCCAAAATCCTGCTAATGCACACCCCAAGAGGCTCAATACTTGGATCCCAGCCACTCACATGGAAGACTGACTTCCCAGCTCCCAGCTTCATCTTGGCCCAACTGGCTGTTGCAGGAATTTAAGGAATAAGCCAGTGTATGGAAGATGTGTCTATCTGTCTGTCTCTCTACCTCTCACTCTCTCTCTCTGGCGTAGCAGGTAAGGCTGCCGCCTGCAGTGCCAGCATCCCATGTGGGCGGCAATGAGAGACCCAGCTGCTCCACTTCCAATCCAGCTCTCTGCTATGGCCTGGGATAGTGGTGGAAGATGGTCCAAGTCCTTGTTACCCTGCACCCACACGGGACACCCAGATGAAGCTCCTGGCTCCTGGCTTCGGAATGGCACAGCTTTGGCGTTGTGGCCATCTGAGTGAACCAGCAGACGGAAGACCACCCCATCCCACCTGCCTCTCTTTCTCTCTGTGTGTAACTGTGACTTTCAATTAAAATAAATAAATCTTAAAAAAAAAAAAAAGAAAAACTGAGAGGCATACAGTTAGATTAATACTTTCACTATTAAATAGGAAGATACTAGAAAATAATTTTCTATGTTTTTTGTTCCTTAAAAAACCATCTTATAAATGTTAACTTTAATAAGGTGTCACATAATACAGGAAAGAAAAGGCTCATGGCCAGATATTCTCTTTCCATTAAGGTATTCTTAATCACCTCCTTTGATAATTCCTCTGGAGAGCTGCCAGTTCAAATATGAAAACTCCTTAAAGTACAATGTTGGAGGTAGCCTTATAATATTAATATCTTGATTACAGTCTGTTACAAAAACAAGAGCTAATGCTCATTGAGTTCTATAACGTAACTGAGTAAGGCAGCACCTAGCACAGAGTAGATGCTCTCAATGTTTGTCGAATGAAAAGATTTTTTTTTCCAGTGTCACCCTATTTGCTTTATCATTACTATCTCACATAACTCCATCTCACTTAACTCTTACAACAATCCCAAGGTACATGGCTACATAAACTTTCCTATGCGGTAGAGTTGGATTTGAGTCAAGGCTATGTGACTCCGTATGTTTTCTTGCTTCCATTTCACAGCTTCAGGTTGACTATGTCTTCCCTATGCCTTAGTCCTAGATTTAGTCATCCAATTGATTGTCAGAGTTTATGATCAATTAGTTAATCTCTCACCCAAACATCATCTGTCTCAGTCCTTAAAATCACTGCCTCTGGGCCCACTGTTTTTGCTAACTGCCACTCATCCTCAGTCCTGTAATTTTTTTTTTTTTTTTTTTTTTTGTGACAGGCAGAGTGGACAGTGAGAGAGAGAGACAGAGAGAAAGGTCTTCCTTTGCCGTTGGTTCACCCTCCAATGGCTGCCGCAGACGGCGCGCTGCGACCGGCGCACCGCGCTCATCCGATGGCAGGAGCCAGGTACTAGGTGCTTTTCCTGGTCTCCCATGGGGTGCAGGGCCCAAGCACTTGGGCCATCCTCCACTGCACTCCCGGGCCACGGCAGAGGGCTGGCCTGGAAGAGGGGCAACCGGGACAGAATCCGGCGCCCCGACCGGGACTAGAACCCTATGTGCCGGCGCCGCAAGGCGGAGGATTAGCCTGTTGAGCCACGGCGCCGGCAGTCCTGTACCATTTAGTATAGTAGCCCTTAGCCACATGTGACTATCAAATACTAGAAATGTAGCTAGTGAAAACTGAGCTGTTCTGTAATTACAAGATACAGACTGGATTTTGATGCTCTAGTATGAGAAAAAGTTTGCAAAAATGTATCAGTGTATTTATATTGATTGTATATATGTTTAAACAATGCTATTTTAGATATTATTGGGTAAAGTAAATATTAAAATTGATTTCACTTGTTACACTTAGAAATAGCTACTAGATACTAGTATTGTTTATGTGATCCCTTTGACTCTTAATCCTATCATTATGATCAATTATGAACTGAAATTGATCACTTGGACTAGTGAGGTGGCATTGGTACATGCCACCTTGACGGGATTGAATTAGAATTCCCTGGCACGTTTCTAACTCTACCGTTTGGGGCAAGTCCAATTGAGCAGGTCCCAAACTATACATCTCCTCCCTCTCTTATTCCCACTATTACATTTAACAGGGATCGCTTCTCAGTTAAATTTAAACACCAAAGAATAATTGTGTGTTAAAGAGTTCAACCAATAGTATTAAGTAGAGCAAAAAAATGCTGAAGACTAGTGTCTGCTAATACTGATAGAATTAAAAAGGAGAAAACAATCCAACATGGGAAGTTCGATACACAGCAGACTCATAGAATGGCAGATGTTTTAAACAGCACTCCGGCCTCAGAATCAGCCCTCAAGGCATTTGGATTTGGCTAAAAAGCCCATGAGAGGGGCGGAGCCAAGATGGCGGAATAGTGAGGACGCGCACTAGCAGTCCACAAAAAGATAGTTTAATAAAAACAGAGTTACTGTAGCCTCAGGAAAAATCTCACGGAAAAAAATGCAGTGGAAATTCTTCCGGACCCAGTGAATGAGACGCAGAGGACCTAGGGGAAAGTAAGTTTGCGAACGGCAAATCGTGCCTTAGTGGCACGGGAGCTGCCGGGAGGGACGGGAACCGGACGGAACAGTCGCCATTGGATTCGAGCGCTTAAACGGGAGCCGATACAGGGATCCCGAGACACTGGCGGGGGGAAGCAGACGCCACGGGGGAAACAGCACAATTGAGGCGAGCCCACACGGACACTAGCCTCTTTCATTGCCCACCCTGCTCACTCGAGCTAGACTGAACACAGTGGGACGGCGTGCGCCCGCCGGCTGAACCGGAAGCCGGGCGGAACACAGTCGCCATTGGAACTGAGCGCTTGAACGGGGGCCGATACAGGGATCCCGAGACACTGGCGGGGGGAAGCAGACCCCCCACGGGGGAAACAGCACAATTGAGGCGAGCCTGCACAGACACTAGTCTCTCTCGTCACCCACCCTGCTAATTCGAGCTAGATTAAACGCAGTGGGACAAGGCGCGCCCGCCCGCCCGCCCGCCCGCCCATCACTGAGGCAGACGGAACCAAAAACCCGAGGCTGTAGAAACCTGAAGGGGATCCAAAAACTGGGAACACACCGCGCACACAAACTCCGTTACCTTGACAACCCAGAGAAAGAGTGTGGGGAAAAAAAAAAAATGCCAAATAAAAACAGATTCCGAGGGAGCAAGATCAAGGAAGACGCTATGATGACCCCAAACGGAAAAGACACCCCAAGTCAGGATTATGAAGATAATGAGATAGAAGAAATGCAAGAAGCAGATCTCAAAGAATTGATAAGAACATTAAGAAGTTCTCAAAAACAAATTCTTGAACTACAGAAATCCTTAATGGATAAGATAGAAAATCTCTCTCGCGAGAATGAAGTACTACGGAGAAATCAAAACGAAATGAAACAACTAGTAGAACAAGAAGCTACGAGAGTGACAAAAAATCTTAATGAATTGAAGAATTCAATAGATCAAGTGACAAGCAATCTTGAGGGCCTTAAAACCAGAATGGGTGAAGCAGAAGAGAGAGTATCGGACCTAGAAGACAGAGAACAGGAGAGGAAACAGTCAAACCAAAGACAAGAAGAGGAAATTAGAAAACTAAAAGATATCGTCGGGAATTTACAGGATACTATTAAAAAACCCAACATTCGGGTTCTAGGTGTTCCTGAAGGTATGGAGAGGGAGAAAGGATTAGAAGGCCTTTTTAGGGAGATACTAGCAGAAAACTTTCCAGGCTTGGAGAAAGACAGAGAAATCCTAATCCAGGAAGCTCATAGAACCCCTAATAAACATGACCAAAAGAGATCCTCTGCACGACATATTGTAATTAAACTCACCACAGTGAAGCAAAAAGAAAAGATCCTAAAATGTGCAAGAGAGAAACGTCAGATTACTCTCAGAGGATCTCCAATTAGACTTACAGCTGACTTCTCAACAGAAACCCTACAAGCTAGAAGGGAATGGCGAGACATAGCCCAGGTACTTAGAGAGAAAAACTGCCAGCCCAGAATATTATACCCTGCAAAGCTCTCATTTGTGAATGAAGGTGAAATAAAGACCTTTCATAACAAACAAAAATTGAAAGAATTTGTTGCCACTCGTCCAGCCCTGCAAAAGATACTTAAAGACGTGTTACACACAGAAACACAGAAACACGACCATCAACATGAAAGAAGGTAAACGAAGGGAACCTCACGGCAAAAGATCACAGGGAATTCAAAGCATACATTAGAAAATATCTGGCAAATGGCAGGGCAAACTTACCACTTATCAATAGTCACATTGAACGTTAAAGGTCTAAACTGTCCTGTTAAAAGACAGAGATTGGCTGATTGGGTTAAGGAACAAAAACCATCTATTTGCTGCCTACAAGAAACACATCTTTCCAACGAAGATCCATACAGACTGAAAATAAAAGGATGGAACAAGATATACCACGCCAACAGAAATGAAAAAAGAGCGGGTGTAACCATCTTAATATCGGACTACATAAACTTTAACACAAAAACTGTTAAGAGAGACAAAGAGGGGCACTATATAATGATTAAGGGATCAATACTACAGGAAGATATAACAATTCTCAATGTATATGCACCTAATTACAGGCCACAGGTTTATTTAAAAAATTTGTTAAGAAACTTAAAGGGAGACTTAGACCCCAACACAATAGTACTGGGGGACTTCAATACTTCACTCACAGATATTGACAGATCGACAGGACAGAAGATCAACAAGGAGACAGTAGATTTAAACAACACTATAGCCCAAATGGATCTAACAGATATCTACAGAACTTTTCATCCTACAAGTAATGCATTCACATTCTTCTCAGCAGTACATGGAACCTACTCTAGGATTGATCACATATTAGGCCATAAAGCAAGTCTCAGCAAATTCAAAAGAATTAGAATCATACCATGCAACTTCTCAGACCATGAGGGAGTGAAGTTGGAAATTAGCAACTCAGGAATCTCTAGAGCATATGCAAACACATGGAGATTGAACAACATGCTCCTGAATGAACAATGGGTCACTGAAGAAATCAAAAGAGAAATCAAAAATTTTCTGGAAGTAAATGAGGATAACAGCACAACATACCAAAACTTATGGGATACAGCAAAAGCAGTGTTAAGAGGAAAGTTTATATCAATAGGTGCCTACATCAAGAAACTGGAAAGGCACCAAATAGATGAGCTTTCAATGCATCTCAAGGATCTAGAAAATTTGCAGCAAACTAGACCCAAATCTAGTAGAAAAAGAGAAATAATCAAAATTAGAGAAGAAATCAACAGGATTGAATCCAAAAAAACATTACAAAAAATCAGCCAAACGAGGAGCTGGTTTTTTGAAAAAATAAACAAGATTGACACCCCATTGGCCCAACTAACTAAAAAAAGAAGAGAAAAGACCCAAATCAGTAAAATCAGAGATGAAAAAGGAAATATAACAACAGACACCACAGAAATCAAAAGAATCATCAGAAATTACTACAAGGACTTGTATGCCAGCAAACAGGGAAACCTATCAGAAATGGATAGATTCCTGGACACATGCAACCTACCTAAATTGAACCAGGAAGACATAGAAAACCTAAACAGACCCATAAGTGAGTCAGAAATTGAATCAGTAATAAAGGCCCTCCCAACAAAGAAAAGCCCAGGACCAGATGGATTCACTGCTGAATTCTACCAGACATTTAAAGAAGAACTAACCCCAATTCTTCTCAAACTATTCAGAACAATCGAAAAAGAGGGAATTCTCCCAAATTCCTTCTATGAAGCCAGCATCACCTTAATTCCTAAGCCAGAAAAAGATGCAGCATTGAAAGAGAATTACAGACCAATATCCCTCATGAACATAGATGCAAAAATCCTCAACAAAATTCTGGCCAATAGACTGCAACAACACATCAGAAAGATCATCCACCCAGACCAAGTGGGATTCATCCCTGGTATGCAGGGATGGTTCAATATTCGCAAAACAATCAACGTGATACACCACATTAACAGGCTGCAGAAGAAAAACCATATGATTATCTCACTAGACGCAGAGAAAGCATTCGATAAAATTCAACACCCTTTCATGATGAAAACCCTAAGCAAACTGGGTATAGAAGGCACATTCCTCAATACAATCAAAGCAATTTATGAAAAACCCACGGCCAATATCCTATTGAATGGGGAAAAGTTGGAAGCATTTCCACTGAGATCTGGTACCAGACAGGGATGCCCACTCTCACCACTGCTATTCAATATAGTGCTGGAAGTCTTAGCCAGAGCTATTAGGCAAGAAAAAGAAATTAAAGGGATACAAGTTGGGAAGGAAGAACTCAAACTATCCCTCTTTGCAGACGACATGATTCTTTACTTAGGGGACCCAAAGAACTCTACTAAGAGACTATTGGAACTCATAGAAGAGTTTGGCAAAGTAGCAGGATATAAAATCAATGCACAAAAATCAACAGCCTTTGTATACACAGACAATGCCACGGCTGAGGAAGAACTGCTAAGATCAATCCCATTCACAATAGCTACAAAAACAATCAAATACCTTGGAATAAATTTAACTAAGGACATTAAAGATCTCTACAATGAAAATTACAAAACCTTAAAGAAAGAAATAGAAGAGGATACCAAAAAATGGAGAAATCTCCCATGCTCATGGATTGGAAGAATCAATATCATCAAAATGTCCATTCTCCCAAAAGCAATTTACAGATTCAACGCAATACCAATCAAGATACCGAGGACATTCTTCTCAGATCTGGAAAAAATGATGATGAAATTCATATGGAGACACAGGAGACCTCGAATAGCTAAAGCAATCTTGTACAACAAAAACAAAGCCGGAGGCATCACAATACCAGATTTCAGGACATACTACAGGGCAGTTGTTATCAAAACAGCATGGTACTGGTACAGAAACAGATGGATAGACCAATGGAACAGAATAGAAACTCCAGAAATCAATCCAAACACCTACAGCCAACTTATATTTGATCAACGATCCAAAACCAGTCCCTGGAGTAAGGTCAGTCTGTTTAATAAATGGTGCTGGGAAAACTGGATTTCCACGTGCAGAACCATGAAGCAAGACCCCTACCTTTCACCTTACACAAAAATTCATTCAACATGGATTAAAAATTTAAACCTACGACCCGACACCATCAAATTACTGGAGAGCATAGGAGAAACCCTGCAAGACATAGGTACTGGCAAAGACTTCTTGGAAAAGACCCCAGAAGCACAGGCACTGAAAACCAAAATTAACTACTGGGATTGCATCAAATTGAAAAGTTTCTGTACTGCAAAAGAAACAGTCAGGAAAGTGAATAGGAAACCGACAGAATGGGAAAATATATTTGCAAACTATGCAACAGATAAAGGGTTGATAACCAGAATCTACAAAGAAATTAAGAAACTCCACAACATCAAAACAAACAACCCACTTAAGAGATGGGCCAAGGACCTCAACAGACATTTTTCCAAAGAGGAAATCCAAATGGCCAACAGACACATGAAAAAATGTTCAAGATCCCTAGCAATCAGGGAAATGCAAATCAAAACCACAATGAGGTTTCACCTCACCCCGGTGAGAATGGCTCACATTCAGAAATCCACCAACAATAGATGCTGGAGAGGATGTGGGGAAAAAGGGACACTAATCCACTGTTGGTGGGAATGCAAACTGGTGAAGCCACTATGGAAGTCAGTCTGGAGATTCCTCAGAAACATGAATATAACCCTACCATTCAACCCAGCCATCCCACTCCTTGGAATTTACCCAAAGGAAATTAAATTGGCAAACAAAAAAGCCGTCTGCACAGCAATGTTTATTGCGGCTCAATTCACAATAGCTAAGACTTGGAACCAACCCAAATGCCCTTCAACAGTAGACTGGATTAGGAAATTATGGGACATGTACTCTACAGAATACTATACAGCAGTCAAAAACAATGAAATCCGGTCATTTGCAACAAAATGGAGGAATCTGGAAAACATCATGCTGAGTGAATTAAGTCAGTCCCAAAGAGACAAATATCATTTGTTTCCCTTGATTGGCGATGACTAACTGAGCACCAAAGGGGAAACCTGTAGAAGTGAAATGGACACTATGAGAAACAGTGACTCGATCAGCTCTTGTGCTGACTGTTGTTGTACAATGTAATACTTTATCCATGGTAGTATTTTTTTTTTCTTTATCCTAGTACTAGTGGTTGAACTCTGTAATTAACACACAATTATTCTTAGGTGTTTAAATTTTAACTGAAAAGTGATCTCTGTGAAATATAAGAGTGGGAATAAGAGAGGGAGGAGATGTAAAATTTGGGACATGCTCAATCGGAACGGCCCCAAATGATGGAGTTAGAATTGTGCCAGGGGTTTCCAATACAATCCCATCAAGGTGGCATGTACCAAGGCCATCTCATTAGTCCAAGTGATCAATTTCAGCTCACAATTGATCACACTGATAGGTCTAAGAGTCAAAGGGATCACACAAACAAGACTAGTGTCTGCTAATACTAACTGATAGAATGAAAAAGGGAGAGAATGATCCAACATGGGAAGCAGGATACACAGCAGACTCATAGAATGGCAGATGTCCTAAATAGCACTCTGGCCTCAGAATCAGCCCTTAAGGCATTCGGATCTGGCTCAAGAGCCCATGAGAATATTTTAGGCATGGAAAGCTAAGACACTCTGGAAAAAACAGAAGACCTAAATGAAAGATCTCCGCGAGTGAGATCCCAGTGGAAAGAACGGGGCCATCAAAGAAGGAGGTACCTTTCTCTGAAGGGAGGAGGGAACTTCCACTTTGACTATGGCCTTGTGGGAATAAGATCGAAGTCGGCGAACCCTAAAGGCTTCCATAGCCTCGGCAACTCATGACCAGAGCCTAGGGAGATTACTGACGCCATAAACAAGAGTGTCAAATTGTTAAATCAACATCAGGAGTCACTGTGTACTTACGTCTCATGAGGGATCTGTCCTTAATGTGTTATCCAATGTGAAGTGATGCTATTACTAGTACTGAAACAGTATTTTTACACTTTGTGTTTCTGAGTGGGTGCAAACTGATTAAATCCTTACATAGTATATATTGAATCGATCTTCTTTATATAAAGATAATTGCAAATGATTAAAAAATCTTGGTGTTAAACTGGAAATTGCATAGACAATTAATCAATTTTTTAAAAAAAAAATCATGTAGGATCTCTGTCCTTAATGTGCTGTACATTGTGAATTAATACTATAACTAGTACTCCAACAGTATTATCATTTTGTGTCTCTATGCGAGGGCAAACCGTTGAAATCTTTACGTAATATGTACTAAATTGATCTTCTGTGTATAAAGAGAATTGAAAATGAATCTTGATGTGAACAGAAGGGGAGAGGGAGCGGGAAAGGGGAGGGTGGGGGGAGGGAGGGAAGTTGTGTGGGGGGGGAGCCATTGTGGTCCATGAGCTGTTCTTTGGAAATTTATATTCTTTAAATAAAAGCTTTATAAAAAAAAAAAAAAAAAAAAAAAAAAAAAAAAAAAAAAGCCCATGAGAGTATTTTAGGCATGAAAAGCCAAGACACTCTGGTAAAAAAAAAAAAAAAAAAAAAAAAAAGCAAGCCTCAATGAAAGATCTCTGCGAGTGAGATCCCAGTGGAAAGAACAGGCCATCAAAGAAGGAGGTACCTTTCTCTGAAGGGAGGAGAGAACTTCCACTTTGACTATGACCTTGTCTAAATAGGATCTGAGTTGGTGAACTCATAGCCTTGGCAACTCATGACAAGAGTCTCAGGTAATTACTGACGCCATAAACAAGAGTGTCAATTGTTAAATCAACAACAGGAGTCAATGTGCACTTACTCCCTATGTAGGATCGCTGTCCTTAATGTGTTATACTATATGAATTAATGGTATAACTAATACTCAAACAGTTCTTTATACTTTGTGTTTCTGTGTGGGTGCAAACTGTTGAAATCTTTACTTAGTATATATTAAATTGATCTTCTATATATAAAGATAATTGAAAATGAATCTTGATGTGAATGGGATGGGAGAGGGAGCGGGACATGGGGTGGTTGCAAGAGGGAGGGAGGTTATGAGGGGAAAAAGCCACTGTAATCCAAAAGCTGTACTTTGGAAATTTATATTTATTAAATAAAAGTTTAAAAAAAAGAAATAGCTACTAGAAAATGTAAAATGACATATGGCTCACATTTGTGGCTGTATTATGCTTTTACAGGACTGAGCAGCCTAGACCGACAAGAATATCATTTTTAAAAACTTATCTTTGGAAGCCGGCACTGTGCTCTAGTAGGCTAAGTCTCTGCCTGTGGCCTGGCTGCTCCACTCCACATCCAGCTCCCTGCTAATTCACCTGGGCAAGCTGTGGAAGATAGCCCAAGTACTTGGGCCCCTCCATCCACATGGGAGATCCAGAAGAAGCTTCTGGCTTCAGATCAGCCCAACTCCAGCCAATGTGGCCATTTGGGGAGTGAACCAGCAGATGAAGACTTTTCTGTCTCTCCCTCTGTCTGTAACTCTACCTCTCAAACAAAATAAAATCTTTAAAAAATATTTTATCTTTATTACATAACAGGAAAAATGAACAATATAAAATATTATAAATAATTATAAATGGATCATCTGTAATTAACACCGAGGTCAATAAATAAAATATTTCAGGGCCCTTGCTGTGGTGTAGTGATAAAGCTGCCTCTTGCAGTGCCTGCATCCCATATGGGCGCCGGTTTACATCCCGGCTGCTCCACTTCTGATCCAGCTCTCTGCTATGGCCTGGGAAAGCAGTAGAAGATGGCCCAAGTCCTTGGGCCCCTGCACCCACATGGGAGACTGGAAGAAACTCCTGGCTCCTGGCTTCGGATCTGTCCAGTTCCAGCTGTTGCAGCCCTCTGGGAAATGAACCAGCGAATGGAAGATTTTTTCTCTCTCTACCTCTCGGTAACTCTGTCTGCCTTTCAAATAAATAAATATATCTTTAAAAAAAGAAATAAAATATTTCTAGGATTATAGAAATCTACTATGTGTTCCTTATTCAAAATATTTCTTCCTTTTCCTATAAAGGTAGTAACCTTTTATTGAAGTCATAGTGTCATTTTTATTTATAGTTTTATCATCTATATATGTAACCCTATACCATATGGTTTAGTTTTGTCTGTTTTATATCTTTATGTAATTTAACTAAACTGTATACAATCCGTTTGGTCTTAATTCTCTTAAATATATTTTATGATTGATTCAAAATACTGCATGCATCTCTAAATTTCTGTGGTGACATAGTATGCTACTACACCACATATTCCTTATTCATTTTCCTGTTGTTAGACATGAGTTCCTTCCAGGAATATTATTATTCTTAAACTTTGCCATTACAAATAATGCCATGATGAATATTTTTTATATGTACCCTGAAGAATATTTGCATGTATTTCTAACTACACACATGAGCGACTTTACTGACTCATAGACTATGCATATCTTCAGTCAAATATAAAATTCTCCAAGGCAGTTACATGCAAACTATATTACCACCAGCAAAATATAAGTGTTCCCATTGTTTGTCATTCTCAACAGCGCTGTTTTACCTTCTCCATTTTATGAGTACACTAGTATCTCCGTGGTTTTGTTTTTGCTTATCACCAATAAAGTGTAACTGCTTATATGTTTACTGTTTAAATTTTCTTTTTCTCAGGTATCTGCTCAAAATTTTGCTCACGTTTATCAACTATTGGCATCTATTTTGATACTCTTTCAAGAGTATCAAAACTGAACTCAATTTCACATTTTTACTTTGACTGCTACTTTCAATACAAAAGCATACTGATGTTCAAGTTTTCACTTTCTTTCATCTTATCCTGGTTGATTCCTCATTATCTGGTTACTTCTTCAATGTTTTTAAGAAGTTTCCTTTGTCATTTATCATTATTATTTACATTATTATTTATATTTGTCCTTAGAAAAAAGATCCAATTTACTAACCCATGATTCTAAAAATCAGAAATTCAGGCAATTTCATGGTTTACTTGCACTGATTTATTATATACAACTTATTTGTTTGGGGTTTTAAGGTGTACACTGATCTTCCATTTAAAACTCACTGAATGTATTTCTTTCTGCCTATGAAGGAATGATTGCTCTGAGAATTACCCCTTCACCATGAAAATTAGAAAAACACATGCAATAACTGCTTTAAGATAAGAGAAAGGCAGCATAACACACCGATCACTGACACAAAGATAACAGATATGATGACTTCTGTATCGGACTCAGCTCTCTGCCAGGAGGAAATTTCTGACCATGGCAAAAGAAGAGAGAACCAAACAGTGCTTGGCAGTTTCAGTTAACTGAAGAACAAAAGCTGAATTCAAGGAAGCCAGATGGCTAGAATTTTGGAGACAGGGTACCACAGGAGAGAGAGCTAGCCAGAAAATCTCCTCCAGAAGTTATTTTTGTCTGTCCTCTTGAATCTTTGTCTGAATACCAATTTGAATATACACAGGATGAAACTCTTTAAGGCCAGGCAAAAAACAATTACTAAGGAGCCCACACAGGTAGACAATCATACAATCACACATCAGCTTGTGAAACAAAACTTTCAGTACATGAAGTATTTGGTCTAAACCCCAAAGGAGTGTGCCTCACTAGCACTAATGTGTCTAAATCAATCCAAGATGAAAGATTACTATAGGTCTGCCCAAGGAAAATATATGAAATGAAAATTTCTCTGGAGAGTATTAACAGGAAATTAGAAACTGTAGAATGAAAGAGCAGTAAAAACACAGATACCAGGCAAGAGAAACTATTCAAAATCAAGTACAAAATAAAAAAAAAAAAACCTGAAAAATAAGCCTAGCCTATGCTAGTGCTCTGGGAGATGACGTCAAGCATAGAATGACATCAGTAATTATGCCTTAGAAAGAATGAGAGGCGGAATAGAAACAATACCCAAGGTAACATCTGCCAACAATTTTCCAATTGATGAAAGCTACAAACACATAGGCTCAGGAAGCTTAACAAACCTAATGAAAAACAAGAGGCAAATTGCACTGGGGCATTTCATAAACTGGTGGAAACATTAATGAGGACATAAAAAGAGCTAGAGAATAAAGACACATTACATACAAAGATACAAAGATAAAAACAATCATATTTTGCACATGAACTTATGCAAGGCTTAAGAAAATGGAACTTCATTTTTAAATACTGCAAGACAGAACATCTAACTTTAATTCCAGATGCTATGAAAATACTATTCAAAATTGAAGATGAAATAATCTTTTTTTTTTTTTGCCAAGCAAATGTTGAAAGTCTTTAGCACTGAAAGAGCTGTATAATACGAAATGTTATAGCAAATTATCCTGCACGAAGGAAATTGTTTGCAAATGAACCTGGACCTGCACAAAGGAGTGAAAACTACTGGAAATGGTACATATATAAATAAAAAGTAATTTACTAATTTTTTAAAATGAGAAAATGACTATTTAGAGAAACAATGATAATAATGTATTTATTGTGGGACTTTGAACATGTATGCATAATAAAATATATAAGCACAGTTGCACAAAGGTTAGTAGGAGCATTTGAAGGCTCTTACACTATTTGCAAGATGATAGAATATCTTTTGAAAGTAGATTGTGGTAAATTGATAAATTAAAATGTACAGTATATACCCTAGATCAGCCTCAGAGAAAATGAACTGAAAAGTTACAGCTAATAACTCACCATAGGAAATAAAAACAAAAACACACTCATTACATAATAATATACTCTTATTTCTTAATTTTATGGTACTTGTCATTAATCCCATGTTATCTGATATTAGTATCACCATTTCTAAGAAAAATAGAAGGTATGGGTATGTATAAAATATCTACATATGAAGGGAATATAGGAAAATGTTAAAATTGTTAAACCTAGGCTGGTACCGCGGCTCACTAGGCTAATCCTCCGCCTTGCGGCGCCGGCACACTGGGTTCTAGTCCCAGTTGGAGCACTGGATTCTGTCCCGGTTGCTCCTCTTCCAGGCCAGCTCTCTGCTGTGGTCCTGGAGTGCAGTGGAGGATGGCCTAGGTCCTTGGGCCCTGCACCTGCATGGGAGACCAGGAGAAGCACCTGGCTCCTGGCTTCAGATCAGCGCGGTACGCTGGCTGCAGCGCACCAGCTGCAGCAGCCATTGAGGGGTGAACCAACGGAAAAGGAAGACCTTTCTCTCTGTCTCTCACTGTCCACTCTGCCTGTCAAAAAAAATTGTTAAACCTAAAAAATAAATATTAAAAAACATGCTCAATTTATCTAAAGGAAAATGTGAAAAGTGATCAAAAATGGTAAAAGAACAGATGGGACAAATAAAAATAAATACAAATAATAACATGGTGGATTAAAACCCAGACAAACCTGTGACTAAATTTCTAAAAATTATTGGAATATTCCTATTAAAACACATGGATTATCTGACTTGTATTTAAAAATACAAGCTTTAACTATGTAGTATTTATAAAGAACCTACTTCAAAGATAATTTCAAAGGATTAAAAATGATTTTAAGCATAACTAGGGATTTACCCAAGAGAAATGTAAACAAAAGTCCATCCCAAGATTGTAAACCAATGTTAAAATAAGCTTTATAATGATCAAAACTGGAGAGAATTCTAATTTCTATCAGCAATTAAATGTATAAGTAGTTTGTAGTAGATATATAGCGTAACACTCTCTTTCATAATAAAAACAGTGGAATGCTGTCACATGAATGCAATTCATTATACTGAGCAAACCAAGTCACATAAGGAAGAATACATACCACACCATATGACATTTATATGCAATTCAAGAAAAAGTAAAAACATGTACATACATACATACATACATAGACAGACATATGATGGATATTCAGGGGCCAGGCTTGGGGTGGTGGTATGGATTGCAAAGATGACCAAGGGAACTTTTTTGAATAATAGAAAATATTCTACATCTTGATTGTTATGACAGTTACACACTCACCATACTGCACTTTTAGAATTGAAGCATTTTATCCTTTGTTGTTTTTCATCAAAAAATCTATTTTTTAATTGAAAAACTTTCTAAGTTGTAAAAACTTACAAACAAAGCATAAAGCTTCATCTCCCTATTCTTCTTCATTCACTCTTGACCCCACCATCCTGAGCTCCTGGTAACGCCAGAAAGATCAAAGCTCTTTCATTTCCTTGAGTGTTGACCTGGAATGTCCTTCATTCTTTGTGTACTTGGGAAACTGTTATTTATCTTTCGTGACATTGCTCAAATGAAACAGCATCATTTCATAGAAACAGATCTGTAGAAAATGAATTCTGCCATTTTTGTTCTATACTATTGAAAAAGTCAGTTGATCATCTTCAAGCTAAAACTCCCATCTGTGGCCATAGGATATAAATTCCTTCTTCACAATTCTTTTTGTGAGGTTTAAATAAAATAAGATACATAAGAAGTGCTTGGAACAAGGCAGACATATGATTGAAGGCTCATTTTTATTCCTCTATCAGAACTTTATCACACTGATTTAACTATCTGTACCACCTATCAGACTATTTGACAAATAACAAACACTATATGTGTTAATAATGTTAACATGAATGACCATGGGTAAACAAAGATTGGCTAGATTTTAATGCTAATTCTTACTATTTTTATTTCTTTTCTTATTATGGAACCTTGAACTCCTTCATTCTTTTTTTTTTTTTTTTTTTTTTTTTTGCCCTCAGCACATTTTTCCATGCAGAAGATTTGGCAAAATTTATACACTACAGATGACCTAAACAGATAGAAAATTATTATCTTCCTAGATGTATCTCTATTGCATAATGAGATTCTCATAAAATTCTATGACTTTACCATGAGTATATTACTATAGCACAATAAAAATTAGTAAAAAGGGTTATTTTAATTGATTTATTAAAAAAAGAGATTGATTTTGATATGTGTCACCTTCCCTTTAGGACTAAAATGAATGACATATTGTAGGTATAAGGCACTAATGCTTAAAAATATTAGATCTCTTAATCTTTACACAATAGAAAATATTCATGTTTTGCTATCATCTGAAGAATGGTTGAAGCCAGCAGATAGACATTTCTAGCACCTCTATACTACCGTCAACCACCTTGTCATTTCATTCCTTCATTTTCCCTAAAATCAGCCTATTTTGGTTTTGATAAAACCCAAGATTTCTGTATTCAAGGCTGACACCATAAAACGGGGGCTAAAACATCTGGTGGGTGTGGAATGCAGTAGTCATTTCGTGCAGGGCGAAGGCAGTTGTAAGAGAGAAGCAAAACGACAGCTGTGAGGAGATTCTGAGCTGTTCCTATTTTCAGGATGTGCTGAACTCATAATTCAGGCCTAATGAATGTGTCTTTGAGATGTAACAGCCTGTTTAGATTCCTGCTTCCGCCACCACAGAAGCACTGAATACAAAAATGGTAATGATTTCATGTAAAATTCATAAATAAAATGCAAAGACAAGGGGAATGGTGTGCCCTGGTGCTATACAATGGATGGTCACAAGATACGAAGGCTAAGTCAATGGAGCTGTTTTTAAAGCCTTCACTTCAGTTTATTTTATTTCAGTCGGAATATATGTAGAGCCAAAATATTTATCAAGGTCCCTGACACCATGCTGAAAAATAAACAGATATGTTCTGTTCTTTGTACAAAGCTGCTTGACTGATGTCGTCATCAGCATAAGAACCTGGTTAAGCTATAGAGGTATAGGCCAGGGATCACTTTGTGATCAACAACTGGATAGAGAATATACTATATAAGTCTTTATTTATACATTTTTACTTATGGGTTCAGCCCAACATCAAATATATATAAATGATATTTTCTATGTTACCTCTAAAAGGTTTCCAAGAAAATAGTACTCTGGAATATTGGTTGATAAGTGCTGGCAAACAATGAAAAGGAAGCATACTGAAAATCTCATCAGATTCTTAGTAATTTAACTAATTAGATATAGGTAAAAGCAGACATAATGTAGATACTACTAAAGACAATCTAATACTAGAAAAGCTTATCATATACATTTCTGTTTATTCTAGTATTCTTCACAAACAATAAAAAACTAAGAAAAAATCACACAAAGAATTAACCAATTATGGATTGTGACTGGGTTCAAAGAACAAGACAAAGTTTCTCATTTGAATTTTAATTCACAGAATGCAGTAATCTTTGACCTCTTTCATTTCTTGAAAATAAGAAAGTAGACAGATTGAGGCAATATACAGCACCTGCCTAAATATTGTCACAAGATTGCTAAGTCATATAGTGTCTTCTGCATTGCAGCTGGCATCATCATTGAATGAAAGGTCATTTTTCAAACACAAATAACAGAATAAACACCGTTATGCAAAGTGCAGTATAACTTTATTCAAGGTAATGAAATAGAGATGTCTAGCTAGTTGCATACAAAAATCGTTACTTTATAGTCTTCACATTCACACTGTTGTCTAGCCTAATAAAAATTTTTATAATCACAGCAGATTTAGTCCTGGAACATGTCTTTTTATCCCAATTTCCAGTGAGCAAATATGACAGGAAAGAAAGTGTGACACTATTGAAAGGGAAATTGGTGACTTGACATAAACAAAATTTTGATACATTGTTAAAAGCTCTCCTTATATTGCTAACGATAGTTCAGCCCTACTGCAGGTTTACTGTATTTATATCATAGTGAATTACTGCCTAAAAGAATTCCTTGAGTGAATTTGTTATCACAGAATGCTCCCACCCTTTCCTACCATAAACGGACTAGTAAATTGTTATAGGAATTCAAGATAGCCATTTTAGGACTTGGGACTGATAAACTACTACCCCTGCATCAGTTTTTTTAATTGAGACTTAACAATAGATTATGAGGTGATTATAGTCATAAATTTTCTTCAAAGCTTTTGTGGTGCTTTAGGATTAGAAGTTTACAAACAACACAACATTCAAAATCATGTACTCATATGTTGCCATTGTTTCTAAAATACGGCCTCTAAATTCTATCCTGCATTAAGACTCCAAGGATTCCTTGGAAAAATGGTTGAATGCAGGATCAGGACAGGAAATGGACAAAATGAACATAGACCATTACTGTGCCAGAAAGCAAGAAAACTATTAAAGACTAATAGATTATTGTCTAGGGAAAGGAACTTCCCACAGACTAAGATAAGACAAGGCGATTATCAAAAAAAAAATAATGACTTCAGTTGATTTAAACATATCAAGTATACACAAATCCGTAAGTTCATAATGATGCTAGAAATAATCATTTGTCACAATAAGAGGTTGCCAGCGCACCAACCTACTACCCTGAAGATTGATAAATAAAGGTAAGAATCGAATATCTGTCCTGTCTTCAATATGTTAAACCTATTTCAGGATAACCAAAGATTACTGAAGCAAAGTCTGTATATAAACCTTCTGGCTAATCAATATAAAATAAATTCTAGAATCAAATAAATTGGCTAATTCTGGCTAATCAATATAAAATAAATTCTAGAATCAAAATAGCATCACTGTACAGATCTTAAGAAAATAATCAACAGAAAGAGCATCAGTGCCATTAGATAAAACACTGATGCGGAACTGTAATGGGTGGATAAAGCTGAAAACTCCTGAAGTAGACCAACCAAACATTAAGCTCCTTGATGGAATGCTTAGAAAGTAGCCTGCAAAGTTGCAATGTGAAACACTACTGGACAAATGGCCTGGTTTAACACGCCAAGAAAACAGGTGGGAGGATGTCTTACAGAAATCTTAAGAGACAAAGATCTGGATTCAGCATATCCAACTTTTTGGATTCTGAACCAAACAGGACAAAAATAATTTTCAATATTTTGAAAAATTTTGATAAAGAATGCATAGTAAATTTCATCTACAGAACATCAAAATTTGACCTCTACCTCTTATGTTAAAATCAACAGAAAATGGATCAAAGATCTAAATATAAGACTTGAAACTATGATATTGCTAGAAGACAGCATAGGGCAAATACATAAAGAAAATGGCATAAGGCACTGATTTTTCTGGATATGACCCCAACAGCACAGGAAATAAAAGCAAAAATAGACAAATGGGATACTATCAAACTGAGTATCTTCTGCACAGCGAAGGAAGCAATCAACAGAGTGAACAACCAACAGAAAGAAGAAAATATTGGTAAACAATTTCCTTAACAAAGGATTAATATTCAGAATATAAAAGGAACCAAAAAAATAAAAGGGCAAGCAATCCACTTTAAAAATAGGCAAAGGACATATATAAAAATTTCTCAGAAGGAAAAATGTAAATGACCAACAAATACATGAAAAAATACTCAATATCACTAGCCATCAGGCAAATGTAAATCAAAACTACAATCAGATATCTTACTTCAGTCAGAAAAAATATTATAAAAAAGATGTTAATAAGAAATGCTGTCAGGGATGTGGAGAAAATGGAACCTTTGTTGTGAAAATCCAAATTAGTAAACCTTTATTGAGAACAGTGTGGAGATTCCTTTATAAATATAAAACAGATCTACTGTATGACCCAGCTATCCCACTTCTGGATATATATCTAATGGAAATGAAATCAGCTTAAGAAAGAAATACCTGCACTCCCATATTCTTTCTTAAAGACATGTATCTTAAAGATAAATCAGTGATTTCCAGGATTTAGGAGTGACCAGAGGGTTTGATATCAAACGGGTAGCACAAGGGAATTTTTGGTGATGAGATAAATATTCTACATACTTCCAGTGATGACTTAGAGAATGCCATGCATTTAACAGAACAGATAGAAATATACACACGAATGTATCCCGAGGAGCCTGGAAACAAGATTCCAGGCCTTTATCTGCATAGCAGCCATTCAAATGGCCAAAGGATATGTGAAGATGTGTTCACCATCACAATTCATCAGGGAAATGGAGATAAAAACCTCAATGAGCTACCACTTCACACTTCTTAATATGATTTTTCTTACAAGTCATCAGGTGCTGGAGCGAATATAGAGGCTCTCGTACAGTGTTGGCAAGAATGTAAAATGATGCAGTCATTCTAGAAAATAGCACAGAGATTCCTCAAGAAATTAAAAAGAACTAACATATAATCAACAATTCCGGGTATATACCCAAAGGATATGAAATCAGTTTCTCAAAGAAATATATGCATTCCTATTTTCATTGCAGCATTATTCATAACAATCAAGATGCAGAAACAATCTGTGCCCATCAATAGATGAATAGATAAAGAAAATGTGATTATATAAAGAAAATCTGATATATATATATATATATATATATATATATATATAAAATCTCCTATTGTTCAACCTTAAAAAAAGAAAGAAACCTTGTCATTTCTGACAACACCAAAGGACTTGGAGAACATTATGCTAAATGAAATAAGCCAGGCACAGAAAGACAAATACTTCATGATTTCAGTTTTGTGTAGAATCTAAATGAGTCAAATTCATAGGAACAGAGAATATAAGGGTGACTTTCATGGGCTAGGGAAGAGGAAAATGAGAAGGTGATGGTTAAAAGGTACAAAGTTTTAGTTATGAAAGATAAATAAATTCTGAAGATCTAATATACAGCATAGTGCCTATGTGTAGCAATATTGTATAATAGACTCAAAATATGCTAAGAGCATACAGCGTTCTCATGAACACAAAAATTAGTAGCAAGATAGGAAGTAGAATGAAACTTTGCAAGGTAATGGCCTTTAGTTTTGTGATAGTTTCAGACCTGCATATTATTCACAAACTCATCAAATTATATACATTAAATATGTACAGCTTTCTACATATCAAGCATACCTCAATAATGTTTCTTTTTTTTTTTTTTTTTTTACAGGTAGAGTGGATAGTGAGAGAGAGAGAGAGACAGAGAGAAAGGTCTTCCTTTGCCGTTGGTTCACCCTCCAATGGCCGCCGTGGCTGGCGTACTGGGGCCGGCGCACCGCCCTGATCTGATGGCAGGAGCCAGGTGCTTCTCCTGGTCTCCCATGGGGTGCAGGGCCCAAGCACTTGGGCCATCCTCCACTGCGCTCCCGGGCCACAGCAGAGAGCTGGTCTGGAAGAAGGGCAACCAGGACAGAATCCGGCACCCCAACTGGGACTAGAACCCAGTGTGCCGGCGCCACAGGCGGAGGATTTGCCTATTGAGCTGTGGCACTGGCCAATAATGTAGTTTCAACATAAACTTATTTTTAAAGTAGAAGATAAAATAGATGTATACAAACACAAAATTATTATATATAAATACATGAGAAATGTTTAAATAAATTTGAGGAAATATTGCCAAATTTGTTAACTCTATTAGTAGCATGATGATGATATTAAAAACTCAAAGAAGAGTTAGATGTGCTTGTAAAAATTACTCTGGTCATATGCAGCTCACTGTGTAATGGGGCTTTGCCTTTCTTCTTATATATTGTTAGTCTATTTCCCTCCCCTTGGATCTGGGTTGGCCTGTGACTTGTTGCAAGTAATAGAATGCAGCAAGAAGTGGTACTGTGTGATTTCCAAGGCCTCTTTTCTCTCTCTAGATCCATGATATCAACTGGTTGCAAAAGAGCTAGGTGCAGTTTATTGGAGAGTGAGAGGCCATGTGGAGAAAAACCAAAGTCTCCAGCCTACAGCCAACAACAAATGCCAGACCCCACCCTCTCAGCATATCACAGGCTGCAAGGCTCGAACTGCCAAGGTGGAGCACCTACAGGCAGCTGGCTCTGGGAAAGTCTTTGCTCTCTCTGTGGAAGGAACAAGCTAGTGGGGTGGAGTGGATCCTCTGCACCCCATGAATATGTGAGCCTTGCATGCTGTGACTATGAGAACTCTTTGATTGGACGATAGGGTACAGGATATGGAAAGATCTCTGGGGACTCACTATGCGCAGTGCCAGAGGCTCAGAGGCCTCCAATTCCAGGAGTGGATCATTGCAGATGGGTCCATGAACACACTGAGGACTGCACAGATCCTTGGTGTGGTTCATGTGGCAGCATGGGTAAATTGTGCACCCACTCTGGGCTAACCCTGGGCATTATCACCTTGGAGGAGAGGAGGTGAGGGTGTGATTATGCCAACAGAGGTGATCATACCCTCTACTCTGGTACCAATAGAGGAGATCTATCATGCCCAATTTGGATGTCACCCTGGATACTGGCACCACCCTGGGGCCCTGACCAGAACTCCTTGGCCACACCCAGAACATGCCTTTGAGAGATGACTAAAAGAACAGACTCTCCATTAAGCCACAGAAGCACAGTTCAAAGATAAAACCCTAAGAGGAGAAAATCGACAAGTATTTTCAAAAAGCCTAATAATAAATGCAGAAATTATTCAAGAAACAGGAATATGGTTTCCCCTAAAGGAATCCAACAATACTTCAATATTAGAAAGTGAAGATGAGAGATTTATGTAATATCTGAAAAGGAATTCATAATAATGATCATAGGATTATTCAGAAGCAATGAGAAGCCAATTTATACTTAAATAAATCTATACATTACATGGAGGAATATTTTTCTCATGAGATTGAGATTTTGAAGAGAAATCAAACTGACAACAAACTTGGTGAGTCATAAGAAAGACTATCCAAGCTAGAAGACAAATCTTTGGAAAATCTTAATCTGAAAAAAAGAAGAAATCAGAAAACTTAAAAACAATGTTCAAGATTTATGGGATTCTCTCAAATGACCCAACATACAGGTCTCAGGAGTTCCTGAAGGTATGGAAATAGAGAATGGATTAGAAGGCCTAGTGAGTGAAATAATTACAGAAAAACTTCCCTAATATGGAGAAAGAAAGGGATGCCCATGTACACAAGTCACATACGTCTCCTAATAGACATGACCACAAAAGATTTTCCCCACAACACACTGCAAACTTTTAACAGTAAAACATTAAAGAAGATTCTAAAATGTGCACAACAGAAATATCAGATTACTTTCAGATGATCCCCAATTAGCCAAAGCTAATTTCTCATCAGAAACACTACAGGCTAGGAAAGAATGGACTATAAAGAAAAAAAACTAGGTCTTTAAAGAAAAAAAAGTCCCAAATTGTACATCTCCTCCCTCTCTTATTCCCACTCTTATATTTAACAGGGATCCCTTTTCAGTTAAAATTTAAACACCTAAGAATAATTGTGTGTTAATTACAGAGTTCAACCAATAGTACTAGAACAAAACAAAGAAAAAAATACTAAAATGGATAAAGTATTACATTGTACATCAACAGTCAGGAGAAGAGCTGATCAAGCCACTGTTTCTCATAGTGTCCATTTCACTTCAACAGGTTTCCTCTTTGGTGCTCAGTTAGTTGTCGCCGATCAGGGAGAACATATGATATTTGTCCCTTTGGGACTGGCTTATTTCACTCGGCATAATGTTTTCTAGATTCCTCCATCTTGTTGCAAATGACTGGATTTCACTGTTTTTGACTGATGTATAGTATTCTATAGAGTACATGTCCCATAATTTCTTTATCCAGTCTACTGTTGATGGACATTTAGGTTGGTTCCAGGTCTTAGCTATTGTGAATTGAGCTGCAATAAACATCAAGGTGCAGATGGCTTTTTTGTTTGCCAATTTAATTTCCTTTGGGTAAATTCCCAGGAGTGGGATGGCTGGGTTGAATGGTAGGGTTATATTCAGGTTTCTGAGGAATCTCCAAACTGACTTCCATAGTGGCTTAACCAGTTTGCATTCCCACCAACAGTGGGTTAGTGTCCCTTTTTCCCCACATCCTCTCCAGCATCTATTTTTTGGTAGATTTCTGAATGTGAGCCATTCTGACCAGGTTAAGGTGAAACCTCATTGTGGTTTTGATTTGCATTTCCCTGATTACTAGGGATCTTGAACATTTCTTCATGTGTCTGTTGGCCATTTGGATTTCTTCTTTTGAAAAATGTCTATTGAGGTCCTTGAAACGTGCCAGGGGATTCCAACACAATTCCATCAATGTACCAATGCCATCTCAGTAGTCCAAGTGATCAATCAGTTCACAATTGATCACACTGATAGGTCTCAGAGTCAAAGGGATCACACAACAATCTTTCATGATGAAAACCTTAAGCAAATTGGCTATAGAAGGAACATTCCTCAACAGGGTCAAGGCACTATAGAAGGAACATTCCTGAACACAATCAAGGCAATTTATGACAAACCCACAGCCAGCATCTCATTGAATGGAAGAAAAGTTGGAAGCATTCCCATTTATCTGGAACCAGACAGACTATTGATGTTCAATATAGTCTGGAAGTTTTAGCCAGAGCCATTAGGCAAGAAAAAGAAATCAAAGTGATACAAATTGGAAACGGGGAAATGCAATTATTTCCATCTGCAGATGACATGCTTTTATATACAGGGGAACCAAAAGACTCCACTGAGAGACTATTGGAACTCATAGAACACTATGTATAGTGGCATGATATAAAATTAACACACAAAAAGCAATAGCCTTTGTATACCCAGACAATTTCATGGCAGAGTAAGAACTTCTAAGACCATTCTCAATCACAATAGCTACAAATAATTTAAATAAATTGGAACAAATTTAACCAAAGAGGTGAAAGACCTCTATGATGAAAATTACAAAACATTAAAGAAAGAAAGATGACACACACAAAAAAAAAAAACTGGAAAAACCTTTATGTTTGCAGATTGGAAGAAGTGATATAATCAAAATGTCCATGCTACCAAAAGCAATTACAGATTCACCATAATCCCAGTCGAAATACCATACATTCTTCTCAGATCCAGAAAAAACATTGCTAAAATTCATGTGGAGAGACCGGCACTGTCGCCTAGTGGGTAAAGCTGCCACCTGCAGTGCCAGTATTCCATACAGGTGCTGGTTCAAATCCTAGCTGCTCCACTTCTGATCCAGCTGTCTGCTGTGGCCTGGGAAAGCAGAAGATGGCCCAAGTCCTTGGGCCCCTGCACCTGCATGGGATACCCGGAAGAAGCTTCTGGCTCCTGGCTTCACAATAGCCCAGCTCTGGCTATTGTGGCCATTTGGGGAGCGAAACAGCGGATGGAAAACCTCTCTCTGCCTCTGCCTCTCTGTAACTCTGCCTTTCAAGTGAATAAATCCATCTTTAAAAAAAATTTTTCATACGGAATCATGAGAAACCCCGAATAGCTAAAGAAATGTTAAACAACAAAAACAAAGCCAGAAGTACCACAATACTAGCTCCCAAAACATACTACAAGGCATTTACAATCAACACAGCTTGGTACTCGCACAAAAATAGACATATAGACCAATGGAACAGAATAGAAACTCCAGAAACCAATCTACACATCTATAACCAACTAATCTTTGACAAAGAAACTAAAATTAATCCCGGTATAAAGGACAATCTCTTCAATAAATGGTGCTGGGAAAATCAGATCTCTGCATGCAGAAGAATGAAACAAGATGCATGGCTTACAACCTATACAAAAATCCACTCAAAATGGATCATCAATCTATGACCTGATACCATTAACTACTAGTAGAGATCAAGGGGGAAACTGTGCAAGATATGGCATAGGCAAACATTTTTCAAAAAAAAAAAAAAAAAGAAGTATAAGCAATGAAAGCCAAAATAGACAAATGAGATTGTAATCAAGATAAAGTAGCTTCTGTGCTACAAAAGAAACACTCAACAAAGAGACAACTGAGAAAATAATTGCAAGCTATGCAACTGATAAAAGATGAATATCTACAAAGACCTCAAGAAATTCAACAACAAAATAAACAATCCAGTTAAGAAATGGCCAAAGGATTTCAACAGGCACGTTTCAAAAAAAATAAATTCAAATAGCCAAAAGACACATGAAAAAAAATGCTCAGGATCACTAGCCATCAGGGAAATGCGAATCAAAACCATAATGAGGTTTCTCCTCATCCCTGTCAAACTGGCTCTCATACAGTTATCAACAAACAATAAATGCTGGTGAGGATGTGGGGGGAAAGGTACCTAATCTCCTGTTGGTGGAATGTAAGCTAGTACAGCCATTGTGGAAGACAGTATGGAGATACCTCAGAAGTCTGAAAACACATCTACCATATAACCTCGCAATCCCGCTACTTGGAATTTACCCAAATGAAATGAAATCAGCATATGAAAGAGTTATCTGTACCCCTATGTTTGTTGCAGTTCAATTCAGAATAGCTAAGATATTGAGTAAAACTAGATGTCCATCAACTAATGAGCAGATAAAGAAACTGTGGTATATGTATACATTATAGAATACTACTCACCCTTGAAAAAGAATGAAATCTTTCCTTTTGCAACAAAATGGATGAAACTGGAAACCATTATGCTTAATGAAATAAGCCAGTCCCAAAAAGACAAAAATCATGTTTTCCCTCATCTATGGTAGCTAAAATGCAATGTGTAGGCGTGAAATTGAGATTCAGTGGTTGTTTATATCCCTTGTCTCTTATATCCCTTGTTGAGGAAAAATGTTTTTTTCCTTACTATTTGTTTAACTCTGTACTTAGTATAGAGTTAATCTTATGAGTATAAAGTAAACTGAAACTAGATCATTGTAAAAATTAAAGAGGGAATAAGAGAGGAAGGAGGAAGAACATTGGCATCGTGGGAAGGAGGGAGGGTAGGATGGGAAACAGCATCACTATGTTCCTAATATGTGTATATGAAAAGCATGAAAATTGTTCACCTTAAAAAGTTGGGGAAAAAGGCCGGCGCCGCGGCTCACTGGGCTAATCCTCCACCTTGCGGCGCCAGCACACCAAGTCCCGGTCGGGGCGCCAGATTCTGTCCTGGTTGCCCCTCTTCCAGGCCAGCTCTCTGCTGTGACCAGGGAGTGCAGTGGAGGATGGCCCAAGTGCTTGGGCCCTGCACCTCACAGGAGACCAGGAGAAGCACCTGGCTCCTGGCTTCAGATTGGTGCAGCATGCCGGCCGTAGCAGCCATTTGGGGGGTGAACTAACGGAAAAAGGAAGACCTTTCTCTCTGTCTCTCTCTCTCACTAACTCTGCCTGTGGAAAAAAAAAAAAAAGTAAATTTCACAAGATTGGATTCCACAAAGTGAAATATTAACACATTTTTCTACAAACAACAATCATCTTTTAATACACATAAGAAATGACACAAAACTGCACTATAAGGTCATATTTCCAACTTTTTCATATACTAAGCAAATAAAACTTGAGTCTTAACTCTTTTATTAAGATTTATTTATTTTGGGCCGGCGCCATGGCTCAACAGGCTAATCCTCCGCCTTGCGGCGCCGGCAAACCGAGTTCTAGTCCTGGTTGGGGCACCAGATTCTGTCCCAGCTGCCCCTCTTCCAGGCCAGCTCTCTGCTGTGGCCTGGAAGCACAGTGGAGGATGGCCCAAGTGCTTGGGCCCTGCACCCCACGGGAGACCAGGAGAAGCACCTGGTACCTGGCTCCTGCCATCGGATCAGCGAGGTGGCCGGCCGCAGCGCGCTGGTCGCAGCGGCCATTGGAGGGTGAACCAACAGCAAAAAGGAAGACTTTTCTCTCTGTCTCTCTCTTACTGTCCACTCTGCCTGTCAAAAATAAAATAAAATTTAAATTTAAAAAAAATTGGGGAAAAAATTTTCATTTTATTTGAAAGGTTGGTTTTTTGAGAGGGGAAAGATATTTTTTATCCACTGTTTCACTCTGCAAATGGTTGCAACAGCTAGGGCTGGGCCAGGCTGAATCCAGGACTCTAGAACTCCATCTGGTTTCCCATGTCAGGGGCAAGGGCCCAAGTACTTGAACCATCTTCCACTGCTTTCTCAGGTACATAATCATGGAACTGGGTCAGAAGAGGAATAGCTAGGACTTGAGCCAGCTGTCTGATACAGGATGTGGGTGTCACAGGCAGTAGCTGAACATACTGTAACACAAAGCCAGCCCTTAGGTCCATAGATCTCTAAATATGTTTGCTTCTCATAGCTCACATCATCTTTAGAAGCAGAGAAGGATGACAAAGGGAGTTCTCCATCAGCTCTGGGCAGTAACAACTATGGGACATGAACACATAATTACACAATAGCAGCACACAGAGGGGATGGCAAAATCATCTTTTTATTGTTAGTTCCACTCCCATTTCTATGTAGATAGTAGAGAAATAGAAACACACACACACACACACACACACACGAGAGAGAAGAAAGTGTTAAAAAACTTAGAATAAAGCACAAAATCATAATTAAAAACATTCAAGGAATTTTCAAAGTACACACGGACATGTATAGTTTTTAAGAGCTCAAAATCTGACTGTGATTTGTGCCAGAGTTCACAATCATTATAAAAGAAAACAAGTTAAAAAGGAAACGGGAAAAATTTAATTTACATGAAAGAAACCTTTCTAGTTAAAATTACAACTTTAATTTTTTAAAAAAATCATGTCATGTTTTAGGTAATTATTTATTACTTAAGATGTGCCAGTCCTGATCCAGCCACTTTCCCAAAATATCTCATTTAATGTAGAATTCAAAATAGGTAAACGACCTGAATTTGAGAAATTAGAAAAATATGGCTTAGAAAAGGTAGAAAATGAATCTCAAATCGCTCTTATCCACTATACTTATTGTTCCCAACATGCTGTATTAATTTTTGTGCTCAACTCAGAGAAATTAGTATCATGTTGAGATTTCTCAGTTGAAATGAAATCATATTAACAATGTCATGTATTCCTATGTCTATTATATGCAAGAGTCTCATTCAACTAATATGAGAGGGCTTTCAAAAAAGTTCATGAAAAGTGTTATAAAGGCCAGCGCCGCGGCTCACTAAGCTAATCCTCCACTTGCAGTGCTGGCACCCTGGGTTCTAGTCCTGATCGGGGCGCCAGATTCTGTCCACGTTGCTCCTCTTCCAATCCAGCTCTCTGCTGTGGCCCAAGTGCTTGGGCCCTGCACTGCATGGGAGACCAGGAAGCACCTGGCTCCTTGCTCCTGGCTTCAGATCGGCACAGCGCGCCGGCCATAGTGGCCATCTCGGGGGTGAACCAGCGGAACGAAGACCTTTCTCTCTGTTTCTCTCTCTCTCTCACTGTCTAACTATGCCTGTCAAAAAAAGTTATGAAAAAAGTATGGAAAGTGTTTACACAAAAATAAACCTCTTTCATCTTTTTCACAACCATTTAGAAGTACCCTTGTACATTTAATTTTAGGCTGACTTACTTGTAAGAAAGAGCAGAAACACGCTGAAGAGCCCAAAAGTACCATTATAATATTGGGAAATTTTGTCTTTGATTTTTTCTAAATTTTATTTAAAGTATACAAATGTAATGCATTTCATATATGCAAATTTAGGGACATAGTGATTTTTCCCACCGTACCCTCCCTCCTGCACTCCTCACCTTCCTCCTCTCTCCCTATTCCCACTTTTAATTTTATTTAAAAATAACATATTTTATATGGGACTTGTATCTAGAATATATAAAGACTTCTCACAACTCAATAATAAAAGACAGATGCTTAATCATTAAAATCAGCAAAGAAAATATTATTAAACACATGAGAAGATCCTCCATATCATTAGAAACCAGAGAAATGCAAACTAAAAGCAAAATGTGATATCACTTCACACTCAGTAGTTATGGATACAACTGAAAAAGCAGATGAAAGTCAGTGTCGCTGACCATGTGATTAGAATCCTCAGTGCTTGCTCCCTATTGTTGCGTGCAAAGCATCTCAAGTCTTAGTGGCAACAAGAAACACTTATTATCTAACAGTTTCTGGGGGTAAAGGGTTCAGGAACAGCTGTGCTGGATGGTTCTGACACAGGGTCTGTCCTATCGTGGTGACAACAGACTGTTGGCAGGGTACAGCTATCTGAAGGCCTGCCTGGGTCTGGGGGATATTTCAAGAAGGCTCCCTCACAGGACCCTTGGCAGGAGGCCTCAGGTCCTCACCATTTGGGCCCTTCCTTAGGTGGCTTGAGTATCCTTAGGATGTGACAGCTAAGTTCCACTCCAGCAAGCTATCCAAGAGAGATCATGATGCAGTCCCAATGTCCTTCATGACCGGGACTCCTAATTCACACATGGTTACTTTCATTTTACTCTTTTAGTTGCAAATCCACTTTTAATTTTTACAAAGATCTATTTTCAGGTGCTTCTATGCTCATAAGATTTCTTTCAAAAGCTACTCCAACAATTTTATATATTTTAAATTCTGTATTTTAAATTGTACATATTCTGCTGTTCTCTGCCCAGTGAATTCTTTGTGCTCAGTGTATCATTCGTATGAGGTATGTCACATGTCCTGGCCCCCATCTGACTCTCTCATCATCATCAAAATCCGAAGTCTATTCTCTAGGCCTCTGTCTAATAAATGGCTCAAGGGGCCATTGCTGTGCATATCAAGTAAAGCTGCTACCTGTAGTGCCGACATCCCATATCGGCGCTGGTTTGAGTCCCAGCTGCTCCACTTTCCACCAAGCTCCCTGCTAATGTGCCTGGGAAAGCAGAGGAAGTTTGCCCAAATCCTTGGGCCACCCACATGGGAGACGCAGAAGAAGCTCCTGGCTCCTGGTTTCAGCCTGGCCCAGCCTTGGTTTTAGTGGCCATTTTGAAAGTGAACCAGCATATGTAAGATCTCTAACTCTGCCTTTCAAAAAAAAATAAACCTTAAAAATTAAATGATTAAAATAATCAAGTTATTTCCTAAGCTAAAGAAGAAAGTGGGAATTCTTTGAAACTATGAGAAAGACAGCAGAGCATGATCAATGGGAAAAATATACTGGTTTCATGTGTAATAAGAAATATTATGGCTCTTACTACAGTATGCCAACCCCATATATCAGAAAACAAGAGAGAATTTGATATAAATGAACAGTTCTTCCACAATTCTATGTATCTTTATATAAGACTGAATAGCAAATATAGAATTGCAACTCAATTTCATTTACAAAACATAGTTTAATGGGAATAATTCACATTTTGTGGCAGACAGTAGAGGAGGCTTAAAGTAGACCATGCTGTAGAGCTAAAAGGACTCCCAATACTCCATTAGCATGAGGAAATTGAGGCTCAAACAAGCTAAATAAATGGCCCCTGTACACACAGCTAGTAAATGTTGGATTATGTAACCTGTTACAAAGTTTGCAAAATGGGAAACATTTTCCAACAAATAACCTGCCAACCCTGAATAAGAAAAGGAGAAAACACAGAAAGAAAACTGAAACCATATAAAGTATCCAACTCAGACCTCAGTCATACTGGTAAATAAAGCAGTTATTCTATCATTCAACATGTTCTATTTGGAATATAACTATGTACTACACAACGCCATTGGAAAGCTACAAATCCCTAAAAAGACAGACAAAATACTATTAAAACAAATCATAACTTTATATTTAATAGAATCCACTCAAATAGTAATCATTAAAATTTAACAGGGCTGTATAAAATAATCTTAAATATCATTTAACAAATTAAATACAGCTTGTTTGTAAGACAAAGATAAAAGAAATGCTATGATGAACTGAACTACCTTAAGAAATGACTACAAAATCAATTTAGTAGTCTCAAACTTGGGGTTCATGTATGTTCCTTTGTGTATGTATGTATATTTTCATGCAAACAGGAACATTTTAAATTTTACTGTGTATCCTTAAGGTATCCAACATGATGCTATGAAATATATGTAGTAAAACGATTGCAATAATCAAACAAATGAACATATACATCATCTCAATTAGGTACCCATTTTTTATGTATGACAAAAATCAGCTAAAATCTACTTATTTAGCAGAAATTTCAAATACAGTACACTCTTTTTTTTACTTTAGACCTCATCTTCTACACTAGATCTCTAGACTGGTGCATCTTACACTCTTATGTCATACCCCCTGACTTAACGTATCCCCATTTCCTCACCAACTCTCTCATTTGTTAACCACCGTTCCACTCTATCTTTTACTTATTTGTATGGAAAAATGTGCACTTTTACACTCTTTGTGGAAATATATATTAGTACAGTCACTGTGGGAAACAGTACAGAGTTTCCCAAAGAAATTAAAACTAAAACTCCCCTGTGACCTGCGAGTGTCTCTATCAGGTATAAATACAAAGGAAACAAAATTGTCAGCTTGAAAAGATGTAGGCATCCCATGTTCATTGCAACATTATTCCCAATAGCTAAGATAGAGAAACAAGCCTCAGTGTCTGCTATAGAAGATTACACAAAGAAACTTTATGTGTGTGGAGTATTACACAGCCCTGAATAGGAAGACACTGTTGCCAGTTGCCATACCATGGTTGAACCAAGACATTATGCAAACAGGAATATTTCTGGTAGTAAAAAGCAGTACTAATAATAGTCAACAATCACAAGCAAGGATATATGGTCAGTCCAATGTTCAATATATTTAGAATACCAAACAAATTTTTGTTACTGTCATTGTGTTGGTTTTTCTTTTTTCATTTCATTTGCTTTTGTTTTAATTGGTTTTTTTCTTATTGAAGGCACAATAATTTGACCCACAGGATCACATAAAGATCAACCTTATATAGCGATTGGCTTATGTAATTTTGGGAAATCAATTTCCATGAGACTGTGGCTTTTCTTCTAAAAGCCCTTCCTAACCAATTTTATTGTCTCATCAAGAAGAGTTCAATCTATGAAATCAAGTTGCACATAAGAACCAAGATTCTTAGGGGACCCAATATGACAGATCAGCTAATTTTTCTCATAAATCCTATAAACCTCTATAGTAGAAACCCTTAGAGAATCATGCTGTGTTTTTAACAATCCCTATCTCTAAAATAGGATATCTCAATGCCCCTATAAAACAAAAAAAATCAATTAAGTATAGCATATTTAAGTTTTCTTTACTATACTATTTGTTGCTAAATATTTTATTAAACCCAGAGACTAATGACATGGTTCCAATTAGACTCCATGTTTTATCCTTAATTTCTGAGACTTCTGATTTCTTCAGCACATAGACAGACTACTGGCATGAAGTTTCTGTCTACCGACAAGATCCAGTGGCAAAGACAATCTCATTGACACCCATTAGTTTTCCTTTGTTAGCTCATTAATAAGTCATTTGTAAATATTACAATGGTTAATGTATTGTTCTCAGTAAAAGCTCTCTCTACTAGAGAGAGCTAAAGGATTCTGGGTTTAGCTATGTATTCTCACTAATATTGTTTTCTATATGTAATTTTGTCACTACTGTTTTTAGCAAATAATCTCATAAAAGTCTGGCATTTAAAAAGAAAATGTTAGCATTTGGGGGCTTGGGAAGAAATGAAGGACATTTTTAAAATCTTCAAAATTCCCAAAATCAGATGCAATAGTTGGAAATAAGTTATTATAAACACAACCAGAGTTTATAAACTCAACAAT
Source organism: Sylvilagus floridanus (assembly GCA_949820135.1). NCBI lineage: Eukaryota > Metazoa > Chordata > Mammalia > Lagomorpha > Leporidae > Sylvilagus > Sylvilagus floridanus. Next base: position 119,328,396 of record OX463223.1, read on the forward strand.
GTTCTGGAAGAAATAACTATGTAGCTTACAAAGATTCTATTTGTGATCACTCTACTCTCACACAAGCTAAATATATGCATAGGTCAACGCCCTAAAGTAATCTAAATGTTCCAGACTGAATCTTTTGCTTTCCTTTATTTATCAAGTAAGTTTTTCGGAGAGTATTTATCTAAACTGACTCCAGAAGAACCATCCTACAATTATGTTTAAAGAGGAATTCTAAGAGAAAAATACCATTTGTTGAGTTGATGATGTAGTTAATAATAATTTTCAAAACAAGTTTAAGGTAATAAAAAGTGGATGGTATTGGAACCATAAAATCTGTCATATAAATGCAAAGAGGACATAATTCTACCCCCTCCAAAAAAAAAGAAATGACTTTCACATAAATTCTTGCCAACAGCTAAAATACAGCTTTGGGGTTAAAAGAGAGAGAGAGCAAGGAGTCCTATCTCCAGCAATATGCGTAAATAATTTACTGCTAGCTTGTAAACAATAGAGCAGCACAGTTTGAATGCCAAAGAGGGTCTTTATATGTCATAAAGCCACTCACAAGCATACTTGCTGCAGCAAGTCTGACTGTGAGCTTTGATATGCTGGAAAAGAAACTGCTAAACTGAGGTCATCAGTTAGTAGAAAACAATTTCCCTCATAGAGAGAAGCAGACTTACTGCTGTGCATCTGACACAGCTAGACTGGAATTTAAAAACAGGGTTGCATAATGTGAGTTAGCTAGGAAAATGAACCTTAGATTCTCCTTCTGAATGACTAGAGCTAAAACAAAAGGTGTGGCATTTCCTCTGAAGCAGTTTTTTTCTTCAGTTTGGCACTATTAACATTTTGAGTTCAGGCAATTTTTTTGGGAGGGGTCTGTTTTGTGCATTTCAGGACATTTAGTAGTCTCTACCTATCAGGTGCTAATAGCACCTACAACCATGCACTCCAGCTGGGGTCAATCAAAATTTACTCCAGACATTGTAAATAACCCTTGGGAAAAAAAATTCCACCCTTGTTGAGAACTAATGATCTAATGGAAAGTAAAACTTTATTTTGAGTTGAAGCGGCAGCTGTTATTTACATTTATATTTTCATTCTAATTTTTTTCCTAAATCCGTAAATGCACTGAACAAAATTCTATTTATTAACTGTCACAGCCTTCCCTCACAAACCTCCACCCCCAATCAAAACAAATGAAACAGGTCTATTTTCCATCTCACATTGTACAAAGAATTGAAAATCAAGGCATAAATATAACATGATAAAAAGGAATTACAGATAAGTGCCTAAACTCTCTTATGATTTTTTTTATTTTAATATCTTGACAAATGCTATATGCAAAGCAATGTTCTGGGATGCAAAGGTAGAAAAATCTAATAAAGCACAACTCTTCATTAATATTGAATGCATGCGACTATTCAAATCACCAAGCCCTGCTGAGAAGAATGTATATTCACGATCATAAACAATGCATAAAGGACGAGGATTCAGGAGACACAAGATTGAGAATTCTGATTAAAAAGTGCTGGGAGCAAACAAAAAGGCACAAATATATAACTGAATGCAAATGCCTTAATTCTGTCAGGTCTCTTCAACTGTATTGGTTGACAGTCCCACTGTTTTAAAATGCTGGTCTGTGAATCCTTATCCATTTTGGGGTTTATAGTACTTGATGTCAAATACCCTGCCACAATGTATTTGAATTCAAATTGATTTCTGAAACTTTGCTTAACATCTGCTTCAACCTTCTACTCACCCAAGGCCAGAACCTCCAAGTCAAATGAATGACAGAACTAATGTACCTAACAAGATATTGCCTTGCATTGCTTCATAAAGCTTTTCATCTAATAAGTCATTAATGTCTGAATATAAATTTATTGACTTCCATGGGGATTAACAGCAGGTTGATCATATTGGCTGAATCTAAATGAGTCAATTGGATGATGCTGGTCAATAAATGTTGATCTAATTTATAAAGAGCAGCCAGAGTGGAATGTAATGAAGCTTACCATAAATCATACAGTATGTCTTTTGTTAAGGAAAATTTCCACTAAGAAACACCATAATAATGTTGACATCCAACCCCAGGGTAAATCATTGAACACATATTCAGGTGCAGTCAGGTATATGACAATGTAGCATTTAGTGATAATATTACAGTCTTAACAGAATGTTATTCACTCTCAAAATAATGAAATTACCTGGGCAGTATGGATGTCAACATCTAATGAATATGGAGGACACTGCCAGCAGTGAGGTTATTTTTTTAAGATTTATTTATTTATGTGAGTTACAGAGAGAGAGAGAGAGAGAGAGAGAGAATATCTTCCATCTGCAGATTCACTCCTCAAATGGCTGCAATGGCCAGGCCAAAGCCCAGGAGTGAGGAGTTTCATCCAGGTCCTACATGGGTGCAGGGGCCCAAACACTTGGGTCAACACCCACTGCTTTCCCACGCACATTAGCAGGGAGCTGGATCAGAACTGGAACAGCTGGGGACATGAGCCAGTGCTCATATGAGATGTTGGCATAGCAGGCAGCAGTTTAACCTGCTACACCACAACACTGGCCCCTATAGTTAAGTTATTTAACTTCCAAGTTGGAAAACAAGAGAGAATAACTCATAGAGGTATAAACATTCATGGAATATTTAAATTATACAATGTGTGAGATAGTGAACAAATAACTAAAACATGAATATAATGACTAATAATTATTATGTGCCACATGCTATGGATTGGGTCATCTAATTCTCACAACCCTAGTGGTAGGATTATTAACTCTATTTTAGAGATGGCAAAACTGAGGCCTAGACAGGCTACATCATCCTATTAGTGGTGGAGGTGAGATTTGAACCCACAATTGCTGGTTTCAAATCATATAATACTTTAAAAACCTCATGGAAAAATGGAGTTAAAAGTTTTTGATGTAAAGAATTCATGAAATTCATGCATATTTTTTCATAATACATTTTCCATTAACTTATTTTTTTTACAGACTTATTTATTTACTTGAAAGGCAGAGTTAGAGAGGCAGAGAGAAAGAGAGCGAGAGAGAGATCGATCTCCCATCCACTGTTTTACTCTCCAAATGGCCGCAATGGCTGGAGCCGGGTCAATTCAAAGCCAGGAGCTTCTTCCAGGGGTCCCACATGGGTCCAGGTCTCAAGCACTTGGGCCATCTTCTGCTGCTTTCCCAGGTGCATTAGCAGGGAGCTAGATCGGAAGTGGAGCAGCTGAGACTCAAACTGGCTCCCATGTGGGATGCCAGTCTTGCAGGTAGCAGCTTTACCTACGAAGCCACTGTGCCAGCCCTTCCATTGACTTCTTGAAGATCCCTGTATAGCCTCAATCACTATACTGCACTGTGATTTACAAGAAAGAATTGGATATTTGAAGATTTGAGAGAAAATTGCTAAAGGTAGATGAAGTGGGCAAAGAGAGAAGAAACAACATGTTTGAGAAATAAAAGTCAAGCCATGTTGCCAGGAAGTAGGGAGTACTGTGAAGAATGACATTAGAAATGACAGATATTATAACCTATTTTTATATCATTTTTGAGAGTGAATTAATGTATCCAGTCTTTTTTCTTCATTTATTCTTTTTATTCCCCATACTCTTGCTTTAAATTTGCTTTGAAAGCTCTTGGAATTTTTATGTCCACATTTTAAACATTTTCTCTTTGATTACGTGGATTTTTTTCTGAATATTTAGGAAGGAAAGTATTAATAGTTTCTCTATATGCCACTTCCTAGGGAAAAAAAAAAACTAAATAATCTGGACAAATCCCTGTGTAATTTGGTAGTTGCTAACCAAGTTTGGAATCCTTTTCAAAGAATTCACCTGGTCTGTACTGGTTGCTTACAGCAAACAAATCTGGAATTTATAAACTCATAGGGCAATGGCCTTATAGAAAAATATCAAAGGCAAATTGAGCAACTATCAGAAAATAAAATGGAGACAGCTTGTAATAAAAAAAATTCCCTTAAGTAATGAGTATTATTTATTAAGTTGAATAGGTGTTTTCATAGGTATTCAAATGTTCAATCTTCAAAATAGAAACTTGAATTAACAGAGAATATTTGCAAAATTTTTAATGTATCACCAAAAACTCAGCAAAGCATTGTAAAAGTAGGTACTAGGTCTCATTCTCTTATAATAAGCAGAAAAAAAAATAATCTCCAAAACAATTAAGAGATGTGTCCATCTGGAAATTTAAAACATTCACCTAAATAACTCTTGGTTTAAAAAAAAAAGAGTGAATTTTCTCTGGTTAGGAAGACTACTAAGATCAAAACACACTGTACACTGTGGAAGGCTAATTCATAGTAAAATACACAGATTAGTACATAAAAAAAGATTAAAACTAAAGGACAAAATAGTCCATTCAAAGCAGCCAGCACTGTGGCTGTAGGTGAAGCCTCTCCCTGCAGCACCTGCATCCCAAATGGGCGCCAGTTCATGTCCCAGCTGCTGCACTTCTGAAACAGCTCTCTGCTATGGCCTGGGAAAGCAGCGGAAGATGGCCCAAGTGCTTGGGTCTCTGCACCTGCATGGGAAACCCAGAACAAGCACTTGGCTCCTGGTTTTGGACTCGCCCAGCTCCAGCTATCATGGCCATTTGGGAAAGAAACCAACAGATGGAAGACCTTTCTCTCTATCTATCCCTCTCTGTTTTTAACTCTGCCTTTCAAATAAATAAATAAAATCTTAAAAAAAAAATCCATTCAAAAAGCAAGCAATAGGGACAGGTGTTTGTCCTAGTGGTTAAGATGCCTGCACCCTATACAAGAGTCCCTGGGTTTGATTGTGGTTCCAGGTCAAGTCTCAATTCTACCTTCCCACCACTAAATAACCTGGGAGAAGGCAGGTGACAGCTCAGGTGATTGGGTCCCTGTCATCCATGTGAGACACCGAGACTGAGTTCTCAGCTCCTGGCTCTGGACACAGTCTAGCCCCAGCGATTGTGGGCATTTGGGACTGTGGGATACAGGGTGTTGTGAACCACTGGATAGGACTGGTTTCTCTCTCTCTGCCTCAAAAGAAAAAGAAACAATAAATAGAATACAAAATGCCCATTGAAATAAGAAAGGATTACATAATAGTAGCTGAAAAATAATCAGTGAAACATAAAAAATTCTTTAAACATAATGAAGATTAAGTCATATTTAAAAATTTAAATAGGTAGAAATATCAAAGAATTATTTCAAAAAGCTAGCTTGGTATCAGATGGTTTTACAGTATCACAAGGGGCAAAAAATTCCAATCAGAGAAAAGGAAGCAAAACTTCTCAATTCTTTTTGTGAATCGAACACATTTCTAAATGTGCAGCACCAGATTCCCATATAGGCACCAGTATGTGTCCCATCTTTTACTCTTCTGGTCCAGCTCCCTGCCAATGGCCCTGGGAAACCAGCAAACTATGGCCCAAGTGCTTGTGTCCTTGTACCTGTAGGGGAGACCCAGATGAAGCTCCTGATTCCTGGCTTCATATTGGCCCAGCTCTGGCCACTGCTGCCATTTCAGGAGTAAATCAGCAGATGGAAGACCTTTTTCTCTGTCTCTCCCTCTATAACTCTCTCAAATAAATAAATAAATTCCCAGGAAATTATTAATGAATCTAATATAAAGCATGCTCTTATTTAAAACAGATGTTTTCAAAGGAACATTCTCCAAAACAAAGTTTTATTTCAGGGATTCAATAACTGTTTATTTTTATTTATTTATTTATTTTTTGACAAGCAGAGTGGACAGTGAGAGAGAGAGACAGAGAGAAAGGTCTTCCTTTTCTGTTGGTTCCCCCTCCAACGGCTGCCGCACTGCAGCCAGCGCACGGCGCTGATCCGAAGCCAGGTGCCAGGTGCTTTTCCTGGTCTCCTATGGGGTGCAGGGCCCAAGCACTTTGGCCATCCTCCACTGTACTCCCGGGCCACAGTAGAGGGCTGGCCTGGAAGAGGAGCAACCGGGACAGAATCCAGCACCCCGGGACTAGAACCTGGTGTGCCGGCGCCACAGGCAGAGGATTAGCCTATTGAGCCGTGGCACTGGCCAATAACTGTTTATTATAAGAAAAATCTCTACTGTAAGAAAATATATATTCACGTAAGTACCAAGACAATGTTAAGTGTTAACATTTTTATGAAGTAAAAACCAAAATAATTTGAGTTAATTTATAATTACTTACAAAATTGTATTCCAAGAAATTTATCATTACTTAAAAAACTGTCTTCCCAGAAAGTACATAAAAACTATTAAAAAATAAAGGAGTTTAATAAACTGTCATTTATATTCTATACATATGAAAAATTAGTACTTTCCCTGCATATTAGCAGAAAGCTTTAAAATATAATGAGCAAAAATTCTGTTTACAGTAATCAAAAAATAAATATAAACGTATATGTGTGGATATACATATATAAAGATTCTTCAAAAAGTTTAAGAAAAAATATAATTAAAAGATAAGTTTAGGGGCCAGGGCTGTGGCATAGTGGGTAAAGCCACTGCCTGCAGTGCCAGCATCCCATATGGGCACCAGTTTGTGTTCTGGCTGCTCCTCTTCTGATCAAGCTCTCTGCTATGGCCTAGGAAAGCAGTGGAAGATGGCCCAAGTGTTTGGGCCCCTGCACCTATGTGGGAGACCTGGAAGAAACTCCTGGCTCCTGGCTTCGGATTGGTGCAGCTCGGGCCATTGAGGCTATCTGGGGAGTGAACCAGCACATGGAAGACCTCTCTCCATCTCTGTAACTCTACCCATGATCAGCTCATGCCCCTTGTCCATGACAATCTGCCCCTTCCCTTTCAAACCTGTCCCAAGTCCCATGCCAGGACCACCTCCACATGGCATTTCCTCACAGCTTATTGCATTCTGCTTACTTCTAGTTTTGGTAACAGGATTCTTCTTCACAGCACCTGAGACCTCCTTGAGCCCACTTGGTAGTCTCCTATGTAGGATATACGCTTGAAGCAGTAACTAATGTGCTTGTGAACATCTCTATGGACTCTCATCCCATCCTGCACTTCCTTTTAACCACATGACCCCATGTCATTAGCACATGAGGTTAAAACTGAACACATGGTAAGGTAACTATTACCTTGCAAGAGTAACTGCCATGACAGAGCCAGTGTCTGTGAGGTATGGAGAAAAGAAAAGATTCTGACAGCTGAGAAGGGAAGGGAACCAGTCCATAGAGGTTCCTAGAGATCCCTGAGCCACCACCGCGTAAACAGAAATGGACCAGAGTTGACCTTTCAGTCTTGCACTTGCTCCCTGCCACCACTACACATCCTGCAGAGAAATCAATTATCTTCTCACTTGGCATCTATGAGACTCAGAGGGGACACAGATGCCATGCTTGATGCCAATGAGGAGGACAGATAGACAAGTCCAATCCAGTAGATACCAGTGTAGGGCACATGACCACAGCTGAGGCCTGGTGCCACCTCTGTAACCTGAGGTGCCTCAGGGCTGGAAGCAGTTACAGAGGTGGCACCCTGCAATGACCAGTTAAAGCAGTAAGTCTATGTAAACCCTGGAACTTGGCTGCTATCTTGAAAATAATCTAGAAAGAGGTCAGGGAACTCTTAATTAAGTACATTTCAACCTTGCATAACTTTGTGTCCAAAGCTCACTCATATACGTTTTCTGCCACTAGAAATATTGAAAAGCTTAAAAGAGAAATATGATGGAGGCCAGCGCTACAGTGTAGCAGGTAAAGCCACTGCCTGCAGTACCAGCATCCCATATGGGCTCTGGTTCCAGTCCCAGCTGTTCCATTTCTATTCCAGCTCCCTGCCAATGTACCTGGGAAAGTATCAGAGGATGGCCCAAGTCCTTGGGTGCCTTCACCCACGTGGGAGACCTGAAGAAGCTCCTGGCTCCTGGTTGCTGGTGGGGCCAGCTCCAGCCATTACGGCCACCTGGGGAGTAAACCTGTGGATGGAAGATTTCTGTCTCTCCCTAACTCTTTCAAATAAATAAATAAATCTTTTTTAAAAAGAAAGAGAAATATGATCAACTACATAAAGTCACAATTTTATACACATAAAATAGCTCTTCAAAATACCGTATCCATTGCACCAGAAACTAAAAAGAAAAATGTCAATCAATGCAGGGAACACCCATTTAATGGCTCAAAACTGCCTCAAAATAATGTATTTTGGTACAGATTCTCCTTCTCTGTCTCTTTCTCTGTGTGTCTCTGTCTCTGTCTCTCTCTCTCTCTCTCACACACACACACATACACATGCACGCACAAACCAGACATTTCTCACACAAGAAACACCAAGAAAGAGGACTTAATTTTCTGTTTGATAAGGATGAGGAAAAGGGTGGGAGTGATCTCCTTTGTGATCTACCATAGTGTCCAGTGTGACCAAATATAATTCAAAAGTGAAGACATTTCAAGTTTGCTGATCCCAGATTACCTACATTTACAGACAAAGGAGAAGTGAGAGGGTAGCAGTTGTAAATCAATAGATGGATTAATAGAAAAATATACATTATGCAGATGCCTGGCAATCAAGACATTCTGCTTAAGATAATGTCAGATCCCTGCCAGATAACGAGGCAGTTCTAAAGTCTTCCTTCCAGTATGTTTAATTTCCCTTGATTTCTTTTTAGATATTAAATCTCCGTTACCTTGTATAAAACTTGGTTTCCTTAAAGCCACTCATCAATCTGGGCACTCAATGACATACTCCCTCAAATTATTTCTTCTATCAAACATGTTTTAGGTAGAGAGTCCTGATATATTTCTTTACAGTCATGCTCAAATGATTTTATTATAGCTACTTCTTTTTAACAAAAATAAATGTAACTCACAGAATCCAACAGTAACACCTTAACAACTAAATAAGAAGATGACCACTTTACCTGTTTACAGAGTTATGAGAGGAGGCTAGACGAAGTAATTAAATTAAATTAAATGTGAGTACTTTTGTTGGCCAGTGTTCTACCTCTGTGGATTATGCCTGCAGAAGGCAGGTGGTTTATTACAACTTGGAGAGGATTCCTGGAAAGCTAACTATTTCTCTGGGAATTTTAACTCAGAGATAAAAATTTTGGACAACTTTTTCCTATTTATTCAAAACACACATTGCCAGGTAAATTGGAAGCTTCACAGCTAGCTGAATGTGGAAGTCAAACAGCTGTTATACTTGCTTCATTCCCCAAATTGATTCAGTTCCAGTTGAACTTGGTAGGGTCCAGCCAGAACTAGGCTCTCCCAGACAACCATTTCCATTAGCATAAAGGGTGATTGATCCAAACTAGTGCCTGAAGAGCTTACATTTCAATAGCCATCCCTCAAATAAACCTAACAGCATCAAGCAAGCTGAAGCACCACTCTTCAACAGAACTGTTATGTCACCAGAAGAGTGAGTGACTAATATGGGTCTGCTGCTATTCCTAAAATGACCCAGAAGGTTCAGTGGAGGCAGAAGTATAGATGTCTGCTAGTCTCCCTTCCTCTAGCATTGCAAGGTCATCTAGTGTGAAATGTGGCAGAAATATGACATCAGCATTTAGGGCTAGGCTTAGTCCTAGTAAAAATCACAGGTTTTTTTTTTTTTTATATAAGAAAGGATTAGATCTGAAATTCTGTGCATACACAACAACAACAACAACAGTCATCCTTTCAGTTCTTAGATTCCTGTAAGTTAACAAGGTTAAACCATGTGGGACAATTCTGAAATTTTGCTTATACATTCAATGCCCCAATGAGGCTTTATCTTGTTATCTCTACATTTACAGGAAAATATAATCAATGACATCCCCCCCCAAAAAAAAAGATGGTGCCTATCTTTCCCAACCTAATTGTGTGACAATAAATGATTCCCATAAAAGAGCAATTCCTGATACCTGTACTAATTGATGAATCCATTGTTAGAATTATAGATCGTCTCATCCATTACTATCATTAACAAAACACATACATGGTGTGTTTCGTGCTATTTATACTTGATAAAACATAATCCATAAGATAAAGCAGTGTAAAATATTTGGTAATAGAGTAACAATGCATAGTTCTACAGAAATGCAATTGATTTTTTTTTAACTGGATAGACCATAAAATGAGGAATCTTCAAATTCGGAAGGGACTTTGTAACTCTTCAAGCCACCCCCAAGAATTAGTATAAACATAGGCTTGCAGTCCAATTCTAACCAATCACATTGGGAATCTGGGCCTCTATTCCATTTGCATTTTATTTGTTCCAAATGGTTTATATTCCTTTTCATAGGTATGACCTCAAATTTGTAATAAACCCTTTGAAATGTCCTTATGAATACCAAGACCCTTGTGTTTGTTCTGAGTCTGGGATAACACAAGGAATACATAGGAGGAATATTGTAAAATGTCTCATGCAGACAGATAGGCAAGGACCCATTCTGCCGCAACTGAAGTGAATGCAGAAGCAGTTACAAGGTGCAGAAAGTGGTTGAAATCAGCTTTCTTCCTGGGGGTCTCACCCAACCCACAGTAGTGTCCAGGTAAACCACTTGAATCACCATCTTAAAGCATCCTCTCTCATAATGCACAGGTGAATTAGTCTCCTTTGTGATTCTACCTTGTGCTTTTATGCACGGGCTGCCAGTCCATTAAGAGTGTGTACTGAGGCCAGCGCTGCAGCTCAACAGGCTAATCCTCCACCTTGTGGCGCCGGCACCCCAGGTTCTAGTCCCGGTCAGGGCGCCGGATTCTGTCCCAGTTGCCCCTCTTCCAGGCCAGCTCTCTGCTGTGGCCCAGGTGCTTGGGCCCTGCACCCCATGGGAGACCAGGAGAAGCATCTGGCTCCTGCCATTGGATCAGCACGGTGCGCCGGCCACAGCGCGCCAGCCGCAGCAGCCACTGGAGGGTCAACCAACAGGAAAGGAAGACCTTTCTCACTGCCTCTCTATCTCTGTCCACTATGCCTACCAAAATAAATAAATAATTTTTTTTTAAAAAAAGTGTGTACTGACACATCTCAGGCACTTGCTTCTGCTTAACCAATTACTTCTCCAGGTGTCTTTTATTTGCCACAACAAGAACCATGCCACACCTTAAAGAAAAAATTGCCCAAGCTTCAGGTGACTGCTAAAGCATAGAAAATTTATTACTCACTAGGAATGCTATAGCAAAGTATCCCGAACTGAGTGGCTTAAACAATGTATTGTTATTGTCTCACTGTTCTAGAGACCAGAAATCAAAGATCAGTGTGTTGATAGGACCATGCTGCCTCTGAAGGCATTAGGGAAGAATCCGTTCCAAGCCTTTCTCCTAGCTTCTGGCAAATCCACGGCTTGCGGCAGCACAACTTGAGTCTTCACATGGTATTCTTTCTGTGTGTATGTCTGTCTCTAAGTATAAGCTACTTCTTGTAAGCACACGGTCATACTGGATTAGAACCAACCCTAACCACCTTATCTTAACTCGATCATCTGCAAAGATATAATCCCCAAATGAAGTCACATTCATGGGTATTGGGGGTTAGGTCTTCAGCGTATTATGGAAGAACACAATTCAATCCATAATAGCAAGGAGCATGTGCATATATTCTCTATCTGTATGCATGTATTCCCTGAACTTGCCACTCCTCATTGGTTAATAATTATTAAGCATGATCATTGATGGGTAGCTTTGTGGCACAATGTATTAAGGTACTCCTTTGGGACACTTCGCCTGGAATTCAGTCCTGCCTCTGCTTCTGATTCAGCTTCCTACTAAAACACACCCTGGGAGGCAGCAGAAGATAGCTCAAGTACTTGGGTCCCTGTCATCCTTGAGGGAGACCTGGATTGAATTCCTTCAGCCTGGTCAAGCCCCACCCATTGCATGCATCTGGAGAGTGAACCAGTGAATGGAAGATTCATATTCTCTCTCTCTCCCTCTCCCTCTCCTCCTTCTATTTCTATTTCTATTGCTCTACCTTTCAAATAAATAAAAATAAACATTTTTTAAAAGATTGATTATTGAGGATAAGGCCAAAGGGTTTTTTTTTTTTTTTGAAAATTGAAAAGCTATTAGTGGGAAAACTGTAAAAATTCAAACAAGGTCACAGATTAGTAGACAGCCTCATAGTACTATTAATCTTCCAGTTTTGATTGTACTATGATAAGATATTAGCATTAGGTAAGCTATAAGAACTCTACTATTTATGCAACTTCTCTGTAACTCTATAATTGTTTAAAAATGATAGAAAATATAAAAGGTTGTGGAAATTCAAACCCAGGAATTTGGTGGTTATTCAAGCTGGATTACTCCATGACTTTGAAGAATAAGCTAATTTAGATGCATATATTTTAATTAGAGTATAATCCTTTAAGTAATATATCCCTTTGTAAAGAGAGAGCTTTTTTTTTTTTTTAGAAAATAATGCTCAGGTAACAATTTTCTCGTTGTTTATTTTAATTACAATGCAAATTATTTTGGTAACAATTTAGAGAAAACTAGCAAATAAGCTTTTATTAAGCTCCAGTTATACAGCTATATAGAGATATAACTATGTCCAAGCAACCTTCCTTTGCTGATCAGTTCTGCTCCCTAGACTATTAATGTTAAATATGTAACTGATCTTGTATGGTATATATTAAATTAATATACATATAACTGTTCAAATACGTATTTTTTTCTGGATAATACTGTAAAACCTTGTTTTCCAAAGTCATAAGAACACTGGGAAGGGACTGGCAAGGGCTTGGATGACAATCAAAATGTCTTTGGTTCCTGAGTTCCCTCAAAATAATATTACTTGGACTATCAAATTCTCAAGATACTCTCCTTCATGATAGTTCTCACATTACTCATCAATACTCCTTTGTGGCTACTGAAGTCTTTTTAACTATTATTAACTATTATCCTGATGTCTCTTTGCTTTTGAGTCAGCCTAAATTTCAACACCTGCTGTACCACAAATAATTCGACTCTGAGCAAGCCATTTACCCTGTCTGTACTTCAGTTTATCCATTTCCAATAATACTTCTTTTCTCCTCTCAATGTGTGATTTAATTAGATGTTTATGGTATACAGCAACCACTCAGTACAGATGGAAACTATAGATTCTGTAGTCATACAATCCTCGTTATAATCCTGAGTAGTTGCACCTGACCTTGACACATTATTTCCCCTAGGTTTTTTCCTTATATGTAAATTGTAGATAATTATGGTACTTCTTTCACAGGATGTGTGTGTGGATTAAGATGAAATACCCACTGGAAGTACTTCACACAATGCCTGCCCAGCTAGTCCCATATAAACACAAATTGTTGTTGTTGTTGCTGTTAACAAGCCCATGAGGGAGCCCAAGGCTGCCACTGCAGGGGTTGCTGGCAACTTCATCATTATTTTTGTGCTCTTTCAGCAGTCATGTGGGTTCAAGACATGGAAGAATGGTTTCTCCTTACCCAGGAAATACAACCATGACTTAATAATAGAAACACTAGCTGGTTCTTTCAGCATCTATAGATGCCTCCCTGGGTAGCTGAAAATACTCCCTAGATCTTTGCTGTTTACAGTTGGTACAAGGACCAACAGTAGCAACATCATTTGGGAGCCAATTAGAAATTGATCCCCCGAAGTTTCATCTCAGACTTGGTGAATCAAGATCCACTTCTTAACCAGATTCCTAGGTGACTCGTATGTATAATAAAGTTGGAGACCCCACTAGTCTGAAGCTTGCTCAGGGTCCTTTAAGAGTTACAAGCCATCAGTGGGTTCCAAGACACCTTTCCCAACTTTGCATATCTATCTAATACCAGCTTCCTTAGATGTCAGAGTGGAGTTAGGTGTAGGTGAGCTCTTGGCATCTAGACACACCCCACTCTGCTTTCCAGATTATTTCAACATCTGTTCTTGATTCCAGGATCTAGACGATTATTCTGTTTAGTATAAGTGCATAAGATTTCTAATACAAAACTCAACTTTATGTTCTCCACCCACTCCCTGAGCATTTCAATGTTTTCAGTAAAGCTTGAGAACGACTCCATTGTTTCATCTGAACAATACGCCCAAGGCCCTGAAACTAATAAACTGTTAAAAGACACATATTTTTTTACTCTGAAAAATGTCTTTAATGTACTTTCAGATATTACAATCTACCCAGTCACACTTTATTAATACCTGCGTTGTTAATATAGGAATAAACACTTTGTGTTATAGCTCTCCAAAACAACCTTCCACAATGGAAATTACTTAAATATCTATTAAGTCTAAATTGATTTCCACTTTTTAAATGTGTTTAGCTGTACATCTTCATAATGGTTTTCATTGCATATGTATCTAATAATGTAGCTGGATTGGAAAGCTATAGATAATAGTTTAATATCTAAGCCATCTTTATACAAGGGAGCTGCCTAATAAAGATTCATTTTCACATATATTCATCAGAGAGCAAATAAGGTTATTTCCCCTACTCTTCCACCTCTTTCAAATATAGTCATCTGTAAAAAGGCAAAGGCATTAGATAGAGATTATTTATATTCATTTTAGTAAACTCAAATAACTAAAGACACAAAACCCATTATGTTTCACTGGCAGCAGAATCTCATCCTGAAAGGTTACCTAAGGCTCAATGACAATTTCAAGGACATCAGGCTATGGAGGCATGGGAATCTCAAGCCTGTAGAGTTGCTGAGATCACCCTGTGCATTTATTTACCCATGTTTAGGTATGTGCATTACAATCATATTGACCTCCCACATAGAGCTAGAAGAGAAAACATAATGAAAAAAAAAAACTTTATGTTCCACACTCCAATCTAAAGTGGACTATACTGAAATACCAATATCAAACCAAAAATTTTAAAAACAAGTTTATAGAAAAAATATATACGTTCCATTCTGACTCATAACTGCAAAGATGAAGACCAAGGATAGAGATGAATAAAGAGGGGGAAGGACAAAACCCTTTTGTGCTCTTACAGCATCAATGAAGCCAGGCATAGGGTTGGGGGAGTGGTAAGGGATGGGAGTAGACAAGGAATGCTTCATTTTTTGAGTGATTAACCCCTTCACGGAGAAAGCACACACATCTATAAATTTTAAGTGACCTCTTATTTATTTTTAGCTAGATTCCACAGACAAGGAGTAGAAAATCTACTTTACAAACTAAAATGTTCAGAGTCAGTGCCATGAGAATAAAAGGGAAAGGTCAAAGTTCTAAGGTCTCAGGTGCAATAAACATAAAGGAGTCGTATTCAGAATGCTCATAGAGACGTAATCCAGTCACCAGGGTCACACAAGGGAAGGTTATTTACTTCTGGGTCTGGTACTTAAAATGGGCAACTGACTTTATTCTTCACAAAGCATACAAGTGAGAAACTGTTTCATTTTATCCCACCCTCATTATCTCAACCTGAGTAAACCACATATTTCTGACTACATTATAACAATTTCTGTATATTTCATCAAAAACTACATTCACTATCTCTAGATTTTAATCCCTTTCAGGTTTGGGAAATGTCTGGCCAGCAGGCCATATAAAGCTGGCAAAATCACTTGGCCTGGCCCTGCAAGGGCAACTACAGGCAGGGCTCAAATTCAATAAATCTATAGCAGGCTAATTTTTAAGCTGATACTTCTATATGGCCCATGAATGATTTTATAAATATCCAAAAAGCCCTTTGTACAAAAAAAAGTTGCCCACCTTTGTGAAATCATTCAAAATAATAAGTATCCCTAAAATGCTTTTACAACCCTAGATTTATTGCACAAGAAAAATACATTTCTGAAATATAGTTCCTTCATCTAATGTATTATTTACACAGTGATTCTAAACCCAATAGCCTATCCAAAATAAGACTACGTTTTTATTGACACTCTACCAACTCAATTCAAGAAATCTATCTTCAAATATGCACTTGGCTAATCAATTTGTGTATGACATGTCTATATCTCAATAACTATGGTCTATAGTCTTCTCTGATTAAAAAAAATTCATCATGACAGAAAAATTAATTAGACACAAAACTTCCAAACTAACATGTTTATAAACTGAGAAAATTATAAGAAACCTGAGGGAAAATAACAAAGGCATATAATAAACCTAACAGCTATCAAACTTCTTTGTTTCACTTCTGGTTAGATTTCAAACACTTGAAAATAGCACTCAAATGCAATGTTCTATTCCTATACCCCCACAGTACAATGTTGGTCACATAAGTATTTGACAAATATAGGTTGAGGCTCCCTAATCCAAAAAAAAAAAATTTTTTTTTTTTTTGAAATTTAAAATCAAGAGTCAGAGACCTCCAGCCAAGAGCAACACGGACTGGGTCTTCCAAGAGAGGAAAAAACCCCAAATTCAGTGACAAAAAAAAAAAAAAAAAACCATCATAAGGCCTGATGTTGAGTTGCAGATAGATTTCTTGAATTGAGTTGAGTTGCAATCATTTATCCTGTCTGGCTTGCTCTCCATAAAACAAAGGCCATAAGAAGGGTGGGATAGGGAACTTGCTTTCACCATAAACTGTGAGTTCAGGAGGATGGAATTGTTACTCCCTTACTATTCTTTAAAACTGGAAGCTTCCAAGGCAGCAAAAATTTTTAAATGATCCAAAATTCCAAAGTTTTTGATTGCTAACATCATGCTCAAGACTTTTTAGATTTTGAAGCACTCCACATTTTGGATTTTCATGTTAGGATGCTCAACTGGTAAAGTCTATGTAAATATTCCAGAATCTGAAAAATTCCAAAGATCTCAAATACTTCTGATCCCAAGCATTTCTGATAAGAGATACTCAACCTGTGATTCTAAATTGAGAATTGTCAGGGAACTTTATACGTTCCAGCACAAGGGAAGAGGAGTACTGAGAAGCTTATTCTGACAGAAAATAAAAGCATTCTTTTAACGCTACAGAAGCAAACAGCAAACATGGCAGCAAGAGGAAAGTCTGGCCAAATAGGAAAGCATGTGGCCAGGGCAAGATTTTCAGTATGTTGCAAATGTCTGAATCAACGCAATCAGTTGGTTGCCATTTTGCTGAGAATAATTTAAGTTTATCATAAAATCTATTTGACTACACATCTCCTTTTTTACTCTTTATTAGTTAATTTATATTATCTTTTATTTGCTCAAATTAATGTGAAATTAGTAAAGGAAAAAAGAAAAAGGCATCAGGAGTCAGTTAGGAAAAATATGGTCCATTCCCTGAAGGATAAAAGAAATCAAATGGATGTTCTTCTTCCTTGCAAGAGAAAATGTCTCCTCTTCTACTCAACCCTGATCCAGACTTCACCAGATTATTTTTGAGATGAATGTTTCAGACCCAAACTCACCATTAGCAATATTTTCAGTTTGTAATATATACTGTGAATCAATCTCCAACATGGCAACAGCAACTTAGGGCCACTAAGACAGAATTTTAATACATATGACCTGAAGACTAGAATAAAAATCCTTTTGCTGTAGAATAAAGTGGCAGCAGAGATATGAAAGGCAGAACTAGCTGCATTCATCTGGATACTTTTCCTATTGATGTAGGCAGGAATAGAGGATAAAAGTGAATAGGTTTGTGAGCTGGAAGACCACGCCTTCACCACACCCATGTGTGTCCTCATGCCCTACCTGACCCCACCTGTATGGCCACCTGCCAATCAGGCTACATAACCATTCCCCTTTGTAAGTGGATAAAAGGCCTGGAACATGGTGGGCCCCTTCCCTTATTGACCTTTTGTTGGCCTTGTTGCCCTGTGCTATCAGGGCACATGGCCACCCCGTTCTCTGCTTTCCTGCCTGCATCTTGCTCCAGGTGGCTCCTGGCCTGCTCTCTGCTTGGTATGGACTCAACTTAACTTCTAGACTTAAATGAAGCCCTCACTCTCCTGTGTATTTCTCTCACTGAATAAAAAGCTTAAAAACTTACCATGTTGTCTGGTCTATTTGAGCCAGTATTCAGAATTTTTTTCTGAATGTGCAGCAAGAGTCCACAAGCATATTAACATTGGAAATTATTAATAAGCAGGACAGTATCACTATGACAGATGCAGAGGGACTTTCTGGTGATGATGCTACTTCTTGTGCCTTCTAGTAAATGCTGCTTTTCAAAATATTAGGAGTCAATTAGGAAAAATATGGTCTATTCCCTGAAGGATACATGAAATCAAATGGATGTTCTTCTTCCTTTCAAGAGAAAATGTCTCCCCTTCTACTCAACCCTGATCTAGACTTCACCAGATTATTCTTGTAAGTTATTTGTGATATTTTTAAAACTTACTTGTGATATGTATAAAGGTCATCTTGTGAATACCCAGCTCTCCCTTTCCTAGCTCTTATTACCAATTCTTACTTATTTGGCAGAATTAAGCCCAGTCCAAAGTATCATTTCCCCTTAACGCTATCTCTAACTTCCAAAGTCAATATTATAGACAGAGATATTACTTTCCATAAAACTGATCTTTAACTTCTATAGATCATCGATCATCTAAACCTGATCTGCCATATTTGTTTGTAAAGTTTTATCGGATGACAAGACTGTATTGTTTATGAGTGCTTTCATACTACAATGATAGAGTATTGGATCAGAGACTATATGAACTTCAAAGCTGGAAACATTTACTATCTGAATCTTTAGAGAAAAAATTTGGTCAACTTGATTATAATACAAGTAGCAAACAGTGCTCTGCCTTACTCTGTGCAAGCTACCTTAGAGACTAGTACAACATCATGGAAGAAGATATACAAATGGCCAATAGGCATACAGAGAGATGCATATCATTACTTACAGGAGAAATACAAACTAAAACCTCAATGAAACACTACCTCACACACATTAGAATGTTTGAAATTAAGGCAACTGATCATACCAAGTGTGGGCAAGGATGTAGAAGAGTTCATACTCTCAAACACTGTGGAAATATAAAATGGCAAAAACACTTTTGGAATTAATTTGTCATTTTCTTATAAAGCTGAACATACCCTTCTCTATGATTCAGAAGTTCTACTTCTAGATATTTACGCAAGAGAAACATATACTCACAAAAAATATTTGGCCAGGACCGTTCAAAGCAGCTTTATTCATAACAGCCGGAAGTCAGAAAAAATTTCAATGACCGTCAACTGGATAAACAAATTGTACTATATACATTCAATGGAATACTACTCAATAAAAAGGAATAAACTACTAATAGAAACAACAATATGTGCAAATTTCAAAAACATAAGGCTAGATAAATGAAGACAGACCTAAGTGAGATTTGACTATGATGGTACACACAGGAGCTTTTGGGGTACAGATGTGGAAATCTTAATTCCAGTGCTGTTTATATGAGGGACCTTCAAAAAGTTCATGGAAAATGCATATTATAAAAATGCATGGATTTCAAAATCTTTATCACAGTAAAGTCAATTTCTAATTCTATTTCCCACAAGCCTTTTTACTTTTTTTTATTGATTTGATAAGCAGTTGGACAAAGAGATATGGAGATACAGACAAAGATATAAGAACTCCCATCTGCTGGCTCAGTCCCCAAATGCCCACAATGGCCAGGACTGGGTCAGATGGAAGCCAGGATCCAGAAACTCAATTCAAGTTTCCCATATGGGTGGCAGGAACCCAGCTACTGAGTCATCATCTCTGTGATCCATTGATAGGAAGCTGGAATTGAGAGCAGAGCCAGGACTCAACCCCAGGCACTGTAATACAGGATGTAGGCATGCTAACTAGCACCTTAACAGCTTCAACAAACACCTGCCTCCCACAAACTTTTTGAAGTATCCTTGTATAAATTAATAAAACATGAAAACTCACCAAATGTAAATTTAAAGTATTTTATTGTGTATAAACTATATAAGTTAAGAAATGCATAACTGTTCTGTAATCTTTCACTGAGCCTGATCATCTATCCTGAAGTCTCAAATTTACTTTGATTCTTCGTTCATCTAGTAGTTCTCTATTATGATCCAACCTTTGAATGCCTCATATTCTAGTACTCACACAGTACTATATATATTCTAATTATATTATTTTATATTCCTGTTATGAATCTGATATTAACTATTACTATCCCCTTAAGGGTCATCATATCCCACTATCTTTCTTACCTTAAACATTCTCTTAATGTAGAACAGTTCATATGTCCCAAGTTATTCATTCTATTTTCATCAGCATACAGAATATGCCTATCTCTAATTCCAGCTGTTTCTAATTCTGCTTTTTTTTTTTTTTTGACAGGCAGTGGACTGTGAGAGAGAGACAAAGGTCTTCCTTTTCCATTGGTTCACCCTCCAATGGCCGCCGCGGCTGGCGCACCTCGCTGATCCAATGGCAGGAACCAGGTACTTATCCTGGTCTCCCATGGGGTACAGGGCCCAAGCACTTGGGCATCCTCCACTGCACTCCCTGGCCACTGTGCCAGCGCCGCAAGGTGGAGGATTAGCCTACTGAGCCACGGCGCCGGCAATTCTGCTTTTTGTAACTACAATCAAAAAGTTCACTCTTCCACATAACAGTCATGGAAATATTTGACACATATAATTTAAATAGATCGGCCGGCGCCGTGGCTCAACAGGCTAATCCTCCGCCTTGCGACGCCGGCACACCGGGTTCTAGTCCCGGTCGGGGCACCGGATTCTGTCCCGGTTGCCCCTCTTCCAGGCCAGCCCTCTGCTGTGGCCCGGGAGTGCAGTGGAGGATGGCCCAGGTGCTTGGGCCCTGCACCCCATGGGAGACCAGGAAAAGCACCTGGCTCCTGCCATTGGATCAGCGCAGTGCGCCGGCCGCGGCGGCCATTGGAGGGTGAACCAACGGCAAAGGAAGACCTTTCTCTCTGTCTCTCTCTCTCTCACTGTCCACTCTGCCTGTCTAAATAAATAAATAAATAAATAAATAAATAAATAAAATAATTTAAATAGATCATCTCTCCCTCAATCCTTACATTCCTAACCATTTCTTGAAAAAAAAAAAAAAAAAACCTCCAACGCTCAAATGCAGACTTCTAGTTGAATTCTTGATATCCTGCTCTACTAAAGTTTGTGTTCACACCACTGATTAAGCAACCAAGTGAAATTATTCTTACAGTCCAGAAGGTAAAACTATAAACAGTGGGCAAAATGTGTAGGATAAACTATATTTGCTTCATAGGAGTGCTATTTTCCTAACAATTTAAACAGTCCCAAAATGTAATGTTCAAGCAGAGTACATTAGATATTGAAAAGAAATGAGGATTTCATAGAAGTTGAACCAAAAAAATCTTTAAAATATTCTTCACTGCTCCAATTCTGTAACTCTTAAAGGCCTCCAAGTTTATGAGATAGAACTGGTTAGTTGGTAAAGACAACACAAATTTAAAAAATCAGAATGTGATTAACTGGTCTATTGGGCCTATATTGACTCCTTGAATAAGATTAAACAATTATGGAGTTGAACAGGATAAAGAATGGGTTTCACATTTAACCTAGAAAATAATTTTTAATATTCTCATGATTTCTCACATTTTCACATTTTTCCTAAGGTCATCAGACACTAGACTATAGGCTTTGTTCTACCCTGCTGGTTAAACAATACCCAAAGTACCACATGAAATAAAGAGAAAAACGATGCCCCAGGCTGATTTGGCCAGTAGGTCACTAATAAATGATTCATAATAAATAATATGTCCTGGGAAACAAACAAAAGGGAAAGTAGTCAAAATAGTTTTCAGTCCTACACTAAGCCATTCCATAAAAAGGACTAAAAGAATGCAATCAGTGCATTTGCAGTTTAAAATTGTTACCCACAGAATAGGGACTCAGAATTCCAATCTGCTTTGTGTTTTCCTCCCTCTCTCATATAAATGAACTTGCCCTAGGATCTCACCAGGTTGTGGCTTTTAGAATTCTGCTTTTGCTTGCAATTGATATGATTTTTCCCCTTTTTTAAAGGAAAAAATGCATTAAAGATTCCGTTCTTTATAGTTTTCCAAACAACATGAGCTCAGCACACAGATTTGGTTTTAAAAGCAACTTATCAACATTGACAGCGTTCTCTTAAGAACAGCTGTTGCCTCATAGACTACAGTGTGAACACACCCCTGAATTTAGAAACAATTCTGCTTAGAAGGAATATTGCACATTTAGCACCCTCCCCTTAATTACTGAAGACATTTACATGAAAGCCCAGTCTTCAGCAACTTCACCTTACTATTTTTCTTAGGTCCTTAAAATTTAAGTCCTGAAAGGTGTCATTCTGTAATCATGAGTTTAGGGGCTGGCACTGTGGTGTAGCAGGTGAGTTCACTTCCTGCCGCAGTGGCATCCCAAATGAGTGCCGGTTTGAGACCTGGCTGTTCCACTTCTGATCCAGCTCCCTGCTATGGCATGGGAAAGCAGTGGAAGATGGCCCAAGTTCTCGAGCCCCTGCACCCAAAGGAGGCTCCTGGCTTCGGATCAGCACAGTTCTGGCTGTTAGAGCCTTCTGGGGAGTGAACCAGAAAATGGAAGATTCATTCTCATTCAATCATTCTCATTCATTCATTCTCATTCTCTCTCTCTCTCTCTCTGCCTCTGCTTCTCTGTAGCTCTGCCTTTCAAATAAATAAAATAAATCTTTAAAAAAACGAGTTTAGCTTGTGAAGGAAGAGCCATCTCCTCTTCACATGCCTCAGTCTAGCTGTCCATTTTTGACTTTTAGAATTCTTTTGTTTCTTTTATGGAGCTGTCAAAACTAGTTCCTATGCAATCCTAACTGTGAGTTGCAAGGTCATGTTAGTCTTGACTCTGACAGTACAAAATGAATTTATAAAGATACTATTATTCATTATTTTTATATTTGAGATGCTTTAGGCAAATTTGCATAATTCACATTTGGCAACTTTTGTAAAAAGCCATGCCAAACATTTACAACTTATGTAAGTCTTAAGGGTACCACGTGCATAAGCTTATGAGTGGAGATGGGTGAGTGAAGGAGTTAGAGAAAAATAAAATAAAATAAAAAATAAATAAAATATTGAAGCAAACATTAAAATTGTATCACTTTTCTTTCAGAGTGACTGTTAATAATCTAGAATGGTTTCTGTTATTAATGAACTGCCTCTTACATATATCTCAAAATAAATTCCTACTGATCTAGAGTTCACTGTTCAACTGGGCTGTTAACATTCACAAATGATTATTTTAAAGCCTTACAAAGTGTAATATTTCCTATATTAACATACTGTATTGTGCTCACAAGAAAAAAACATGGAAGTAACGTTTTTTAACCTTTCCTTTTATTAGAAAATCTTTTAGGAATTGGGTACTATTCAAGGAAAATAGAAATAATTAAGTACATAAATTAAGACAGGCTCGAGAGTTTTTTGAACATAGCATTTAATCTATTTATCCAATCTTTAATGATTTTTTTTTTAATGGAAAGCCTTAAGTAGACAAGGGTAATGGTAGAAAAAAAAAAAGGTTTATAGGAAGACAAAAAAAAAAAAAAAAAGCTTAGGTGCAAACCAACCACATTCCTTTTGTTAATCTTAGAATCAACCCTAAACTGTGGTATTTCTGAAGATGCATCACTATCAATAAGGAACCAGAATACCAAAATTACAGCAATAAGGTTGTCTACATGACAACCCCATGTCTACATGAACTTTGTTCATTTTTATCATCTCTTAAAAATCAAAATTTGGGGTTGGCACTGTGGTGTAGTGGGTAAAGCTGCTGCCTGCAGTGCCAGCATCCCATACAGGCACCGGTTCGAGTCCCGGGTGCTCCTCTTCCAATCCAGCTTTCTGCTATGGCCTGGGATAGCAGAAGATGGTCCAAGTCCTAGCACTCCTGCACCCATATAGGAGACCCAGAAGAAGCTCCTGGCTCCTGTCCTCGGATCAGCTCAGCTCTGGCCATTGTGGTCATTTGGGGAGTGACCTGGTGGAATGGAAGACCTCTCTGTCTCTCTCTGGCTCTACTTCTCTAATACCATCATTCAAATAAATAAAACAAATCTTTTTAAAAAAATCAAAATTTCCAGTACTAAAAAACAAAGTTGGCACAGCTTGTGTAAAAAGACAACTGCATGAAAACCTCATTACATACCCTAAGGTATGGTGTCACCAGTGGTTTTCCACACCTTCTTCTTCCTTATCTGTGGCTTTCAAAAATTGTAAAATTAAATTCCTTACTCAAGATGGACTACATTATGTTGCTTTAATGAATAACTCCTCAAATCTCTGTAGTTTAGCACAATTAAAGATTATTTCTTGCTCATGTTACGTGTTCAATGTGGACCACTTAGAAATTTGACTAATAGAGGCAAAATCTGAGCAAGTGCTCCCACAAACATAGCAGCAATGAGAACAAAATCGAAGATTATCTCATAAAGTACCACTTTGAAGTGAAACGTATAAAAGAATACTTCAAAAATTTCATAATTGGAATTCAAATATAAAAATAATAAACTTTATTTTTTAACATAAGCTCCATCAAGTTCAAGATATTTTTCTAAGTAATAATACATGCCATTTAGATAATCCCTGAAGACATAAGAATCCTAAGAATTTAACTATGTCCATGTAGTCTTTTTTATTATTAACTGAAGGATAATAGATGTTTTTTAAAGATATTTTAAGATTGGGAAACAAGAATAAGTCAAAAGAGCTAACCAGGACTATAAAGTGGATGCCTAATGATTTCCAAGTAAAAATCTCACAGAACAAACATTGTCAAAGGTGAAAAAGGACTCCCCAGTGAAGCTTTTATGGGTATTTGTCAGGGAAATCTTTGGCTAATTTTCTCAAAACACTCTCCTTTTAGACAGATGCTACTGCTCATCCCTCCAGAAAGCAAATAAACACGCTTTGAATATCCCACAAAAACTGTTGCTGTGAGCATTTCTCTTGACTACTTGTGCTTTGACTGGACCACTTCCATTTCTTAGTAGCCACTGCTTTCATTGTGCTATGTCCACCTCCCATGACAACTCTTCAGAGAAATTTTTCAGGATCTCATTCCCAATTATTTAAGAATTTCATTGTAATCTCTGCTCTTATCTGCAACTGATCTGGTAGCAACAGTTTTGGCATGCAATTAGCAGAGAGTTTGTCCCACTTTAATTTTTCAGATGTTTCTGTTGGTGGCAACTGCTTCTACTGCTAATTGTCATTCCTCTTCAGGTAATTCTCAAACAAGATGAATTTTTTTCCTCCAGATTGATATGGAATGCCATCTCATTTTCAACATTTATTTTCTCTTCCTAAAACAGATCATCGATTTGTAACCTGTTGATGTCTTTTAGGTAGTGTCTCCACCAACTTTTCATAAAGCTTTAATGGTTTCACAACCTTTTCTTCCACCCAAGCTTCACCATTAATTTCATGTTTATTCTTTAGTTTTAGCTGAATTCATGCTGCTTTGACCAGGGCTCTTTTCAAACTGATAAATTTTGCAGTGCTTCAAAGAAATTCTGTTTAGACATGTTATAACAAGTTGGTATGGGTCTGTTTTGCCATGAAAATTTGAAATTCACACTTTTCATAATCCATATTTCCCTGAACATTTTCAAGAATCCTCATACATTCTACACACATATCATTTGCAAAAACAAGTCAAATGGCCACACTTAGTGTAAGAACCAATGGTGAACTACAACCCTACCCTACACCCAGAGAGCAGAGAGCTGAAAATCTGAAGGATCTTCAGGAAGTTCACGGAAAATGCATACTATGATTTCAAAACGTATTAAATCAAAAGAAACTAATCTTTTCTTTCTTTTATTCTATGAATACTTTCAAGAATCCTGTAGTTTCAAAAAGCATTAATAAATGTTTAAACCAATTTTACCAATTAATTATATTTTGGTAAATATTCTTTAATGTTTATGAAAATTTAAGTAATATTTATACTATTTTTAATCTCTTTCCCTTAGGATATAGTAAATATTTTCATTCTAAGACACATTATTAAATATTATAAACATCATAGAGTTTATTTAAAACAATCCTCTACTACTAGAATGTAGTGTAATGTGATGAGTAGAAGTGGGCAAGCTTAGAGATATTAGGTTGAACCAAGCTGCATTTCTCTGTGTATGAGATATGTGCCAGATATCTGGGGATGTATCCCTTAAAATAATTACAAAAACTGAAAAGCAAACAAAGGAAGAAATTAGCTACAGAAATAAGAGAGGCAGCAATGTTCTAGGCAAAGCCAATATCAAACATAAAATCCTCTGAATGAATAAAAGGACAATGTGCCTAGATCTCTGAGATCATGGATGAAAAGGGAGACTAGAAAGATATACAGAAACCATACAATGCACAGGGTTTACAGGTCAAGATGAAAATTAAAAAAAAAAAACACCAACAAGAAAATTTGTTTTTCTCCTAAAAGAGTCAATAAATTATTGAAGATTTTTGGGCAGAAAGCTTATATATCACTTTGGATATTTGGAAGAAAAAATGCATCATTTCAATGTGAAGAACAATTAGGAGAGCGAAATGCTGTCTGGGGAAAAATGGACAAACTTAGAAGACACTGAAAAAGTAAAATCAATATGACATGGTGAAGCAGTTGGGACTAAAGAATCGCTATTTTCAGCATGTTTCTTTTGTTGTTCTAATCACACTAAGTTTTGACATTTTTATTTTAAAATTCTTCTCATTTTTAAAATATCAGTGTCAAAAATGCAACGGGCTGGTGCTGCAGCTCACTAGGCTAATCCTCTGCCTTGCGACGCCGGCACACCCGGTTCTAGTCCCAGTCGGGGTGCTGGATTCTGTCCTGATTGCCCCTCTTTCAGGCCAGCTCTCAGCTATGACCCGGGAGTGCAGTGGAGGATAGCCCAAGTGCTTGGGCCCTGCACCCGCATGGGGAGACCAGGGTAAGCACGTGGCTCCTGCCATTGGATCAGCGTGGTGTGCCGGCCACAGCATGCCAGCCGCGGTGGCCATTATGGGGTGAACCAACGGCAAAGGAAGACCTTTCTCTCTGTCTCTCTCTCTCTCACTGTCCACTCTGCCTGTCAAAAAAAAAATTTAAAAATGCAATGAAAATAATATTGAAATAATTTGTTATTAGACAAAGGTGATATGATCCAAAATGCTACCTGGTAACCTGAGCCATCATTCAGTAGTCTGAAATGTTTGTTCATCAATTTATGTATGAAAGTATGAATTTCATTACCAACACATGGTGAGGTGGTCAATATCTCATGTATAAAATTGTAACAGGTTATAAATACAAGTGTTAGATTTGAGGTTTACTTGTATCCTGTGCATAAAATTTAAATTCACTGAAATGCCTTCAAGGGGGGACTTCAAGAAAAAGGTAATGTAACTATTTTCAATTCCAACTATAATATAATGCAAAATTTTTTTTGTCACGCACCTTAGAAAACTTCCTTTTTTCCTCTACCACACTCATGATCAAGGGCCCTTTTATTACACATGGGGAAATAATATTCAATGTGTGGCTATGGCTTCGTATGCAAAGTTAGTCATGCAAAGACATTGTAAGGTGGATTTTGAAAGTGCTTTCCCACCTCTAGTACATAGAAGAAACACAAATGTAGGCACAAAGAAACTTTTGCAATTCAAAATACAAATTTATTAGTCAACACATAACAGAAAGTCTCTGCAGGAAGAACCTTATTTGGACCTCCTCCGAGTCCTCTGCCCAGCTAGGACTCACCTTGGGCTTCCATCTCAGTCCTCTGGAGTCTGATTTTACAAAGAAGCTTGCTAACTCAGCCTACAACTCATGTTTGATCATTCTCAATATCTCATCAAATTCTTCTTTGCCCGCTGTGATATCTTTTCACCAGGGCCTGCTGTCAGCAAGAATCCTCTTAGGTCAGTTTAGCAAAGAATTATCCTACCCTCTTTTGTAGTTTTCCATATATTGATCACCCACATTCCATTCTGCCCTTCACCTATAAAGCCCTTTTTCCTGTTGAACTCAGAATTGAGCCCAGTTCTACACTGAGAACTCCCTTCCTCTATTTCAATAATTCCTGGTTACAATCTGGTTTTATTTTTCAACTAATACTAGGCTCAGCTATTTCCTTCGATGATTTTATAATTTTGGTTAGTATTAGGGGAAAGAAATGAGGATAAATTAATATTGATATTGCACATTAAGAAGTGATATAGTATAGTTGAAATTATTGATGGGTCTGACAATACAGTGCAATGGAGCAAGTTGCTACTTGTGATGCTGACATCTCAAATGGAACTGGGTTTGAGTCCCAGCTGCTCTACTTTCGATCCAGCTCCCTGCTAATGCACGTAGAAAAGCAGCAGAAGTTGGCCCAAGTACTTGGACCCCTGCCATTTACGTGGAAGACTGGGATGGGGTTCCAGGCTTCTGGCTTGAACCTGGCCCAGCCGCAGCAGGTGTAGCCCTTTGGGGAGGGAACCAGCAGATGAAAGAACGCTTTCTCTGTTTGTCTCTCCCTCTTTGTCACTCTGCCTTTCAAATAAATAAATATTTCTTTTAAAAAAGAAATTATTGATAACTAAAGAAAAGAAGGGTTAATTAATTACTCTGGTATAACTGACCAACAGTTCAGGAAAAAGTTTCAATTAGAGCTTAACTTCTGCCTTGTATAAGCTGATCAATCAAAAATTTTAAATAAATGATGAAATTTCAAAACATAAAAATATCATTTACATGTAAACTGTAAATGTAAAAATGGAGACTTTATAATCAAAAAACAAAGTGAATATTTTTATATTGCTATAGAAAAGACTTAGTAAGCATCCTGATGAAGCCATAACCTATTTTCAAAATGATAAATTTAACCAGCTTAATATTCAATATTTCTTTATATCTAAACAGCCCACTATGGTCAAAGTTCAAATATTATATGAAAAATAAATATTCACACAGTATCTGACAGACTAAAAGTAAATGTAAATAAATGATATAATGGGGAGAAGTCACACATCAGTGAGAAAAATATCATACTTTCCAAAGTACATGGTCAAGAAGAGAACAAAATGATGTTCAAACTTATTTTCAATGGAATGTAAACTGTTCATCATAGTGCCAAATACTAACGATTTTATAATGCTCAGCATCATCAAGCTTGTTATGGGGGAAATACTCTATCATTGAGTCCCTCGTATTTGAATGGCAATTTTGTGTTTGTACAAGGCCCCTACATGTGCATAGCATTCCAGAAATGTCTGCCTGAAAAAGCATGTATGAAAATATGGGATAAGTACACAAAGATAAATGAACAAGGATGATTACCAATGGTTGCTTATAATTCTTTAAGGCAAGTGGAGAAGGGGAGAATACAGTGTATCAAAGGCACTGAATAGGAAATCATGATACATAATTTATCTGTCATTATGTATCTGTCTTTACTGTCACTGAAGCAGTATCAGAATGTACTGTCTAGAGAAAAAGGAAATTTCAAAGAGCATATATCATAGGATTTCATTTTTGACAATGTCTGCATGCTCACATGTAGATGTGTTTTTATGGGGAAAGTGTAGCAAAATGAGCAATATGATTTCATCAGTAATTGTGTTGAGGTAGTGATTTTATGGATGATTTTTACTTTTTCCTACATGCATTCCTTACAGAGTGAATATTTTATCAGTTTACCTTTTTCACAGTAAAGAATAAATAAAACTCCATTTTGGGAAAAATAGCAAACAAGTTCTTTGGTCTCTTCTCAAAAATGCATGAAGAAACTATATAGTTCCCTCCATAAAATATGACCTTACCTTCTGTTCCCATCTATGGTTCTGAGAAACAAAGCTCCTAGTGACCTCTCTACCAAAGACTCCATAAAGAATGACTTATCTAAAACCATACCATGGTCATTGAAGTGGATTTTACTGTTATATATAAGAAATTGTCCCAATATATAAAGTCTAGAAATAAGAAACATGTGTTATCTCACATCATTTTGGTGTCAGGAACCCAAGAACAGTTTAGCTGGGTGTTTTAAATTTCAGATTCTCTTGCAAAAAGTGCAGTCAGAGCTACAGTTATTCCAACACTCAAGTAGTAAAGCATTTACTTCTGAGCTCACTTATGTGGCGATTGCCAAAGCCTCAGGAGATGATCTTCGAATCTTACTCATGTGGGCCTCTTTCCCTAGAGATGCCTCATGACATGAGAGCTAGCTTTCCCCAGAATTAGCAAACCAAGAGTGAGTAAGTGGCAGCACTCAATCTAAGATGCTGTATCCCATCACTTGTATTATACTCCATTCATTAGAATTGAGCCAATCAATTCAGCAGAAACTAGAAGGAGATTTTTGGGTTCCATCTTAGAGGATGCCTGGCAAAGACCAAAAATGAAAATGAACAAAACTTAAGATTGTACAGCAATTCTCATAGTAGCTTTATATTAACAGCCAAAACCTAGGAACAACCAAAATAGAAATAGGAGAAAGGATATACAAATTATTATATATCCAGGTGGAATACTACTCAGCAATTAAAAAACAGTGAACCACTGATTTAGGCAACAACATGATGATTCTCACAGATGTGACACTGAGCAAAGTAAGTTGGACTCAAAAGATTGCACAGTATAATTTCTTTACATAAAATCCTAAATTTATAATATATTATCATAATAACAGAAATTAGTAATAAAAATATCAGAAACGTGGCTGCTTCTTAGGGTGAAGATTAACTGAAAAGACCCATGAACAACCTTCCTTGGATAATGGAAATGTTCTGTATGCTGATTAGTAGTATAAATTACACAGCTGCATACATTTGTCAAAACTCATCAAATTTTCCACTTAGGATCTGCATTATCTCCTTGCACAGAAAAGTTACCTTGAATGTAAATAAATATTACAATCAGAAAGAAAGAAAACCGAAAGCTGCTCCAATATTGGGATGAATTTAAAAGGAAAAGCACATGATCGCTTCCTTTGAAGTCTTCCAAAACTAAATGAAAATTCTTATCTGTATAAAGACAAAATGTCACAAATATATATTGAGAAACAGCTGGATAAAAAGCAATTTTTCAATTCTGGGAATTGAATTTGGTTCAAGTTAAGAACAAAGTAAAGGATCAAGGGATTTCTCAATGCCCAGTGCTATCCTGAAAACAAGTGAAAAGAAATTCTGGCAGAGGAGATAGAAGAAAGAGATCTTGAAAAGAGGTAAGAAGGTCACCAAGTTAGTTTAGAGTCTGAACTCAAAAGATAAATGAAATTTTTCCTAAGTCATTTAACAAATCACATATTGAGTCAGGGGTCCTGCTCTGATGGTTTAACTGGGGTCCCATTGCTTTGGATATTTGCTTATCTTACATACAGACACTGCTGTAATTAAAGCATCATTTTCATTGGCAATCTACAAAAGAAATTTGGATTTTTATCTTTTCTTTCCACCCACTGAACCTAAACTCTAAATGATATGACTCCTTCTGGTTTCAAAAGTTTCATCCCCAAGCCAACTTTAATAAAGAAGAAAAAGATTTGTCTCAAAAGCTAGGGGGAAAGTTTTAATTGAAACCACTCTCCAGAGTCAGTGTAGATTTGAAGTAATCAAGATTAGCTTTTTTTTTCATCCTGTAAAAGAAATCTGCAGCAACACTGCAGCCTACCTGTTCTAGGTTGCATTGCTTACGCATTGAGTACCCATTAAAAGAAAGCCATTTATTTTTGTTTTTCAAAATTGTACTATTTTTATTACAATGATTTTATTGTGTTTTCCCCAGTAAAGAAGTGATATCCTGAGTATGACTCAGCCTCACTAGAAATGTTCCTAATGAAGTCACCAAAAACTTCAAAACCATAAAACATATAACCCTAGTGCCAGCACTGTGGCATAGTGGGTAAAGGGTCCGCTTGCAGTGCCAGCATCCCATATGGGCACCAATTTGGGTACCAGCTGCTTCACTTATGATCCAGCTATATTGTATGGCCTACAAAAGCAGCGGAGGATGGCCCAGGTACTTCGGCCCCTGCACCCACATTGAAGACCCAGAGGAAGCTTCTGGCTTTGGATCAGCCCAGATAGCTCGTTCACTTGCTCTCTCTGGCTCTGCCTTTCAAATAAATAGCTTTACAAATAAATAACTTTGAAATAAATAACTTTATATCCCTATATTATGGGATATCAGAGAAGAGAAGAGTAAAATCAACCTTCTTGAAAAACAGCAGCAATAATTTAAAGACCAGCTTCCTACCACATTTCAGAACCTTATTTTCCATGTCAAAAACCAAAGCAGGGACACAAAGAATGCAGACGTGCTATAAGCACACATACACACATATACAATCATTCTCTATATTTTATCTGGAAGACCCAAAGAACTAGTATTAAATTATACTATTAAGTTTAATGAGGTAGTATACCTTATGGAGGATTTCTTCACTTCTAGTGTATCAAACAGTTACCAGGAAGGATTACCATAAACATAATCTGTAAAATGATGCTATTAGTCTTATCATCTCTGTTGTTTCTTGCAGTTTGTAATTGATGCATTTGGCCCATAAACCATAGTCTGCCTTAAAATGTCTCCAAATTCAAAACAACTCTATCAACAGTCTGCTTGCT
Source organism: Sylvilagus floridanus (assembly GCA_949820135.1). Classification (NCBI taxonomy): domain Eukaryota; kingdom Metazoa; phylum Chordata; class Mammalia; order Lagomorpha; family Leporidae; genus Sylvilagus; species Sylvilagus floridanus. The sequence goes on from OX463223.1 coordinate 119,360,808, forward strand.
CCACACAGCTTTTTCTCTATTATTTTGCCATCCTAGCACCCTTTCCATTTCTTCTGAATATTTTAATTAAGCAAATCCAGGTGTAATTTAACAATAAAGATCAATATGTTTTACAGAGAGGGCACTAATGAAATGTTCACCAGTAAACCACAACTGGAACACAATTAACCGGCAATGAAAGCATTACTCATTCTGCCATTTCACCTCTCCTTTGCAATTTGTCTCACTTTATTTTATCTACTAGCTTTGAAAATAGACAAACATTACTTAGTGACCAATAGTACAATCAGAATAACATCAAAAAATTGTGCGCACACACACACATCATTGTTTATAAAAAGAGAAAAATAATCTGTTAAGTCTATCTCCTGTTAATTGGCCTTAGAATTATTATATGAAAAAAATAAGCAAGAAGACTGAGTTCTCATGCACAATCAAGAGTGCAATAATGAATATTTCAACAGGCATACATTTTGAAGTTTTAATTAAAATCAGTAGCGCTATTGATATTGTAATGTCTTAGAGTAATACCCAGGCAAGTAATCACCTGCCTCCCAAGTGAATGGCAATACACATGCAATTAATTATAAAAAGACTTTGCAGCTGTAACTACCTCAGAATCGCCAAGATTTAGAGCAAGTATTCATGTATTTAACTGCAGAAGGCGACTCCACTGGTGTAGCAAGATGAGTTTTTTACTTAGCTCAGATGCACCATCTCTCCTGATTTGGCCTGGTGCCAGAACACTTGCTATAAATTTTGCTCATCTTGTGCAGTATCATAACCATCTTCCCATTGCCTGTGGCCAAGGCTTACTTTTCTCGTGTAGAGATAGACCAACAGAGGATGGTAAAGCCATTTCGATAAACCAAGGATTTCATTAGGATTACAGTTTTCCCATTTCTGCCATGATGTACCACACTTAAGTCATCACTCTGGATTTCCTTTGAAGATTCCTTTCTCTCCCCAAGAAAAATGGACTCTTATGGAAATAAGACGAACTGTGGGAGGCAACCAAACTAAAGCAGAGTGCTTAAAAATATATTCAGCTGTCATAGTTTTATTCCACATCCTGTGGATACCAAGAAACCAAACCAGAGATACCTAAGAATAAAGCTGTGAGAGAGTTGCAACTTATTTAACGACCTTTAAAAATGATTTTAAGGAAAAGTAATTATACTTAATATAATCAAAGCCCAAAGACAGAGGTCCTTGCCTAAGTTTTTACAGAAAACTTCTTTAATTTGAAGGAACAGAGGGAGAAGGAAAGAAAAGGGGGTGGGGAGAGAATTAATAAATTGCAAAGTTTTCTGGCTATCTGAAAAACATAAAGATTTTCCTTTAAGTTGGAGAAGTACAGGATACATTTCTTCATGAACATCCAGAAACACAAGCACAAGGATTTCCAGCCTCTAGTTGTAAAGATTTATCTTTGGAGTATCTTAATGGCCACCACTGTTAAGGGATGATCTGGCGCCCAATGTGGGGCACAACCAGTAACTTTTCGGCCGAAGCTAAGTGGTCTCTCAGGGTAAGTGAAACCTTCAGTACGGGTGATGCAGTTTTGTCCCAAAAGGACCCAGCCTTAAAGGCCTAATGCTATATGTTAGAAAGTGTCTGGGAAGCCATCATAACCTTGGCCCTTTGGATTCAGACAGCCAATCTCTTTACTTGGAACACTTGGTCATGGGTGGAAAAACCCACCCTTGAGAGGGAGAGACACTTTGATACCCCCTTAAAGCATCCTTCCACCTGGACACTATACCCCTAACTTCCAGAAAGAGGCAGCGCAGGACTTGGGAGAGCTGAAAAACTCAGAGGAAGATGGTGGGGAGAGAGAATGGGCTAAGTTTGACCAGGAATGCAGAGACCCCGTGGAGGCATGAACTGCTGAGGTAAAAACAAAAGTGAAATTTGTCCCACCTAGCCCATCCACCCCAGAAGGGCCAGGACCCCCCCCCATACCTCCCGGTGGCAGAGGTGGTCTCCCCTTATGTAAAGCTGCAGAGGGAGCTACGTGATCTGGACCTTTACGATTCCTCAAGAGGAGGGAGGAGAAATGAGGTAACCTATGCGGAAGCTTATCCGGTGAGCATAAAGCAGCATAGGGAAGTGAACTCTGGGCCTGGAAACCTGCTGCCTCAAGCCTACCCTTTTAATTTAGCTCTGGGCAGCAACAGACCTCTGGAGTGGTGTATCTGGGAAGCAAAGGACTTAAAGGGGCTACGCAAGGCAATGGCGGAAGACGGGCCAAACTCCCCCTGGGCCCAAATCCTGCTGCAAGACATAGCTTATCACCCATGTGTCCCTGAAGACTGGTTGGACGTGGCCAAGGCAGTCCTCCTGAGCTCCCAGTTCATAAAGTGGTGTGCTGCCTTTAAGGAGGAGTGGCAGGTGAGGGCTGAAGCTAACTGAGCAGCTCAGCTGGCTATCCCTATTACATACCCTTTGCAGGCTGGGACGGGGGAGGGATTCTCTACGGGGATCCAGCAAGCCACACTACCTGCTCCATACCATGAGCAAGTGAGGCAGGCAGGACTTAATGCTTGGTACAAGCTGTATGAGGGGCCCACGGAATCTCCCATCACAGGGGTGCAACAAAAACCGGGAGAGTCATTGCTGGATTTTATAGCCAGGGTCCAACAGTCTCCATCATAAGTTACTGGCTGGGGACCTTCGGAATCAGTTTGTTAAGATGCTTGTTTGGGAAGGAATGAATGCTGATCATCAGGCGGCCTGTGCTGGCCTGAGGGTGGCTCATAAATCCCCAGAGGCAGTTCAAACTAAGGTGGAAGCTTCAGGTGCGGCAGCAACCCCTAAAGGACTAGCTCTGTCTCAACCCACCATGCCTCCAGTTCTGCCCATGTGACCACCCCTTTATGGGTATTCCCTTCCCTTGGATAGCCGGCCGCCATCTTGTAAACAGCCTGCCTACCCAACCCCACAGCCAGTCCTGCTAGGCCCTGGCATGTGCAGTCTTTCCTGTGAATGGGGACCACGGCCTTTCCCTGTGTTAGGTAGGAAGTTAGTTATGAGCTTATGTGTGTGTGACATAAAGGCCTAAGGAAAAGACATCTATGTCCAGCATATGCATCTGCACCTCAGAGTCATCCCGGCAGCATTCCAGGGGCAGTCAGGCCTCCGCATCCTACCCTGCCCCCTTCTACCTGACAACCTGCCTGGTGGGGGTCCCTGCCCCTTCTCCCAGATGCTGCCCAGTATCTGCATTTCAAACACCCTGCTCCAGATCCCCACTCTCCAGGAGGTCTTGCTCACCCTTCCTCCAAACCCAGGATGGCAGCCAGCTAGCCTTCCTCCTGTCTGATACCTTCAGGGAAAAACTCAGGAGTTTTTTATTTACATCCAAAAAGCCCTTTGTTCCAAGAGGAGTAGAGGTGGAAAGCAAGACCCATCTCCTTAAAAACCTGGCCTCAACCAGACTGCGCGCTCAGCCCTCTGCCTGTCTGCTGAGCCGCCCGCCTGACCTGGTCAGGTGTACTCTCTCTCCACTGCCCCCCCCCACCCCGCACTCTCTCTCAGGTCCTGTCTGGAGAGGTGCCCATCTGTTTTCACGGATGTTCCTTCCCTAATAAACTTTGCTATACTCACCTCCACTATTCTCTGTCTCACGCCTGAATTCTTTCTTGCGCGAAGACAAGAACCCTGCAAATTTCTCTGGTAACACCTGCACTCTCTTCCAGTCAACGTGGCCTGCCGCACCCATGCAGGCATGGCCAGATATCTCTAGGGAGACTACTCCCTAGGGCTGCTTTTTTTTTTCTATCCATTGACAATTCAATGCCTCTCCTCACTGTGAGGGGTGAGAGGGAAAGTGCCTCTGGCTACTACTGGCCTTACCTAAACCTCTGCCTTCCACATTGTGTTGTGGGGCCCAAACTTCACTATCTCAGCTCACTATACTTCCCCCTCTCGGAATTTATCTTAGAACCAGGCCTGGTACAAAGTCTACTATCCTTGTCTTAATGGTCTTTCATTCCTCTCTTGTTCCAGTTTTACCCTAAGAATAGCAAGGGAGTGGTAATCCCATCCTTGGGCTCCCTACTTATTGAGAAACCAATTAGGTATCCCACCCTTCTGATGGCTCTTTTATCATGAACAAGGCAGACAGGAAAATCAGGATTGGGAACTGTGACAGCTGCCTAAACCTTTGTTTCAAAAGCATCCTCACCTAGCTGATCGACTATGATGTCATGGGGCCTGAGATATTCTTTAAAAAAAAAAAGGGGGGGGGGGGCAACTGTAACTAATTTTTCTTTGAATCTAGGAAGTTCACTACCCTTAAAAATATTGCTTTGTAACTTGCTGAACTTATTTTGCAATTTATTTTAACAGGTTTCCAGGTAATCAGTACTCAATAAAACAGCAATGGGTAGTTAGTACTTGTTTTAGATGAATGCAATTTTAATTTTAATCAAATTTAGATAGATATAATATCAGCACCCTAAGTCATTTAGGTGTAACTGCTAATTTAAATTGGGTAAAGACAGATGAAAATAACTCAGGCTAAAATTTGTATTGCCTTATTTAAAAATGTTATCTTAATTTTGAGATTCTTAACAGGTTATTTCTAAATGTAAATCAAGGAAATTGGCAGATGGAAAACATCACAAATATACAAATCTATTTCTCTTTGACATAAAATTAAAATCTGATCCTCTGTTAAAGTAGTGTGTTAAAATAATCTATTATGCTCTCTCTATTCCTCTTTGACATAGAATTAAAATCTGATTCTGTTAAAGCAATGAGTTAAAATAATATATTATGCTCTCAATGTCTGTTAAATTCTAATAGTTTGAAAACAACTAAGTTTTTATTAAGAGCTTTGGGTTATATAAACATGTGCTTATTTTCAAACATTTAAATAACCACCTTGTAACAATGATTGAGCTTGGTCTATATTATGTTCATTTGCATGTTTTTAACGTTTAAATGATTACTTTAAATCTAATCAGATCTAGCCCACAGCCTTGGTTAAATTTTTGGCTAAGCGGTTTTGTTAGGTAGGAAGTCAGTTATGAGCTTATGTGTGTGACATAAAGGCCTGAAGAGAAGACATCTATGTCCAGCATATGCATCTGCATCTCAGAGTCATCCTGACAACATTTCATTCACATCCTGCCCTGCCCCCTCTACCTGATAACCTGCCTGGTGGGGGTCCCTGCCCATTCTCCCAGATGCAGCCCAGTATCTGCATTTCAAACACCCTGCTCCGGATCCCCATTCTCCAGGGGGTCTTGCTCACCCTCCCTCCAAACTCAGGATGGTGCCAGCTAGGCTTCCTCCTGTCTGATACCTTCAGGGAAAAACTCAGATAAAAGTTTTTCTATTTACAGCCAAAAAGCCCTTTGTTCCAAGAGGAGCAGAGGTGGGGAAGCAAGACCCATCTCCTCAAAAACCCCTGGCCTCAACCAGACTGCGCGCTCAGCCCTCTGCCTCTCTGTTGGGCCGCCCGCCTGACCAGGTCAGGTGTACTCTCTCTCCACTGTCCCCCCCCCCCCCCCCCAGTCTCTCAGGCTCTGTCTGGAGAGGTGCCCATCCATCCTTACAGATGTCCCTTCCCTAATAAACCTTACTATTTTACCACCCACTATTCTCTGTCTCACGCCTGAATTCTTTCTTGCGCGAAGACAAGAACCTTGCAAATTTCTCCGGTAACAGTTTGACTAACAGTTTTAAATTCTAAAATGAGTCTTCCAACTTTGGGGCTTCCAGTAGGATCCCTGGAACTCTCAAAGGATAAGACTTTAAATTTGTTAAAGTACAACTGTTTGAGTCAATTCAGATTATGCAAAGTGTATTAAAATTTTGTAAATGATGTCAGACCTATGTTGTATCCATGTTTTTGCTTTTCAGATTAAGTGGTCTTATGTAAATGAGAGTAAATTCTGTGTATACAAACCTTTACATGTCTTTGATATGCTTTAAACTTGTTTTTGCAAAAACTGTAACGTCTCTTTTTAACAGTATCTGCATAACTGGTTACTCTGCCATTTCTAGAGTTAGGTTCTGTAAGCTCTTTTTGACTCTGTTAAGTAGTTCTGAGCTATGTGATGGTTTTGTGTGCTAACTCTTATGTTCAAGGTTTTTATTTCTGGTTTATTCAACAAAAAGAGACAAAATTCATGTTCTGCCAAGGTAATCTATTGTGTACTCTACTGTCTCTGTTAAGTTTAGATTGATAAAAAACATTAAGTGTTAAAAAGCTATGTTAAAATTTCATTATAATTAAATCTGGTCTAAAAGTTTTAAAATCGCCCTAATTAAATAAATAGCTGTCATTTCAGGATGTTATATTCTATTTTAACCAGATACTCTTCTCTTGGCACCTTTAACAAACTTTGTAAAAATCAAAGTTCTAAATTCTCTAAATTTTTGGTATCTCCAGAAGGGCCCCTGGAGATGTCAAAAGATACATCTCTCATCTTGCAGAGATAATAACCAATCGAAATGTTTAAATTAAAAGTGCTGCCAAGATGTAAAATAATTCAACAGTCTACTAAAATTCCTCACAACCCACAAGGACAATCATCAGAAAACAAAATACCAACTTATAAAATAAAAAGTGGGAATCATATCCCCATGAGACCAGTCATGCCCACCTTAAATATTTTAAATTTTCCAAAACATCAGCCCTTTTCAGCCTTTTACAGACATTGGTCCCTCCAAGTACCCTACCTTACGATTAGGGTAAAATGGGAAAACCCACTAACAGGATGCTGGCTAGGACCAGACCCATGGATAAGTGCTGGTAGAGGATTTGGTTGTGTCTTCCCTCAGGGGAATTCTAATCCCATATGGGTACCTGTAAGAAACCTTAACTATCTCCCCTTTTGCCAAAGAATGTCACCCAAGAGGACCCCCTCCTGAGGAGTGATTTTCTCTTACAGGGATAAAAAGACTATATTGAACTCTCTGCCTCATTGTAACTGGATCATAATGGTACATCAGGAGTACTGCTTTTATGCTAATCACTCCAGCATCATCAAGGACAAGATCAAGACCCTCCAAGAAGACCTTGAAGCTCCAGTTACCTGTGGTCTGGCCTTGGGGGATGGCTTCCTTATCTCCTCCCCCTTGTGGACCCTTGGTCTCCATTGTCCTTGTGAATTTGTCTAAGATTGCATCGCTGTGGTCCAGTTAATGGTGGTCCGACAACAATATGCCACTCTTTAAGAGCTGGGTTATGCCGCTCTTTAAGCGCCAGATTGGGAACTCTATATATCCACCCATGGCCACTGGCAAGATGTAGAGATATAATACATCATACACTGAGTTGCTGAGGTGGTAGCCAGTGATGGGTAAGATCCCCGGGACAGCCCTTAACAGCTGTAGTAGTCAAAGATGGGTAAGATCCCCAGAGGGGGACAACCTGAGACAGACATGCTCACTAAAGGGCTGATCCCAGTCAGAGGTGACAGCCTAAGACAGGCACACTTTCTGCCCAGTTCCTCTTTTTCTTTTATAGAAAACAAAAAAGGGGTAATCTCTGGGGAAACTGGGCACACATAGCAATTCAAAGATGGCACCCAAAGGAAGTAAGGTGGGTGGTAACCAAAGTCGTTTACCACCAAAGCTGATTGGCCACACAGCCTCAGGAGAAGTGACAACTGATGATGAGTGTACAGACATGGCTGGTCCTGTAAAAAGTCACCCGGTAAAATAACCTTTTAAGTAATTGGTTGGTCCTTATGCCCTGCCCAGTAATCCTGTGGTCTTGTGCTTTAAAAGGCTTTGCTACATGTGCAATAAACCGAGTTGTTGCTTGACTTCCCGCTGCGTCTGACCATCTCCGGGATCGGGAGGCTGGGGAACAGGCAAGCAGCGCACGTACCTTTCTTCAGACCCAGTCCATCCTCATTTGGGTGGACTAAGACCCTACAGATGACCATAGCTCCAGGTGCTTAGACTCTTGCTAACCTGAGTTCCGTAAAATATTCACAGAAATATCTCACAATAGAGGCAATGACAAATTTTAAGATGTTAATATGGTATTGCCCCATATACCCACAGCTCCACATGCAAACCACAGTCCCTGTGGTGTTTTCAATGCCAGATGCTCCCTATAACCTTCAACTGTCAAAAAAAGTAAACGATGCCCCCCATTTCTCCTCCAGAGGTTCCAAGTCTTTAATCCTATAAATGGGCCTTGTCCTGCCCTGCAATCAGCCCATTGCAGTCACAAGCAATTCCGTATCTCTTAAGTGATTAATTTCTCCTTGTCCTCAATCATCTGAGAAATGATAAGATGTCTTACTATATAAGGTTTGTTAACATTATTGTTAAGCCTGCCTGAAGCATGCTCTGAGTTTGTGAGAATTTTTGACACAGGGACTAAAACAAAGGCCACATCTGGAGAGGCAAATGATATGTGCAGTGTACAGCATAGTGGGAACAGGCTAAACCAGGATGATATCATCTCGCCAAAGAAATTCTGCAGGGCACAAGGCACAGGCAAGCTACACACACCTTGACAACTGAAGCCAAAGAATGGACCAAACCAAAAGGAAATGCATGAGAGCCTATCTCAATGATCTCAGCTGAAAGATTAGGGCTTAAGGAAATGCAGAGAGGAAAGAAATTCTGTGTGGATATGGTGTGCTCAGCACACAACGTTGACATAGCCTCATAAAATAACCCTATATCAGCAACCCTACAAAATAGGTATATTATCTTTATTATACATGTGAGGAAACTGAAATACAGGTAAGTCTAATAATAAAAGTAACCCACTGGGGTGAAAACCCAAATTTATTCTTCCAAAGCCTGGGCCCTTTCTTCTATCATAAGCTGAGACATCATGGAATAATATCTGAAATAGCATGGCTGTCTTGGGAAGCAGCCATTAACTGTGGGTTAGATAGCACAGAGGAGGCCGGATCAAGTATAGCTATACTTGTTAATATGTCAGTGTGCAAGTGTAACACCACCGGAGAGAGTGTGTTGTCCATTTGATTCACTGTCACAGTTGGGATAGTTCTACCTCATTGATTTTATAGGCTGATCGAGTCTTCCGTATATTCATATGAGGTCATTTCTCTTCTATTCATTTTTACACTGTTGTTGGAATGCTATTTTCCTGAAAACCATCTCTAATTATTAACTAAATGTGATGCAGTAACATCCCATAATCCTCCAGTATATACAACAAGGTCAGGGGCATTTTCATGCTAAATAAACATTAGTGAATTTTTCATCAGTACAAAAGGTATATTCACTTGAACTGAATAAAGCAATATTATGTTCTAACCCACTCAAAATAAACTTTACAGATAACTTACAATGGTTATATGGCATTTGTATGAATATTCTCCATAAGATAGCATTTGGATAAGGAGATTAAGGCTCAGATTAGGAAAATGAGTAATTTAAAGCCCCTGGGATGCCTGGCAGGACATCATAGCAACTGGCATGGCCTCAAAAACTCAAAATTAGCAAAATTGCACTTCTGCCCAAGTGTCTTCAAGGACTGAATATCTAGAATAACTGATGTCAGCCAAAAAACTCACTCAGTTGCAGAGATAATACAGCAGTCTAGCAGCATAAAATGTCACAGATTCTGTGCTTTAAATCTTTGATCATAATCAGACCTTGCTATTGAAACTATAGCAATTCAAAGTCCATTCAGCTCAGCAAGCTGATGAGAAAACTGAATAATTACTGTACTCCTCTATAACCACTTTACAGTTAAATGGCTGAGGCTATATCACCCATAGCAAGCAAAAGAGACTTCTAGGGAATAATGTAGCAAAGTCTGCAGTAAAGTCCCATGTATATTAAGTGGGAAAACTGACAGAGTATGTAGAAAGAACAGCAACTAAATATGAGTGAAGGGTGACCAGTAGGGTTATAAAATCAGGAAGTGTCAGTCCATTCAAAAAAATTTAAGTAGAAACAATACCTCAGGAAAAAAACAAAAACAAAGATTAGCATTAATTTATGCTTTTAAGGTGTATTACATTGCAGAAGGTGACCATTACTAGACATCTTTCTCCTCTAGGAAAAATGTTGCCTTGCCCATCAGGGACCACTATTATTTGCTATTGAGATGCCAAGTTCTTACGAAAGCCCTTATTAAAACTCATAGAATTTTACTGTTCAAAGAGAAATCATTGATTTAGAATTTTCTGTTTAACAGCTTATCAAAGATCAATTACAGAATAATTAGCATAATTCAAAAAGGTAGATTGATTTTGATTATCTTTGGGTCATATCCTCTTTCTTTAGTGGACAGGCAGTACAGAACATTTGTGGGTTCAAATTCATGTGGCAGCAATCTCTGCACTGTAAAACCCATACTAGATATTGCCAAAATAGAACATAAATTTGCACAGAGGTTAATACATCACAGTAGCTTTTAATAAGTGTTACAATTATTTCTAAAAGTGATATGAGAATATGGAGTGCTGTAACTTCTAAAGGAAAAAAATCATCATAAATAATCCCCTAAGAGCAGTAGGTATTTTACCTGAAAGGCTCTTTATTTACTGGTTGGCCATGTGAGCTTTTGGAAGTATAAGCTTGGGTAGAATTGTCCTCCATGATGAAAGGCAAATAATATAATTAAGATCCAAGAAGAGACAATGGGAGAGTAGAAGCAAGAGGTAAATCTCAGCAGAATAGTAAAGGAGCCAGATTGACTAGGCATTGCATAGGAAAAGGGCAGAAAGAAACATCAGTTGGCTGTAGGGGCTAGAAAATCTGAAAGAAGAGAAAAGGACAGCAAGGAGTATTTTTCAAAGTAAATGTTTGCTCGGCACATTGTAACCCTACTTCATGACCTGCAAATCTCCATGATATGTTGGGATGATTGGCTTTATTGCAGAAGTCAGTGAAGGGACAGAGTTCTTTGTCAGTGCTGGTCCTAAATCAAACAATATCAGCTCTTTGAACGAAGGGACAAAATGTACAGGCAGGTTATATTTGAAGGCTCAGCCAGGATTTTTGAACTAAGGCCAGTACCCAGCTGCATCTTTGATTAAATCATCAACCTAGAGTTTAGAGACTTCAGCCAAAAGTATATCCTGCCAATGATTGCTTCAGTACTGAGCAGAAAGAAAGTTTCAGAGAACAGAGGCTTAGCTAAGGTAAGTAGTGATGATGATGGTATTAGGAATATCATTCCAAAGTCAGATTAACAAAGTGACTTATAAGATCAAGAATCCTCCAAGCAAGGGATGGAAAATGGAAAACTGAAAAACTGAAGTGAAGCAAAGGAGAAAGCTAAGTGCTATACCAGTCTCAAATATATCAACGATGACTTGAGTTTTAGTGATCCTGAAGCTCACAATGTCACAATAATATGCCTATCATTATATAGATGAACAAAATAGATTAATAGATCAAGAGATGAGTATTTGTTTTCCCTAAATTCTCTATTTATTATTGTATCACATGATCACTTTTACTATGTAGGAAAAATTAACATGAAAGTCATTCTACAGTATTCCAAATACAGTACTTAGATTTTCTTCATAAGACTGTGGAACCCTGACTCTGGTCTTCAAGTAAAAAGAATAAAAACCAGGGTGATGTTTAACTATTCCCACTAAAAAGTATCCAACACAACAATACCCTCCAAAGTTAAAATAACAGATGAGAATGATTCTGAAGAAAAACAAAAAACTTGCTCTAGCTTAAGTAAGCTTTGCTTCTTTTTCAAGTAGCAGTACTTCTTCATTTATAAGAAGTGTATGTCCTATTTGTTCAATCTCTCGTCCAGATAACTGAATTAAATGTAAAATTTATTTCTCAATATTCTCATTATTTCTACATGCATAATATTCGGAATCAATATCTATTCAGGAAAAATATTTCATTCAGCTTTAGATCACATAAACTTTTAAATGCAGTATTTCAGATCCTCTTGCAGATTGTTTTCATGAAATTGACAAGAGTAATACACACCTGAGTGTTATAAATATTTCAAATAATAGTTTGGATTACTTTACAGGGCTACATAACAAATTACCACAAAGTAGTGCGAAACAATGAGCATTTATTCTCGCACAGTTCTGGATCTTACAAATCCAAAAAATAAGTTCAGCAGTGTTGATTCCTTCCAGAAAATCCCAAAGAAAATTTGTCTCAGGCCTCTCTGAACTTCTGATGATTTCCAGAAATTGCTGGTTCTAGATACATCTTTAAATCTTGACACTGTCTCCACATGACATCCTCCTCTCTGTTTCTGTGAATCTGTGTGTGTTTTTTTTTCTTATAACGGTCGATCCTAATACTTATGACTTAACCTTAACCTATATAAAAGCATCCTATTTACAAAAAAGGTCACATTCTGAGATTCTAAATAGACATAAACAGATTTGAAGACCAATAGAACAGAATAGAAACTCCAAAAATCAATTCATCCATCTATAGCCAACTTATCTTTGACAAAGGAACTAAAATCAATCTCTGGAACAAGAACAGTCTCTTCAACAAATGGTGCTGGAAAAATTAGATCTCCACATGCAAAATTATAAAATAAGACCATATATCTTACACAAAAATCTACTCAAAATACATCAAAGACGTAAATCTATGACCCAATACCATCAAATTACTAGAGAACATTGGAGAAACTCTGAAAGACATTTACATAAGCAAAGTCTTCTTGGAAAAAAAACCAAAAGCATAGGCAATCCAAGCCAAAATTGACAAATGGGATTATAGCAAGTGAGAAGCTTCTGCACTGCAAAACAACCACTCAGGAAAGTGAAAAGGCAACTGATAGAATGGAAGAAAGTATTTGCGAAATACGCAATTGACAAAGGGTTAACATCTAGAATCTATAAAGAACTTGAGAAATTCAACAACAAAAAAAGCAATCCAGTTTAAACAGGCAAAGGACTTGAACAGGCATTTTTCAAGAGAGGAAATTCTAATGGCCAACAGACACTTGAAAAAATACTCAGGATCACTCACCATCAGGATAATGCAAATAAAAACTACAGTGAAGTTTCACCTCACATCAGTTAGAATGGCTCTGCTTTAGAAATCAACAAATGACAAATGCTGGTGAGGATGTGGGGAAAAAGGTACCCTAATCCACTGTTGGTGGGAATGTAAACTGTTGCAGCAACTGTAGAAGACAGTATGGAGGTATCCCAAAAATCTGAATATAGATTCAGCCATCCTACTCCTGGGAATTTACCAAAACCAAATTAAATCACTATATGAAACCATTATCTATACCCCCATGTTCACTGCAGCACAATTCACAATAGCCAAGATGCCCATCAATTGTTGATTAAATAAAGAAATTATGATACACAAACACACATACACACACACAAACTATGGAGTACTACTCAGCTGTAAAAAAAAAATCCTGTCTTTTTTAATAAGATGGATGCAACTGGAAACTATTATACTTAGTGAAATAAGCCAGTCCCCAAAAGACAGATATCAGGTTTTCCCTGATCCCAGGTAAGTAATAGAGTACCTGAAATGTAATGTACTGGAGTGAAATGGACATTTTGAGATTCGATGATTGTTTATAGCCCTTGTCTCTTCCATTGAAAACAGTGTTTTTTTTTTTTTTCCTTCATACTGTTTGTTGCACTCTTTTACTTAGTGTAGGGTTAACTATATGATCATTAAGTAAATTTAAAATAGATAATTGTAAAAATTAAGAGTGGGAATGTGAGAGGGAGGATGAGAAGTTTGGAGCATGGGTGGGAGGGAGGTGGGGGGGGCATGTCACTATGTTCCTAAATCTATATATATGAAATACATGAAACTGCTATAACTTAAATAAAATTTTAAAAACCTTTTAGAGGTACACTATTCAACCCAATACAGAGTCTGTATCTTGTACTTTAAGAATTTCGAGGACAGCTTCCATGGGATTCAAATTTTTACTGTCTCAACCTGTAACCTGTATGGAATTTACACTTAATAAGAAATAAGACAGACTAAAGATGTAAATACACTAAAAATATATTAACTAAAGCAGCTTGTCACACAAATTTCAAATTGCAGAGCACTTTAATAACACACTTGATGGCCGGTTCACTAAGATAATCCTCCACCTGCGGCGCTGGCACCCCGGGTTCTAGTCCCGATTGGGGCGCCGGATTCTGTCCCGGTTGCTCCTCTTCCAGTCCAGCTCTCTGCTGTGGCCTGGGAGGGCAGTGGAGGATGGCCCAGGTCCTTGGTCCCTGTACCCGCATGGGAGACCAGGAGGAGGCACCTGGCACCTGGCTTCGGATAGGCACAGCGTGCCGGCCGTGTTGGCGACTTTGGGGGTGAACCAACAGAAAAAGGAAGACCTTTCTCTCTCTCTCTAACTTTGCCTGTCAAAAAATATAAAAAAACAAGTAAAAACAATATACTTGTAACTCAACGGGGGTTCACAGGATCATTCTTGAATTTCCTCCTACTTTCAACAGACACCAAATATTCCCCTAAGCCCTATATCCACAACAATTTCATAATAATTATGCTTGCAATGCTATTAGTAAAATATTACCACCATGCTATCCTTATACATCAATCTGAAGCACTGCTTTCTTCCGTGGAAGTTGTGGATGCTGTAAAAAAACAAAGCAAGTTGTCCCTAAGCCTGCCTCAGAACATGGTCTTGACCTACCTTCCTGATGCCCAAAGCCGAGTGACCAGTTAGGCCCAGATATCACTAAAAGTCATTGGGTCTAGCCATTAAAAATTTTACCCTGCAAATCTCTGCTCTACTGTACTATTTTCATTTGATAAGAAAAAGTATATTGAGATGTTCCAAATTTAATTCCAAGTGCCAGGGGATATAGGGAAGGAGAGATAAAGGAAGTTAATTGGCTAACAGCTTTGGGCCAAACCAGCAGGACTGTTGCACATTTACTAATGTATGCTGAAACCCTGTCATAAATCACACCATGGCTGACAACCAGGTACCAATGCATCCAGTTTACATGTAAACTTTCTGGATTATTAACACCATGAATCTGGAAGCAAAAGGTACTTTTCCTTATAGATTATCCTCCTAGACAAAAACTTTCCTTTCTACAAATTATCCTGCTCCTCTTGTCTACAGCAAATGTAGGTTTCATATAAATACTATTTGCTTTCCCTCTGCAAATTTTCATTATAAATACTACTGGCCCTGAGGTCCAACGCACAAATTTCTAACTGCTATCTAGCCATACTGCTGGTACTTGCAGGAACTTTTCCCAGGATCTAGTTCCTTGTTTGTCTAGCTTCCATAACAGCTCAATAAATTATTTTATTAAGAGATCCCTCATTCCCAAGAGTTTAACACACTCATATTCCCCCATCTTGGCTTTCATAATCTCTTTCTGTCCGTAAAATTATGCTAGATCTCGTTTATACTCTTTTACATTGTTCTTTACTCAAGAAAATCTAGTTTCTGTGTCTGAATATTGTAAGCAAAAAAACACCATGTGTAAGCATGGATAGTTATCATTCAATATAGAAAAGAGCAGTACGTTTGATCATCAGGCAACCTAAAAGTTCATCACAGCCTATATGACTAAATTAAACACCCTTGGTCTTAATTTGATAGTAAAGTTGATTTTATTAAAAAATGCACAATGAAGAGTTTAGGAATAAATTTTTATTGCATCTGTAAGTTATTCTCAAATGGTTCAAAAGGATATATGGAAACAGGCAAATTAATAGGACAAAATGAAAATTATTGAATCTAGATGTATGGGATATACAGATTCTTACTAGTCATTCAAGTTCTATGCATTTTTGAAAATAATTACAAAGAAAATTTGAGAGACATTAAGCTATAATAAATGAAACTATTTTTTAAAATTTTTGTTTCTATAAAGCTAACAAATTTTACATATTCAATATATAGAGATTTAAGAGCATAGTGATATTTCCCACCCTACCCTCCCTCCTGCCCACACTCCCACCCTCCCTCCTCCTTCCTTATTTATTTTAATTTTTACAATGACAAACTTTAAGTTTATTTTATAACCATATACTTAATCCTCCACTAAGTAAAGAATTAAACAAATAATAATAATAATAAAAAAAAAAACTGTTCCAAATTCCATGACTGCCTATCCCTAAACTACAATACTCCCAAATACCTTCAATCTGGAATTCTCCATCTGTACAAATGTCACTTCATTATCTGACAACTCAAGATTGGCATGCTGGGAGTATCCCTCATTCTTCTCTTCCCTTCTGGCCTCATATTCACTAGTCCCAAACCTCGTCGTTGTTCCTTTCAAATATGTACTATGTTTCGCTAACTATATTTTACTGACATTATGTTAAGTTTATCCCTGTTCAATTTCAGAGCCCTACTTCCTAACTCAATTTTTGTGTCTTTCGTGGTTAAATCAATTTTATCATACAACTTCTTGTATCATAAGTCCTCAGTGGTAACCTTACCTACTTCTCAAATGTTGTCCCATATTACTTCCATACATAAGCCCCAGAATCCAGGTAAACAAGCTATTCCTCTTTGCATTGCATTTCTCTATTTGTGCTTTTCTTAACACCCCCCACTTTGTAACTATTCAAACTCTCTCAGCTTGCATTTAACATACACTAAATTATGACTGTTGTTCATGTTCTCTTTATAAGCACCCTCTGATCTCAATCTGTAACACTGGCCCTCATGCCCATACACTGCCTAAGAATTTAACCTCCAAGAAAAAAGAAGTCTTGGCTTGTTCACTGATTTCTCTCCAACACATGATACAGGATACTACTTGAGGAATAAATTAATAGCATGTTCCTGGAAATTCTTACTAATTCTTTTTGCGTTTTATGTTGTGATGTTTCCCCCATATGTATGCAGTATTTCCCCTCAAAAAGGAAAACCAAAATAGCTTTAGACCATGTCCACAACCGTCAGAAAAGAGTAAACAGAATAAATATATGAAATATGATAGATACTATAGATTGCCCCTTCATAAAAAGCAGTATCTTGAGGAGCCCAGCCAAAATATTGACATAGATATATAAACAGAAGGTGAATCAAAGCATATGGGAAAAGTCCAACTGTTAGGAATTCATATGACTATGACAGTATATTCTATTCCCCATACCTTCACCTCCTATATCTAGCATTTACTACTGAGCTTTCCAAGAGCCATCTGTGTCAATTCAACCATACCTCAACTCTGGGATCAATCCCAGCACCGCTAATGGGGCACATGAGAGTTCCTACTTGAGGACCTCACTTAGTCAAAATCAAGATGTTCTCATAAGGGGCCCACTCTTACTCTTTATCTCAATTCCTAGAAACCTTGTTCCGGTTTGCTTTCTCATTTCTTCTTATGTCTTGATTTTAGAATCACCCATAAAAGGTTCAATGTAATACAAGAAAACCAGGACCAAGATGTGGAAAACAGTTTTTAAAAATTTATTTTTACTTCTCTAAGGCAAAGAGCCATAGAGTAAAAAGATGAAGAGACAGAGGTTTCCTACCCACTGGTTTGTTTGCCAAATACCCAAAAATTGCCAGGGTTGGGCCAAGCAAAAGCCAGGAACCTAAAACTCAATCTGGGTCTCCCACACGAGTGTCAGGGATGTAGCTGCTTGAGCCATCATGTGCTACCTCCCAAGGTACATATTAGCAGAAAGCTGGAATTGAGACGGGAGCCAAGGCTTGAACCCAGGTACTCAAACAAGGGATGTGGTGTCCCAAGCTGTTTTAAGCACTATGCCAAAGGTCTGCCCCTGGGAAGCCCTGGCCCTCTATGTCAAAATTCCTTATTAAACAATGGTGCTTTATGTGTAGCTGGTTTTTAGCTGCTTTTCTACTATTCACTATTAGGTATACATGAAAATACATGTATATACACAGGTTCTTGCAAGCATACATACAAAACTTTCAGACATTATATTCTGACCTAGCCTTAGGGTTATTTCATTCAATAGCTTAGTCCTGATCCATATTTAATTACCCATTACTAATCAAAATCTGATAACTTCTTGGTAATATTAAACTACAAATACTAATTATACTTATTAAATTCTCTTCCAACACCCCTCCAAATCTTACATTGATGGTTCTGCCTTCTACCTTATAGGGGAGAAAATACAGAAAATCACTTTATGAAACAGTTTTTGCATCAGTCCTGTAAAAACCATAATTCAATCTATTAGTTCCAGGTTGACTTAATAAGTTTCAGCATGCTCCTGAGTATCAGGAGAGTCAATTTGCCAATGGAAATATTTCATCTCTACCAACTTATATGTAGGTATAGGACTGTCAGGAAAAAACATTATCAAATACATTGTTTCCTTTGGAAACTTCAATTCGAGAAACTTTAGAAACACATTTTCCCCTACACTATAATCTACTCATGAATATTTACCTCTCCTGATTTCTTCAGTTAGATTCTGATTTAACCTTCTGTGTCCTACCATTCATGGTGTTCTAATTTGTAAACTGCATCAAGTAGATGGAGTGTAAATATTAAATTCAGGATGCCACGTTAGCCTCTCAAATTAACAAACTGAAAGGTTATTCTAATTACAGATTTATCATTGCAGCTAGATTAAGAAACAGAGCTGAAGCTAAATATGTGCATGTAACATCAAAATTGCCTATTGCAAAAGAATATATAGACCACAAAGAATGAGTGTGTTTCATGTCAGAGTGCAATTTGCCTGGAAAAAATTATTGGTGAGTAATTCAGAACAAACAGACAGAAATGTCTTTAAAATATTTCCATAAAATATAAGTCATATTTCAATCATAGTACCTTCTATGAACCACTGGGTGCTCTTGAAAAAGTCATTTATACCAGCATGAGACAGATATTTCAATAGCATAATTTAAAATAAGGAGTTTGTATTAGATTCATTTTAAATTCAGCTAGAAAAAGACGCGGAAAATAAGTTCACAGACATCTTGAAAATTTTAAAGAAAAAAATTTGGGCCACATTTTAGTGCTATCCATGACACTTTTCAGCAGTCAATGATACTAGTGATATTCGGATTGTGTTTTCAATCCAAACACTAAGAAGTGTTACGATCATTAGAATCTAGCTTGCTATTTTTTGCAATGAGAACACTTGTAGCTACTTGAAAGGCAAGACTGATACACTGCTTCATGTAAAATATAATTCATTGATGGCAAAATGATTTCTACAAACACAGCCACTTAAATTTCTGCATTCCATTCCACCTTTCTCAAAATATTTACCACCCAGTAGGCCTCCCCATTTCCTTTTTAGTGTTTAAAACATTTCAGTGTTCTAAAGTAGGTGATCTTTTTAAAGGGTAAAAGGAAGGACAGATACTAATAGCAAGTTGTCTAAGATAGCCCTTGAATCATGTGAATATAGAACCAGAACAAAGATTCAAGAGTTAAGAGCTGCTGCATTTTATCTGAGGTATCCCCAGAGACAATTCAGTAGGAAGCAGGTTATCTACTAAGCCTTTCAGGGCACACATCTCAGAAGTGACAATGACATGGGTAAAAATGAGCTTGTTTAGTCAGAAGAGGTCTCATACCACATCGAACTATCAAATAAAAATCCTTTATTTCCATATTAACATGACATATAGCAAGAGTTCGACCTTTCTTTACCTTTGTTATATTGTTCTTTGTATTTATTTGTTACATTGACTTTACATTCTTTGAGATGTCTCATCACATTTTAGAAGAATTCAACAGTTCTATAAGCCATATTACATGAAAACAGCAGTCCTTTCCTCCCACTATATTATGCAGGCCATAGAGGAAAGCATTTTCATCAATTACAGCTGTTCTTTTAATTAACTCCGTAAGCCCAAATAATATGTTTACTTTGCAGCACCTGGATTTTGGTGTCATTTTAACATTATTTACTGATATCTCACAATGAAAGCAAAGGTTTTGCATCAATTGCTCCCTACCTCCTGCAAGATTCAATTATAGTAACACTTCTATAACATAATTTTGGTCATATCAATCATTAGTGTGTATATCATTTTGACTTATGATATTCATTGCTGAACAACAGACTACATTATGGTTATATTGCCTTTCTTACACAACTTTTGTTCCTCCTGGGAATTACCAATTGTACTGCTTTTTTGCTTAGTTTTCTATATAATGCTCATTAATTTATCCTCAAACTCTCCCTTTGTTATGTAAAATCCTTCTCAATATATTCAGTCACTTCAAGTATTTATAACGTTTCTTTTACATGGAGCCAGCTCTCTGAAAGCTTCTAATCTGCCCCAGTACGAATTTATTGCTATCCAGGCACATGCATGGCCATGACCCTAGAGATTCCCATTAAAATCTCTCGTGCTGAATCCTATTTCCTGAATCACATTTATCCTACTTTAAAAATTTGTTTTGCTCTTCTATTTTGAAATATTTCAATTCAAAAAAGGATAAAGAGTTCCCCTGCTTTCTATGTTTATTCCTTTTTAAGTCTTGTCTACTTTTTGAGAAAGAGCGCACAACTAACAGATTGACGTAACATACAATTTTAGGCTTTTTATATTGGTTTCCCCTGAAACTTTACAGGCATGACTTTCAGCTTCCAGTACTGCTGCTGAAAAGTCTGAGAACATTACAATTGTTGATACTGTGTAGATAATGTGATTGTTTTGAGTAACTGAAAAAATTTTTTCTCTCTGCTGTTCTGAAAGCCCCTAATAATGTTCTATGATGTGAATCTAATTTCATCCACTGACCTAGGTACTAAGCGAGCTGTTTCAAACTGGAAACCTCCGCTCTAGGACATTCTTGGGTCCCTGAACTGATGTGTATTCTCCCTTCTGTTTCCCATTTTCTCCTTCTGTAACTTCTATTATATGCATTTGGTCTGACTTATTCTTATCTCCTTATCTTCCCATCACCTTCAATGAATCTATTAGCCCTACTTCCCTTACCTGGATCTTGTGATGCTTCTACTTATGTATTTACAGTTGCTGAGCAATTACTATGTATCAGGCATTGTTGTGAGTGATGGAAGATAAGTAATGAACAAAGAAGATGCACAACTCCCTGTCCTTGTGAAGCTGACATTCTAATGGGCAAACAAAAGGATAAGCACAGTGAAATGTCTAGGATGATAGAGGATAAACAAGGTAAAGGAGATTTTATTAGCTCCTTTTCTGCATGTAAGGCAATTATTACAGAGAGGTTAAAGTGAATGCTAAACTGAAGAATAAAGCAATAAGAAACAAAAAGGTAAGATTGGAAAAAGGTGCAATTTTATGTCTGTTGGTCAGGAAAGGTTTCCCTGAAGAGATGACACTTGATTAAACCTCTTATGGAGAAAAGAGAATAATCCTTCTAGGAGAAAGTCAGATATCCAGGCAGAGAGGAAAGACACAAGGTAAATGACTTAAGGAGGGAATGGTCTCCAGGATTGAAAAAAAAAATAAGTCCAGTGTGACTGGAATGAAATGAACCTGGGACAGAATAGGTGATGAGAACAGAGAGGAAATTCTGTAGGGAGTAAGGGGTTCATATAGGTGGAATTGATAGACCATGTGGGATCTTGTAGCTCTTTCTAAAAACTTTGGCTCTTACTCCTCATTATATGGGAAGTCATTCTGTAAGGACGAGTCTAGACACTCTGTTGAGAATGAACAATTTCTCTTCTGGATAATAGGTGGACTAGAAAATTTCATCAAGCCCTCCTAGCAAGAAAATGGAGACCGTCTGCTGCACCTGTCACGAGAATAGAAATCTAGAGTTGCATTAAGGTACGAAAAGGGAATGCGGGAATCTAACTGCTCCTCTAACAGAACAGTATTGAATTCTTTTGGGGGTACAGAGATGTAAATTTGTTTGCTTCTCACCTTTCCTTCTGTTGAGTAATGATTTAGTTCTCTCCTTTAACTTTTATAATTGGAAAAATGTGTATTTATGGGATATAATGTGTTATTTTTATGAGGGAATCTTCAAAAAGTTCATGGAAATACATTTTTTAAAAAACAGCTAAATATTTTAATAATTTTGGGAGAAAAATAAACTTATCTTTAATTACATTTCCCAAGAACTTTTTCATGTACCTTCTTACCAATATATGTTGTTGAATTATTAAATCAGGATGATTAATATAATAATCAGTTACCAATCATTCTGCTTTCTAACTGCCAACATTTTCTTGTGTACTATTCTCCTTGTCATTGTGCTTTAATCTTATTTTAAATCTCTCTATTCTCATTTATAGGAAGTTCAAGGAGACAAGAAATAAATGCATGTTCACCTCTCCATTTTAAATAGAATTTGAAATACAGCATGAATGTAAGTTAGCAGTTGAAGTATGGACTCTTTGGAGCCGGGACTCCTAGTTTTAAAAAAAGTCTTGGGGAAGTTATTTTAGCTTGCTATGCCTCAGTTTCTTTTTTTGAAAAGGAAGGAAAATAACAAACCTGCCTTAGACATATAGTGACTTTAATACAAATTAACTCATACAAATGAGTTTAGCTGCCACATAGTAAGTACTCCAAAAACACTCGTTATTTTGATCACACTAAAACTGTGTACAATGCTCTTGTAACACCATGGAAAATAAGGAAACACTGAATATTTTTGTAGAAAGCTTTTTCAAAAACATTTTTACACTTTTAAAATCCCCTAAAATATATACAATATATTCTGAATTGTTTTTCTTAATCCTTCTATTTATTTGGGTTTTTTTGACAGAGTAGACAGAGAGAGACAGAGAGAAAGGTCTTCCTTTTCCATTGGTTCACCCTCCAATGGCCACTGTGGCTGGTGCACCCTGCTGATCCAAAGCCAGGAGCCAGGTGCCTCCTCCTGGTCTCCCATGCAGGTGCAGGGCCCAAGCACTTGGGCCATCCTCTACTGCACTCCCGGGCCACAGCAGAGGGCTGGCCTGGAAGAGGAGCAACCAGGACAGAATCTGGTGCCCCGACCGGGACTAGAACCCCGTGTGCCGGCGCCACAGGCGGAGGATTAGCCTAGTGAGCCCGTGGCACCGGCTTATTTATTTGATCTTTGTTTTGTCTTTTATCTGTTCCCACTGCTGCAGGGACAGAAACTAGCCTCAAATTTAATCAGAACCTTCTTGGTTCATGCAGCTTTTACATTACATTATTTTTTATACCTGTCTCTGCAGGACAAACCATTGCGTACTAGATTTCATTTTTTTTTAACTAAAAACAAAACAGATTTTTAACTATTCATTTATGTGTTGATGTATGTGTGTTCTTGTGTGTGTGTGTGTGTGTGTGGTATGTTTGATTTCATTATATGTGTGTTATTTTTAAAGGACTGGTGGATCATTATGTTCTTAGACTTGTATCTACAATGCACACTGAATCCATTAAAAACTAATTAAAAATTTTAACATATTTTAAAACAAATAAAAGAGTGGGTGGAAAAGAATACATACACATTTCTTAAAATGTTGCTGTTTTATAACCATTATACACCTCAAATGAGCTCTTGCCCTGGGTATTCCATGACTAACCAGTTTAGAAGCCTCTCCATCCCTTCATTTTGTTTACTATTGTACAATGTGTGTCCTTATACTGTTTTTCCAATTGTATGTTTGGGCTTGTTTCAGCAGCTCCTAAATTGGATGCCACAGAAAATAAGTTTCATCAACAACTTTGAAACCTCTTTTTCACAGGTCAGAAGTTGAATCCTACTTAGATCAGAGGGACTTGCAAGAACAACAGGTCAGAGACTCATTGGTTTTGCCCTAAGCAGACCTTGTTCTTTTGCTTTTGAGGTAAAAGGAACTAGGGTTACTATAAATTCTCTGGAGGAGAGGAAAACAAAATTGAGTGGGAATTTTTTATTCTTTTTCTCTGTATTATTTTAGTGAAATCTATAACCCTTTAAAATAGGGGAAGAGGATATAAAAATTAAGTGTCTTGGTATCATTCAATTTTAGACTCCTTTACTGCAAATTTTGAAGTTTAAATGAAATCATCTATATGAAATAATTTTGTGAACTTGACACAGCCACATTTACACTAGGGATCTTTAATAACTTCAAACAAAATGCATATTACAAAAAACATGCATGAATTTAGAAAATTTTATACCAAAATAAGCTTATCTTTTAATTTCATTTTTCATGAAGTTTTTGATTTATGCTTATTATCTTCTCATATATTACTTGAGATGTTAACACCTGGTGTTTTTCTCAACCAACTTGTAGTTCAACAGATAATGTTCATTAGAGAAGTAAAATAAAAGCAATAATATCTCCAAATTTACTGGATTTGGAAAAAAGTAAACTGCTCATTATATAAACTGAATGCTTTAAGTATCTGTGTTATTGAGAACTTGTCTTTAAGCTGAATGATGGATGTTAGAAATTGAGGAGGCCTTCTTTCTCACTAAGTATCTAGCACCACTGTATCTATTTTGTGCATGAAACTCGTCCCTCTAGTTATCCCTTCAAACACATTTTGCAAACTTTCAGCATTATGTTTGTGACATAGAGTACCCCTAAAATATAACACGGGATGTATGTCAAACAGCTTTTGAAGTTAGTTAATCAAACAGAAACACTATTAACTGTCACATGTTAAATTTTAGTTATACTATAAGAGTTGTCAAACTAGAGCCCATGGGTTAAATACAACCTGCCAACTGTGTTAGTAAATCAAGTTTTATTGGTACATAGCCATGCTCATTTGTACATGTACTGTCTATGGCTGTCACTGCACTGTAATAGTAAGTTTGAGTAGTCACAACAGAAAGTATACAGTTCATGTCCCAGGGTCAAGGACCATCCCTGTGAACACAGACTCCAGGCCTGCTCCAGCTCCAATCTGCCTCCACACATCCAGGCTCCAAGCTGACCCTGATGAAACAAGGTTCTAGGCATGCCCAGTGGCAAGCCAACCTCCATGGCACCAAGTTTGTGCAAAGAAGGGTCCAGCCCCATTCTATTCAACACCAGCACTGGGATGGCCCTTGTATACTCAGACTCCAGGACTGCATGCAATCAGTCCCAAGGCAGCTCATATAGACCCAGGGGACAGGCCAATTAGCACAGTAACTAGACCTACCCACATGAGGACCCCAGCAGTAAACCTACCTTCAGATGCTACCAATTGGTTCCTCAAGAATCTTTGAATCTTTGGATGAACTCACTGGTGAAGGTGTTTTTTTTGTTTGTTTGTTTGTTTGTTTGTTTTACCACTAAAGCCATTCACTAGAGACTTAAAGACGTCCTTACTTCAAATACACAGGAATCAATGCAAGGCCACAAGGATCATGAATAATCAGGGAACAAAAACTACAATCAAAACAAAAATAACATACCAGTAATTAAAATATAACAAATAAACATCTACAAACTATCTGACAAAAAATTCAAAATTATTATCTTTAAAAAGCTCATTATGGTGGCTATGTGGTCTGATAGTTAAGACATCACATCCCCAGACCTCACATTGGAGTACCTTGGATTTGATTCCCAGGTCCTGCTTCTAAATCATGCTTCTTGTTAATTTGGATCCTAGGAGGCAGTGGTGATGGCTCAAGTACTGGGGTTCCTGCTAACCACTTCTGGCTACATTCCCAACTTCAAGCTTCAGTCCTGCCCAGCCCTACCTATTGTGGGCATTTGAGGATGAGAATGCTTGCTTACCCTCGCTCCCCTCAAATAAATAAATACTTTTTAAAAATTCAGTAAGCTACAAGTGAACACAGACAGCTAAATGAATAAAATGTGAAAATCAACAGAACAGAAACCATTAAAAAAGAAGCAAATAAATTGTGGAGCTAAAGAACACAGTTACTGAATTCAGAAAATTCCATATAGAGCTTCAACAGCAGGCTTGATTAAGCAGAAGAACAAACCAGTAAGGTAGAACACAGATCTTTGAAATTACCCAGTTAGGGAAAAATAATGAAAAATCAAGACAGAAGTCTATAGAACTTAGGAGGTACCATCAGGTGAGACGATATATGAGAGTACTTCAAAAAGTTTATGGAAAATTAAATTAATAAACAAGTTAATTTTGGTGAAAAAAATTGGAAATCCCTATAATTTTCTCTATTAGTTATTACATATCAGGGAAAACATATGGTTTTATCTTTTTGGGACTGGCTTACTTCACTAACTATAATGGTTTCTACTTGCATCCATTTTGTTGCAAAAGACAGAATTTGTGTTTGTATTTACCACTGAGTAGTATTCCAAAGTGTATATATGCCATGATTTCTTTATCCAGGCAGTTTTCTCATAATACACATTTTTCATGGTTCTTTTGAAGAACCCTCATATGCAAATTTTCTTTTCATTACTATCAACATGTATTTTATTTCCATTTTTCACTAATTTTTGAAGTAGAGTTGTAGTCATTAGCATAATCCCAAAAGGAGTACAGAAAGAGATAGTGATAAAATCCTTATTTAAAAAATAATATCTGAAAACTTCGCAAACCTGGAGAGTAAAATTAACATCCAGATTTATGAAAAGAAAAGAAAAACTGAAAAAGAAACCTGTCAAATGAGAATTATATGTCTGGCAAACTGTCCTTTAATAATTAGGGAGAAATTAAGACATTGCTAGATAATGTTAATCTAGACCTGACTCCTAAGAAATGCCCAAGCGGGTGTAGGCATTTGGCACTGTGGTTAAATAGTCACTTG
The DNA here is from genome assembly GCA_949820135.1 of Sylvilagus floridanus. Lineage (NCBI taxonomy): Eukaryota > Metazoa > Chordata > Mammalia > Lagomorpha > Leporidae > Sylvilagus > Sylvilagus floridanus. The sequence goes on from OX463223.1 coordinate 119,387,354, forward strand.
AGACACTTGTATTTCATTATTAGAGGGCCTGAGTTTCAGTCCCACTTCTGCTTCTGATTACAGCTTCCTAGAACACAGCAGGTGCTGCCTCAAATACTTGAGTCTCTGCCACCTAAGAGACCAGGATTGAGTTCCGGGTTACCAGTGAACAGAAGATTTCTCCTCGTCTCCCATCCCTCCCCCTTCTCCCCCTTCCTCCCTCCTTTCAAATAAATTAACCAAATCATTAATAAATTTTTAAAACAGCATGGTGCTGGCATTAGACCATGTAGACCAATGGAACAGGATAGAAACCAGAATGTGCATTTATGGTCAACTCATCTTTGACATAAGTGCTACAGACAAATAATGGTGAAAGTACAGTCTCGTCAATAAATATTGAGAAAGCTGCACATAAACATATTGAAGAATAAAACTGGATATACAGTATAATGTATACCCTATATACAAAATCAACTCAAGTGGATTAAATACTTAAACATCAGGCTTGAGACTATAAAACCATTAGATGAAAACATGGAAAATCATCTTAACACTGGATGATTTTTAGATATGACACAAAAGCACTGGCAACACAATCAAAAATAGATAAATGAAAGGGCAGCAAACTAAAAAGTTTCTGCATAGAAAAGGAAACAATCAACAAAGTGAAGGGATAATCCACAGAATAGGAAATAATAACTGCAAGCCATACATTTGGTAAAACGTTAATATCCAAAATATATAAGGAACTCTAAAACTCATTAGCAGAAAACAATCCAATTAAAAAAAGTCAAGGGTGGGCATTTGGTGTAGTAGTTAAGATACCACTTGAGAGACTCACATCCCATATAGCATGGTCTAATTTTAGTCCTGGCTCTGCTCCTGATTCCATCTCCCTTCTAATGTGCACCCTGGGTCACAACTCAAATTCTTAGATCCCATGCCATCCACATGGGAGACCTGGAATGAATTCCTGACTCCTGGTTTTGGCATGGCCCAGCCCCTACTATTGCGGTCATTTTGCGGAGTGAATCAGCGGATAGCAGATGGGAACTATCTGTCTCTCTACTTTTCAAATAAACTAATTGTTTTAAAAAATAGGCAAAAAGCTAAACAGAGATAAAATAGAGATCTCTCCAAAGAAGACATTTAAATGGCTTGAAGGTAAATACACACAACATCTCTAATCATCAGGGAAAATGCAAATCAAAACCACAGTGAGAGATAGCAGTGATAGTTCAAGTGGCTGAGTTCTGGTCATCCATATGGGAGATCTGGACAGACTCTTCAGTTCTCAACTTTGGCTCAGGCCAGTCCCAACCATAGTGGGAATTTGGAGAACAAATCAGAGATAGGAGCTCTCTCTGTGTGTGTGTGTGTGTGTCTCAATAAAACACGATGAGATACCACCTCAACCATGTTAGAACAGCTATTATTAAAAAAGAGAAAATGGAAATGTTTGTAAGGATGCAGAGAAAAAGAAAACTTTTGTATATCACTGGCAGGAGTGTAAATTGGTACAGCCATTATAGAACATAGTATGGAAATTCTTCAAGAGATTAAAAAACAAAACTACCACGTGATCTAGCAATCCCACTTCTGCGTATATATCCAAATGACATGAAATCAGTCTGTCAAAGAGTTACCTATACTCCTATGTTCACTGAAGCACTATTCATAATAGCTAAGATATGGAATGAACTCATGTGTCTACCAGTAAATGAAGGGATAAAGAAAATGTGGTACATATACTTAGAGTGGAATATTACTTATCCTTAAAAATAAAATGCTGTCATTCGCAACAATAACCGATGAAGCTTGAGAACATCATCCTAAGTAAAATAAGGCAAGCATATAAAAACAAATACTTGATGATCTCAGTGATATATGGAACCTAAAAAGTCTAACTAATAGAAGAGAGAAGAACAGTGGTCACCAGTCTTAGGCCTGAAAGAAATATTTGTCAAAGTGCATTCAGTAACAGAGGAAGGGTAAGTTTAATATATGTAAGAAGGTTAAGGTCTGGAATCTACTGTTCAGTATGATGACTATAGTGATAATACTGTATTGTATACTTGGAATTTATTTAAAAAGTAGATCTTGAAGGTTCTTACCACAAAAAATTATAACTGTGTGAGATACTTAGTATGCTACCCTAACTGTGGAAATCATTTCACAGTATCTGTATCAGATCATGTTGCATACCATAAATACATACAATTTTTATTTGTCGATTATACCTCAATAAAGTAGGGGAGAAAAAAAATCAGCGGCCTGTGAGGCCAGAAATATTACGCAGCCATTTACAAAAATGCTTGCTGCTGGCCCTTCATAATCCATTACCTAAGCATACCAACTAAAATCCTAATCCTGCAGAGCTATAAGTAAATCTATAACATGGACTTTTCACCAAGATTGTAAAGGATGAGGTTGTTAATAACTTAATTTAAAAAGACATACTTTAATATGGGTCTATATTTCCTGACTGATTATTGCAAAATCTGTAAGGCACTGAAAACAGAAATGTTTAGAACAAAATTGCCAGGCAAACTTTACCCAATCTGACTCCATGTGTCCACAAAGCCTGGTCTAAACTGATCAGAGGCTAACTGAAATCTCCCACTTAGCGTAAACATTTATACATTTTTTTTTTTTGCATTAAGGACATTTGATTAAATAGTGTATTCACAGTCCCTCTTGGGATGCTGGTTAATATAAAATATATGAACCATATTATTGTTCAAAAGTCTGAGAAATTATGAAGTACCCAAGATATCTAGCCCCAATGGTTTGGGATAAAGATTAACCTAACAGAAGGAAATAGTAAACTGTTTTGCTTTACCATTGAATTTAAGAGAACTCTTTTGATTACAGAGGTCATGTATAATGTGTTATAATTCTGGCAATGACACATCAACACAGGAAGTGCTTGTCTTCATCCATTTTCTGTTACTGTAACAAAATATCTTTGAGTGGATAATTTATAAAGAATACAAGTTTACATGGTTCATGGTTCTGGAGAATGAGAAGTCTAAGAGCATGGAACTAATAAATGTTTGACATCAGGCTGGGACCTTCTTGCTGCACCATAACACAATGGAGCGCATCACATGGCAAGACAGAGCAAATATGTTTATTCAGATCTCTTTTGCTTCTTATAAAGCCACTAATGCCATCACAGGGGATCCACCCTTATAACGTCATGTAGACTTATCTACCTTCCAAAGGTTCTACCATATGAATTCAGGTATTATGTTTCCAATACGTGACATTTTGAGGAACATATATATACCATAACGGTGCCTAAGAAGTAAGAATTCATCTTTTAATTAGTGGTAGAAAAAAACTGCACTCAGGTCATAATAACCAACACCCGGCCAATGCCCCCCTTTTCTCCTATCACCGTTGTCAATAGTACTCATTTTGTCTCTGCTACTCTCTCCTCTTACACTTACATAATGCTGTTCTACTAAGTTTATCTGATATTCTCTGCTTGACATTTCCAAAATAATTAGCTTCCCAAAAATGTGTCAACCAAACATAACCTTATCTGTATCTGCCAACAGCTAGCGTATGTTTAACGTCCAGATCAGAGGCCACTGTTGAACTACTCCATGTTCCTCTGGTCCACCTATAACTTTCTCCAGGGCTGCAAGGACCAGTTCACATGCAGACTGAGTACTTCTCACTTAAACCACCCAAATGTCTCTATTTCTACGCCTGAGAAATTATCCAGTGGTGGGATGTGGGCAGCCTGGACTTGCCAAGAATGTAACATCTTCCATGAAAGAGGGATGGAAGTTAGTGGATAAACCCTCCAGCTTCCCCCAAAGCTTAGTATAACAATCTCAGTGGCTTAAGACATCAAAGGTTTATTTCCCACTTAATCCAGTTCTGCTGTAAGTCAAGGCAGCTGCCCAGGTAGCTGTCCCCCTTGAGGAGATTCAGCATCACACTTCCACGTAACACATGCTTCAGTGTGTTTCCGCAGTTCCAAGTGAAGGGGGAGAAGAACCAAGTCCTGTACCAACAAGCACCATTTAATTCTTCCATTAAGCCGTTGGCACCACTGTTGCTTACCTTTTATTACCTACGGTGTATCACGTGGGCATACCTAAACTCACGTGAAGGGCGTTATAAAATCCTCTCATGTTCCCACCATAGGAAAAAGGAACTAAACATAAGAGCACAGGACCGAGGAAAGATACATGTACTGTGTACCTCCCTTTGTATTTTTGTCTCAATACGCTCTTCAGTTTTGTACATGTAAATGCATATGAGGTTAGTTGATTCATTCTGATTTCCAAATATTGCACTGTATAATTATATATTTATTTTCCTACTGATCACATGACTATTTCCCATTTTTGGTCTAACTAACAATATTACTGTGAATATTTTGCATACGTAATAAGAATTCCTCTAGCCTGTTGTTCTAGGCTCATTTAAATACTATTTTATGAGGAAGCACATGACAAGGTACAGCTAGGGGTCAAGAGAAAGTGTGACCCACTTGGTGCTCAACCTATCATATAAAGCCCATAAACGTATAGAAATCACAGCAACACCACAAATACGGTCTATTCTTGTTTGCTCTAAAGGAATAAAGTGATAGATTTTCAGAATGCTTTCTTACTTCACTGAACAGAACAGAACAAAAAGCCAAGGTTGTTGACAATGCATCATTCAGTTAACAAATGACAAAATCAAATATTCTGGTGATTTTCTACATCCTATTCAAACTTCATTGGAAATTATGAGTCCAATTGCAATTTAATATTAGTAATAGAAGACACACCTTTGAAGTCTTCTGCAAATGTCAAGATGAGTGAAGTGTTTGACAAGACAAAGAAGATGAATCAACTACAATGCTTTCTACTTTAGAGTGGGAAAAAACCCCAGCAATAATGCCATAAAACATTTCCTTGGAACAAAATGTGCTCGAGAAAAAATTGATGTGATGGAAGGAGAGTAAAAAATTCCTCCTGCTAAAAGTCGAGGACAGGGACAAAATAATAATAAAAATCCAACTGAGTGAGACTAACTTTGGAACAACTACTGAAAAGGAAGGTCAGCAACATAATTGCTTATGTATAGCTAGACCTAATGTCAAAACTGGGAGATCTTTCAAAGTAATTTCCACTTAAGGTGAGCAGAGAGCTTTGTCTCTAAGCTGTTTTTACCAAATGGCACCTACTGCTTTGTGTTTTGCTTTCTCTTTATGTTTGAGCTACTATTTTTTACATCTTTTTAAATATCATGAGTAAGGTTACTTTCACACATTGCTAAAAACTCACTCTTTATACATGCAAAAAACACCAGTTACATCAAACTGGCTGCTATGGACTGGATGTCTGTGTCCCCTCCAAAATTCAAGCCCTAATCCCTAGTTTGATGATACTTGCAGGAAGCACCCTTGGGAGGTAATTAGGATGAGATTAAGCCATGAGAATGGCCCCATAATGGTGTTAGTGCCCTTATCAAAAGAGAAAAAGATACAAGACACCCTGCTCAGCTCTCTCACTCTCCTTCCCTTCCTCTTTCTTTGCAATGTAAGGAAAGCAACAAGGCAGCCAGCTGTGAATCAGAATAGGAGAGTCAACAGAAAGGACTTTGTGGGCACCTTAATCTTGGACTTCCCTGTCTCCAGGATAGTGATAAAGAAGTGTCTAGTGTTTAAGTCATCCAGTCTCTGTTATTTTGTAGCCCCAAATGAGGAAGACATCATCTAAACCTCCAAAATAGTTTCACCATTTGCTTTTCTCAATCACTGTTCATTAATGATCAGATTATCACTGGAACCCATGCAATTCATTATTTTCATAAGCTATGCTGAAGTGTAGATAAAAGCTATTTACCTAAACAGAGACTTTAAAGACTAGGCTACTCACACATCTCACTCAAGAAAACTCTGCCTGACAATTCAATCCTATTACTTTCAAGGAGCAGTGTGTTTATGACTATAATTTAATAAAAATAAAAGCACAGGCAGACAGAAGAAAGAAATACAGTCTTTTTGGGTTATTGCTCATAGATTTTTCCCTAACATTCACAATACTGGAGCAAGAATACACATATTATATACAGACTGACATATCATGTAACTTTGTCAGAACCTGGATGGTCAGTTGTTAATCTAAAATTCTGAGTCTTCCTTACGTCCTTAGTGACATTATCACAAAGGCAAAGAGAGGACTGTGATCTGCTCCATTCTCTTCATTCCATGTTGGAAATTTGCACACATGTGTATATACTGTCACTTTCACATCTACAATCTTCACAGAGTCACCATTTGGCTACCCCTTGGGCCTACGGCATTTACATTAATGTCATCATTTCTTTGAGATGACAGACTTGCAGAAGGGATCACACAGGCCCTCAATGCCCTCAATGTAGGCATGGGTTCTTTAAACAGGTAACCTGGGGTCCTGAGTATCGAGAACATGGTTTTCAAGAGGAAATGCAGATTCTAAGTTGGCAAAATCCAATGGGCTTAAAGATCCATGTCAGGGTACAGCTGGGGGAGGACCAGAGTGAAGTCCTCTACATGTTGTGGCCCAATGCAGAAGCCCCTCTTAGGTCTAAAGTCAGGATTTATTAGTAAAATGTCTTAGTTAAGACATTTTAAAGAAACTATCAAGAAAATAATACACAATTAAAATCATCTCCATCAGAGCTTCACACTGGATGATCGACAAAGCTCATATGGGGCAAGTGAAAGAAACTTTACAGCAGGTTATAAGGGTAACTGAACAGACATGTGGATTTTACAAAATTTCCAAGATGAGGTCAGAAAAGAATGCTCTCCTCCCTAAAGAAAGAAACAGAATGAAGCTCTGAGTACTCCTTTTTGTATCATACTACTCGTTGTTATGCTGTTTCTATCATTAATTCATTTCATTAATAATGAAGTCTTGAAAGAGCTGCTGTGGTATAACACACAGACAATGACAAGAAGTAGACAAACAACATCAGTATAGGACTTCCAACTTCAGCTATTTTGGAACCTTCTTGAGAAAATGAGACACTAAAATGCAACAGCAATAGAACAGAATGAGGCGGTTTGTGCTCAAGCACTAAAACAGAGAGTGCATGAGTTTAGTAAAGGAAGACAGAGCCAGTCTGAAGTGGTCAGAAACAGGCTCTTGAACTCCAGCAATTCTTGTTGGAATTAATAAGATTGAATGATTTTTTTTTTGGGAAAACACCTTTGTTTCTTAAGAGCAATTTCTCAACATTTATTATCTAATTTAACTCCAATTCATTTTTATTAAAATGAAAATAAATTAGGCCATCTAACCAGGTCAAGACAGAAACTGAGTGTCAGAAACTCACAGTCTACTTCCAACTGTGCTTAACTGACTCAAATGATTACTCACAGACAGAGTGATACAATAGCCAGATACACAGTCAACCTCCACTATAGGTTTCCATTTTTAAAAATCAGGAATATTAGTATTGACATCTACTGGCTAAGATTCCTTGAATAATTAAAAATCACAGTGGAGCAGATATATGGTAAGAATTTACATTACATACAGGCTGACTGTTGCTTATTGTAGAATGCAAAAGGCTAATTCTCTGGTTGTGAGATTCATTCAGATATTCACTATTACAAAGGCTCTGTATTAAACATGAAATTTCAAGAGGTCTTTGAGAATTAGAGGGACTAGAAAATCACACTGATCAGACTGAATCCAAATCCCATGTGTCATGGAAGTAAGATGGTACTCTAGACAGTAAAATCAAATACTTTTCCAATTTGGAAAAGAGGAAGTCAAATTAGCCATGTTTGGCAGTGACATAGTTTTATACATGGAAAAACCTAAATACTCCACAGAAAAATGTCTGTTTTAACTGATAAGTGAATTCAGTAAAAGTTGCAGGATATGAAATTAACATGTAATACATTGTAGCAGTTTTATACATCATAATGACCTTGCTGAAAGAGAAATCAAGAGGGGCTGTCACTGTGGCACAGTGGGTTAACACCCTGGCCTGCAGTGCCGGTATCCTATATGGGCGCTGGTTTGAGACCCGGCTGCTCCACTTCTGATCCAGCTCCTGCTGTGTCCTGGGAAGGCAGAAGAGGATAGCCCAAGTCCTTGGATCCTTGTACCCATGTGAGAAACTTGGAAGAAGCTCCTGGCTTCAGATTGTTGCAGCTCCACCGATTGTGGGAATTGGGGAGTGAACCATTGGATGGAAGACCTCTCTCTCTCTCTGCCTCTCCTCTCTCTGTGTAACTCTGACTTTCAAATAGATACATCTTTAAAAAAAATAAAGAGAAATCAAGAAAGTAATTCCATTCACAAGGGCTACAAAAATAAATTAAGTATATTTAACCAAAGAAATAGAAGATTTCTACAATGAAAACTATAAAACACTAATGAAAGAAATCCTAGGTGACATACAAAAAGTGAAAAGTTATACGCCAGGTTCACAGATTAGAAGAATTAATGTTTTTCTTTAAACACACATACTACCCAAAGCAATCTACAGATACAATACAATCCCATCAAAATACAGAATTAGAGAATATAATCCAAAAATATATCTGGAACCAGAAAAGATCCAGAATACTCAAAATGATCGGGGGGGGGGGGCTGGTGAAGATAGGGGTATCACAATACCTGACTTAAGAGCACACTACAGGGCTACAGTAATTAAAAGAGCATGGTACTGGCATAAAAATTCACATAATGCTCAATGGAACCTATCATGGAACCCACAAACTAATTCACATGCATACAGTCATCTGGTTTCTGACAAAACTGACAACAGCATACATCAAAGGAAGGAGAGTTTCTTTAATAAATGGTTATGGTAAAATTGGATATTCAAACGAAATTGGATCCTTACCTGTTACCATATACAAAAAATCAACTCAAGCTAGATTAAACACATACAACAAAGACCTGAAAATGTGAAATTGATAGAATATAGGGGAAGCACTGGTATAGGTGACAATTTTTGAGTAAGATCCCAAAAGCAAAACTACACAAATGGAATTATATCAAAATCAGAAACTTCTGCAGAGCAAAGAAACAATCAATAGAATGAATAGACAACCAACACCTTGGTAGAAAATATTCCCAAGCTCTTTATCCAACAGAAGATTAATTTCCAGAAAGTATAAGGGACTAAAATATCTCAACTGAGTAGGCGATATGGCACAGCAAGATAAGCCACAGCTCCGGAATTCCATATCCCATATGGGAGTGCAGACTGAACCCTGGTTACTCTGCTTCTGATCAAGCTCCCAGCTAATGCACCTGGGAAGTAGCAGATGATGGTTCAAGTATCTGAGTTCCTGCCACCCAAGTGGGAGACATAGTTGGAGTTCCTGGATCCTGGCTTCATCCCAGGCCCATTTGAGTACTGGATGAAAGATCTCTCTTGCTCTCCCTCTCTCGCATATGTGCTGTCTCTCAAATAGGTAAAAATGTTAAAAATACCAACAACAACAACAACAACAACAACAACAACAATCCAGTTAACAGGTGGGTAAAGGATTTGAATGGAAATTTCTCAAAAAAAATAAATAAAAATGGCCAACAAATATATAAAAAAATACTCAATATCACTCACCACAGGAGAAATGCAAAGCCAAGCCACAATGAGATACCACTTCACCTTTCAGTTTGAATGGCTATTATAAAAAAGACAAAAACTAACAAATGCTGGCAAGAAAATGCAAAAGTAAGAACTCTTAAACACCATGAGAATATAAATTAGTACAGTCACTATGAAAAATGGTATAGAGATTACATTACAAATTAGGAATAGAACTTTCATATGATCCAGCAATCCCATCACTGGATGTATATCCAAAAGAAATGAAATTATTATATCAAAAGAACACCTGTACCACCATGTTTATTACAACACAATTCACAATAGCCAACATATGGAATCGATGCAACAAAGGATGAACAGATAAAGAAAATGTGATACACACACACACACACACACACACTCTAGAATATTCTATTTGTAGCAAAATAGATAGAACTGGAGCACATTATATTAACTGAAATAAGACACAGAAAGACAAATATCATATGTTTTCCCTATGTGGATGCTAAAAAATGAACTCTGTACATAGAAGACTAATTATTAAAGGCTGGAAGGGATAGAAGGTCTAACTTCATAGTGTTAGCACATAGGGGTAACTCTAGTTCACAGTAACCGAGTATATGTTTTGAGCATGTTAATAGACAGAAGGAGGGGCCAGTGCTGTGGTATAGTGGTCTAAGCCTCTACCTGCAGCACTGGCATCCCATATGGGTCTCAGCTCATGTCCTCACTGCTGCTCTTCCAATCCAGCTCTCTGCTATGGCCTGGGAAAGCAGCAGAAGATGGCCCAAGTCCTTGGACCTCTGCATCCACCTGGAAGACCCAGAAGAAGCTTCTGGCTCCTGGCCTTTGCATGAGCGCAGTTCCAGCTACTGCAGCCATTTGGAGAGTGAACCAGCAGATGGAGGACCTTTCTCTCTGTCTCTCCCTTTCTCTGTCTGTACTCTACCTTTCAAATAAATAATAAATACATATTTTAAAAAATAGATGAAAGGAATCTCAAGGTTCCAATCATGAAGTAATGACAAAATAGGGAAACATTACTTGACTTGATCAGTACACATTGTATACAAGCATTGAAATGTCACACTGGACCCCAGAAATACGCACAGTTGTAAGGCAAAAAAGTTAATGTTCTAAAAGTAAATGTTTACTGCTTAAAATTCATCAAAATTCTTATACCAAAATTATGAGAGCTCTTCAGCTAATGAACAAACATTAGTTTTATTCCAATTATACCTATAAAAATAAATGCCCTGTTACTTATGGCTTATTATTTTAGAAATCCAGGATTTCTTTATATTATAAAACACCCAGTTTTTCCATAAAACAGAAGTTAGAATTAAGAATATTTTAAGAGAGCAGCATTGTGCCACACTGGGTTAAGTTGCTGCCTGCAACACTGTCATCTCATATTGCAGTGCCATTTCAAGTCCCAGCTGCTCTTCTTCCCATCCAGCACCCTGCTAATGCCCCAGTGAAAGACACAAGTATTTGCACCCCTGCTGCCCACATGGGAAACTTGGATGAAGTTCCTGGCCCTTGGTTTCATCCTGGCCCAACGTTCAGCTGCTGCAGTGATTTGGGGAATGAACCAATGGATAGAAGATAGATTCTCTCTCTCTCTCTCTCTCTCTCTCTCTCTCTCTCTCTCTCTGGCTCTGGCTCCCTCATCCATTCTCTCTCTCTGGCTTTGTCTCCCTCATCCATCTCTCTCTCGGTAACCCTGGCTCTCAAATAAAACAATCTTTTTAAAAGCATATATAAATCATATTTCAAAGAAGACAACTGACACATTGAAAGACACACTACTTTCTCAAGATCACCTAGTGTCAAGCGTCAATCTTCTCTTTAAGATTTATTTATTTATTTGAAAGGCAGAGTCACTGAGAGGCAGAGGCAGAGGGGCTGCAACAGCCAGAGCTGGGCAGATCTGAAGCCAGGAGCCAGGAGCATCTTCCGGGTCTCTCACACGTGTTCAAGGGTACAAGGACTTCAACTATCTTCCACTGTTTCCCAGGCCATAGCAGAGAGCTGGATCGGAAATGGAGCTGCCAGGTCTCAAACTGGCACCCATATGGGATGCCAGCATTGCAAACGGCAGCTTTACCCACTATGCCACAGTGCCAGCCCCGAGTTTCAATCTGAACACTCACCTGTGTCTTTCCTTTCATTTCAGAAAAGCAATATTGAACATACTTCCTATCTTTAAGAAGCACAATCACATAAATGAACAGAGTTAACCAACTACCCAGAATCATGAATGGAATTTCCAATAAAGTTGACCTTCATACCAAAAGTACACTCCATTGGTTAACCAGATATTCTCTTTGCAGAGTTAAAAAAATCATAATAAACTAAAATCTAAAATATTACAGTTATAGCTTTCAGCCAGCACCTTTTCCTTTTTTGCTTTCTGATCATGCACAAAACATCTAAGATTCAGGGACCGGTGCCATGGCTCACATGGCTAATCCTCCCTCTGCAGTGCTGGCATCCCATATGAGCACCGGGTTCTAGTCCCAGTTCCTCCTCTTCCAGTCCAGCTCTCTGCTGTGGCCCAGGAGGGCAGTGGAGGGTGGCCCAAGTGCTTGGGCCCCTGCACCTGCATGGGAGACCGGGAGGAAGCACCTGGCTCCCAGGTTCGGATCGGTGCAGTGCCAGTCGTGGTGGCCAGCTGGGGAGTGAACCAATGAAAGGAAGACCTTTCTTTCTGTCTCTTTCTCTGTCTGTAACTCTAATAAATAAAAAATTTAAGATTCAATATTTAGACTCCATAACACTTCTATTTCTGAGCATACAATTCACAGAAAGGCAGTGGTTCTAATGCAAATATTCAGTTGGTCATAAAGCAGATTTCCCAGGCTGTTCTTGTGGCTGTGTGGTGGGGAGAGGCAGAGAGCGTGCAAATTGGGCAGAATTGTACACAATGAAATCCTGGCTCTTTTTAAACAAAACATATTCTCCCTGTGTGAACATCCCATCCCGGCAGAAGACAGAGCTCCATGTCACAAACTTTTGAAAAGTAAAGCTTTTTGAGCTAATATTGCTTCAAGGTCCATCACTCTGCCAGAGGGGGCAGTACCTTAATTTGTCACTGTCAAGCAGGCAAATTTCATTCAGGTTTGATTATTGTTGTTCTATTCTGCTGCCTCTGGACACAGTAGCTTGCTAATATAGCAAGCATGCTGGAGATCAACTTCAGGGACATCAGACAGACCTCATTACTCTGACATGCCTGCTGTGTTAACTGTCCTAGCAAGAGTGATGTGACTCAGGTAACGGTATTTGATAGGGCACAGACTGCCCAATTGTTTCTGTGGTTTTTGCTTTGATTTCTTTGGGAGAAGATGCTGATAAGCAGGTATTTGTTTCTCTGTCAATGAACATTGAATGTGAAACACTAATTCATAATATTTGAAATGCCTCATTCTTCATCCTATTATAGGCCCCAGATCAATCTCTCAGTGCCCACAGAGTTGAAGGATGAGCACAGAGGATTTCTTTCCGCAAGTATCCAAAGCAATTTCCTTCATGGTTGGGTCAAAGAACTCCTACAGAATATCCCACTCCATGTTCTCGGGGTCCTTCACCTGCATCTAATTTGAGAGAGTCTGGATTAGCTAAGAGACAAGCGCAGCAAAAAGCATTCCACTTAAGTCTCTCCTTGTCATGCATATTTTCCCCCATTCAGTTCTTTAGCTACTGTTTCATTTTCGGTTTTTCCCTGAAGAATACAATCAGAAAAAATTGTGTAGTTTCCCAAAATGCTATGGGGAAAATAATACTTAACTCTGACACAGGATATAGCAGTGTGCAGTTAAAGGTGACAGAAGCCAATATTTACAATGTTATTTAGAAATGATGGGACGGTTTGTTATAAAATCTTCCAAACCCTTTATAATAACTGTCTCCCAAGAGCCCTCACTATGGGATCAACTTACAGTTGGAAACTGTCTTACAACAAAGACATGTAGTGTTTGGAAATGGCATCAAATCAAGCAAACACTTAGAATCTTCCTTGCAATAACTCAAAGATGAAAGATTTAAGTTGAGACTCCCTACGGGGGAAAAACTGTCCTTCAAGAATAAGGGTCTGAAGAATAAAATTTTTTTAAAAAAGCTTTGTGTTTCTGTGTGGGTGCAAGCTTATGAAATCTTTACTTAATATATACTAAATCAATCTTCTGTATATAAAGATAATTGAAAATGAATCTTGATGTGAATGGAAGGGGAGAGGGAGCGGGAGATGGGAGGGGTGTGAGTGGGAGGGAAATTATGGGGGGGAGGGAAGCCATTGTAATCCACAAACTGTACTTTGGAAACTTATATTTACTAAATAAAAAGTAAATACAAAAATAAAAAACAAAAAAATAAAAAGTTAAAAACAACAACAACAAAAAAGAATAACGGTCTGACAACTAAACATTCTCAGGATATCTGAATTCCAATGCATTATTTTTTCATTTTTATGGGGATAAAAGTAAATGAATTTTGGTACTTTACATACTGATTAAGGTCACTCAATTTTGATGTACCTACCGTTTTCTTTTTTCTCATTGTCAGTGTAATCTGTTTCTATCCTCCACGTTTCTAATCATATCACCGGTAATAATGGACTTCTTGCTTCACTTTGGTTCTGAGTGCCACCTAGATGACTTCTTCCTGTGTTGAAACTTCCCTTGAACGCCCGTTTCTCTAGCTTTTCTCAAGGTGACCACTTGCTGTGGTTCTTCCTGCCTGTCCAAAGATTCCCTTGCCTCCTCTGCAGAAAAAGGGTCATATATTGCCCATCTCCACATCTAATAGATCAGCGGGTCAACCCTACATGCAACCACAATCACATGGTGAGATGTGAAATTCCTGATGGCTTGCTGGATCCCTAGGCCAGTTGCATCAGCATCTCTGAGTCATGCCCAAGGCATTCAAATTTTTTCCTTAATTATTTTCATAAATTTAATGCAAAAATCTTTGACATCAGTTAGTGAATGAATACAGCTGCGTATCTCATTCCTTTATCATAAAATGGAACATTTTTGTCACGTATGGAAGTTCAATTTTCTTTCTTTTTTTTTTTTTTTTTGACAGGCAGAGTAGACAGTGAGAGAGAGAGAGACAGAGAGAAAGGTCTTCCTTTGCCATTGGTTCACCCTCCAATGGCCGGCACACTGCGGTGATCCGATGGCAGGAGCCAGGTGCTTCTCCTGGTCTCCCATGGGGTGCAGGGCCCAAGGACTTGGGCCATCCTCCACTGCACTCCCGGGCCACAGCAGAGGGCTGGCCTGGAAGAGGGGCAACCGGGACAGAATCTGGTGCCCCAACTGGGACTAGAACCCGGGGTGTGCCAGCGCCGCAAGGTGGAGGATTAGCCTATTGAGCTGCGGCGCCGGCCTCAATTTTCTTTTAGAATCAATCCTCACCTCACCCCTGCCTCCCATAGGAAACCACTGCTCTTATTTTTATCACCAGTGACTACTTTTGCCGTTTCTAAAATTTCATATGAATGAAATCATATAGCACATATCTCTTTTGTCTTGCTTCCTTCACTTAACATAATGTCCACCTATGTTTTAACATATATTAGCATTTTTTTAAATTGCTATGTAGTTCACAATTGCATGAATACACCTTGATTTTTAAAGATTTTTTAAAAGATTTTGTTTGAAAGGTAGAGAGAGAGAGTGAGAGAGAGAAAGTATCTATTTTCCATCAATTGGTTCACTCTACAAATGTCCTTGGCAGCCATGGCTGGGCCAGGTCGAAACCAAAAGCCAGGAGCTTCTTCTGGCTCACCCCTAAGATGTTTTTAGTTTGAAAAGCTGAGTGTCACAGAGAGGGTGCAAGGGGAGGGCGAAACAGTGACAGAGACAGAGATCTCCCATCCACTGGTTCACTCCCCCAATGTTGACAACAGCCAGAGCTAGACCAGGCCAAAGCCAGGGTCCAGGAACCCCATCTGGGTCTCCCTCACATATGGCATGAAAGAAATGCTTCTCAGGCACATTAATGGAAAGCTGTACTTGAAGTGCAGAACAGGTGGAAAGCAAACAGCACTGCAGTATGGAATGCAGGCATATCAAGTGGCAGTCCACCCCGCTGCACCACAACACCCACCCCCATACCTTGATTTTTGAAATGTATTCTTCTACTGATGATTATCTGTGTTGTTCTTAGGGTTCTGAATAAGTTTGGTGTGAACATTGTTGGACAATTCTTGAACAAATACTTTCAGTTCTCTTGGATAAATACCTAGGAGTTGAATCTCCGGGGCACAGGTTAAGTATTTTTAATGTTCGCTAGTCTAGTGGGTATATAGGACAAGCATCAATATTTTTTAAAGCTCCCAGGTGTTTCCAATTTGCAGGCAAGTTGAGAATGATTTTTCTATATAATTATCCCTAGAGACTATGTCTAGATCTAAAGTAAATCAGAAATGTCCAAAGAGAATGGGTTACCTTACGAGCTAATAAGCTCTCCTTCACAGTAAGCATGGAAACAGTGAGTGCGAACAGGAATGGTATATAGGCAGCACTTCTTCATCTTAATACCCATACTGATCCTCTGAGAATTTTGTTAAAATGCAGATTCGAATTCAGCAGTTCCAAATTAGGACTTAACATTTCATTTCTTAAAGGTTCCCACATGATGTCAATGTAAGGGTCTGGAAATTACACTTTGAGTAACAAAAGAATAGTCAGTCCCTATATTAGACAAGAGACTGGAGTACAATCCAGAGTCCTTCTGATGCTATGATTCCATATTCTTGTGACATTCACAGCCTTTCTCCTAACACATGGTGTGGGCTGAAGCCTCTGTACAGTCCTATTTGGATGTCTGTACATTATGTCAAAGTCCCACCTATAAGTAACATCATTATACTGCCAACTGTATGTCTGTCCAAACCTCCTTATTAAGATTTACCATCAACACTCAACTTAAGACCCTCCTTGTCAGGGCTATCATTCTTCTTTTCACTTTGTACTTTCTCTCTCATGACCTGTTATCACCAAGCTTTTCAAATCTGCTTTCATTCAGTTCAGCTCACATTTACTACATAACCACCTTCGGTGGAAGGTCCAATAAGAGATACTGTGGAATACAGAGGAATAGGCCCCACATTCTAATGCGGTGAGAAGATGTAAACAACCATACACGAGAAGACAGAGGCACCAGAAAACCTTCCTGTAAGACTAGTCTAGTTCATACTCCACCTGTTCAGAGTGCAAGCCAATCTGGTGTGTCCATTGCTATAACAGCCTCTTGCAGGAGGTAACAGTATCACATTTTCTACTCATGACTTGGCTTTCTCTTCCCCAAGAAGAACTTTCAGCATGTTATTCCTCTGCTCAAAAGTCTAGTACTAGTCATTTCCAGTCTAAATTCTTCCACATGAATTTGAGGCTTTTTCATAATCTATTTTCAGACTGAAGGTAATATAGAACTTCTTGCTCCAAAATAAATCTCACCTATGCATTGAGGACTTCCTTAACTAGTAACAACCCACGGTGATCTCTCCCTCTTCCACAATACCTAAGTACCAATATGTAACTATAAAAATTTAACATTTCATTGTTCAATGACTTTCATATTTGCCTTGGTTATCATATACTAGTATAAGTTCTTTAAAGTTTCATGAAGATAGAGTTCATGTCCTGTTTATCATATCCCACAGAGCACCTTGTTGCTTTTTATTGGAGGAAGAGGGGAGGGAAGACATAAGAGAAAGACAGTTATATTCAGGTATCACCCTAGAACTACTCGATTAGAAATTCTGGAAGGGGAGCTAAGACATCCGTGCTTTAACAAGTGTTGCAGTTGATTCTGATATATGTAGTAAATTTTGCAAACACTGACGTAGAGTTTGAGTAAATTAACCAAAGCCAAATACTCTGTTAGAAACAAAATTGGTTAGCCTGAATCTAAAGCTCATTCTCTTAATACTATACATCACAGTACTTGTCAACTAGCAGGCCCTCCTGAATAATGTCTAAAAGGATAAGCCTCGATGGGTCCCATCTATTTTCCATATTAACTATCTAAAGTAAAATTTTCATTAAAAAGTAAGTTTTAAAAATTAAAGTTGTAGAGTAAAAATCAATTCTCAGAAATAAGTAACAATTTTTTAAAAGATTTATTTGTTTGAAAAGCAGAGTTACGGGGGTCGGGGGGGGGTGGAGAGAGACAGAGTCTTCCATCCACTGGTTCACTCCCCAGTTGGCTGCAACAGCCAGAGTTGGTCTGATCCCAAGGCTAGGAGCCAGGAGCTTTTTCTGGGTCTCCCACACTGGTGCAGGGGCCCAAGGACTTGGGCTATCTTCTATTGCTTTCCCAGGCCATAGCAGAGAGCTAGATCGGAAGTGGAGCAGCCAGGACTAAAACAGGCACCCATATAGGATGCAGCACTGCAGGTGGAGGCTTTACCCACTGTGCTGCAGTGCCAGCCCCAGCATTTGTATTTTTTCAAATCTTATTTTACAGGCAGAAAGCGAGAGGGGGCGTGGGGGGAGGGAGCACCAGAGACAGAGTTTCTACCTACTGCATCACTCCCCCGGTGCCCACAATGGCCAGGGCTACACCAGGAACAATATCAAGAACTAAGATTGCAATCTGGGTCCATACTACACAAAACAACTCATAGACTCAATGCAATCTCTTCTACAATACCTAAGTACCATCAAAATTCCAAGGACATTTTTCACAGAGCCAGATGAAACAACCCTAACATTCATATGGAAACACAATATACCCCAAATAGCCAAAACAATCTTAAACAATAAAAATGAAACCACAGGCATCACAATATCAGATTTAAAGATATAATACAGAGCTATCGCAATCAAAACAGTATGGTACTGTCATAAAAAGACATGTAGACTAAAGAAACAGAAAAAAACACCAGAAATAAATCCACACATCTACAACCAACTCATCTTTGACAAATGGTTCTCTAGAGAAAGGAAGTTTCTTCAAAAACTGGTGATGGGAAAACTGGATTTCTACATGCCTAAATTTGAAATGAGACCCCTACTTTACACCCTATACAAAAATAAGCTCAGAATAGATCAAGAATCTATACTTAAGACATGAAGCTGTAAAAACTACTAGAAGAAAACATAGGGGAAATACTGCAAGGTATTGGCCTAGACAAAAATTTTTTGGTAAAATCCCAAAAGCACAAATAACAAAAGCAAAAATAGACAAATAGGATTATATCAAGCTAAGAAATGCCCGGAAAGCAAAGCAAACAATTTACAAAGTGAAGAGACAATTGACAGACTGGGAAAAAAATAGCTGCAAACAATGCATCTGATTAAAGATTAATATCTATAATACAAACGGAGTTCAAGACAATGAACTACAACAAAACAAATGATCCAATTAAAAACGGGCAAAGGATATGAATAGACTTTCTCAAAGGAAGAAATACTAATAGCCAACAGACATGTGAAAAAATGCTCAGGACCACTAGCCATCAAGGAAATGCAAATAAATATCACAATGAGGTATCACCTCACTCCAGTTAAAATGGCTATTATCCCCAAATCAAAAAATAACAAATGTTGAAGAGGTTGTAGAGAAAGGGGTACTCTAATATGCTGTCGATAGGAATGCAAATTGGTACAACCATTAGGAAAAATGGATGGAGATTCCTCAGAAAACTAAAAATGGTTCTACCACATGAACCAGCTTCCCCACTCCTGGTAATACATACAAAGAAAGTGAAATCAGCATATGAAAGAGTAACCTGTACTCGCATATTTATAGCAGCCCAATTCACAACAACTAAGATATAGAATCAACCTAAATGTCCATAAACTGATGATTAAATAGGGTATTTATATACATGATGGAATGTCACTTCAGCCATAAAAAAATGAAATCTGATATTTGTAATAAAATGGATGGAACTAGAGATTATTATGCTACGTGAAATAAGCCAGATCCAGAAAGACAAATATGCTTTTTTCTTATTTGTTGAAGTTAATATACAGAGAGAATAAAAATTCTATGTCATATCATCTGGTATCAAGTTATTAATGTTGTTTCACTGAAATATATCATGTATATGACAACATATTCTTCCATTCTAATATCATGGTCCTTTTCATTAATTTCTCATTTTGTGATATTAATATCTGTTTTCAACAAAAAAGAATATATGTAAAAAACTAAAGTATAATACAAAGCCTAGTCATGAAAGAAAATTTAGAAGCATTTAGATGACAATACAGGAAGCTAGCTTCATCGCATCAGGATAAGACAAATTTTTATAAATACATCTCTAAATTGCAAACAGTACTAAACAAAAGATTGACTAAATTGAGCTACAGTAAAACTAAGAACTATTCATTCAAAGAGAAAAGTAATCTTCAAGTCTTATAACCAAAACAGGACCAGAATATACAAACAATACTTTCATGAATCATTAAAAAAAAAGAAACCTAGTAGAAAAAGATCTAAATAAATACATAGGTGCTTTTCAAACTGAAAATTCAAATGGCAAATAAACATAAGATGCTCAACTTTATTATTAATTCGGAACATGTAAATTGAAACAGCAAGCCATTAGATATTCAGCCAATAACCAAAAAAAAAATCAGAAATCTAACAGTACCAACAATTGACAACAAAAAGGAACAATATAATTCTTGTTTACTTTTACAGTACAACCGTGTTGAAAAGTGGTTCATCATTACCTAACACTGGAAACACGCCTTGTATGTATGCCATCAGTAACTACACTCTACTCCTTCACACTCTTTATTCTGGACTGGAATTATGATGTGCTTTTTTAAAACAAGGTAGATATGGTGGTGTGAAAACACAGAACCTAGACCTCAAGGGGCCTTGATGCCTCTACCCTTATCCTTGGTTCCCATGAAACTGCTAAGTGAAGAAACCAAGCTGGTTCTTGAGGAGGAGAAAGTACAGGGAGAAGGGGATCTGATCAACAGCTAGCACCACATACCAGACATATAAATAAGCAACCTTTGACCTTCTCCTCTAGTGAGGCTGCTAGATGATAGCAGCCACGTGAATGAGCCCAGGAAAGACCAGAAAAAGAGCTGCTTAGCTGAAACCACCCAGATCGCTGACCTACAAGATTATGAGAAAATAAAAGGGTGGTTGTTCTAAGTTACTGTGGTTATAATTTTTTTCACATAGAAAAAGATAATTGATTCATTGTTCATATCCTTTGACTCAAAGTCCATTCCTTGTTTTGTATCCTAGACAAAGTCTCAAGAGAAACACAATTTTTCTACAAGCCGTATTTTAAACGGTTCATAGAAGCATTGTTCATAACAGTTCAAAACTAAAAAAAAAATTTGAATATTCATCCCAACAATAGGTCAGTAAATCATGCTATACTGATAATATAGAATACCTTTTACATATATGTGAATATCCTGTTGATGTGATATAATTCATAATTTTAGGGATAAAAATCGTCATATTTGTATGTAGTGAAATAGGTGAGCAGTTTAACTTTCAGAAGCATCCTGTATAGCTGAAACACAGATTCCCAAATGTCACCAAGGCCTTGGGATGGCCTGTAAATGAACTTTAACAAAGACAGATAAGGCTGATTTACCAGAAAGGAAAAAGGTACTGATTTAATAGAATTTGTCACCTACCTTGACATCAGGCCAAGTAAGGAATCTCACAAGTTTCTGACCTCTTGCACATTCTTTACAGCATTAATACACTTGGTGGCAGGGACAAGTCAGTTTGGTTCACAGAGAAAATACTCAAAGGCACAGTAGAAGAGTCAATCATGCACCCTCCCTGCAGGTGAGAACAGAAAGCAAAAAGGAAAGGCCATGTCCTTTTACCACCTCCAAGAGTCTAAAGAAACTAGTCCTCGGAGAATTAAACTGTGAAATCAACACATAATGGATTATTGTACACATCTTCAAAGTCAGTGTGGTAGATTGGATCATCGTTCCCAAGTCTTCACTCTTCCCTTTCTTTCCTTAGAAAGCTCTTATCTATGATCTTTTCAGTTTAACTTCCCCTTTGAGAAGAATATACTTGCCCCTGTCAATGTTGGGCTTGATCCTTTGACTTTATTCAGACAACTAATATAGGAGAAGTGACAGTTCCACTCTAGACCTTTAAGAAACATCATTTGTTTCTGCTTGCCTTCTTTTGCTCCTGTTATCTGCCATTAGAAGAATATTACCCAGGGAGCCATAGCTCCTCCAGCTTTGGCCCCAGAAGATAAGAGGGAAAGACCTGAACTTGACCAGAAGCCTGTTGTCCAAGCTGACCCAGCCAAGATCAGCTGAATTATAGGTGAACTACAGATCCAAGAGCTTGAAAATAAATGTTTGATGTAGGAATCACAAAGATTTTTGTTTGCTTCATAATAAAAACTGACTCAAAGACAAAATGTCTCGCAGGCCAATGTCTGTTGGGGGTAGGGTGGGGTGTGAGGCACAGAACACAGGAAAGAGTCTGAAAAGCAAATGCTGTACCTATCCAAGATGCACCCAACAACTGTGTAGATCAGACCCAGGACCATAACCTATCGATTTTATATGTACAGACATGTTTAATAGGGAAGTTGTAACAAATATCAAACATTCATATTTTTTTACTTTGGAAATTTATATTAAATAAAAGTTAAAAAATATAGAAAATATAATGTAGTAAAATCATTATTTCTAGCTCCAAGTAAGTAAAACTTGTTTTAGTGACTGCAAAGAATTCCTAAATTTGAATTTAGTATTCAGTGGTTGACTGTAGTAAATCATCGAATCTTGGGATGAGTGGCAAAACAAGAACTCTTCAAAAATTCCACTTTACTTGGAATATATAGATATTGTTCTACATTTGACTATATGCCCTAGTTATGTTTTATTTGTATATCAAAAATAGTTACACCAAATCACTTGAACCTTCACCACTGCCTTCTGGGGTCTGCATTAGTGGAAAGCTGGAATCAAGAGCAGAAAATTGAACCACCCAAACCCTCTGATGTGGGATGTGGGTGCTAAACACAAACTTATAATATTTTTTCCATGAAATATAAAAATGCTTCCAAGTATCTGTAACCACACATTATAATGAGAATTACCAGAAATATTCAGAGATCTGAACTCAAACCCACCATTTCCTGACTTTCTGATAAGATGCTCTCTTCTAATTGAGTTAAATTCTTTCATTAGGCATGAGACTCCATTCTCAAAGAATATGAACTTATACAATCTATTCTGGCTGAAAACCTTTTCCTAGAACTCACACTTAATTGTTGTCACAATTAATGAAATGCTTAAAAAAATGATGAAGAGGGGGTCGGTACTGTGGTGCAGCAGGTTAAGCCACAGCCTGCAATATCAGCACTCCATACTGGAGCTACAGTTTTAGTCCCAGCTGCTCTGCTTTCCATCCAGCTCCCTCCTAACATTCCTGGGAAAACAAGGGAAGGTGGCCCACATACTAGGGCACCTGCTAGCCACATGGGATACCCAAAGGAAGTTCAAGGCTCTTGTCCTGAGCCAGTCCCAGATTATGTGGCCATTTCGGGAACAAACCAGCTAATGGAAGATCTATCTATCTCTCCCTCTTTCATTCTTTCAAATATTTATTTACTTAAAAGCCATAAAGAGAAAGTGCAAGGGTATAATAACTTTGTGATCTTTTGGTTCCCAGGTGAAGATTTTAAGATGATAAAGTATCAAATTTGAGTTTAAAGCCCTAGCTGTATTGTGTACAATTAGTAATTTTTATTTTTATTAACCTTTTCCATTTCTCAATATTATTCAAATCTGGGTGAGAGAAAACACTTCCATTTTCGTGTGCACAGAAACCACAACCCATAGCATATAAATGAATCTGTTTTCTGAATTTCTATGATTTCATAGGTACAATCCAAAACTCAGACACCCTAACACAACTAAGTAATTCCCTTGTACTCGTTGAAATTTTGTTGTTTGGGTATACTATTCTGCAGGAATCTTGGTGAGTAACAATTGCTAAGGTTAAAGTTCTTATTATACATGCACTTTATATATCACTGAAATTTACTGTAATGCAAAGTGGCCTATCAGTAAGCTCCTGGGAATGCACAGCAATGGACACACTGGACTCATTAACCAGGAGGTTGGCTCCGTTACATCAAAGATAAACCTTGAGACAGAGGAAGGCACACATACAATGTGGAATGAAAAAGTGCTGCCTTACTCTGATCAGGAATTCTTTTTTAATCAAAAAATATTAATATTTTATTTATTTATTGACAGGTAGAGTTATAGACAGTAAGAGAGAGACAAAGAGAAAGCTCTTCCTTCCCAAATGGCCACCATCGCTGGCACTGTGCCAATCCGAAGCCAGGAGCCAGGAGCTTACCCCTGGTCTCCCATGTGGATACAGGAGCCTAAGCGCTTGGGCCATCCTCCATTGCCTTCCTGGGCCACAGCAGAGAGCTGGACTAGAAGAGGAGCAACTGGGAGTAGAACTGGTGTCCGTATGGGATGCCGGCACAGCAGGCGGAGGATTAACCCAGTGTTCCATGGCGCCGGTCCCAAAAAAAATCTATCTATTGGAGGCAGAGAGAAACAGAGAGAAGAGAAGAAAAGAGAACAGAGGAGAGGCACCACCTCCACTTAAATGATTCACTTGAAAAATGCCTGCAACGACTAGGATTGCACCAGGCCAGAACTAGCAGCTAGGGACTCAATCCAGGTCTCCCACATGGGTGGCAGGGACCCAAACACTTGAGCCATCACTGCTATGCACAGGCATTCTTCAAGGAATAGATACTTCAGTTGTTTACACTAAGCTATCCTAGTCCCAAGAATCCCCAAGAAGCCATCCAGCCCGTGCTTGTGCTTCCCATTGAGAACCCAATGAGAACATTCCAGAAAGACTAAGAATAGCAGATGTTTTCTCAAATTAGCTGCCTTTAGGGCTCCCTATGCACGACAAACACCCCTGCTAATTCATGCAACATATAATAATCAAATGTTCAGGGAAAGTAAAAGAACACAAACTTTATTAAGCATCTACCAGATACCATGGTACAGAGTATCTCTACTTCACAGAGAAGGAAAAATGATTTAAAGAGATTAAATTTCCCAGGAGCACATTATTAATAACTGGCCCAAAGAGCTTGGATCTCAATCTTGCCTGATTCCAAAACTTCTTCTTTTATTATATGTTCAGAATTAAGTATTACTTATTAATAGATGACATGTCATTTTAGAAGTTTAAAAATTGCCTCTCTCTTATATTACTTATCTGAAATCATTCTTGATGGTAAATAAATTATTTTGGGGAATGGGATAATTTTATAGTAGTTGTTAGTATATTTGCTAACTGTAATTACTCTTTCTTTCCTTTACAAATTAAAGGACTCAATTTTATATACAATGTTAACATATCTGTTGATTATTTCCTATCTGGGAAAGTTCATATTTCTTAGAATGCCACCTTTGATCACCTGGATAATTCCAGGTCATTCTCAAAGGGTCCTGGTAACAATCAATGCATTTTTTACAGTAGTGACTTTCTTAAAGCTTGAGGTATGCCTGAGTGGCTCTGTTTGTAATCATAAAAAGACAGACACTATTTGTCATTATTTTGCTATTCAGATTTTTGCCTGCTCTTTCTTTTCTTCACTGGCATGTCACATAACACTTTCAGGGGCAGAAAGCAAGGTGGCAGTTTTGGAACCTTTTTCTTCAGTCTTCCAATAAACCTATACCCTTTTGGCAATGAAATAGTTGACATTCATAAAGCTCCTTTAAGAGTAGCCAGCAAACAAGGGCAATTACTGCTACAATGCTTAAAGACGTATAGACAACAGAAGTCACAGACCCCTTCTCCATTTGAGTTGTACATGGATTACATCTGTCTGCAGCCCCCATGCATTGGGGTATCTGCCTGTGTCCAAGTGGGGAAGACATAGCCATCAACCCCCAGTATCGTGCATTTATCATTTTCACCAACATCAAATGTGGGATTCTTCTTTGCTTTTCATATTCTAACTGCTAAGTCCTTCTGCCTCTTGACAAATTAAAAAAATAGCTACTGCATTTCTCTGTAGACAAGGAGCATTAGCTAAGAAGCACAGCTGAAAGTCATTGTGCTCTCTGAGTCAGTATTACAATAAGCAATTTTAGAAACAGAGGTTTTGGAAAGAGGACATGAGCTCCCTAATAAGGATGGTGTATGTGGATAGAAAGCAGAAAGAGAGGGAGGGAAAGGGAAGAGGGGGAGAGGAAGGGAGGTGAAGGAGGAGGAGGAAGGGATGGAGAAAAGAATAAATGAAAGAGGAAGACATCCAATGTGACTAATTTAATAGATGATAGATATCAGGTGGAATTTGGGATAATAGGCAAGTTATTTTCCTAGAACCACAGTTTTAATGTATGTATTGGCGTTTGGAAAGAACACTAACTATGCAGCTCTGCAGGAAGACTAACATGGTATAATCTTAGTTGTTTTTGACATTTTTTTTTTGGACAGGCAGAGTTAGACAGTGAGAGAGAGTGAGAGAGAGTGAGTGAGAGAGAGAGAGAGAGAGAGAGAGAGAGAGAGAGATCTTCCTTCCATTGCTTTACCTCCCAAATGGCTGCTACGGCTGGAGCTACGTCAATCTGAAGCCAGGAGCCAGGTGCTTCCTCCTGGTCTCCCATGCGGATGCAAGGCCCAAGCACTTGGACCATCCTCCACTGTCTTCCTGGGCCACAGCAGAGAGCTGGACTGGAAGAGGAGCAACCGGGACAGAATCTGGCGTCCCAACCGGGACTAGAACCCGGGGTGCCAACGCCGCAGGCAGAAGATTAGCCAAGTGAGTAGCAGCACTGGCCCTGTTTTTTGATTTTTAAAAGCTTTACTTGAGAGCGAGTGAGAGAGAGGGCACAAGTAAGCGCACTCTCATCTACTAATTCACTCTACAATGCCCACAATTGTTGGAGCTTGGCCAGACAAAAGCTGTGAACTGGGAGCTTGAGAACTCAATCCAGATCTCCCATGTGGGTGTCAAAAACTCATCTTCTGCAGTCATCACCACTGCCTCCCAGGATCCACAACTAGCACAATGCTGAAATCAAGATCTGGAGCTGGGAGTTGCCAGCATTCCAGTGGGGGTCATGGGCATCCTAACCTCAAATACTCCCCATATAATCAGTTCCTAAAACCCTTCTCACGTGACCAGAATAAAAGAAATGAAATGGATTGGAATCTATCTCTTTCCTTCCACATTTATTTCTACCCTTATCCCTCAGTTTATGCATTTTGACTTGTTTCCTGTTTCAAGGCTCATCAACATGATTTTATCCAGAAAAATATCAGATATGAAAAAAGAATGAACAGAGTCCAGAATATTATTCAACCAAACTCTCTTTAGGGATGCCCCAAAATATGCAAATAAATAGACAATGTAGAGGAAGAACAAACGAAACCTTAAAAACATAGAATAAGGGTATCACTTTAAAAATGAAATTGTTGGTTTAATTTCTCCGCTTATGTATGTTACTTTTCCAAATTTTTTTTAAGATAATTGTGTCCTTTTAGGTGCAAATACTGTGACTTTATCGTCTGTAAAGATTTAATACCATCATCCTTTTGAGCACTTTATTAGGCTGGGAGGATTTCATATCCTATGATGGATTTCCCCATTAGATTCAACTTCTTTTAAGCTAAGACACAAAGGAAGCTGTACCTCTTCCAGAGTCAAAGGAAGACAGCCAACAGGTTTAAGTGGTAAGAATCCAAGCTGAACTTATTTTCTGCCTTACAAGGGAAAGGCATATCCCACAGATATGTATTAAGCAGGTCTCTTCAAGAAGAAATTAAAGGAACTAAGTAGATACAGAAAAGGAAGAAAGAACTCCAAATAAGGCGATATTCTGGACTCAGTTCTCTGGTTGTCTTACAAGATGTATTGTGAACTATTGCTTGAGTTGTCACTTTCAGATTTCACTTCACAATGCAAGGAAGTCTGGCTTTAAAGTCTGGGATCGAAATTTAAGAGTTAATGGGGCCTGGAATTTAGGAGCAGGCTCATATGTACATGCTCCAAGGTTAGCAAAGATTTTTCTTTAATAGAGAATAATGACCTACTTTGTCAAATGTATGTTTTTATTGATACCTTTTTTAGATGTATAATTCCAAAAGCTTATTTTAATGGCCCTAACTGCCAAGGAAAACAACTTTGAACACTTAATATATAAAATGTGTTATCAATGTACTATTTAATTCTTACTACAACTCAAAAAGGTACTATTAACCCAGCAAGGTTCACATTATTTTCCGAAAGTGGATTTGTTAGGTTAGTACAGTTGTCCACTTAAAAAGGTAAGTCAACTAACATTAATAACTGGAACCAATAACCTAGTGATCAGAGGCCAATTTAAGTAGTGGCATTGGAGACTGAATGAGATTTCTATTCTGTCACATTCAGTTTCATAGAAATCTGTGTCAGAGGGGCGAGCCTGGGTCGCATTCATTATAGTTACTTGTTGACAATGAACATGCAGAAGGTTTTCATTCTAGAAAAGACTGGTTTGAGTCTAGGTCTAAATTTCTACCTTTTATTATTGTGATTTCTGACTCACGACCAATCTCTCTTGTTGACACAATGAATCTCTTCAGGTTATTATTCTCTCACAATGTCTTTCAGAAGAATGTTTAAATGAATATCCGTGAAACAAATGAACCAATAGTTCTGAACTATTCATTCAAGTGTATACTGCAGTCTTAACATGTGATTCACATTAGACTTGCCTGGGTATACAAGCAAGGCAAATTCAGTTCTGCCTTCCCATATTAATATTCTGGTAGGGATACATACTTTTAAACAAACAGAATTAATAAGAACTGTCTGTGATGGCAAGCATTAACAGAAGCCCAGAATACGCTGCCCCTTGGTTTGCCTACAATTGAAGGGCAGCCAAACAGGTTGAAGAAAAAAAAAAAAAAAGGAGCAACACCGTCATGGGTCTGTCCAGCCAATGTTGAACAGCTCGCATAATTGCAGCGGAAATGTGAACTCTTGGTGGGTTCCTGGGAGAACAAGGTAATTCAGTAAATAGTAGAAGGTAATAGAGGTGCAGAATTTAATAATGAAAAGAGCAGTGATCTCTAAGTCCAAAGACCTAATTCTAGTTCCAACTCTGCTACTGAATTGCAGCATAAACTAAGGCGTGTTTCTTAAGCTTTCTAAAGTTGTTCAGTGTGGCTAGTAGACAAGTCTCACAGTGAGCATTAACTGTCCAGGTTGAATTAGTGACCTTATATTGCCTTCTCTGTTAAATATAATACTGTAGCTCCTTGTAAAATGCTCCATTTTCCATTCTAGTAGTGTGATTGAATGGACGTTCCTAGCTCTTTACAAAAGGGTCCTTTTGGACACTCTTTACTAGTTTCGTATTGCCCAGTAATCTACAACATGGACTCTGGGGTCAGACTTCCTGAGTCTGAGTTTTCGTATTATTGTCATTTGCTAATTGTATGACTTGGATTAAACAGATGACCTCTGTGAGTCTCAGTCTTGTTACATTTGAAGTGCACATAATAATATAGGATCTATGCAAATTATCTGTAAAACATCCACTATAATTTAAACATAATAAATATTCAATGTTATAATTATTATTATATAATCATTATCATCAACATTTGAACCAAGGAGATTGGGGTAGTTATGTTCCTGGCTGTGTAAGAAAAAACAGTAGAAAAGCACAGACCACAAACGGGAAGGGCCCTTGATTATAATCATCCCTGCATCCCAACTTGACCTCCAGCTTCCCTCACTTTGGGAACACATACTGAAAAATATCTCCTTTTTACTTAATAGGTCTGAGTCAGATGTTTGTTTCTTGCAATCAGAAGTCTTAACACAATGAATATGGAAAGCTTGGAAAATTCAAAGTTTTGTGCAAATCAAGATGTAATTACTTTAAAAACTTTAATGTGTTTGGGGCATTATTTACAAACCATGCATTTCTCTTCTAAGTACTGTTTAATTTCTTTGCCTCAGTGCCATAGGAATGACTGTGAATAACTAAAAGAACCAAATAACAAGTGTATACCCACAAACACGGTGTAAAGGCTGAATCAATGCTGTGACCTCCATATTTTCACCTTCTAAAATACTGACACTTGAAAAGTTCAAGCTGCAGGGGAAAATGGTTTAGTGTTAAAAAATTCTTTTTAAAATTATTTCTCAATACTAACTTTAAAAGTTCTTTATGCTTCAAGAGCAAAATGGAGTTAAAAATAACAGCTATCTCTACAGAAAACAAATCAGAGTCTTCAAAAAATTCAAGAAAACATGTATACTTTGGAAAAAAACTATGCATGGAATTCAAAAAAACTTTTTATCAAAATAAACTTAGCTTTTAATTCTATTTTCCATGAACTTTGAAATCCCCTACTATATTGGTAGTTCTCCAATTTTAGGATGTATCAGACTCCCACAGATGGCTTCTTAAAACATAGGCTGTGGGGCCGGTGCTGTGACGCAGCGCGTTAATGCCCTGGCCTGAAGCACAAGCATCCCATATGGGCACCGGTTCTAGTCCCGGCTGCTCCTCTTCCGATCCAGCTCTCTGCAATGGCCTGGGAAAGCAGTGGAAGATGGCTCAAGTCTTTGGGCCCCTGCACTCATGTGGGAGACCTGGAAGAAGCTCCTGGCTCCTGGCTCCCGATCAGCACAGCTCCAGCTGTTGTGGCCATCCAGAAAGTGAACCTATGGATGGAAGACCTCTCTCTCTTTCTCTACCTTTCTCTATAACTGTCTTTCAAATCAATAAAATAAATCTTATAAAAAAAAAAAAAGCAATCACCATTGTTTAAAAAAAAGGTCGCTGAGTTCCAATCCTCAGATTTTCTGATCAATAGATCTGAGACAGAGACCCAAAATTTGCTTTTCTAAAAAGTTTCCAAATTAAGACAATGTTCTGGCCCAGGGATCACACTTTGAGAAGCACTGTCTAAAGTAATTAATTCGTTGGGTAGACTTAGCCTAAGGAAAACCAAGCTAAGTATGTCAGCTTTATATAAAGGCTGTATTTCTTGTTTAAAGAGTCAAAGTACAGTTTAATAAAGATAAGGTTTAAACTCCCTCTGTCCATAATTTATTTTGCCACTGTCTCCAAAATATATGCCTTTGTTTTCCCCATGATTTCATTGGCATGCTTAGAAATCAGTATTTACTGGTTAAACAGGTATACTCATGCATTGCTGACAGTAGCATAAATTGCTTTTGAAGAGCAATAAAGCAACACATAAAGATGTCCATATCTTTTAAAATAAAAATTCCACTATTAGGAAACTTAAACAGAAGGAAAAAAGTATATACACACAAAGATGCTAAGGTTTTATCTATACTAGCCATAAATAAGAAACTATATAAATGTCCAACCTTTAGAAGAACAATTTAATAAATTATGGTACTGCAAAAATCATGTACAATTATGTAAGCACTAACAAAATAATTATGACTATAGTGTGGAAACATGAAAAATAATTATGATTTAATATCAAATACAGAATGCTCAAACCATATAAAGATGAACTCACATATGAAAGTTAAGCTGCAAAAATGTAAACAGATGTTTTATGGTGGCTGGTAGGATTTAAGTTTAAGCATTGGTTATTAAGACATTGTGTCTCAGCATCAAACAAGCCAGTCTACACTGCTCTCTCATGTTGGAGCTGGGGCTCTGTGAATCCCATTTCTGCTCCACCAGATGTTCCCTTTTTGGATCTACCAAGAGGGAGATCATAAAGTTGATGGAGAAAAAAAGGACTTAACTTTTCCATGTTTGTGTTTTGTTCTTCACAGTCATACTGGCAATCAATCTTTACCCCAGATTCGCCATTTAATTCTAATTTCGAGCCCTGTTCACAGACCCAGAACCAGACTCAAGGCACTCCTGCAGAAGCTAGCACCAAATGGCTGGCACCCTATCTTCAATATGTCTAAGCCCCAGTTCTCTGAGGAGCATCTCGTGAGTTCTATTTTGACCATTCCAACCTCTTTCCTTTGTCCCCACAGTCCTGGGAACGGGCCCAGTTTCCACTGGTACACTTCCATGTACTCACTTTGCCTTTCTGGTTCTCTAATATCTAATTAGCAATTATTTTGATGAATTTGTATCAGTTTACAGATTTGGTGTATGTCTTTCTCCAAAGTGGACTTTGATTGATAAACTTTACTATTATACTATGTTGCCAATTAAATCTAAAAAAATTTTTATGCTTTTATCTCAATGATAACAGCATAAACCGATGAATGAAAAACAATGGGAATAAACTGTATTTAACGGAAATGCTTGTATTTTATGTAAAAAATCAACAAATCAAAAACTCTGATATTTACATGTCTTTGCCTTATACCAGATAAAATCATAAGGTACTTTTCATCTTCCGCAAGTTGATTCTAGTGTTTACATTCATTTTCAGAGTAACCCATAGACCTGATCTGGAATTACAAGTCATCAAATGACAACTAAATGCATTCATCTGCAGCTCTGTCCATTCAACAACTACACAGCATCTTCTATGGACTAAACTACATGCTATATAATGGAATACAAAGCTCTTACCTAAAGAAAACCAGTAGTTAAAAGACTATGTGATGAGTGCAGTGATAGAAATAGACCCAGGTTGCCATGGAAACATGAAGAATCTTTTGTTTGTTCAGATCACTTTCTCCGGTACCTATTGCTTCAACAATAGTGAGAAGATTTTAGCAGGAGGGAGAAGGGACAAAAAAGCATTCTGCACAAGGGATCCCACTGGTAAAGGGCATGGACTGTGAAAAAGTATAGTGTACTTGAAGAGCTGCAAATAGTTCATGGCAGTAACAAGGTTCACAAGCAGCAAAGAGATGGGCCTTGTTCAGCTGGTAAAGGAATTTCAAGTCATTGATGGGTTTTTAAACAATAGCCTTGATACCTTTAGGATACTTCCTGCCTAGCATGGGTTTTGACAACTGACACATTGAGAGGATTTCATGGCCTGCTATCAGGGTAAGTGGGGTTTGTCCCTGACTGGTTCTTCAACTGTCTTTCATCTATCCACCCCTCAGTCCAGCTTTGTCTGCTCTATATTGATTGTTGCTTGATGTTGCCAAATCCTTGTTTACTCTGGCTTTAATACTTTGAAGTCTCTATTGTTTATACTTTCTCTGCCCCAAAACTATCCCATTTCTTTCCCTTCGTGATTTATCTCCTATTCTATGGTGTTGTACCTCTTCTAGGCCTGACTGCTCCCATTTGACTACTCAATATGGTCATACTGGATGCGTTAGACACTTTCTAGTATCTGATCTTGATTTCAGAGACCCTGCCCTTCAGGAAACCTATGGCAGATGGTTAGATCTGGAAATAATATAGAAGGACCTAATTTACATAATTAAACAGAACTAAGTTCATTCATCTGCCCCCAGTAGTTACTACTCTGGCGGAGACAGTATTTAACAAATATCCTATTTGAAATCCCACATTTCCAGCCTCACTTGTGCTCAGGCTGCTGCCACATGACTAGTTTTAAACAACGTATAAGCAGCTAAGAATAACGTGCCTCCTCCATCACTTCTACCTTTGCTTTCATGGAAACAAATCTCAGATGATGCAGATACAAGGTGAGAGAACCTTTATCTTGGGTCCTTGGCGACTGCATGGAGCAGAGCTCTCCACCAGCCTACACTGGATATGTGACAGGAGTGAGAATAAATACAGTAAGCACAACAAATCTTTATTGTGCTAAACCACTCAAATTTCAGAGCTGAGTCTTCCCACATAACAGCCTATCCTAGCCTGACAAATACATTAATTATAGGACTTCAGACAAGATAATTAACTTCTTTAATCCTCACTTTTCTTATAAGAAAACTAACAAGACCTCAACGAGCTGGATAAAGATTAACGAGGTAATAGATACATTATCTACTGGTCTACCACATGTTTCTGTACCATGAATTAGTTCACATGCAATTAGTAAAATAGGGAATGATGTATATCACAGAAGTCAGGAACATTGTCCACTGAGTACTAAGAACTAAACACCAAATACACTACACAAGAGATAAATGCTACGGCTATAACTAAGTATGGGCAAAACTCTTCCTCAATTGTATATTGACCTACCAATAGCTCCATATTTCTGGCTTATGTCAGTTTTTTCTTCATTCTTTCAAAATCTTTTTCCATTTCTTTGCATTTTATAATGAAATGGTTTATCTTTCTCAGGATTCTGGTTTGTCCTGGGTCTCCACCTGGCACTTGGCACAGGGTTTATTTGAGGGTATTTCCATGGTGACCACATTCTTGTGACCTTGAACTATTGCCAGGTAACTAAGTTATATTCCTAATATAGTATTTTTTTAAAGATTCACTTATTTATTTGAAAGGCAGAGTGATGGGGTGGGAAACAGACACAGAAATAAACAGAGGGGGCCAGTGCCGTGGCTCACTTGGTTAATCCTCCACCTTCAGTGCTGGCATCCCATATGGGCGCCGGATTCTGTCCCGGTTGCCCCTCTTCCATTCCAGCTCTCTGCTGTGGCCCGGGAAGGCAGTGGAGGATGGCCCAGGTGCTTGGGTCCCTGCACCTGTGTAGGAGACCGGGAGGAAGCACCTGGCTCCTGGCTTTGGATCAGCGCAGTGCTGGCAGTAGCAGCCATTTGGGGGTGAACCAATGGAACAAAGACCTTTCTCTCTCTCTCTCTGTAATTCTAGTTTTCAAATAGATTAAAAAAAAAAATAAACAGAGACAGATGTTCCATCGTCTGGTTCTCTTCCCAAATGGCCACAACAGTCAGGGCTGGCCCAGGAGCCACAAACTCCATCCAGGTCTCTCAAATAGGTGGCAGGAGTCCCAATATTTGTGCCATCTTCTATTACTTTCTCAGGTGCTTTAGCAGAGAGCTAGGACTCCAATTGGTACTCCAATATGGAATGCCAACATTAAGCAGCAGCTATACCTGCTATGCCACAAAGCTGACCTATGCAATATATTTGATAACAAATATGAGAGGAACAGGCACAGTACAATTCTAAGTGGAGACAGCTGGCTGTGGAAGAGGCTTAGGAAAAAAATGGAGGGAGGATGGCTAGAAATATAACTAACATTTGGGGAATATAAGCTTATGGGAACCATGCATGAGAAAGAACCTCTCTTTCTTGTAATATGGTCAGTTCTCAAGACCTAGAGATTTAAACACAAAACAAAGAGAGGCACAGATATTTAAGGGACAGTGGAATAAATACAAAGCCAATTGCATTTGATGGAATCCATTAAGAAAAACATTTAGGAAACATTCACCATTTCAAGTACTATACCCATATTAGAATACAGCAAAGCACATAACCTACTCTCTTAGATTTTATAATCTATAAATTTAGGCCAGCATAGGCCTATTAACGAGAAACGTGTAATATATAAGAGGTCTTCAAAAAGGTCCATGGAAAGTGAATATTATGAAAAAAACTATTCATAGATTTCAACATTCTGCACCAAAATAAATTTATCTTTTAATTCCATTTTCCATGAACTCTGTGAAGCACCCCTGTGTCAGGAGATATAAAACAAGAAAATCTCAGAATGTTCTCCATGCAGGCTGATTCATAGCCAACTGATCCGGGATTCAAACTGAAAACCAAGATAACAGAACAGTATTTGACAGTCTTACCATCAACTGACTTTCTGCTAAGAAACAAACCTCAGACCTTTCTAGCATCTTCAGGTTTCTTTGATAACAAAAACCTCCCATCATTTATTTTCTTACAGAATTCTCAAGGACAAACTAGCTACAAAACCTTGGCACCACTGTGTTTCGTGTTTAAAACTCTGAAATAAAGGCATGCCAGAACACTCACAATTCATAAATACAGAAAATGAATATTATAACTATTAGAAGGCACAAAGAAGCTAGTTTGACATTAAACTATGAAAAATACTAGAAGTGATTATTGAAAATGAATTGTAAACATTTAGCTCTTCAGCTATCAACTTCTTGAACAACGCACTCCAAGCAAAGCTCATTGCTTTTGTTAGGAAACCAAAGTAGCAACTCATTGGGTTGACATGCATGTTACACCTAATGTTCAAATAAGCATCCCATTTTAGAATGACCAATTGTTTTGATTTTCTCAGGACTAAGGAAGGGGAGTGGGGGTGGTTCTCAGACATAGGATCTTCTGTTTTAAAACCAGGGAAGACCTGGACAATCAAAATAAATTAGTCACCTCACTATGATAGTCTGTGGGCAAAATGCATACCCATAAAACAGAATAATACCCTTGGTGGTGAAACATAGGTATTCAGGCACAGTGGGTTAAGCTGCCACTTGGAATGCCTGCATACCACACAACAGAGCCTGGGTTCAAGTTCAACTTCCACTTCTCATACTGCTTTCTGCTAATGTATACTGTGGGGGGCTGCAGATGACAGTTCAAGTACTTGAGTCCCTAACATCCACAGGGGAGCCAAGGATGGGATTCCAGGCTGCTGGTTTGAGCCTGGCCTAGCCTTGGATGTTGTGATGATTTGTGAAGTTAAATAGTGGATAGAAGGTGTCTCTCACACATTCTACCTTCCAAATCAATAAAAACAAACTAAAAATGAATAATGAAGGCCTATAAATACTGATCACGTGTTCTCATTCAGTGGGTAAGACTGTCTGTAAATGGTATGCCATTGAGCTCTTTCTGAATCAGAGAAGGGAATTTTAGCAAAATCGCAGATTATATAAACATGGGATATTTCCTAAATGTAGATTTATTCATATAACAAATATTATTGAACACCTATCATATGCTATTGTCTTTTTATAGGTCCTAGATACAACAGAGAATCAGACAAAAGTTCTACCTTTGTGGTGTACAAAGAAAAACAAAGGATCAGAAAGTGAGAAGATCTCTGAAAAAATTCATCTGCTTTATTTGTGACAAAGATACTAATACAACCTGTTAACAAGCGAAGTGGGGCAAAGACTATATGGGAACTGTTTGTATTACTACATTAAAACGTTTGCTTTAGACATTTAAAACTATTGGAAAATAAAATGTTTTTAAAAAGGCCAGAGATTTACAGGATAATTAATATTCCTGTAGAGATTACTTTTCTGTTTTTCATTTTATTTTAAAGGCACAGAAAAGACAGAGATTTTCTGTCCACTGTTTCACTCCCCAAATGCCCGTAACAGGCAAGGCTGGGCCAAGCTGAAACCAGGAGCCAGCAAGGCTATCCTGGTCTTCTCCATGGGTGGTAGGGATCCAACTATTTGGGCTACATCTGCTGCTTCCTAGGATGCACATTAGCAGGAAGCTGGACTGGAAGTGGAGTAGCCAAGACTCAAAGCAGTCACTTCATTAAGGGATGCAGGTGCCTCACGCTGCATCTCAACCACTGCACCAAAAGCCCATCCCATAGATGACACTGAAATACATCTATGAAGTGCAGGAACTGTGTGACACACTGGCAAATTAAGAAAATAAGTTCAAAAATTCTGAAATAGGAATCAAATTTGCCTCATATGTTAACATACCTTACCTCAAAATAAACAATGTTTAGGAAGTATTTAAGAAGTATAGTATTTTTTTTAACCATCTTTCTATATGAAATAGGAGATAATCAGGACTTTTATCACACAAATCTAAAATAAACACATAATTTTAATAGCAATGCAAGAGACTCATGAAGAAAAATAATAATTGTCAGTTTAATTCTTATACATTGCCATTTTGTTGTATTCTATGTTAATTATCATATATCAGAGAAAACATGATATTTGTCTTTCGGGGACTGGCTTATTTCACTAAGCACAATGATTTGATTATTGTTTACAGACCTTGTCTATATTCCTGTGGAACAGTGGTCCTTTTATTTTTTTACTTGTTGAACACTGTGGCTCATGGTATATTAAGTCTGTGATTATAAAGTGAACTGAAATTATGTTGTTGTAAAAATTAAAGGAAAAAAGAAAGAAAAGAATAAAGGAAGGAAAAGGGGGAGTGAGAGGGACAAAGGGAGGGAATTATGATTTTCTTCTTAAGATTGTATCTATGAGGGCTGGTGCCGTGGCTCATTTGGTTAATCCTCTGCCTGCAGTGCCGGCATCCCATATGGGCTCTGGGTTCCAGTCTCAGTTGCTCCCCTTCCAGTCCAGCTCTCTGTTGTGGCCCGGGAGGGCAGTGGAGGGTGGCCCAAGTGCTTAGCCCCTGCACCCGCACGGGAGACCAGGAGGAAGCACCTGGCTCCTGGCTTCGGATTGGCATAGCTCTCGCCATAGTGGCCGTTTGGGGGGTGAAGCAACGGAAGGCAGACCTTTCTCCCTGTCTCTGGCTCACTGTCTAACTCTATCTGTCAAATAAATAAATAAATAAAAAATAAAGATTTTATCTATGAAATACATGAAATCTGTTCTCTTTATATTAATGAAAATTTTAAAAAGAAAACTGATCGTTGTAAATCATGGTTTTAGGTACAAAGAATTTTCCCTAATCTCCTTTGCCTGGTGAGGGGAAGTAGCATCCCAGGTTGTGATTTGTCCTGGAAACCAGAATTGAGTGGGGAGTTGAAGCTAAGTGTGATCGGGTCTAATGTCTGAGAGAAGACTAAAAGCCAATGAGAAAAGGGGATTTATTTTGCTGAAATGTCAGGTTGGCAATCAGGGAATACCTGAATCATTAAATTTGTGAAAGAGGTTAAAAACAATGGAAAACTGGGATTTACACAGAGAACAGGCAGTTTTGAAAAGTTTCCCATAAGCAGCATTTGGTAGAGTTTTTTAGCCTTTTTTTTTTAAGAGTTATTTATTTTATTTGAAAAGTAGAGTTCCAGAGCCAGAGGCGGAGAGAGATAGAGAGAGAGAGGTCTTCCACTCACTGGTTCCCTGCCCAGATGGCCACAACAGTGCGAATGAGCACCCATATGGGATGCCGGCACTGCAGGTGGTGACTTTACAGGCTATGCCACAGTGCCAGCCCGTCCTTGGCCTTTAATACTGCCAAGTCCAAGGTGGGGAGAACCTATTAAAGGCTTTGAGCTATGAAGTCTCTAATCTGCCAAAGAAGAATTTCACTCAAAGTTACTCTTAGAAAGTTGTGTGGAGGGCAAGCCTCCTGGTAAACCTAGAGAGGAGAATCTATCCTGTATCCTGTTCTTTATCCCCTTCTTCCTATCCTCGTCCTAGAGCCTTGACAAAAAAGAGCTTCA
The DNA here is from genome assembly GCA_949820135.1 of Sylvilagus floridanus. NCBI lineage: Eukaryota > Metazoa > Chordata > Mammalia > Lagomorpha > Leporidae > Sylvilagus > Sylvilagus floridanus. The sequence goes on from OX463223.1 coordinate 119,426,093, forward strand.
AATCTGGTGAGATATCAGCTCACCATGGTTAGATATTTGCATCAGCTATCTATTTGCTTAAAAAAAAAATACTGCACTATGTACTGTATTAAATGCCACTCAACATTCTCTGCATCGGCAATTTGGTCTGGACTCAGCTGGGCCTCTCTTCTGGTGGTCTTGCTGTTCAGTGGGGCCTGGATGGTCCTTGAGGGACTTACACATCTGGCTGCTCATACTGACTGTGAACTGGACTCTCCTTCCTCCACAGGGAAGGTTTCAAGATGTCGGGAGCAAAAGTTACATGGTGTTTGAGGCCTTGTCTCCAGAGCTTGTACCACACACTTCTGCTGCATTGTATCAGCCGCAAAGCTAGCTCCAGTTCAAGTGATGGAGGAATAAACTCTTACCACGTGACACAATGAGTGGCAAAGTCATTTTGTACAGGGAGGAATTACTGTGAACAACTTTGCAAACAATACGCTGCAGGATAAGAGGTAACTTATCTAAATTAAATCTTTTTCTACTTCTTCCTTTTTCCAAGAGACTAGGTAAGATCTGATCTCAGACTTCTTCTATCCTATCTGTCTCTGGCACTCTCCTGAGGGAAACAGTACAGACTATCTTGTTCATTCCATCACCTCCTCCTGCCGGGCAACTATCAGAAGAAGCTGAGCTCTCTCTTCCTCCCTTAAGAGCATTCAAGCAATGGAGAGATCCTATGCTTTGGGCCTTCTAGGAGATCTGGGGATTAAGAGAGCAATGAGAGGCATGTGCACCTGCGTACTTCTGGAAGCTGGCTTTTGGGTAGCAAACACTTATCCAGTGTATAAAATGGTACTCCTTTCATATTCCTTGTGATATCTTCTCATGAGTATAGTTTTTCTTAGGAGCTTACAGAGGAGAGACTTAGCCAACTATGAGTGAAGGCAGAATTCTAGTTTTCCTGGTCTTCTTGGCTACAATGCCATCTAATGGAAGCAAGGCCTCAACCTCACTCTCCACAAATAAAAAATGAGGCCTCTTTTGGAATACTCTTCAGACCATTCAGATGGCCCAATTTAGTCAAAGTCAAAGAAATCAAATGGAGAAGAAGAGAACATGGTTAAAAACGAAGGCTGGAGCTGTTTTGCAGAGTATGTTGAATGTCATGCCCTGAGGTCCAAAATTTATCTTAAAAGGCAATGAAGATCCTGTAAGTATTTTTGAACAGGGACGTTTTCAAAGAATGTGTTACAAAGATTGGTTTGGCAAATCTGCAGGGATCTATTAAAAAAGCAAACATGAAAGTAAGAAAAATAGATTATTCACATGAACAGGTGCATGCCAGACCCAATCATATAAAACTCATTCTGCTTTCTGTATGTTTTCACGTGAAATACACAGCAGCATACATGGACCCTTCAAATCATGTAGCACAGTGCTTTGCACCTTGTAAGTAGTCAGCAGTGTATGAATCATGAATAAAACTTTCGTATAGTCTCTCTACTTCCCTGCAAACAGAATACTACTCTTCCCATACAGTTTTGTTCATACAGTTGATAGAACATATTTCACATCTTAGCATTCTACCACCAATTATACTTCCTCCTCTGCCTCCTCCATTTATGCAGCTCTTTAGGACAGTCAGGGCCAGCCACACAATTTATGAGACCCAAAGCAAAATGAAAATGCTGTGCCTCTTGCTTCCAAATTAGTAAGAAGCTAAAGACAGTGATTGGTTGCAGAAGGATTTCCGAGCCGATGGTCCTGTGTTCCCAGATCGTAACTCAGGAAGCGGGCCTTAAGGGCAGCAATTCTGTCTTTTATATGGTCTGAGCCATGCTTCCTGCCATGACGATCTTTGGTAAAATACTGATTGAATGTACTGAGTGAACAATCAAACTCAGAAGAGATGGAAAAGGAAGGTTTTCTCGAGAGAAGTTTAACATACGCGGAGCCCACCCTATAGTTAAGACGGCCTGTTTAAGACAGTCAGGAGTGTCATCTGCTGCCATTGTCCCCCTCTCCTGCCTGGACTGCTTACCCTGAGGGTCTGTACTGCAGAATTCACACATATACGCCCCTACATGGCCCCAAAAGCCCTGTTCATCTTATGGTAATGCACACTCCAGGGGCCTGTGGCTGTGGTTTGGGTTCTTTATCAGATTTCCCTTACGTAATGGCAGTGGCAGTGATTTAATGTGTAAGCAGCGAACAGCTGAAGGGATTTGCTAGGCAGAAACAATGTATTGACTAGTAACATAAGATGGCAAGGGTTAGTACTCATAAAATAAACAAGGCTGAGTGATATTTTTAAAAAGAAAAAAGTTGCAGACAAATGCTAGTTAATTTTTTTTTGAAGAATTCAGAAAGGCAGAAAACTGCATATTGATCACCTGCTCAGAGGGATGGCACAGACCTCAGAGATCAGCTATAAACCATGAAGAATTGTTTCACCTGTAGGACAACTTACTGAATCTGCTCTTACAGAGGTGAGCACCCTATCCACCAAACACAAATATTTGTCTTTGTATCTGAACAATGCCTCCTTGAAACACCAAGGAAAAGAAGCTGCTTGCAAGACATTAGTCCTTCCCCCAGCTTCCTTCTCAGTTTGGCCAAGTTGCAGTTGCTGCTGGAAAACTGCAAGCAAAGCTTAGCAATTGTAATGGTGACCCCCAGTGGCAACAGTTTGCAAATGAAACTTGCTGTGTTTCTCTGCCAAGGATGTCAATTTCATTTACATGCTCCCTTTAAGAAGGATATTGGCAATTTTGTTTAACTGTAATAAAAACCAACTTACGTTGGTTCCAAAAAAATCAATATCCTCTCCTCTACTTCATTGTCACTAGCTAAACACACGGACTTCCCTTTCAAAAGAGACTCTTTAAGTAAGAAGCACAGTCTTTGCAAGACCCACTTAACACAAGCGTAATCGATCCTTTTCTCCAGGTGAGTGGTGAAAATGAAGTCTAACACCAAACCTGGGTTCACATACGCATTTGAGTGTCCACTGGGTTCTGAGAATCAACCTCAAAGGGAATTTAACAGGCAGCTACCTACATAAGTTCAATTGAACTCTGAAAGACATATATGTGTGTTAAATGGTTAACAAATTAGATTGGCACTGCCCTAAAGAAATTTACATGCAACATACCATCAAAGAAGTAAGAGCCAGGATAGCAAAAATTCAGTGTCAGAGATTTGAATAGTAAGTAACTCAAAATAATGAACTATAGGATTCCCTATTATATTCAACTTTTGCTGTTTTGACCCTTTCTTCCGAAATACATCTGAGGGAAAGGAAGCAGAAATAAACAAAACATCTTCAAATGTGTCATGGAAATGCATATTATGAAAAAAACTGTACATGGATTTTCATTTTTGCACCAAGAAAAACTTATATTTTAATTCCATTTTCCATTAACTTGTCGAGGTACCCTCATACTATCAATTTATTAATACCAATTTATTAAGTCAGATAAAATTAAGATGCAGATGCCATCAAAAACATTCTTAATATGACTTATAGTACTGAAATTGATTCAACAAATATGTGTTCTGGAAGGCAGGCTAAATTGTGATTCTCAAACTTGACTACATGTCAGCATCATTGGGGAAGCTTTTGGGAGTCCTGAAACCTAGGCTACACCAAAGACTAACTACATCATAATTCTTTAAACTAGGGCCTAGGCAGTGGTATCTTTTTTCAGAGCTAGAGAAACAGATTGGTAAGGGTAAGGGATAGAGAGACAAACACAGAGTGCCAACCTACTGATTCACTTGACCAAATGCCTGCTATGGCCATGGCTGGGTCCAGGCCAAAGTCAAGAGCTTGGTACACAATCCAGTTCTCTTATATAGATGGCAGGAAAGAAATTAGTTGACCCATCATTACTGCCTTCCAATGTCTGTATTACAAGTTGGAATCAATAGCCAGAGCCAGGTGTCAAATCTATTTCCTCTAATATAGGATGTATGTCTCAAAACATCTTAATAGTTATGGTAAATGCTCTCTGTGAAACAATTATTTTTTAAAGACTTATTTATTCATTTGAAAGTCAGAGTTACAGACGGAGAGGGAGATATACACACAGAGAGAGACAGAGACAAAGTTTTCTTCCATCTAATGGTTCACTCCCTTGATGACTGAAACCGCTAAGGCTAGACCAGGTTGAAGCCAGGAGCTAGGAACTTCTAGTCTCCCTTCATGGGTGGCAGAGGCCCAAACACTTGGGCCATCTTCCACTGCTTTTCCCAAGCCATTATGAGGGAGCTGGATCAGAAATGAAGCAGCCAGGACACAAACAAGCCCACATATGGGATGCTGGCATTGCAGGTGGCAACCTGTCTGCTACACCACAACACCAACCCCCATAATTATTCTTTTTAAAAGATTTATTTATTTACTTGAAAGTCAGAATTACACACAGAGAGAAGGAACGGCGGGGGGGGGGGGGGTTCTCCATCTGCTGGATCACTTGCCATTTGGTTGCAATAGCTGGAGCTGCACCCATCTGAAGCCAGGAGCCAGGAGTCTCCTCCTGGTCTCCCGCACGGATGCAGGGGCCCAAGCACTTGAGCCATCTTCTACTGCTTTCCCAGGCCATAGTAGGGAGTGGGATCGGAAGCAGAGCAGCCGCGACTCCAACCAGTGCCCATCTGGCACTGCAGGTGGCAGCCCTACCGCTATGCCACAGTGTCAGCCCTTCACAATTATTTTTTTAAAGCTCTTCAATTCCAAGAAATTCCAAGAGCCAAGAGTGACTGGCTTCCTTAGTTTGAACATGGAATAGCATATCATTTAACTACCACATAGTTACCCATTTTTATAAAACCCTTACAGGAGTTATCTGTTAAGATTCTATTATATACTACCTGGTGGAGTATTTTTTTTAATTCTAAATCCAGGAGAGGAAAGGATTAATTTTTCTGATTTGGTCGGTATATGTTATGAAATATCATATTGTGCCACATAAATATGTACAATTAAAATAATAAATAAATAATTGCTGATATTTTCATTGTACCTTTATCAGAATTTCTAAGGATAGGATCCTGCCATGGCATCTATAGTTTTGAAAATGCCTAAAGTCCTGTCAAGACTGAAAAACCTGCACGTTCAAATATTGAAAAAGAGCAATAAAAAAACCCTCTAAGTTGACATAACTACATCAGTTTAAAATACAGCATTTGTTTATTATTGACTCTTATTTCAGGTTACAAAAAATATCCCAACAACTTTGAAATATAAAAGCTGACAGTCTTCTGAAAATAAACATATGGGCCAGCACCGTGGCTCAACAGGCTAATCCTCCGCCTTGTGGCGACGGCACACTGAGTTCTAGACCCGGTCGGGGCACCAGATTCTGTCCCGGTTGCCTCTCTTCCAGGCCAGCTCTCTGCTGTGGCCCGGGAGTGCAGTGGAGGATGGCCCAAGTGCTTGGGCCCTGCACCCGATGGGAGACCAGGAGAAGCACCTGGCACCTGCCATCGGATCAGCGCGGTGTGCTGGCCACAGTGCGGCAGCCATTGGAGGGTGAACCAACGGCAAAAGGAAGACCATTCTCTCTCTCTCTCTCTCACTGTCCACTATGCCTGCCAAAATAAACAAACAAACAAATGAAAGTATTACATAGGGACCAGCGTTGTGGGGTAGTGGGAGCAGCCACTGTCTGCAATACTGGCATCCCATACGGGTGCCAATTCGACTTCTGGGAGCTCCACTTCTGATCCAGCTCCCTGCCAAGGCCTGGGAAGGCAGCAGAGGATGGCTCAAGTGCTTGTGCCCATGTGGGAGAGCTGGAGTAAACTCCTGGCTCCTGGCTTCAGCCTGGCCTAACCCTAGCCATTGCGGCCATTTGGGGAGTGAACAGATGGAAGATTTTTCTACCTCTCCCTTTCTCTCTGTAACTTTCAAATCAATACATCTTTTTAAAAAGTATTACATAGGGATGTAACTTAGTCAACCCTGAAGGAACAAAAGGATTTTAAAGGATAGATGACGAGTGTTCTCCCAGACTCTAACCCAATGTCTCTAACCACGGCTACATGTTAGAAACTCGGGGGTTTTCTGAAACTTGCCAATGCCTACACCCCAGTTTCAGGACTCTTGATCGAAATTATGAAACTGATAGATTTAAAAGCTCCCCAGGTGATTTTAATGTGTACTCAGCATTGAAAACCACTGCCCCAGGCAAATGAGAAATATTTCAGTGTGACAAAACTGCAACACAAACAACAGTCCTGAGAGACACAAAGATTAAGTATTTACAGAACATCACAATGAAGCACAAATAAAAGTGATTAACAGATAGGAAATTCCAGCAGTAGCTACACAACTCTGTCATAGAAAGTGTTTTTCAAAGGACTTCAAATACTGGGGCCAGCGCTGTGGTGTAGCGCTGTGGCGTAAACCCTCCGACTGCAGTGCGGGCATCCCATATATGCACCAGTTCAAGTCCGGCTGCTCCACTTCCAGTCCACCTCTCTGCTATGGCCTGGGAAAGCAGTGGGAGATGGCCCAAGTGCTTTGGAACTGGGACACCAGAAAGCAGCTCAGGGCTCCTGGCTTCAGATCGGTCCAGCTCTGCCAATTGCAGCCATCCGGGGAGTCAACCAGTGGATGAAAGACCTCTTTCTCTCTCTGCCTCTCTGTAACTCTCCATTTCAAATAAATAACTAAGTCTTTTTTTAAAAATGCTGTGGTCCTAGCAGTCAAGCAACTTCAAATAGGAAGATTTGGTTGTCTTTTAACTGAGGGACATTAGTTTTGTTTCTTAGTGCAGGAAACCTTGGGTTATCTACTGTACTAATCACGGGTGAGAATGCACTTATGCCAACATTGAGTAGTTCACTGCTCTCACAGTTATTTCCCACGAGATCTTTAACAATTGGCATCCAAGTGCTTGTTTCCATACTGTGTGCAGTTACCTAAAAACTCTTCTCAGCATGGTCATAGCCATCTCCACACAAGTTTCCCTCCTGGACATTTTGCCTACAAATTTTTAGGAACATTAGTAAGTAGGAACCTGTCTTGCGCTTAATTTTTTTCTCCAGTGTGTTTTCCACATTCTTACGCACTTTTATAAATTTACAAGTTATCATTCTGTTGAATACATTAATTGTTTTCCTACTAGTAATATAATTCTTTACTAGAAAGGAGAATCTGGGCTGATGCTGTGGTGTATCGGGCAAAGCCTCTGCCTGCAGTGCCAGCATCCCATATGGGCACCAGTTTGAGTCCCAGCTGTTCCACTTCCAATCCCGCTCTCTGCTGTGTCCTGGGAAAGCATTAGAATATGTCCCAAGTCCTTGGGCCCTTGCGCCTGTGCGGGAGACTGGAGGAGACTCCTGGCTTCAGATAGGCTCAGCTCTAGCATTGAAGCCACTTGGGGAGTGAACCAGTGGATGGAAGAACTCTCTTTCTCCATAACTCTGCTTCTCAAATAAATAAATCTAAAAAAAAATAAGGACAGTACCTTTTTTTCTCTTGTTGAACTGGAATTTCCCTTGCTAACTCACTGGAAACAATGTAAGTCCCTGTTTCCACTCCCTTGTCTCTATTGTCTAGGAGCTCATAACCAACTCTGGGAACAGCCTTAAGAATCTTAGTCTTGCTGAGGGGTTAATAGGATAAAAGGGAGTAAAGCAATTAGATACAAATAACACTTTCATGAGGTCTGGCAATGAATGGGAGGAAAGAGATAGCTTAATGACTGAAAGAGAACAAATGGGCCTTGGATGTTTTGTTCAGTTTATATAATGAGACACAGGAGAGTAGATAAAAACTATAAAATGTGATTCCCAAGAAATTAGGAGTTACTGGGATCCTGAGTAGGAGTGAAAGGCTTAGATTTAGCTACAACAAAGTACACCCTCCTTTGTGAGTCACCAAAAGCGTTCATGCAACTAGATGCGGCTGAAGAAGTTAAAGACATTGATTTCTACTTTCTCTTATGAGTTGCACAACAGCAGGCAACATTGCATATAAAGTAAGAGTTGGCAGAGTGATAAATTTGAAAAGAATGTGGAACTGGTGTTGTGGCACAGGTTAAGATGCTGCCTGTAATGCTGGCCTATGTATCAGAGCTGCAGTTCTAGTCTCAGCTCCTCTGCTTCCATCCAACTCCCTGAGAAAGCAGAGCAGGATGGCCCAGGTCTGGAGGAACCCTGCCACAAATATGAGAGACCTAAATGGAGTTCTGGGCACATGGGTCAAGCCTGGCCCAGCCTCAATTGCTGTGACCATTCGGAGAGTGAACTAGTAGATGGAAGGTATCTTTGTCCCTCTCTTCCTATCACTCTTTCAAATAAAGAAATCATTTTAAAAAGTGAACAGAGTGGAGACACACACAGATCCTGAAACGAATAGGAAAGAATCAATGTTGACAGCCACTTGAGGATGGAAATCATAAATTTATAGTGATACCAAGCTAAGGGACTAGAACTCTCCCCAGAGGCACATAGTGGTCCATACTTAAAGTTCCAATGACATAGAAAGAAGGCAACACCAGGCTTATTAGTTTATTCACCTCTTCTTGGTGAATACAATAGAACAACACCAGAGGCAGCTCAATGACATGAGCTCCAGAGGAACAGGCACAAGAGTCCGCAGCAGCACAACAGTGATGAGCAGAGTGTTCACTGAGGAAGCCAATCCCAGCACCTAACCCTGAATGAGTAAGTACAGAAGACGTAATGCATCCAGTGGGAAAGTCTGCAAGAAAAGCACCACCTTTCGAGGAGCTAGTTAGGGCAGGATTGTAGAAGGAATGTTCTAGGAGGAGACTGAGACCCTCAGAAATGGGTGCTTGGATGGCCAAGAGAAAAGGTTCAGATTGAACAAAAGTGACAAGAGTCAAGGGAAAAAAGAACAGTGTGGAAATTAGTATAGAGGAAAGAAAACGCAGCAAAGGAGAATGTATCTGGAGCATTATTAAGTTTTCCCAACAATCATTCCCAGCACTCTCCTGACAGAAAAGGGATCAAATACCTATGTGGATAGTCAACTGTAGCCTTGGTTGCATTTCTGAGGCAGTTTAATCTGCCAGAAATTTAATTATAATTATTATTAAAGCCTTATTTTTGTTAGGGTTTTAAAGGAAAGTTCTTTTCAAGTTCTTTTTTGAAGTATGATATGTTTTCTTAGAAAAATACTTTACAAAGTAAAACTTTAAATAGCTTAAAATTGGTTTGTCTTGGGGTTGGTGCTGTGGTGCAGTGGGTTAAAATTGGTTTGTCTTATCACTCAGTATTAATAACAATAAGTGCTGGAATTTATTGCAACACATTGGGCTAATGGCTTTATGAATATTAATAACTTCATTTACAAGTGTAGGAGATAGGGGCTGGTGCTGTGGCATAGCAGGTAAAGCTGCCACCTGCAGTACCAACATCCCACATGGGCACCAGTTAGAGTCCCAGCTGTTCCCCTTCTGACCCAGCTCTCCGCTATGGCCTGGGAAAGCAGTAGAAGATGGGCCAAGTGCTTGGGCTCCTGCACTCACATGGGAGACCTGGAGGAAGCTCCTGGTTCGTGGTTTCGGATCAGCACAACTCTGGCCACTGAGGCCATCTGGGGAGTGAACCAGTGGATGGGAGACCTCTATCTCTCTGCCTCTGCCTCTCTATAACTCTCAGCCTTTCAAATAAATAAATAAATCTTTAAAAAAAAAACACAAGTATAGGAGACAGTATTTTTATTCCCAAGTTTTAGAAAAGGAAACTAAGGGTCATCATTGTGGCACAGCACAAAAAGCCACTGCCTAATATGTCAGCACACCATATGAGTACCAGTTCAAGTCCCCACTGCCCCACTTCTGATCCAGCTCCCTACTAATGTGCCTTGGAAAGCAGCAGTAGATGGCCAAAGTGCCTGGGCCCCTGCCATCCACGTGGGAGACCCAGATGGAATTTCAGGTTCCTGAGTTTGGCCTGGCCCTGCCCCACCCATTGTGGCCATTTGAGAAGTGAACCAACTAATGAAATATCTCAGTCTGTTCTCTCATTCTGTAATTCTGCATTTCAAACAAATAAATTAACCTTTTAAAAACAGAGAAACTGCTTATGATAATTAATACCGAATGTTTAGTTTTTATCTATAAAGCTGAAATCCACTCAAAGTGGATGGAATAATTTAGAGTACACAGAAGGCAATGACAGCAAATTAAGTAACCAGTTAAGAAATTTGTCATACCCTTGGAATGATAATCATGGAAACTATGAAACCAACTATGAAAACTTAAGTTTTATGTGCCTTCCACAAAGTTCAAAGCCCTAGAAGAGGAATCTTTTCTTTCTTTGAAGTCCACACTAGATATATACTTTTCGTATGACTGTTATGTGAGTGGTGGTATATCTCTTTGCTTATCAGTAATAAATGTGAAACATGGAGATGCATATTATTTTTATATTATAAAAACATTTACTATAAGCACATTAATATAAATGGTTAAAAGAAGTAATTTATATTATTTTATCCATTTTTAAAAAATTTATTTGAAAGTCAAAGTTACACAGAGACAGAGAAGGAGGGGGAGGGAGAGAGAGAGAGAGAGAGAGAGAGAGAGAGGGAGAGGGGAAGTGAGAAAGAGTCTTCTATCCACTGGTTCACTCCCCAGATGGCTACAATAGCTGGAGTTGCACCGATCTGAAGCCAGGAGCCAGGAGTTTCTTCTAGGTTTCGCATGTGGGTGCAGGGGCCCAAACACTTGGGCCATCTTTTACTGCTTTCCTAGGCCATAGCAGAGAGCTGGATTGGAAGCTGAACAGCCAGGACTCGAACCGGTGCTCATTTGGGATGCAGGCACCGCAGGCAGTGGCTTTACCTGCGACACCACAGCACTGGCCCCCAATTCATGCATTTTTATACAGCAAAAAGTTAGGTGTTCTGAATGAATACAGTATCTGGGTAAAATATTTGGATCAATGGACAAAGTAATAGGCAACAGTTGTATTGCTGACTTATTTACACGGTCTACCTCAAAAGTCCTCTGTATTTGCTTGCCTAAGAATATCTTCTTACTTATATCTCAGCTATTTCAAGGAACAATAAAAATGGAGATCAAAACATGTTATCAAGTAGGTGGTATAAAAACAGGAATAGTAACAGACATACCCTCTATAGGATCTCATTTGGGAGTTTCTAAGAAATCATAAAAAGAATGATTTTCAAAGACAAAGATATCTGGGTTTGAATCACAGTTTTGAAACCTTCTAGATCTTTGATCTCAGGCAATTTATCTAAACTTTCTTGAGTTTCTTTATCTGTAAAATATGAGACAAAAATACTTTAGATGTTATTAAATGACAAAATGAACTAGTTTTATAAAGCTTCTGAAACAGGAGGCTTTCAGAAATGTTACATCCTCTGGCAACTTCACTCCTTCCCTTCTCAGTAAGGTAGTATCTTCCCCTACTTTCTCAACTCAGTTCAGAATAAGTAATATTGTTCAAAGTTGATTCAAATAAATATTTGCATGTGGTTTGTGTTATAGTAGTGGTTTTACCTCCCTCCCAGTATCAAACACATATAATGAAGGCAAGTATTTGGCACAGTGGTTAAAATGCTGATTGCGATGCCCACATCAGAATGCCTAAGTGTTCAAGTCCAGTCATTTCTTCCAAATCCAGCTTCCTGCTACTGTGGGGACTTGAACAAGTGCTCATAGGGTATGCTGATGTCTTAGGCAGTGGCTAAGTGGAAAGCAGTAGATGATAGCTCAAATACTTTGGTCCCTGGCAACCACATGAGACACCAGACTGGATTCTGGCCTCCTAGCATCAGCCTAGGCAAATCCTGGATGTTTCAAGTATTTGAAAAGTAAAGCAGTAGATGGAAGGTGTTTCCTTCTCTGCCTCCCTCACTCCCTCGTTTTCTCTCTCTCTCTACCCCCTTCTTTTCAAATAAACAAACACAAATGATTTAATAATAACATCATTCAAAGTAAACAGACTAAATTCTCCAGCTTAAAGATACAGACCCAAGGCAGGAATTTGGATTGGCAGTTAAGAGACTGCTTGGGAGGCTTAAATCCCATATCAGAGTGCCTGGGTCCACATCTTGCCCCTGCTCTCAGTTCCCACTTTCTGCTAATGTGTATCTTGAGAGGCAGAAGGTGCTAATTCAAGTAGTTGGATTCCTGTCACCCAATTGTGAGATCCAGATTGAGTGTTCGACTCCCAGCTTTGGCCTCATCTCAGCCTCAGCTCTTGCGGGCATTTGGGTAATCAACCAAAGAATAAGAGATAGATATTAATTTCTCCTCTGCCTTTCAAATAAATTTTTAAAATGCTTAACAAGTTACATACATACATGTGTGTGTATATTGTGACTGACTGCAAGAAATTTCAAACATATAGTTTCGGTCTTTGCCTAATTCCTTCAGAAAACTTTTGACATGAATCATTCCCAGTATATGTTATCATTAAATGATTGTTGACCATGTCATGCTATAGACATTCCTCAGGCCATCCATCTCTTCTTATTACTGAATAATCTTTGCTCCAAAGATTAAGCTGTGTTTTGAAGTTGAGGTGTCAAATCAGCCAGGCTTGTGACCTAAGGAGCAAAGCTGACAGATTCTCCAACAAAACTAACACATACAATATCAAGGCTTGAGCTGGACATCATGGTTCTGGATCCTGAAGTCTTAGGATTTTCCATTTAATTAAGTGCTGTTCTTCTTTCTAAGAGTACTCTATCACTCAGTTTTGAAAGAGCAAAAACTATGAATTCTCTGTCTCCCAAATTTCAAAATATCAAATGTGCTCATTTCTAAACAAAGTCCTTTTATTGAGCTAAGAAGCTTCTGCACTGCAAAGGAAACATTCAACCAAGTTTAGAGGCAACCAACAGGATAGGAGACAGTATTTTCAAGCTATGCAACTGATATGGGATTAATATTCAGGCCCTATAGAGAGCTCAAGAAACAACAACAAAACAAAGCAATCAGTAAGAAATGGAAAGACATGAACAGGCATTTTTCAAAGGAGAAATTCAAATGATAACAGACACATGAAAAATGCTGAAGATCACTTTCCATCAGGCAAATGTAAATAAAAACCACAATATGGTTTCACCTCATCCCAGTTAGAATGGATACCATCCAAAAATTAAAAAAAAACAATAAATGCTGGTGGGAATATGGTAGAAAAGGTGCCCTACTACATTGTTGGTGGGAATGTAAACAAGTTAGAAGCATTATGGAAGACAGTATGGAGATTCCTCAGAAAGCTAAAAATAGATACATCATATAAGTCAGCCATCACACTCCTAGAAATTTGCCCAAATGAAATGAAATCAGCATTTGAAAGAATTATCTATATTCCCATATTTATCACAGCTCAATTCACAATAGCTAAAATATGAAATCGACCTAGATGTCCATTATCCCATGACTGGATAAAGAAAATGCTATATATACATACTATGGGATACTATTCAGCCATAAAAAAAAAATTAAAGCCTGTCTTTCGTAACAAAATTGAGGTAACTGCAAACAATTATGCTTAGTGAAAAAAGCCAGTCCCAAAAAGGCAAATGTGTTTTCTCTGATTTATGATAACTAATATACATAGTACAAAAATGTGAAGTATATGAGCAAAATTGACATTTCCCAACCTGATTATTATTACAGCCCCTGTCTATTCTCTTGAGGAACAGTGGTTTTCCTACTTACTACTTACTGAACTCTTTATTTAGTAGATGGTTAAGCTTGCGATTATAAAATAAACTGAAAGTCTGTCATTGTAAAACTCAAAAGAAAAAATGCGCAAAGAATAAGGAGGGAGGGTGGGAACACAGGCAGATGGAAGGGTAGGGTGGGGAGTATCATGCTCTTAAATGTGTACATATGAAATACATGAAATGTGTTCACCTTATGCAAAAGAAAATACTTTTAGAAGTTGTGCTCCTCTGGGGCCAGCGCTCTGGCTCAGTGGGTTAATCTTCCACCTGCAGAACTGATTCTAGTCCCAGCTGCTCCTCTTCCGATCCAGCTCTCTGCTATGCCTGGGAAAGCAGTAGAAGAAGCCCAAAGTCCTTAGGCCCCTGCACCCACATGGGAGACCCAGAAGAGGCTCCTGGCTCGGATTGGTGCAGCTCCAGTTGTTGCAGCCATTTGGAGAGTGAACTAGTGGATAGAAGACCTCTATCTCTGTCTCCTCTCCCTCCTACTGTCTGTAACTCTATCTCTCAAATAAAAATAAATAAAACCTTTTTAACAAAAAGAAATTGTACTCCCCTTAAATAAATAAAAACAAAAAGACAAATCTGTGTGCTACTTTCATTTTATTTGTTATTGCTGTATTAGTAAACCTCAAAAACCATGAAGAACATAGGATATAGAGATTTATCACCCAAGGCCCATTCTTCCTTTCCACTCTACAAGGGTCCAGAGGGAACCCAGAATTCCCATCTTTCTAGAAATTTCCTGCCATCCCCTCCTCCTACCTACTCTCCTAGCTGCTCCACTATCCACCATCTCAGGATCATTAACTCTAATCCCACTGTGCCTTCACTTCTTTGTCAGTCACGATCCCAGTTCTCTCGCTTTGTGTTCAATGCTCTGAACCTTTATATCTACAGGACTCTGCATATGTCTTTCCTAATGCTATCTCTGACCCATCCACAAGTTCTGAGCCCTGTCATCTATGACCTCTAGAAATAATTCTCCAACATTTCTATCAGAAAAATTCTGTAGTATCTTTAAAAATATGAAGGACCTCTCAAACAACTTTAGTCTATATTTCTTACATTTACCAATACTTGTATTATAAAATAAAAATATATACTACTTAAAAATTAAATATTACATGTTAACATAAATGACATTTTTCTGAAAAATCTAACTTTTAGAACAAAAATAATAGGGTGATAAAAGGATACTATTTTACACATTTACAAGTCTCTTTTTTGCCTGGCTTAATAGAAGACAGCTGGACTCATAACTGCTTCTGCATTCAATCTGTTGTGATATGCTATTTTAGTTGAAGCCTATGAAGAAAATTTGGCCTTACCCAGTTATGTGGCTAGAAGAAGGGGAGTATTTTAGGAATCTTTTCAGATATTTGGGGATATTCTTTTCTGACACTATAACAAACCCTAACAGTGATTTCTTAATTAGTTGCCATGTGAAATCTTAAGGCATAATAATAAACTAATTTATTCTGTTACATTAAAATGTGTTATTGCAGCTTACATTTTGAATGAATATTTTACCTATATACACTTTTATAGTATCATACATCTCTCATCTGAATAATGTTGCTTCATTGAGCCATGCAGATGTTCCAAATGCTGACATATTTTATTACACAATGTCTTAAAAACTCCATTTGCTAATGTCACCATTAATATTACCAAAAGAGTCCTCAAGTATTGGGCAGCTGTTGCCTTGGCAGATAGAAGTTTTCCCAAAATCAACATTTTACGTGAAAGCTCAGTCTATCAATGGCAACAAATATTGTCAGTCATTTTCATTGAAGTAATTGCTAGGTACACTTCGTTCACTTTTCAGAAACTGCCTGCCAAGTGTTCAAGTCTGGCTATCCATAATTTTTATTGTCAATCCTTCTTCAGTGGGAAAAAAGTTGTTAGTTCAGCTGGCAGCTCAGCCACTTGCAGATGTGCTCTTCTTGAAGCCAACCATTGCACCACAATAGGTAGAACAGGTGTTTTATAAATACTTCCTATTTAATCACACAGAATATTGAGTAGACATGAAATGAAGGATCAAGATAAACTGCTATTCTACAACTAATGATCAATCATTAACAAAACCCTCTGAGAGTTAAATTCTAAGTGGGGCCTCAGTGTTTTACAAAGGGAGTTGGAGTTGTTACAACATATTCAAGTCACCCTGTAATCTCATCATAAAACTTTTGTAAACCTTAAGGAATAAGCTTTGTTAGTTTTTCCTAACACTTTATCCTTGTAACAACTAGGATGTCTCTGACTGCAGATAACAATAAACCTTACTGAAAATTGTCTAGATAATCAGGATATCTCTCAAAAGGAGATATCCCATGGTAGGACGTCATTAAGATTGGTCAATACAGGGCTCATGGTACCAAGATTGATTACACATTTCCAAGGGATGCTTGAGTAATATGTGACTGTTTCTTGTGGACCTTTTCCTAAGGATGAAGAGGCCCTTCCCAGAGGTTATCCTACAGATTTCCCATCACATCTCATGCCAATTTGCACTGCATATACACAACCGAGCTATATGGAAAAGAGTCTCCAAGACTGGGTAGGATTAGCTGAGCTCTACTCTTCAGCTTCAGGTAGGGTCACCTACCTAAATATATTAAATCAGATTTCATTTAAGAAAGAATAGAGTTGGGGGGTGGGTTTCTGGGGTCAATGCTGTCTGTGCCCTGCCCACAGCTCCCCTGCTCTTCCCTGTGAACATTAAAGGATACTGACCACAAACTACTATGCACTAAGGATTTTTGCTGGACATGGGGCTATAAACTGTGCACAGGGAAAGTCAGAAGTGCCATGAATTAGCATTCCTAGAAGCAGCTCTCAACCAGTGGTAGACAGGGACTTGGTGGAGAAACATCCAAGCTTCCTGGGTCCTCATGTGAGATGACTCTGAGGCACATCCTCCATTTCCTGGAGCTCAGCCACTGTGGTAATCACTTAGTAATGCATTCCTTGTTGGCTGTCTCCATCTCCCTGTTTCATTTCTTCACTTCCCTTATCCCTGTGTCTTGTTGTCATCTCAAAACAAAACATTTGTGTGTCGTCTCAGAGTCTGTTGCTAGAGGAAACCAAATAAGGAAAATGGCCCACACCCTACTCCACCCCAAATTCACTGCAATCAGAAACTCAGAAACCCTTTTTAAATTCTTTGTTCTCAGAGAATATTAATCAGCAATCCTCTCCCATAAGAATTCCTGTTCTCTGCCAAGGACTGCAAAAATAAATACAGAGAAACGAATTTATCCTGTTTAAGCATGTGTACTAAATATTTGTATTGAGTACACAAAATTCATCATGTTGCCACCATACTCAGGGATCCTCCTCAGGAACCATCTCCTCTCTACCTCTGCCAAGAAACAGCCATACGTGGTCAAGGGTACCCAGCTCTTTTGCTAGCAATACCTGCATAGTATGAAAAGATGAACAAAGGCAATGAATTCCCTCTCTCGATAATTTAAGTTAGGAAATATCAATACCAAGGGAATGAGAAATTACGCTGTGTGAGGATAAGCTGGACTTATGAACAGCTTATCCAGGGGGCCAGGAGGCAGTAAAGCAAAAATTACTCTGAACCAGAAACTATGAAAAAACCAAAATTATGTTATACTAAGAAATGATATATGAAAGATAGAAAAATAATAAGCAGAGACTATCAGTTTGAAAGGCAGCAGGCAGACTAGGAACACCTAAATCTTATTAATAGGGTTGTTATGGACTGCAGACAGTGAACTGAGGTTTCAAAAGCTGATTCTGTTCTACTTCCCTTTCAACAGTATCTCCACAGGGCTTTGCACTGTTAGAGCTAGTAAATTTGAATTTTCCTGAGATTCTATCTCCTTATTTGGCCATGTCTATCCCAAAAACAGTTCCCCTTGTATGAAGCAGCTTAAGTAAGTTTCTAACAACCAGCATTCTAAACAAAATTCTTTTAAAAACCTTGATGACAGAAAAAGCTGGATTTCTTCAACATACATGAGACATTTAATATAGGATCTAGGTTTTACAAATGTGAACATACATACTTTTAAGTATACTCAACTGTACACTTAAAAGTGTTTGCACTTGGCTAATCCTCTGCCTGCAGCGCCGGCACACCGGGTTCTAGTCCCGGTTGCCCCTCTTCCAGTCCAGCTCTCTGCTGTGGCCTGGGAGTGCAGTGGAGGATGGCCCAGGTCCTTGGGCCCTGCACCCGCATGGGAGACCAGGAGAAGCACCTGGCTCCTGGCTTCGGATCAGCACGGTGCGCTGGCCGCAGTGGCCATTGTGGGGTGAACCAACGGAAAAAGGAAGACCTTTCTGCCTCTCTCTCACTGTCCAAAAGCATTTGAAGGTAAATCTTATGCGTGTTTTACAATAATTATGCATATATATATGAATTGCATATGTACAGATTCCAATTTGTATTTCTCTACATGAGAGAAATTAAGGAATAAGACATGGTACAAAGTTCTAACAGTTTTGAATAAAGCATCCCTGTCTTGTAATACACTTGTATTTTCCAGAAAAACGGAATTTTACTTGTCAGTTACGAATCAAGAAAAAAAATATTTTTAATCCTACACTCAAATCAGGGATACAAATGGATTGAAAGTGGTTGGATTTCTAAAGAGAAGTTTTGGAGAGAGAAATTTATTTTCTATGACCACTTTCCTCAAATTTAGAGAAAAGATTATGTTAGAACTGGCGGTCCACCAGATGACTAGGAGCTAAGGAACAAGTTCAAAATCATCCAAAGGAACTGGAGATACATTCGCCCCTACCTAAGGACCTTAAAGTGAGAGTTAGAGATGCTCAGCTTCCAAAAGACTCAGCTTTCAACACACCTGCGGATCTGGAGGGCCTTGATCAGAGGTCAACAGACAATGCCAGGGAAGCAAAAATATCCCTGTCTTCCACTCTTTTGCCTCCATTACCTCTAAACCTAAAGTGGTCAGAAATTGCCTTGGGAGAGGGATAGTTAATGTTCAAGGGAGAAAAAAAGCTAACCAACCAGAATCGTCACCCATCCACTGAATCCACCACCCACAAGTAAGGAGCCCGCAATCAGATTAGAAGAGGGAAGATTTATCTTCAAACGAATTTAATATCTTGATGGGACAAATTAATTATTGACTAAAGGGTTTTCATTACATAAAAGTGACCGTCAAAACCACCAGACTTTCCTTAAACTTGATTAAAGAACAACAAAAGAACCAGCCCCCTAGAATAAATTTAAGGACATACTGAGAACACAAAAATAAATTTGCTTTATAATTATAACCCATGAACCAGCAGATCCAAATGAAGGGCTATACATATTTAGAGAACAATTACACTTTATGAAAGTTAAAAAAAATAAAAAAACTCAATGTGGTCAAACTTTACATTTTAAAAGTAACCAAAGAGGAGGTGGCTTTTGATTTCTCTAACATGTACAGTGAAGTAGACACAGGTGTAAAGCCTAACAACGACAATAATATGATTTATAAAAATAGTTATAATTTTCTGAGCACTTACTCTGTGACATACTTGTGCTGTAAGACCTACATCATCTGATTTGACTTTCAAAGTAAGTAGGTGGTTGCTATGATTATCTCCAATTGCAGATGGAGACCCCAAGGCAAAGACAAGTGGCCTAACTTGCCCTGGATCAGGGAAATAACACCTTTATAAGATGAACCCAGGATCCCCATGGCTTTAGTGTCTTTCATTTTACTCAGAGGGTTCTGAACAGAACAGTGAGAGATCTATTTATTCATCAATCAGCAGGCTGTGTGTTCTGACCTTGGGAAGGGTCCCTGGCTTCTTTAACACCTATGTCACTTGGACAGTTGCAGTGGTATGTTGTCTGCTGACAGATAAAACCCCACCTTTGCATGGGCCTGTTAGTGCTGACAATTGAGGTAACTAATCCTCCCGGCCCCCAACTATCAACAGTCCCTTAATGCATCCTAAAATGAATATAATACATCCTCTTTATGATTCCCATCAGCATCAAAGTTATTCACAACTAAAAATGATTTCCATATGCTCCTGACAAAACACTAGAATCTATTAAAATTACTTCTGGCCATCGAGCAGAAAAAATATGCCTTCTGTAACTCCTTCTTAACAGCACTGGACCAGTTTACTGAGCAACATAATCTGTAAACAACTGCATAGTTATCCCCAGTGACAGCATGCTGCCACTTGCCATCCCACTACCAACAAAGACAAGAGAAGAAGAATGAAGCAAACCAAAAAAGGCATCACCTCATTAGAACCTTGATGCTCTGTACACTGCTAGATTCTAATGTTCTGTTTGCAAATTATCCCTCATACCTGTGGAAGCTGTGAGGCAGGTGCCACTCCTTTAAATAAATAATATATTCTTCTCTACAGCAAAGAAATAACATACTGAAGCCTTATAATCATTCATATGCATATATTCTCAGAAGCACATTTGCGTTTCAGCTGAGATCTTGCTAGAAAATACCACTGGGCAATGTGACCAGCTGCATTTGAATGCACCAAGGGTCACAGGTCAAGTTTGCACGCCCCCCCCCCCTTCTGCAGCCGGTGTGGCTCTGATGTGTCACCGCTTGGCCCCTGCGCCCAGGGTTCTCACTCCTGGACTTGTTTCCTTATCATTATCCTTCCCTGCTTCTTTTCACTTCCGTGCCT
Source organism: Sylvilagus floridanus (assembly GCA_949820135.1). NCBI lineage: Eukaryota > Metazoa > Chordata > Mammalia > Lagomorpha > Leporidae > Sylvilagus > Sylvilagus floridanus. The sequence continues at coordinate 119,446,410 of OX463223.1, forward strand.
TCATTAACTTCATCGTCTTCATCAGAGGACTAGCACTGATCACCGAGAGGTGATTGGTAAATGAATTGTGTTAGTAGTCACATTACCAGAGGCAGACCCTGGAACTCTGTATGTGTGAATTAGGAAATTAGATTTAGGGGACAGGAGAGGAGAGACGGAATGGAGAGTGGTGCAGAGAATGGGAGGGAGAGAGATCAGGGAAGTACAAAGACATAAGTTAGGAAGAATTTTTTCAAAAAGTTCATGGAAAAGAAATTTTAAGATGTTTATTTTGATGGAAGTTATTTTGAAATCCGTTCATATAAATATGTAGTCATATCTACACACATATATAATGCCTTAGACAAAAGCCTTAAGAGTCTGAACAGGAGAATCTGGAGTTTCTCCTTGATTCCTTTACTTACAATCTTTTCCTCCAAAATAATTCTAATTCACAAAGTTTGGAGGAGGTGCATAGTACAGGGTAGAAAAAAATCCATTTATATGGCCTCTGTTCAGTGTGGCTGTCTGCCCAATGACGCTGGATTACCTACTACATGTGTTGAAATATCTAAAACATTCTGTATAGATTCCTGAGGCACTTCTGACTTGCCAACCATATGTTGAAACACAAATATTTACATTGATGTGATTCTTAAAAAAACACAAGGCTTGAAACAGATTTTTCTCAATCGATAAAGCAGTCTAAAGATTTTCACACCACATTGCTGAAATGTGTTATGGGCTGAATTTTGCACCCCCCCCCTTCACATATTAAACTCCTAACCCTCAGTACCTTGTAGTTCAGCTTCACTTGGATTTAAGGTCTTTAAACAGATAATTAAGGTAAAATTAAATCCTATGGGTGAATCCTCAACGAATACAACAGCTGTCTCTGTGACACATGTGTCCATGTGAAGTCACAGGGAGGTGATCACCTGCAAGTCAGGATCAGAGGCCTCAGAAGTCAATCTCATTAACCTTCTTAACACTTTCAGCTCAAACTTCTAGCCTCCAGAATTATGAAAGAACACATTTCTGCTGTTAAAGCCACCCAGGCTGTGGTACTTTGTCACAGCAGCCCTAGCAAAGACAGTGTGCCATTTGGATCATAGACCTCATAGAGCTTCCCAAAGACGGTATGTCAGACATTGTGGATGGTTAATAATGGATATAGCAAACATACAAAATGAATTCCAAAATTATAATTGGTAGAGGGAAAAATTGGGAAAATTATTGTAAAAATATGTTTTATTATGTCTTATCAACTGTAAGAATCAGATGTGAGTTACAGATTAAGGCCAATAATACAATGAAAAGTAGAAGCTTTAAAAAAGACAAAGGACAGTCCCTTTGTCAATTTCACTTAATTTCCCAGGACATGAACTCTGGGATTCATTTGGGACATTGGGGATGGGAGGAATAAAATACAGAGATGTGTATACACAAATAAAACTATCTACTTTTCAGTCATAATGTTCCTTTTTCACTCTGAATAGATGCCTTCGTAAAGAGCAAACATGTTTCCTGATATTCAAGTGACAACTGAGAGGAAATTAGGAACCAAAATGTCATCAAAACATCTGCATTTCTGGCAAAGGAGACATGGTGTATTATCTCCCAAATTATATGAGGATGTTTAAATAGTTACAAAATTTCCATGTGGATATAGGAAGCAGTATACTTAAGAATCAGCATTATTCATAACCATCTTCATCTTTTACTACTCATATTAACACTTTACACAGAGTAAGTTACACTCCTAATTTTACAGTGTGCTTTATTATGTAAGTAAAGGGTGTGTGTGTGTGTGTGTACGTGTACATATGTGATTGTGCCTGTTCAAAGAGGAAAAGAAAAACAGGAGCTGAGATACTGTGTATAATAAAAAAATGATCTACTTGGAGGAATTTCTAAATGTCTGTGAGTGAAATTTTAGGAACTTTCAGCAGGAAACAAAGACAAAATAGCCAACCTAAACACTATTAGTGGTTTCTTGGTGCTCTGTTTCTTTTCACTGTTTTTTTCCTCCATGCTGCTTATCTATTTTTAGCTCTTGGCATCCAGTGAGCTTCACAGATTCTTAACCTTCGGTAACTCCACATTATTTTCTAGAGGCAGATTTGTCTATATGCCTCATTTCTATGATTCTACTGTTATTACCCTAATAAGTATGCTCCCTCACGTTCACTGCAAAGTGGCTTTCTAACAGCACAAACAAATAAATGAATAAATAAAGTGACTTCATTTGCTATACACATGATTTATACTGAAAAATAAGCTGCAGTTTTTATTTTCTATGCTCATAAGAAATTTGCAAATCCATTAGGTCAAAATAACCAGCAGATGCAAAATGCCTATTACTTACCACCAATTTTATTTTTTAAGAGACATCTGAATAGTTGGAAGAATTGTCAACCTGTACATTCTCCTTTGATTACAGAGGAGACAACCTGTCATTATACCAGAAATAGTTAATATTAAAGCAGTAGGCAGCCCAGAAACATATGACTCCTTGTACTTTCAGATTTGTGCTTATTTGGAAAAAGTCTAGGTAATCTAGTTTATGCCAAATTCTTTAAGATATATGCTGATAGCCTACCTTTTATGTAAATCCTGGATTCGCTTAAGATTTTATTTTTCTCCAGGAAATGCTGCTTATATGACTTTTGTAAATATATGAGGGAACTTCAAAAAGTGTGTGGAAATAGAAACTGAAAGTTACTTTGGTGCAAAAAATGTTGATTTTTAATAACATGCATTTTCTATGAGCTTTTTGCAAACCCTTTGTATACACTCAACACTGTTGGGAAGAATATGCAGAAACATACAAAAACCTAAGAAATGGTTGCCATCAGTAATTGCTTATAATTTAGCTAGTGAGAAAATATAATAGAACACAAATGACACAAGAGCAAATACAATTAAATCTTTAGATAAAATTCTTCCTAGATGTGTTCTAAACAGAGAAACTTCAGTGAGAATGGAAATCAACAAAGAAACGCCAAGAGAAGAGGCTACTGTGCTCTTTGGAGAGAGGGGTTGACTTACTGACTCTATTCTTCACCCATAGGCTACGTCTGCATCCACAGGCTTTGACATACGACTTTGCAGTTCCTGCACTAGAGACTGACTCTATTCCCCTGCATCTTAACTTTGGGAATGACTTTGTGCCTTCATATGAACAAGGGTATGTTAGCAAGTAATGTTTCGAAATGTGCTCTCACAGCAGGAGATGTCTGTCCTTTTACCCTTCTCACACCCCTTTGAGAAGAGCCCCCCAACCCCGGTCCTTTCCTGCTGCCTCCTCAGCCTGGGTCTCAGGATGAACACACATGCACTAGACTCAAGCCCAACTTTCTGCAACAACCAAACTTGGTTACACTCACAGTTTGAAGTAGAGCTATCCAGCCAAGCCTCGCCTAGATTAGGCACCTGACAGACATGTGAAAAACAGTTTCCTTAGCCACTGAGTCTGATTATGTAACAACAGCTGCTGAATACCCTTAGAGATAGGTTATGGCTTAAATAAGGTTAAAGGTGAAACAGTAAGGCACTTGTTTCTAGTATCACACACTTTGTCATCTCCCAATATGAATGTTTAAAACTTCTTTTATTTGTCTAGTCACCCACTACTCCACTACTTCATATTGGCAGTAACTGAGGTCTCATTAAAAACCAATGCATAAATAAAAACCTTGTTTGTACAAGAACTGTGGTCACTGTCTTGGTCCAAATCAGGCCAAAAGAGACCAAAAATTTCCTAATTCAGGAGGCGGCCCAGGTTTCCAGCTTCCTTTGCCCCTATCTGTATATGTGGTATTGCTCTGAAAACTCATCCCACAGAAATGGCTCTCCTTCCTCACTGCTGCAGTGACAGCCAGGCTAGTTCACATGCTAGTACATACCTGGAACCCTCTAGGTAACAGCCTTTACACGGCTGGTGCTGTGGCTCAACAGGCTAATCCTCCGCCTTGCGGCGCTGGCACACCGGGTTCTAGTCCCAGTCGGGGCGCCGGATTCTGTCCCAGGTTTCCCCTCTTCCAGGCCAGCTCTTTGCTGTGGCCCGGGAGTGCAGTGGAGGATGGCCCAAGTGCTTGGGCCCTGCACCCCATAGGAGACCAGGAGAAGCACCTGGCTCCTGCCATCAGATCAGGGCGGTGCGCTGGCCGCAGTACGCCAGCCACAGCGGCCATTGGAGGGTGAACCAACAGCAAAAGGAAGACCTTTCTCTCTCTCTCTCTCTCTCTCACTGTCCACTCTGCCTGTCAAAAATAAAAAATAAAATAAAAAAACAGCCTTTACACAAACATCTTTTTTACAAGTTCACCTTTGCCCCCAAAGCAGATTCTGAGCCAAAGCTGCTGGGTTCAGAGGACCCCAAAGCCTCAACTGCAAGCTGTATGGAAACCAGGCCTGCTCCAGGACCTTCTAGAGCCTGCTGGGAAAGGAATGCTCTTTTGTGGTAAGCATCTCTCCAGATCATTCAGAGAGGGGTTACTTCATTGTCACCAAAAACACTGTATAATATATCACTGTCTTCATTCTTACGGGCTTCCTCGGCTTTAAGCAAGTATGTTTTCCTTCTCACTAGGAAACAACTATACATACCAAGGAGCATCATGAGAGAGAACACTTAGGAGCCAATAAAAAATTAGTTAGAGGTTCAAGAAAGAGTCAGAGAACTTCTCGTCCCAGACTCCGCTTTAGTTCTCCTTGGAAAAGCAATTTTCAGTTTCTTTCACTTAAATTATTTTTCAGATTCTCTTAACAAGCATCCCACCACAAACACAAAAATCTCAAAGACAGGTATAAACTATTCGTGCCTACAAGAATTATTTATCGAGTGCAAAATGGATCCATGCAAACCACTGGATTCTAGGAAATCTTAAACAAGATATATTGTCCCAGATTTCCAAGGAGCTCTCTATCTAATGCACAAGACAAAAAGCACTTATTATTAATTAAAATATAAAAGGACATTGGGTTTAATATTTAAGTATTTAAAAAAATGTTCAGGGGTCGACACTGTGGCATAGTGGATAAAGCCACCACCTGCCACGCCAGTGTATACCCATATGGGTGCTGGTTCATGTCCCAGCTGCTCCATTTCTGATCCAACTCTCTGCTAACAGCCTAGAAAAGCAATGGAAGATGATCCAACTGCTTGGCCTCCCTGCACCCTTGTGGAGACCCGGAAGAAGCTCATGGTTCCTGGCTTCAGATTGGCCCAGCTCCGCCCACTGACTATCTGGGGAGTGAACCAGTAGATGGAAGACCTCTCTCTCTCCCTTTTCTCTCTGTAACTCTGCTTTTCAACTAAATAATTAAATATTTAAAAATTAATTTTATATATAAAGAAAGACTGTTCAGCAGCAGGATGTTAGTTAACTAAAAAACAACTGACTGTACTGTCCCTAAGAAAATGAAGCTACAGAATATTTATTTATGACATGAAATGACTTTATATATTATTTTTAAAGGTAGTTACAGGCAATAATGCAGCATTAAAAGATACCTGTTTTAAGTAAATAGTACACACATACATAAATGCATATCTGACCAAATGTAGTATACTGACTAAAATCTTATTTTTTTTTAAAGATGTATTTAATTTATTTGAAATACAGAGTTACAGAGAGAGGTAGAGAAAGACAGAGAGGTCTTCCATCCACTGGCTCACTCCACAGATGGCTGCACCAGCCGGGGATGCACCGATCTGAAGGTAGGAGCTTCTTCTAGGTCTCCCACACGGGTGCAGGGGCCCAAGGACTTGGGCCATCTTTTATTGCTTTCCCAGGCGATAGCAGAGAGCTGGATTGGAAGAGGAGCAGCCAGGACTAGAACCTGCCCCCATATGGGATGCCGGCACTTCAGGCCAGGGCTTTAACCCACTGCACCACAGCGCTGCCCCTAAAATTTTAATTATGATTAACTTTGGGTGGTGGGATAATGAACATTTTTTCCTTTTTGCTTATTTGTATTTTCTAAAGTATCATCTACAAGGAACATGTATTACTTGTCTAATAAAAATAAACGTTGGCGCCATGTGGGCGCCGGTTCTAGTCCCGGCTGCTCCACTTCAGATCCAGCTCTCTGCTGTGGCCTGGGAAAGCAGTAGAGGATGGCCCAAGTCCTTGGGCCCCTGTACCCATGTGGGAGACCCGGAAAAAGCTCCTGGCTCCTGGCTGCGCATCAGTGCAGCTCTGGCCATTGTGGTCCTCTGGAGAGTGAACTACCGGATGGAAGACCTCTTTCTGTCTCTACCTCTCTAACTCTGTCTTTCAAATAAATAAAATAAATCTAAAAAAAATTAAAGTAAAAAATAAAGGTTAACACATATTAAGACGAACGCTGCAAAGTATGACTGTTTACAGTCAGGCAAATTAGAAATGAATTAGAATTAGAAATTAAAGCACAGTAAAATCCTCTTCTCCGTGAGACTCTCGTATTATGGTCTCAGGATATTTGGGTCCATATGTGGATCTAAATGAGACCAATCTCTCTCTATATGAAACTCCCTCTTAAAGAAGTTTTGCAAGTAATTTTAAATGAGATGGCTTAAAATTCAAATTTTTATGTAAAATCTCTTCCCAAATCATCAAGATTAAGAATTCATTTCCTTGAGAGTAGGACTTATTTTCAATGTTATTTGCATAAGGACTTAAGCACAAGATTGGTAGCTGTTTATATTAAAATGATGTATGCGATGCCAAACTGCTTCTCATCCTTGTATCAAGAAGAAAAGTCGATATTCCTGGACCTATTATGAAAATCTGCTAACATTTTGCTTTCCCTCAGAGGACATTCTAATTCACATTTTCTAAATTATATTACTTTTTTCTTTCAATTCATCCAATTTTTGTCCTGAAATATCTAGCAATGCTTTCACTATTAACATCACCTTGGAAATAGCAGGAACAAAATAAATGCAGTGAGCATATACTATGTACCAGGTATTGCGCAGAGTCTTTCATGTAGATTTTCCAATTTAACCATCTAAACAACTCATTGAGTGTTATTATGTGCCATCTCACTCTACAATGAAAAAACTTGGCATTTACATAGGTGTAAGTGTTCAGTAAAAGGAAACAAGGCTCTTGGGAGGAATGGCTGATCCAGGGCTGGGGAAGATAAAATACAGTTAAATTTGGAATGTTTTTTAAGGCAAAAAAGAAAACACTCAGAAATTCAAATGAACACAGGATGCGGCTTAAATATGCTCCTACTGTAAAAAAAAAAAAAGGTACAAGTTGGTCATCTAAATAATAGATATGGTATATAAGACAACTGAATTTTTTAAGAAAATACACAAAAGTTTATATTGAGACATATAATGGTTACACAAATAGATGGGCAGGTGGATGGATGGTGATGGAACAAACACATAAGCCTCAGCCATTCTCACTCATTGCCCAAAAGACAGAATTTATTCTTTGTCCCTGAATCTCAATTTTGTCTCACACACTATCATCTTTACATGCCACCCCAACATTCTTCCCCAGGTTCAGAGGCCCAGTGCCACGTGAAAGACCAGCATGGAGGAATTCACCTCCCCCAGCTGACCCCTACCCACAACCTCCACACCTAGCCCACCTAAGATATAAAAGGGCCTTCTGCCACGTGTCCAGTCTGTGCACATTGGCAGCTGGTCACCCCTCTGCACATTTATTTTCTCTGAATAAATTCTGTCTAGCTGTAGATTTGTACACTGCCTCCTCTCTGTTCTGTGCTTTCCCTAACATTTTGGTGCCCCCATTTGAGGCGGCACCAATCTGCACTCTTTTCCTAACAGATGAGTTGGTGGGTGGGTAGATAGTTAAATGAGTAAAGGGAAAGTTCTTTATAAGGGAATTGTCAAATAATAGCTATGAGTAGTTATAAAGTTAGAACATAATTTTTCACAGTATAGAAATAACTTGTTCAGATGAGAATTATAAATAGGTGGAAATATTTAGATAAAAATTTATTGAGACAAAAGGATGTTTAGACAGTGTTTATCAATAGATGCCTTGTTAATAACAAAAGAAAACATCACCAAGAATGAGGCAAACTGATCAAATGCTTCATATACAATGTATTGAGCAAGATACAACATGAGTTATGTAGTATTTTTGCAAAAATTGTATAACCTAAATCAAGTATTTAAAAGACTTTAATGCAATTTAATCATATTCTACAAAACAAATAGCCCAGACTTCTCAACAATACTGATGGCATGAAAGATCAAAGATAAAAAAAGGCTAAGGAACTTTCCTAGGTCAAGGTACTAAGTGATGTGAAAATTAAATAATACAGTAACATGCACTGGATTCCGCATCAGAAAAATAAAACTGTTAAAAGACATTTGGAGGGAAATTAGTTATATTTACATAAGAGGCTTTTATTAAATGATTATATGCATACAAAATGTTCTGAATTTGATAACTGATGGTATGTAAGGGATCACTCTTAGTATTAGAATATACATGATGAAATATTTAGGGGGGCCAGCATTGTGATGCAGCCTGTTTACCTGCCACCTACAACACCAGCATCCCATATGAGCACCAGTTAGATTCCCAGCTGCTCCGTTTCCAACCCAGCTCCCTGATAATATACCTGGGAAAACTTTGGAAGATAGCCCCAGTGCTTGGGCCCCTGCCACCCACCTGGGAGTCCTAGATGGAGTTCCAGACTCCTGGTTTCTTCCTGGCCTAGTCCTGGCGATTGCAGCCATTTAGGGAGTGATCTCTCTCTCTCTCCATCTCTCCCCCTCTTGCTATCTCTACTCCTCTCTGTAACTCTGCCTTTCAAATAAATACTTAATTCTTTTATAAAAAGAAGTATTTAGGGATGAAGACTCTAAGTAAAAAATACACCCATAAATGGCTATTATAACAATAAGAATAGAAATAATATGTACTTATAGAATGAGATGAAAAAATATAGCAAAATATTATCAATTGGTTAATCTAGGTGAAGGATTCTAAGGTGAGTACTACATTTTCTTTTACCTGTCTTGTAGAGTTAACTTTTTTCAAAACAAAAAATAACAAAACAACAGGAAAAAGAATTCTGAACAACTAGCAAAAGACACAGTGTGAGTGGTAGTACCAGAAATGAAACCTAGACATTCTGTCTGCAGAGCCTGCCTGAGCCTTTGACCACACTTTCTTATCACAGCAGCCAGGTCAATCACCTGAAAAAAAAAAGTCAGTCTCCTCAAAATCGTCCCGAGCTTCCCCAGCTCGCTCAGGACAAGAGCTAACACCTTTATTTACAACAGTTTGTATAGCCAGCACCACTGACACTCAGGGTGTGGTCTGTGGGGCTGGGAGGTATTAGAAGTGCCGAAGCCCAGACCCACTGAATCCAAATATGCACTTCAGCAAGTTGCCCCAAGAGGTTTCACAGCCACAGTGAAGCTGGACGAGGGCTGTGCCTCCTTCCTGACACTGATTTCATCTCTCACCAGTTCCCCTTTCTCACTCAACGGCAGTCATTGATCAACTCCACATGCAATACCACCTCGAGGCCTTTGCATAATGTCTTCTGCCTACCTCGTGCTCACCAGGTATCTACCTGGCGTAGTGACTCCAATTCTCAAACATCCAGAGGACACAAAATCTCAACACGTCTACATTCCTGCAAGAATTTCTACTGTTTTTACTGTTTCTTTTGTCTCCAAAGTCTAGCACATTAGGCCTTTATTTGTTGGCTTATTTATTGTTTCCCACACACCTGTAAATTCTATGAGTTAGAAACTTTGTTTTCTTCTTTTCTTGACCCTAGTGCCTAGAACATTATCTGACCCATGGCAGTTACTCAACATAGATTGAATGAATTCATAACCGAATTGTCTGCAATTCTCATACCTTATAATCATCCAGATTTTAAAGAAACAGGTTCAGTCAAGTCAAGAAAACTGCCCAAGGTCACCCACATAGTAAGAGGTGAAGCCATAGTTAATTGTGATATCTGTGTGTGAGTTCTATACTCTCTGTGACTGCTTTACCGTTTACATTAGCCTGAGAAAGAGCTTAATGAACATAGTGACTGTGCTACACAGAGAAGGAAGATGACTTCTTATTATACAGCACTTAACAGATAAAAAGAACTTTTGCATATGGATTATCTATTTTATCCCCAAGTGTACAAAGCAATCAGTACCATATTTTCTGATTCCAACATCTCAGCACCCATTGAAGCAGGTTAGTACAACCTGAGTAGCCTTGTGTATTAGTCAGCGTTTCATAACTATACTGAAATACATGAGGCTAGCTAACTTTACAAAGAAAAGAGGTTTATATTGGCTGATGGTTCTGGAGGTTTACAGTCCAAAATCAGGCATTCTCCATTAAATTTAGCCTCTGGCAATAGTGTTCTTTCCAGAAAAGTCTAGATTTGGCACAGGGTACAACATGGCAAGAGAAAGGTAACTCACATATCTGTTTATACATCTCTCTCTCTCTCAGAATACAGCCACCAGGATTTGATCACTGGGGACTCCCAGCAATGACCTGATTCAATCTAATCACTTCTCAAAGGGACACCTCAAAACATCATAATTAGATTAAGTTTCCTCGCTCACAGTGCCAGTAACATATGACTTTCAAGTTTAAACTCCTACATGAGTTCAGGGGCCAAATCAGCATCAAACCATGGAACCTTGTTATCTAGATGGGGATCATCCTCTTAATCAAGGGATAGGGAGCTGAAAGCTCATGTCATTTGACACCTGATGTGAAGTCACTGATCCTTTTTAATTGCATCTCTGCAGCTGTGACCCAGGGACTTACGTTCTTTGGATATCTGGGCGGCATCAGAGATGGTACCTACAACTGTGTGCATTGCCCTGGTTCTCTTCACATCCTCATGTTCTATCACTCAGAAATGCATTTCATCTGATTTTAAACTTAATGACCCAGACTCTGGAAACGCATTTGGTTAATGACTTCATTTAATGCATCTGACAGAAATGCACATGCACAAATTAAAGCATCCATCCTTACACTGCTGGTCACGGATTTCAAAACTCACTAAACTCTAGAAACACTGGAGCTTTACAAAAATATGCTGTTTTCCTGGATCCCAATACATATATCTTTACCTAAATTGCTTAGGCTGAGTCTCAAGCATCTGTATTTTGTAAATGACCCCAATCAATTGCAAGATTTATCCACGTTTGAGAACTACCCTAAGACCTTGAGAAAATACATATGTGTGAATGGGTATGTACATAGAGACACAAAACACACAGTAATATCTCAGAAAGTCTGCAGCAGCTATGGCCCGAATACAGATATAAACCAAGCAGCTAATAAAATGATGAAAAAGTTACTAAACTGACCCTCAACAAACAGCATGGATCTGACTCATTGACCAGTGAAAGTCAATGAGGTGCTAAGAGTGCATTTATGCCACTGATTTGACTGCTCACTGAGCTGCACTTCATTTGCTTGTGTTTCTTTTTTGGTATCAAGCAGGTTCCATTCAGAGGCAGCTAGCAAATTTGGCCACATCAACAACCTTGAATCAGCTTCAAGGAACACTCAAAATACAGTATCAACTATGGCTGTGATACATGGGACCTACATGACTCCATGTCAACAGCTTCACTATACAAGAAACTAGGAAAATATCAACAACTGAGTCTATCGTGTCCCTCTTCCTCACCAATATGAAATTGAGTCCCTTTTGTTTCTTCTGTTTGCAACAGTGAAGCATCATTAAAATAAAAAATGAACATCTTGAGGACTGGAATTTTCTTTATGTGCTGAGGGTATATTTAGTAGGATAGGAAACCTTGTTCTACAGAAAGAGGGCATTCCTGTAAAGACAAAAAAGTCTTACACTGTTTCCTAATGCTTTAGGAATATAGTTTGATCATACCAAATACAAAGTCAACTCTTCTAAACTTTATTCAACTTCATAATAGGAATAAGAATTAAGACAAGAAGGTGTCTTTGATATTGTCATCGCTCCCCATCACTCCTGCTCATTACTGCAAACCCTACCTGTCTCTAGCCACTTCTTACTTCCTGCCAGTTCAGTTTCTATTTCCTCGAAGATGCCATCCTGAGCATTTTGATCCACAAGTAACCTTTCTTTCCTCTTTATCACTTCATGGTCCATTTTTATTTAGGTGATAGTCCAATCATTATCTTTTTATGGGATTATATCTTCATTCCAGGAACTAAGTTCTGCTGATCATGAGGGTAAAATTCATCTTTTGTACTACTTCACATTTTTCTCACAAAGTTTGTTCACAAACATACAACACCCAGTCTGTGATTGATAAATTATTTGATTTGTTATTAAAAAGAATTACCTAAATTGTGAAAATCATGCTTTCCCTATAATAATTTGAAATATTTTAAAACAACACCACATTTCCAAAGTCCTAATCAGATCAAAATTTTTGCTAATGAACTCCTGATTTCCAAAGTCTCTTGGAACATTTAATAACATAAATTTAAACCAATATTAAGTTTTAAATGTCAAATAAAATACTACTTTAGATTTTCTCAAAGCATTCAGCTATTCTCTCCTTCCTGTGAACATACCAAGCGTATGTCCACTTCAGGCTTTTTGTACTTGCTTTTGCATTTGGCAAGAACATTCTTTCCTTCCATCTGATTCTTACTTTTCAGTAAGGTCTCAGCTTAAATCTTCTCCATTCAGAAAAGCCCCCCAAGACTACTCCATTTAAAATACTCTAAAGGGGCTGGCCTTGTGGTTTAGTAGGTTAAGCTTTCATCTGCAATGCCAGCATCCCACATGGACGCCAGTTCAATTCCTGGTCATTCCACTTCCAATTCAGCCCCCTGCTGATGGTCTGGGAAAGCAGAGGAGGATTACCCAAGTGCTTGAGCCCCTGTGCCCACGTGGGACATGCTGAAGAAACTCCTGGCTCCTGGCTTCAGCTCAGCTCAGCCCTGGTTGTTGCAGTCATCTGGGGAGTGAACGAGTAGATGGAAGATCTCTCTCTCTCTCTCTCTTTCTCAAATGAATATTTTTTGAAAAATACTCTACAAAGAGAGATACACCTCTCAATCACATAATCCTACAGTTTTCTTCATTATATTTAAATGTCACTGCACGTTTTCTTTCATTACACTCAAAATATCTGATTCTTCACTATTTCTTAACCATTTCCTGACATTCTAACATATACTAATTGGAAGTGGGGTCCTTTTCTACATTGTCCAAACCTCTATCCTCAGTCCTCATTCGCAGCTGCAGGAACTTGTTTTCAAAGGCTAAAAGTTGAGAGATAAATACTCTTTTATTAAGACATGAGGTGGACATCTAGAATTCAAAAACAAATCTCAGGCACCTGCCTACTTAATTTGAGGGCCCTAACTACTTAGAAGGGACCTGAAATCAACTTACAAGAGCTTTACGGAGAACATAACTTCAATGATAGAATTAAGAATGCTACTCCATGAGAAAATGAAGGAAGCTGTTAAGAAACAGTTGCCCTCTTCCTTTTCTAGGCATTAACAGGATACATGGAGGTAATATCAAAATAGTCATTACTTGCCAGTATCAAATCAATAAACATTTAAATTGGTATACCTTGGCTATTTTCAGCTCTCCTTCTGCCATCTTGGTATAATGCTCTCATGTTTGACAACTTCCTGCCAAGATCAAGTTCATATATTAAATTGACTAATCAAAAGGATAATGTGTGTGTTTATGAGTAAATAAAGTTTACAGTACAGCACTCAGTTTTCAATTTAATACCTTCAGCAACATTGGGATTTTTAAAAATTTGATTGACATAATTGCACCTATTTATGAAGATGCTCTTTGATGAGTGGCTGCAGCGGTTACACACCATGCTTGGTGTTTATAGCCCTGCCATTTTTGTTCTACATACTGTCAGTACTGCAATGTGCAAGGGACTTGAGGGACACAAACAACTCTAATCAACGGTGTGATGCTTGTGTTCATGGCCATTTGTTGTCCATGATTATTACCCATCCAGATCCATTCTTCACCATTTTGCATACTGCTCGATGCTCTGAAAGATGATCAACAAGAATCACATCTATGGGTTCACTAGCCCTTTGGCTTCCCACTGAGTTTGGCCAGTAATGAGCCCCATCAAGAGGTGAAACGGTGACAGAAAAGTGATTTGAGTATTTATTCCCTATAGGGTCACTAAAAGCTGCCTTGGTCACAGCTCCTATCATATGCTTTCTCTGCCTCAGGGTTTCAAAACTTATTCCATTCACTCACCCTCTCAGGCCTACAGGACATAATGTGGTTACTAATCAGTATGTTGTATCAATGATTTTCTTCTACCTTTTCCACACCTCTGTTAACAGTCCTTTATTAACTCTTAAAATTACCCATCTTGATTTGCATATGATTCCTCATGAGATCCTCAATGTTCAAATGCCTGTCTTAGGCAAAGCATACTATGTTAAGGGAATGATTTAATCAGAAATGACATATGAAAATGACAAAAATCCAGTATTAAACTATAAAGTCTTCACGAAATGTTTCTGGGGTTAAGGAAAATGAAAGACTTAGGAGCTAAAGTTAGACTGGAATGACGTCCAATAATAGATGGAACCTCCAATGGGATCCCAATCAAAATATCAAACATATTCTAAGATTGAGAAAAAAAAACTAAAATTCATATGGAAACACAAGAGACCCAAATAACTAAAGAAATTTAAACTATAAAAGTAAAGCTGGAAGCATCACAATACCAGATTTCAAGACATATTATAGGGAAGCTATAATCAAAACAGCCCGGTACTAGCACAAGAACAGACATGTGGATCAATGGAACAGATGAGAGTTCTCCATAATTAATTCATGATCATCGATAATGAGCTAAAATCACTCCAAAGAGAAACTACAGTCTCTTCAACAAATGGTATTGGTAAAATTGGATCTCTTAACACAGAAGTATGAAACAAGACGCGTTCTTTACATCTTATACAAAAATCAACCCTGAATGGATCACAGATATAAATCTAGTATCTGAAACCATCAAATTACTAGAGAAAACATAGAAGAAATATTTCCAGACATTGGAATAGGCAAGGACTTCTTAGATAAGACTATCGAAGCACATGCAATAAAGGCAAAAATGGACAAATGGGATCACATCAAGCTAAAATGCTTCTGTACTGCAAAGGAAACAACAAAGTAAAGAAGCAACCCACAGCATGGGAGAAAATATTTGCAAATGATGGAACTGATAATGGATTAATATCTAGAATCTATAAACAACTCAAGAAACTCAGCAACAAAACAATCCAGTTAGCAAGTGGGAAAAGGACATGAACAGGCATTTTTCAAAGGCTGAAATACAAATGGCCAACAGATACATTAAAAGATGCTCAGGATCACTAGGTGCCAAAGAAATACAAATAAAAACCACTTCTCCACAGTTAGAATGCGTATCATCCCAAAACCAAAAAGTAACAAATGTCAGGAAGGATGTGGGGGAAAAGGTACTCTAATGCATTGTTGTTTAGAATGTAAACTAGTACAACCATTATGGAAGACATTATGCAGATTCCTCAGAAATCTGCAAATACATCTACCATGTGTTCCAGCCACTCCATTCCTGGGAATTTACCCAAGGGAAATGAAACCAGCATATGAATGAGTTATCTGTACCCTCGTGTTTACAGCAGCTCAACTCACAATAGCTAAGATATGGAATCAACACATATATCCATAACCAATGAGCAGATAAAGAAATTGTGCTATATTTACATGATGGAATACTATTCAGTCATAAAAACGTGAAATGCTGTCTTTTTAACAAAAAAGATACAACTGGAGACCATTATACTTAGTGAAATAAGCCAATTCCAAAAAGCCAAGTATCATATGTTTTCCCTGACTTGTGATAACTAATATACAAAAATATATATGAATAAAATGCTAATTTGATATGTGATTATTATGTACAGCCCTTGTCTAAACTCCTGAGGAACAGTGGTTTTTCTACTTACTATTTGTAGATTATTTATTCATTGGTGAGTTAAGTTTGTGATTATACAGTGAATTGGAAGTATGCCATTGCAAAATTAGAAGAAAAATAACAAAGGAAGGAAGAAAAGAGTGGGAGCTGGGGAGGGGGGGAGGGAGGGAGGTAGGAAAGTGTTGGAAGAAGTATCATTATGTTCTTAAAAGCGTATACATGAAATGCATGAAATTTGTCTCGTCTAAATAAATTTAAAAATTACAAGTTGGATGGAATTTCAAATGAAACGATGAGTTAGGAAAAACCTGGACAGTAGAAAAGAGGGGATGAAAAATTTCCTATGGGAAAGTAACTTTGGGAAAGGCACAAAAGCAGAAGAATGTACTGTGGAAACACAGTTAACTATTGCATTTGTTCCTTGAAACCTCCTGTGGAAAGATAAATTCATGATTTAAATACTGGCATAAACTATCCTATGTGGGTCATAAAAGAGGTGAGTGAATTCCACCCACAGAAGTCGACACCCCAGCGGGATGACAAGAACACTTGCAGCTTCTGACACAGTAGCATTCAGGAGTGGGTTGGCTTTAGAAAAAAAATAATAGCCTTAATTATAAAGGCAGAAAAAAACAAGTGCTGGCAAAGATGTGAAGAAAATAGAACTTGGAACACTGTTGATGGGAATGTAAATTAGTAAAACCATTGTGGAAAACATTATGGAAGGTCTTAAAAAATTGAAAAATAGAATTACCATACGAGGCAGTAATCCCACTTCTGAGTATATATATCCATGGGAAATGAAATCATTCCACCAAAGAGACATCTGCACTCCCATGCTTATTGCAGCAGTATTCACAGTAGCCATGGAATGCAAAAAATCTATGTGTCCAGTCACTGATGAATAAAGAAAATGCGTAACATATACACAGTAGAATGCTACTCAGCCATTTAAAAAGACAAAATCTTGTCATTTACCACAACACAGGTGGAACTGGAGGTCATTATATTAAGTGAAATAAACCAAGCACACAAAGACAACTGTCATACAAAATGGTAGTCACCAGAGGCTGAGGAGAGGAGGAGTGATGGAGAGATGAGGAAAGGTTGACTAAGGGATATTAACTTACAGCTATATAGGAATAAGAAGTTCTGTTGTTCTATTGGACCTTAGGGTAGCTACAGGTAACAATAATAATATGTGGTATATTTTTAAAAGGCTAGAAGAAGGCATTTTGAATGCTTTTTAAAGATTAATTTGAAAGGGGGTTACAGAATAAGAGAGAGAATGAATAAATGATGAATGAATGAATGAATATATTTTCCATTTGTTGGTTCACTCCCCAAATGGCTACAATGCCTGGAGCTGGGAAAGGCCAAAGCCAAAATCAGGAGCTTCTTCCGGGTCTCCCAATGGGTTGCAGGGGCCCAAGCACTTCAACCATCCTCTACTGTGTTTACCAGGTACATTAGCAGGAGCTGGATGAGAAGAGGAGCAGCTGAGACGCAAATCAACATTCCAATATGGGATGTCAGCATTGCAGGCAGCAGCTTAACCCACAACACCACAATGCTACCCTCTTGGATGTTTTCACCATAATAAAATAATAAGTATTTGAGATGGATATGTGTATCCTGATGTGAGTATTAACTGGTTACCTACTATCCTTAAAAAAATATCAACCACAATTAATGATGTCCTCTTTATGTTACAGAAATTATTAACAGAATGGCTTTCTCATAAAAATGTTCCACTTGTGAATGAAGGTAGTGCCCGCGACATTTTTAACTATGACGGTGTATATTCTACAAGGAGAAATTAGAAGGCATTTTCTCTATAGAAGATAAATTTATGGCAATTTTTCAAGTCAACACTTAAGTTATGGCTTCTTCAGTTACAGCCTCTACAGCAGAAGCTCTTTCATTCCTCGGTTCTGGCTGTACATTTTATTGCAGTAATAAAGTAATAGGAGTCCGAACTCTTTTGAGAGGGTATATAGAAAGGCTGAGGACAAACGCTGACACAGGATAGAGCTTTCAACCTTTTCCAATGAAGTACAAAGCAGATTACAATCTGATTTTTTACTAACTTGTCTTTATTCCAGCATACCTTGGGTTTTATGCAGAGATCTCTAACAGTCATCAATATTTCAAGCTAATACTAGATAGCAAATACAATGTCTGATTCAATTTCACAAGATGGTTATAGAAATATTGAATTTTCAGGATGGACTTCTAGTCTCTTCAGAATTTTTAAGGTAGATTCTCACTAGGGGTAGAACTTCTGGCATTCCACAGATCCTAGATAATTGTTTTGAGCAATAAGAACACATAAAATGTATGAAGAGAAATTTTTGGAGGTCTCAGAAGACCTCTGTGTTTCAGTGGGGTGGAAAACACGTGTAGGGAACTCATCCAGACCATATTTCCACCTACCAATTGACTACTAGGTTATCTAATTATTGTGTCATTTTCTTCATTTCTGTGACATTTTAATCAATAAACTGTTGGAACATTGACAATTTTTGAAACTGAAACATTTTCATCTTTAACAAAATCTCAGCTCTGGTGCTGGAGGTTAAAGTTGTGTAATAGTTACAAGTGCATTTCAGAACTAATTTCAAACCATCTTTGTCAGTTAACAGCAGTATCACCTTGGAGAAGTCAGCCAAAACTCCCCAAACTTGTTCGATTACCTACAAATTTATAGGCATAACAACTGGTTTGTTTTTGCAAATGTCCACATAAAATGTACAATGTAACGATGCAGCTGGAGGGTATGGCAACTTGTCTAGGCTGCACCAGGACAACCACCAATAGTTTGGTAGAACTGGTGGCCCTTTCCAAGGCCACCGTTCTTGGGCCATGCAGATGTCTGCCCATGCATTTCCCTGTGCTTATGGACTGCTTTGGTCATTCAGTAGGTGTCAGGATTTCTTCTGTTAGCTTTGCAAAATGGATCAATGAGGATAACCTCAAATAATTTGTATGTGGAGTTTTCACCAACCCAGTAAGAATTCAGGACTCTCAGAGCTCCACAGTAGCATCCAGCTCATTCCTCAGCAACAGACAAAGGCTTCATGCAAATGTGAGCTGGTTAACAACCTGATAGACAGGTTTGCCATATACTGCACCCTTAGTGCAAGGTGTCTGGCATGTAACAAATCTTCCCAGGCAGACGAATCAATTAATTCACAGGCTTTTATTGGGGTTCCACTCCTGGGCGAGGTTCCCCGGTCCCAACAGAGCAACAGAGCAGGGGCCAGGGAAGTCGCGCATCAGAGATTGGGAGAGCTCCTTTTATAGATTCAGAGCATGGGGGTTAAAGCTTGAGGCGGGTCTGATCCTCATTGGTTGACCTTTAGGCACCCGCAGGGACCTTGACAAGGACTTTCTTCCCCGGAAGTAGACCTCTCCATTCCCGGAAACGTAGGCCTTTCCTCCTTACGGATTCCAAAGCTACCACTTAGGAACTGGGCGGCGCACACACGAATCCTACATATGACATAACCTCACTTGCTTGGCCTTGTATCCCAGTCTGAGAGCATTATCAGGTCAAGTTGGGTGAAGCATTGTGGAGAGCTGGTGGCACTGCCAGCAGGGGACCCTCAGGACAAAGAGCATCACAAATGTCTGCTTCTTTCACCACAGCTCCTGGATTTACTTGCATGCACCCACCCTGGCTTACCTGATGGTGCCAGCAGCCATACATGTATTATTTCTAAACAAAATTCTACGCTGAAAGAAGTGAAGGCTGGCGCCCCGGCTCAACAGGCTAATCCTCCGCCTTGCGGCGCCGGCACACCGGGTTCTAGTCCCGGTCGGGGCGCCGGATTCTGTCCCGGTTGCCCCTCTTCCAGGCCAGCCCTCTGCTGTGGCCCAGGAGTGCAGTGGAGGATGGCCCAGGTGCTTGGGCCCTGCACCCCATGGGAGACCAGGAAAAAGCACCCAGCACCTGGCTCCTGCCATCGGATGAGCGCGGTGCGCCGGCCGCAGCGCGCCATCCGCGGCAGCCATTGGAGGGTGAACCAACGGCAAAGGAAGACCTTTCTCTCTGTCTCTCTCATTGTCCACTCTGCCTGTCAAAAATAAAAAAATAAATAAATAAAAAAGAAAGAAAGCAAGAAAGAGAAAACACCAATGGGTTCTTCTGCAAACTGTCTCATAAACAAAGATAGAAAGAATTCTAGAATTCAGTTAGAATTTATTCTAAAAAAAAAAAAAAAGAGTTCAGAGGATCTTAGTTCATGTGGAAAAATGCCTAGTTTTGATGGGGAAAATGTAATGCAATAAGATTATATTCATTTAAAACATAATAGAAAACATGTATCAAACTTGAAGGATTGTGGTTTTTATTTGTATTTTCCTTATAGCTGCTGGCCATTAGTATGTGTCAATTGAGGAAATGTCTACTCAAGCTTTTAGCCCATTTTAAAATCAGGTTATTAGTGTTTATACTACTGACTTGTGTTTCTTGCATGTTATAGAGATTCATTCCTTATCAGAGCTATGGTTCATAAATATTTTCTCCCATTCTCTTTGCTGCCGTATCACTGTGCTGATTATTTTCAATGCTGCACAGAAACATTTTAGTTTGATGCAATTACACTGGTTTTTGCTTTGCTGCCTGTGCTTTTGGTATCACCTGCATTACATCAATGCCAAAACCAAAGTCATGAAGGTTTTCTCCTATTTTCTTCCAGGAGTTTCATTTCATACCTTTAAATCTTTAAGCCATTTGAGCTAATTTTTGCGTTTTCATTGTACCCTTCATACTGTTGACCAGAATGCAAAATGGTAAAGCCATTGTGGAAAACAGTATGGAGGTTCCTCCAAAAACATTTGAAAGAATTACCATGTGAATAAGAAAGCCCATTTCTGGGTATTCGTACATAAGAATTGAAATCAAGTTATCAAAAAGATGTTAGCACTCCTGTGCTCATTACAGCAATATTGAATATAGCCAAGATGTAGAAACAACCTAAATGTCAATTGATGAACTGATAAAGTGATCCATACATACAATGGAAAATTATTTTAC
Organism: Sylvilagus floridanus; assembly: GCA_949820135.1. Classification (NCBI taxonomy): domain Eukaryota; kingdom Metazoa; phylum Chordata; class Mammalia; order Lagomorpha; family Leporidae; genus Sylvilagus; species Sylvilagus floridanus. Next base: position 119,467,370 of record OX463223.1, read on the forward strand.
CTTATGAAGAAGGAAATTTTACAATACAGTACAACATGACTAAACCTTGTGGACATTATTCCAAGGGAAATAAGATACAGAAAGATATATGGTGTTGATTCCAATTATATGAAAAATAGTAAAGGTTGATTCCAAGATGGCAGAATAAGGAACGCCATACTGCACTAGGATAGGGGTAAAGAGTTGTTGTTTTTGTTTTTTTAAGTGTGAGAAATGCACTCTCAGGAGAGATTTAGAAAACTGCAGTGGAAATTCTACAGAAGGAAGCGGAATGCTGTGGCCCTGTGTGTGAAGTGGTGATGTGCAGTATGAACACGAACATAATACAATAAGCAGTCAAGAGCTGGAGCAGGCAGCAGTTTGGAGATGGAGCGGAGACCAAACTGCAATAGCCTGTGGGTGATACAGCCAGATGGACAGCATGGTATGAGTCTGGCCTGCAGCCCTAGGGGCATAAAAATCCATTCAAAATGGATCAAAGTCCTAAATCTATGACCTAATACCATCAAATTACCAGAGAACATTGGGGAAACTCTGCAAGACACTGGCATAGGCAAATCATCAAGCTGAGATGTCTTAGTCAAATAAGCTAGTCCCCAAAAGACAGACAGCATGTGTTTCCTGATCTTGGGTAACTAATAGAGTACCCAAAACGTAATGTATTGGAGTGAAACGGCCATTTTGAGATTCGATGATTGTTTAAAGCCCCTGTCTCTTCTGCTGAGGAACAGTGGCTTTTTTCTTCATACTATTTGTTGAACTCTTTTACTTATTATATGATTAATCTTACAATCATTAAGTCAACTGAAAGTAGATCTCGGTAAAGATTAAGAGTGGGAATGGGAGAGGGAGGAGGAAGAAGAGCTGGAGCATGGGTGCGAGGAAATATCACTATATTCTTAAATTTGTATATATGAAATTTCAAATATAAAATAAATAAAAATTTTAAATAGAAAAGAAGAATAGTATAATTCATAAATTCAACGAGGAGATTTGGGGTTACTAGAGGGAAATATAAACTCGGAAATCCACGTGTACAAAGCTTCAGTCAAGGAAGATGAATGAACTCTGGAGATCTGCTACTCAGAATTGCGTACTTAAAAACAACAGGTGAGTAGTCCTCATCTTAAGTGCTCTTACAAAAATATGAAATAAAGAAAAGTGATCTAGTGATATGGCATTGGTACATGCCACCTTGATGGGATTCAACTGGAATCCCCTGGCACATTTCTAAAAGGAGGCAGGGGTGTGGACAACTACTTTGCTCTGTGAAGGGAGGCCACACTGCTTTCCCTCCTCCTCCCACCCAAGTGCCAAACTGAATTTGCCATGGTAGAAATGGAGCTAAATCCTGTCTTGATTCAGGGTACAGTGGGGAGTTCCACCACTGCAGAAGGCCACTAATACCAGGGGATGGGGCGGCTTGCAGGACACAGACAGGACACTCTGCATCATGTGACTATAGGAGTTCTGGGCGTAGGCCACAAAGCTGTGTTCTTGTGCACCTGCCCAGTTTGACTGCTGAGACTCAGAGCTCCCTACACAGTGTGGACAGATCTCACAGAAGAGTTAAGGGACACACTGCAGAGTGGGTCAGTGCTCTGGATGGTGCCCACACCAACACGAGTAAGGTACACTGGCACTGCGAGCTTACTCTAGGCTGTGAATCAGTTTGTTTACCCCAGCATGCAGAAGACCTGGGATTGTGAACACACCAGCCAGCTCCAACATCCCCTTCCCACAACTGACTATGAACAGAGGTGCACCAGCATGCCCATCTTGGGTGACACTCAGGAATCTTGCCTCATCTACAAACTATGGCCAGAGGTCCCTAGCCCCACCTAGCACACACCGCAGGAACTCCAAATATTAGCTTTAGGCATTGCACCAAGTATCAGAGGAACAAATCCAAGAATAAAATACACACACACACACACACACACACACACACACACACTTCCAGAATATAGAAAGAGATCCTCCAGATGCAGAAAAATCAATATAGAAACATGAACAAGGAAGAAAATAAGGTATCTCAAAAGGAATAAAATAATACATTAATATTGTACTGTGAAGAAGGGGAGATAATCAAAATCCAAAAAAAACCCAATTTCTAAGATGGATTATAAGATTACTTAAAAAACAGTGAAATAGATGAAAGAAGGAAAGCAGTGCATGACATAGATGAGGAATTGTGCAGAAAGGGAGAGACTGAAGCAACACTAAACAGAAATACTAGAAATGAGGGATTCTATAAGTCAAATAAAAATACAGTGGAAGGTGTTAACAACAGACCTGGTGAGGCAAAAGAATGAATACACAGTTTTGAAGACAGATCTTTTGGAATACTTCATTCTGACAAAAAAGAGAAGGAGAAACTTCCAACACAGAATCCTTTACTCTGCAAAGCTCTTATTCATAAGTGAAGGTGAAAAAAAACACCTTTCAAAACAATAAAAAATTGAAAGAATTTGTCACTACCTGGCTAGCTTTACAAATGATACTTAAGGATGGTCTACAAACGCAGAGAAAGACAATCAGCATCATGAAAGAAATTTCAAGGCAGAAAATTTCCTAGTAAAACAAAAAAGCAGATTTAAAAGAAACAATAGTAATATTTATGAAAAACTGACAGGACCAAGTAATGAATTATCAATAACAATATTCAACGTAAATGGAGTAAATTCTCCAATTAAAAGATAGAGACTAGCTTAGTGGCTACAAAGAAGACCCATCTATATGCTGTCTACAAGAAACACATTTCACCAAAAATGGTACACAAAAAGGATGGAAAAACAATCTTCAAATTTTAATTATAAGCTTATAACTTCTATATCTTACCTTTTAAAATAATGTTATTATTTATTCACTTAATGGTGAATTATATTTTAATAAGTATTTCTCAACACAAGTCATTGTCTTTGCCAATTGTGATGAAAGAATATACAACAGCAATTAAGCTCATTATGGGCTCACATATTCACATTAATTTTTTAGACAGATATAACTGCATTTATATACTTATAATAATCATAAATACAGTTACTTATAATACAGGTTTATTTAATGTACAATGAAGGTCACAAAAGGGGAAATAAGCTCTTCCTTGGAGAGTGGGAGAAAAGAATGAGATAATATTTAAATTGAGGTTTGGCATAGGATTTTTTTTACATGTATAGGTTTTACATGTAAGTGGTAGTATATAAATAGGCAAAGAGATAAGGAAGACCATTGCATAGCCGGCAAATTTTTGTCATAATATGTGGCTAGAATGTAGAATGTAAAATTAGTAGCTATAGATGACATCAGGGAAACAGAAGAGGAAAAACTGAAAAGAGAGGCTGACAATGTCTTTAATTGAATTTTATACAATCAATGGATTAAATATCAAGTGGAAGGTAAAAGTCACACTCATCTCTGCTAAATGTAGCATTGTTCCCAGGGGAAATACAGTTTGTTTTCCAAAGATGGATTATATAAAATTATTTCAAGGAAAATGCTATGGGGAAAAAATAAAAGAGCTGACAAATAACAATAAGTTTGTTGTAAACAGAGACTTGAAAAAGCAGTCATGCATTGCTGTTTCTGCTTTTAGAACTCCTTCCTCCACTATGAGAATATTCCTGGGTGAAATTGTTTAAAGAAAGCAAGACAAGCTTGAAGAAAAGCCTTAATGTCTCAGTCAAGGCTATCCTACACTAGACATCCCCAGAACAAGTCTAGGGTAAATGTGGCTAGGGCCTGGACACAGAAAATTATGAAAACCTAGGGAATATAATATAACCAAGCTTTCAAATTGAGTAAATAACAAAGAAAAAACCCTTAATCTTAATGTTTTACAATGAGAGTTGTGGATTTAACAGAGAAACACAATCAATTCACTTACTACTCAATAAATCCAATTTGAACTCTCACTTTTAGGAGTAAGTATTCAGCACCCACCTCTGTTTAATATTATTGCTGTTTCTTAGTTCACTGTCAATCTTATTTCTCAGGGATTTTTATTATCATTTTTATTAAATTACTGGCTTCTCTTTTTCTTCATCATTCCCCTTCATCATTCCTACACAATTTATGTTTTACTATGGTATATGGCAGTACAGCTTACCTTCATTTATGTATAAATAATAAAATCCATTACATATCCTCTGCATCGTTATAGTATCTTGCCCCATGTGACATTCACAGTGGCTCAATTTTACAGACGAAAAGAACCACATCTTAGTACGATCAAATAGCTTGCCCAAGTAGTTTACAAAACACAAAAGGAAATGCAAATCAAAACCAAAATGAGGTTTTATTTTTTTATTTTTTTTTTTTTTACAGGCAGAGTGGACAGTGAGAGAAAGAGACAGAGAGAAAGGTCTTCCTTTGCCGTTGGTTCACCCTCCAATGGCCGCCGCGGTCGGCACGCTGCGGCCGGCGCACCGCGCTTGTCCGATGGCAGGAGCCAGGAGCCAGGTGCTTTTCCTGGTCTCCCCATGGGGTGCAGGGCCCAAGCACCTGGGCCATCCTCCACTGCACTCCTGGGCCACAGCAGAGGGCTGGCCTGGAAGAGGGGCAACCGGGACAGAATCCGGTGCCCCGACCGGGACTAGAACCCGGTGTGCCGGCGCCGCAAGGCGGAGGATTAGCCTGTTGAGCCACGCGCCGGCCCAAAATGAGGTTTTATCTCACCCTGGTTAGAATGCCTCACATTCAGAAATCTACCAACAAAAGATGCTGGCGAGCATGTGGGGAAAAAGGGACACTAACCCACTGTTGGTGGGAATGCAAACTGGTAAAGTCACTATGGAAGGCAGTCTGGAGATTCCTTAGAAACCTGAATATAACCCTACCATACAACCCAGCCATCCAACTCCTTGGAATTTACCCAAAGGAAATTTAATTGGCAAACAAAAAAGCTGTCTGCACCTTAATGTTTATTGCAGCTCAATTCACAATAGTTAAGACATGGAATCAACCTAAATGCTCATCAACAGAAGACTAGATAAAGAAATTATGGGACATGTACTCTATAGAATACTATACAGCAGTCAAAAACAATGAAATCCTGTCATTTGCAACAAAATGGAGGAATCTGGAAGACATCATGCTGAGTGAATTAAGCCAGTCCCAAAGGGACAAATAGCATATGTTCTCCCTGATTGGCGACAACTAACTGAGCACCAAACGGGAAACCTGTTGAAGTGAAATGGACATTATGACAAACAGTGACTTGATCAGTCCTTGCCCTGACTGTTGATGTACAATGTAATACTTTATCCCTTTTAGTATTTTTTTGTTCTAGTTAATACTATTGGTTGAACTCTGTAATTAACACACAATTATTCTTAGGTCTTTAAATTTAACTGAAAGTGATCTCTGTTAAATATAAGAGTGGGAATAAGAGAGAAGGAGATGTACAGTTTGGGACATGCTCACTCGGACTTCCCCAAATGGTAGAGTTAGAAACGTGCCTGAGGATTCCATTTCAATCCTATCAAGGTGGCATGTACCAATGCCATCTCACTAGTCCAAGTGATCAATTTCAGTTCACAATTGATCATAATGATAGGACTAAGAGTCAAAGGGATCACATAAACAAGACTACTGTCTGCTAATACTAGTAGAATTAAAAAGGAGAGAACGATCCAACATAGGAAGCAGGATACACAGCAGACTCGTAGAATGGCAGATGCCCTAAACAGCACTCTGGCCTCAGAATCAGCCTTTAAGGCATTCGGATCTGGCTGAAGAGCCAATCAGAGTATTTTAGGCATGGAAAGCCAAGACACTCTGGCAAAAAAAAAAAAAAAAGACCTAAATGAAAGACCTCTGCGAGTGAGATCCCAGTGGAAAGAATGGGCCATCAAAGAAGGAGGTGTCTTTCTCTGAAGGGAAGAGAGAACTTCCACTTTGACTATGACCTTGTCTAAATAAGATTGGAGTCAGCAGACTGAAAAGGCTTCCATAGCCTTGGCAACCCATGACAAGAGCCTAGGGAGATTACTGACATCATAAACAAGAGTGTCAATTGTTGAGTCAGCAACAGGAGTCACTGTGTACTTACTCCCCATGTAGGATCTTGTCCTTACTGCGTTGTAGAATGTGAAGTAATGCTGTAACTAGTACTCCAACAGTACTTTACACTTTATGTTTCTGTGTGGGTACAAACTGTTGAAATCTTTATTTAGTATATACTACACTGAACTTCTGTATATAAATAGAATTGAAAATGGATCTTGATATGAATGGGAGAGGGAGCGGGAGATGGGAGGGTTGTAGGTGGGAGTTAAGTTATGTGGGGGAAAAGCCACTGTAATCCAAAAGCTGTACTTTGAAAATTTATATATATTAAATAAAAGTAAAAAATAAAATCTTTAAAAAAAGAATATTTGATATAAATTATTATATAACAAAAAGGATAAATTTGGGAAAATGTATTTCAATTTCATTGTTTTCAAATAATAATTGAAATATTTTGCCAAAACACAAACAAAACACAAAGTGACAGATCTTTAACTTGAATTCAGGTCTTAGCCTCTCAATAAAACCATGACTTTGCCGGCAGTTAATTGTGCTGTTTATACATCCACTCCATAAAATGTGATGGCATGCACACTCAGTGCTCTACAACCCTATTTTGTCATTTGTTCTCTCCCAAATGCTCTCTGCATGTTGACAGTCCAACTCTCATCATCCTTATTAAGTAAAAAACCAAATCAGCATGTCTATAATGTACAGTAGTTAATTATCAGAATGCAATGGCAACAAATTGTGTCTGAAAATATCTAAGATTAGTTGAAAAATATCTACAAATACGGCTGCCTGCAAAACGAAAATGTGATAAACACTTATGAAGATCTGAGAGACCAAACTAAATCACTCTACCAAATAAAGAGGTTTTATAACTGAGAATTATAAAATTAAGTCATGACACTCTCAAAATTTGACATCTTAAAAAGAGGGAAAAAATTCCATCAATATTCAAAACTGTGTATGTTTTTCTTTTTGGTGATTATATGAATTACAGAATACTTTAAATTTTATATATATATGTCAATAAGTAAACTTGGTTGCCTTGAGGTTTGACATGTAACATGATTAGGTCATATTGCTTCTTTATGCAAATAGAACTCCCTATTGCTGTGTTATCTCTCCCCACTTTGAGCTTAAGGAGTTGCCCTGATTTTTTTCAGTTGGCAGCAACATTATCTAAAAGGACTCAGTGCCCTTCAATCAAAGCACTGTATTAACTATCTGTTTTCTTGAGTCATCTTTGATTAGGAATTAATTTGAATTTTCTATGACCTCTATCAAGAGGACAATTCATTCATTCTCTCTCTCTTTCTCTCTCTCTCTGATGTTATCATTCTCAAATGAAATGCTCTGAACTTAAAGACAGAAGATTTCAGTTCACAATTCTAGTGTTTGATACATAAATGTGTAAATCTTAATTCTTACGGACTGTGTGATACCTAAAGAGAAATGAAAATTGGAAGATAATATAGGTGGCCAACAAATAAATAAGAAAATTAAAGGAAAACACTATGTTTTTTCTTCCCTACTCTGTCATCATTAATTTAATATTGCTATTGTCTCCCAGGTAATCTGCATGGTTCAGTATTTGTGGCAAAGTTGCTGTCAGGTTGCACAGTGCTTTTAGATAGATTGGGTATTAAGTAACATAAAGTTCTTCGAAAAACAGAGCATGATCTTTGTACTCTTGGGAGAACACAAGCAGAACCTTGTAATCGCTTGCTAATTACACCAAGTAAAGTAATTTGTTTTATCTGTCTGCCATTTGGTTTCCTGCAAAGTACAAAAAAAAAAAAACATTATGGGATTTTGCTCAAACTAATTACTACTATTTTATCATGAAGACTGTTCAAGCGTAATCCTCTTTCCTTGGCTTGCTTTCTCCTTGAATTTAAAGTCTTATGATAAGCCAAGGAGGAGTTTAAACATCCTAGAGTGTAATAGATACTCCTGATTTTAAGCCTCCCACTATAATAAAGTACAATGATACCTCAACACTTTGTCAACAGCTGCTAATAAGCATCTTATATGGATTTTCCTGGGAAAAGGTTATAGAATGGGTAGTAGGTCGATATCACAATTAATCTTGGTAGAATTTTATAATGACAGAACATTAATAAATGTCATAGCTACACAGTAACTTACAACTGGCAAAGAACTCTCAGATACCTAATTTTATAGAATCTTCTCTATCATCAATCAACACATAAGGTTAGATATACATAGATGAGAATATCATTCAGGAAGTATTCACTCATTATCCTATCCCAAGTAACAGAAGGAGCATTCCCTCAACCCATTCATACTGAACTTGAAAACTGCTTTGACCAATGGGGCATTAGTCCACAGGATGAAAGCAAATGGCTTAAAATGTGTTTGTGCAGTTGGGTCTTTGTCATCATTATGGAAAGAACACATTCCAGAAAGCTAGTCTTGGAAGAACCAGGGACACGTGGTATAGGCCTCGGCCCAACCTGGAGCCTGGAAGTCAGCTGTGCTGAGGACAGCTTAGATCAGCTTCATCCCACCTGATTTGCTGACACAGAAAACAAAATAAATGTATATTCTTCTAAGCCTTGGAAATACTGTGGCTATTGCACAATACAAGCTGCCTGGTACTCCTGATATCATCATTCCTCTGTAAAAAATCAGAGTAAGAGGGACAGAGAGAAGTATGGTTATCTTCTTTGGATTGTTGTCTATGAAATACACAAAATCAATTCTCTTTATATTAATACAAAATTTAAAAGAAAAAGGAACAAGATTTAAAGTAGTAAAATAACATGCTCAGCATTTCCCATAAATTAAATAATGAAGCTATAGTTGCTTTATATAGAAATAATGCAAAAAAGGCCAATGATATTTATCAGGTCATATGCAGCATATGCTTGATCGTATAGAAGATGAATCTACACATAGTTAAATGAAAGATCATATATAAAGTCTGTTTTCCCCTTTGTCTTATCTATTCAAGGTAAGTTCTAAACACTGATGGCTTTGAGAATGGATACTGACAGTCTCAGTCACAATATTAATGAGATATATTGGCTAATAGAAACCTTAAAGTTTCATTTTCTTTGTTGAGCCCATTAAGATGAAATCCAGCTCCGGCAGTATTCTCTCATTTGAATGGCTGGTGTGGTTTCCTTGATTGAAATGACTGCTCTGTTGAGTTGAATGAATGGCACTGCTTGAAAGTACTCTGTCAAATATTGATAGCTAATTAGATGGATTTTATCATAATAGTCAACTGCACTCAGAAAAAAAGAAGAGCTATTAAAGATCTTGACAAGAAAATAAACTGAGCCCCAGAACCTCACTGTTTATTAAAAGCTCATTTCTAAGTTTAGCACTCAGAGTAGGAAGGTTTATTTCTATAAAACCAGTGAATGATAAATCCAAAGAATTATGTACATAGTTTAAGAAAAATGTGTACTAAGGTTAAGTCTATTATACAATTTCTGTAGCTCTTTATCTGGAGTCTCCTAATTGGTCAAGGTGTTAAAATTTTTCAGGAATTCCTTGAGGAAGTTTTTCTCATAAAGAAAAGGTACATGGAAAAGAAGGAACAATGAAACAGATACCAACACTTTGAGTAAATAGACAGTTGTGGATAATCTTCTAGCACTGACAAAGATGTCCTGTTGGATAAGTTTGTGGTACTAACACAAACATAAAGGGTAAAACTAAGCACTAATTTCAAAAAATTGTAATTAATTTGAACATGAGAGGGAGAAAACAGAAGACTACAACAACTAACGATTTCAGTAAGAAATTCACCAAGATGTATCAGCTAGAAGACTAACCCAGAATCAAATTTATCAAGTATCAGAGGAAGGAATGCAGAGCAGGGATATCAGCTTCAGAGGGTAATAAAAACAGGTTGTAGGATGGTAAGACAATAAACTACATTTCTGCTCACATACATTTTCACTCAAGTTAGTGTTACCCTTCCCAGTAGAATAGATGGAGGTGAAATAAAAGCATCAATGTCAACAAATGTATTAAGTCATAAAGGTCTGAAGGTGGCTCAGGTAGATACTGCTCCTTGTTCACAGATTCCTGAATTGCCCTTGGCAAATGCTCACAGGTTATTTAGCTAATTTTAATATTCCTTTCAACATTCCTTTATTCACTTTATTTCCATTTACACAGACTTTACTACAAACTAACACCTCCTCTATAAATTAAACACAGGAGTGGAAAAAATCAATTTAACAAAAAGTGAATAATTGCTTAGACCAGGTAGTGATAATATTAGCTACTGTATGCAGAATATTAGTATGCTTTATGAAAATCATTTTATAACTAAAGAGCAAAATACACTACTTACCCTCAAAGAGATTATAGTCTAAGAGATATACTCTAATGGTAATTTATTAAGTAATTACCATCCATTGATCAGGATCTATGTGCTTTACTTGTGTGTAATAGTGCAAGCCACCTGCATTTAAAAAAATCCCTATGGGATGGGAGATATTATTACCATCATGTGGTAGTTGAATAAAATGAAACTCATGGAGACATAAGTAACTTGCAGAATGTTACACAACCAGTAAGTAACAGAGTCTGGCTTCACAACCCAAGCTCATATCTCTATACCACAATGCTCCTTATAATATCATAAATAGCTATGATGCAAAATGTAATGCTAAGAATGAAGGCATACTAACTCAGTAGACTGCAGAATATTATAGAAACACTAGCATATGAGATGAATATAAAAAAAGTTTAACTGGGCCGGCGCCGTGGCTCAACAGGCTAATCCTCCGCCTTGCGGCGCCGGCACACCGGGTTCTAGTCCCGGTCGGGGCACCGGATTCTGTCCCGGTTGCCCCTCTTCCAGGCCAGCTCTCTGCTGTGGCCCGGGAGTGCAGTGGAGGATGGCCCAAGTGCTTGGGCCCTGCACCCCATGGGAGACCAGGAAAAAGCACCCAGCACCTGGCTCCTGCCATCGGATGAGCGCGGTGCGCCGGCCGCAGCACGCTGTCCGCGGCAGCCATTGGAGGGTGAACCAACGGCAAAGGAAGACCTTTCTCTCTGTCTCTCTCTCTCACTGTCCACTCTGCCTGTCAAAAAAAAAAAAAAAAGTTTAACTCAGTCCACTTAGTTACTTTATTAGCTACTAAAGTCCAAAAGAGAGGTGACTGCCACAATCCATATGTATCAAACATCATGTTGTGCACAATAAACAAATTGTATTAGCAATTAAAAATAATTTTTAGAAAAATTAGGGGCGGCTAAAATAATATTTGGACACTTTTCAAGCTCACATATCACTGGCACTTGCACTTTTAAGGTGCTCAATAATATAAATATTTGACTTATTGAAAACAATACATAGGGTAGTTTTCTCAAGCCTTTAAAAGTTATATAATTTCAATCTTTCAGAGCATAGTAACTACACATACTATTCATCTACCTCAATATACTTATCCCAATAATGATTAAATTTATAATATACTCTGCATGATGGGTTGAACCAGGGTCAGCAAATTACAGTCCATGAGCAAAACCTATTCCACGGTCTACTTTTGTAAATTATGTTTTATTGAAACATGGCATACTCATTCTTTTACATATTGTCTCTAGCCGGTTTTGCGATACAATGGCAAAACTGAGTTTTGAGGCCTACAAACCTCAAAATATTTACTATACATCCCTTTATAGAAAAAGTTTTCTGGCCCCTGGATTATAAGAGGACTTTAGAATTATCTCCCAATAGTATGACTATCTTATTTTTCCCTTATCAAAAATGTTCCAATGGCTTCCTTAAAACAATGCCCAAGGGCCAGCACTGTGGCACAGTAGCTAAATCCTATGCCTGTTGCACCTGCATCCCATATGGGCACCAGTTCTAGTCTTGGCTGCTCCTCTTCCAGTCCAGCTCTCTGCTATGACCTGGGAAAGCAGCGGAGGATGGCCCAAGTGCTTGGGCCCCTGTACCCACATTGGAGACCTGGTAGCAACTCCTGGCTCCAAATGGTGCAGTTCACTGATTTGGGGATGACCCAGTGTATGGGTATACTTCTCTCTCCGTGTCTCCCTCTCTCTCTCTACCTCTCAAATAAAATCTTTTAACAAATGATGCCCCGAACATCAACAATACCTTTTTTCCAAATAAACTAGAACCCAATCAACCCAGATTCAGAGCCACTAAGTCTTTTATAAACATCCTTTGTATTTTTTCAAAATTATCCTGTTATCAAAGCCAAAAGAATAATTCCCCATTTTCAAGTAATAAGCATATACAGGTAGAAATACTCTCATGGGAGCTATAAAATTCACCTTTTTATGAAATTCACATGGGACCATTCTCTAAAACTTCATAATTTGGCTTGAACAGTATGGGTGGAAACAGTACAAAATCATCAAAACAGATGCATCAGAAATCTACCCAGCAGGTAGTTTTCCTAATATTATCTTCACAGTCCCTTTGGGGAGTGAGTTCCAGGTGAGATGCTGTAGTGACCATATTCACAGCAACGTACCTTAAACAAAGCCTGAAAACTAGACTGACTCATCTGACCTTCCAAAGTAAGGATGCAGTGTTACCTTGATGTTCTTTTTTCTCAAAATCCCCCTTCAGAGTTTCCCTCCCATCCTTATCTCCTCATTGCTACCAACCTAACCAGAAGTTTCCCAGGTTCTCCTCTTTGCAAATCAAATGTTCTGGACTCAATGTTGGGATTTGCAGAGATTTCATACATTAAAGTCCTAGCCCCAATATATCACTGTATTTGGACAATGGGAAGAGAAGGCTCAGGGGGAAGGATGAATCACTATGTTTCTAAATCTGTATACACAAAAATACATAAGACTTGTATAACTTAGATAAAATTTTTTAAAAAGGCTAAATGAAGCCTTGAGAGTGGGATCCCAACCTTACAAGATTGATGTCCTTATAAGAAGAGAAACAGGGGGCTGGAGCTGTGGCACAGCGGGTAAAGCCACTGCCTGCAGTGCCAGCATCCCATACGGGTGCTGGTTTGAGTCCCAGCTGCACCACTTCCCATTCAGCACTCTGCTATGGCCTGGGAAAGCAGGGGAGGATGGCCCATGTCCTTGGGCCCCTTCTCCCGCATGGGAGACCCGGAGGAGGCTTCTGGCTCCTGGCTTCAGATCAGCTGAGTTCCAGCTGTTGTGGTCATTTGGGGAGTGAACCAGTGGATGGAAGACCTCCTTCTCTCTGCCTCTGCCTCTCTGTAGCTCTTTCAAATGAATAAATAAATCTTAAAACAGAACAAGAGGAGAAGCAGACACCTGGGTGTTATCATTTTTGTTCTCCACGCCACCAATACCCCACCCCCAACCTACACAGAGGAAAGGCCAAGGGAGCATACAGCAAGAAGGCAGCTACCTACCTGCAAACTAGAAAAGGAACACTCATCAGGAGATCATATCTAATGGCAGAACCATGAGAAAATTTTGGTTGCTTAAGCCATTCAGTATGTGATAATTTGTTATGACAGCTTAAGCCGACTAATATATTACCAAACCTAAACAACAACTAGAGATCATATTTCAAAAATGGCATTTTTAATATATCACTTCCTTCTCAAGAACATACGTTTGCTGATGTTATTGTCTATTCCTGCATGACTATATTCTGTTTGAATTATTCTAGCCCTTATGTAGCTTCCAAATTTTCCAGAATCTCAGCATTTTCTTACCTTAACTATTTTCATACAGTATGTTCTTCTCTACACTTCTGTTGGCCCTGAATTGTCAGGAACATTCCCATCACTTTGGTCATTTTAAAATTATTTCTCTTGCCTGTAACTTTCAACCATGGCAGCCTACACGGACTTGTTCCTTTGAATCCAACCTACTGCTTACATCATTTACTTTATATTAAGTATATACATATTGAAATAAACCAAGTATGCCTTAAAATCTTTTTTTGCTTCACCAGCAACAGTTAATTCCAACACAAAATAGAAAAGAAATAGTGCTTAATTTTACTGTAGCAAACAACAAAAATCTCACTTGCCTACAACTAACCTCACTTAAAATACATGTGATATATAAGATAAATTAGTAGAAAACACTGTAATGTAACATATTTTATAGGAAGATTAAATAAATGAATATATAATATAGTAACCACTTCCAAATTGATATATAGTAATAAAATACCAGAATCCCAACATGGTTATTTGAATCTCATCTAAATTAGCCCAAAAATTATCAAAGATAAAATGTTGGGTAAAATGTCTATATTAAATATAAGACAAACAAGTTAGAGTAATTAACATAGTATTGTACTGATGTGGGATAGACAATCATATAAACACAAAAATAACTTAAAAGTTATTCTAGCCTATAAAGGACATTAATTTGGAGAAGCACTGCAAATCAACAGAGAAATACTGACACAACTGACCATATTTTAAAGGATATTGACTATTTGGGAATTAACTACATATGAGCTACAGAGTTAACAATAAAACTGAAACCTTAAAAAGTGGGATGAAAATAGGTACATACATGCACTCATGTGAAAATCATTTCCAAGCATAAAAGCCTTGAAATAAATAAAATGAGCTTGAATGTACAACCATCTATATTTAAAATATTAGAAACAAAATTTAAAGGCAAAAATTCAAATCAAACAAAGGGAAAATATTTAGTATGAAAAAAATGCACTGAAATGTTAACAGGGCTTCACTACTGGATGTCTTTTCCAACCTTTTCTAACATGTAAACAAAATGGTTCTCATCATTACCAAAAAAAAGTACTGAAGACAAAGGAGAAAGAAAATATAAGTGAGAGAACAAATTTTCAACATGGGTGTGGTAAGCAGACACAGGTTGTTTTTGTTTAAATATTCACTAAGGATTTTAACAATAGAAGAGAACTGATAGGAGAATAAATGTTTAAGTGACAGCAGAGGGCTCTCCCCTGGAATGGGAGTTGCTTAGTGTCTGATTCTGGAAGTGGCTTTGGTCAAAAGGACAAAGCCAAAGAAACAGAACTTTGTAACAATACTAAAAGCAAAAGCAATTTCATAAAGTATAATATACTGTTCAATCAATTACATACTCTGAGACTGAACAAAATACTGTAATCCAATTGAAAGCTCTCTACTTCCATCTCATGGCTTATGAATAGTCACAAAAGTCTACAATTAAATTACTGCATCAGTATTCACTTTTGAATAATAGATTGATAATGTTAATACATATAAAATCAAGAGAATGTAAGAGGGAGAAAATCATGTTTTCAACATGAATCATGTATCAGCAGACAATCAGAAGTTAGAATCAAGAACCTATTGTTTGTATCTTGCATAAAATAACCTGTGTTGAAAATTAGAGTGCCACTGGATTTGAGATTTGAATAGAGTAAAATTTCAATCATCACTCTAACAGTTATTTATAAATAGACTACTATGTGCCTCTGTCATACGGAGGAGTTGTTACAATGAACAAAATAAGTATTTCTTCATCTTGATGAGCTTTTAGCCCATTGAGGCTTGCAGTGCAGTAAACAGGCAATTATGACATAGTGTGACAAGTGTTGGGATAGATATTTGTAGAGAGCTTTGACAGCACATCAGAAGCATTTATCTCAGATATGAGTAGTCAGAAAAAACTTTGAGACAATCTACTTTTAAGTTGAAACCTGAAAAAGGGTAAAAGTCTGCCCAATTAGTATGGAGAAGAGTTCAAAGCAGAGGGAAAAGGCCAGTCCTCAGAGGCACAGAAAGCCTGCTTGTTGCTATTCCATGAATGTGGAGAGCCATGAGAAAAGCAATTGGAAGAGTTTCAACAGGTTAAGAAGTTTGACCTTTTCCTTAAGGTAATAAAAAAAAAAAAACTATTTGAACAGGAACAGGAAAGGTACCAAATCATATTTCCAAAGTTTAAAACGAGGGGGGGGCAAATAGAGCCGGTGAATTCAGCTAGAGGTCCAAACAATGAGATAAGATGATAGTCTAATCTAGAATATGATGCCAGAGGATAAAGAGCAGCCAACAAGTTTCAAAGATATTTAAAAGGGAGAATCGCAAGAAATAGTGATTGAATGTGGACAAAACAGAGCCTTTAAACGGCTGAAGAATCTCAGTCATCTAATTTATTGTCATAAAGTTTTCATAGGACACCCTTAATAACCTTTCAATCTCTGCAGAGTCTTCAGTCACATCACTTCTTGCTCCCAAAACTGGTAATTCGTGTTTACAATCAGCCTTCAGCATTTGCAGGTTCTACATCCTCAAATTCAACCAGCTGTAAATCTAAACTGATTGCCAATAATTATATCTGTACTGAACATGTACATACTTTTTCTTTGTCATTACTCCCTAAACGACACAGTAATTATTTTCTAGCATTTACATTATATGAAGTATTATAAACAAACTAGAGATGATTTAAAGTATATGGGAGGGTTGTACAGGTTATGTATAAATACTCTATCATTTTATAAGAGACTTGAGTGTCTACAGATTCTATTACCTGAAGAAGTCCTGGAACCAATCCCCCACAGATAAAAAGGGACAACTGTACTGTCTATTGTTTTCCTAGTAAGTCTAGCTAGAAGCTCAACAGTTTTATTGATCTCAAAGAACTAAATCTTCATGTCACTAATTTCTCTCCACTTTGTTTCCTATGTCATTAGTACCCACTCTGATCATTGTTTATTCTACCTTTTGTTTCACCTGTTATTCTTTTTCTACCTTCTTTATTGCGTTGTCTATTTTGGTCTTGGTTTTCAGCATTATGTATTGAGACCACAGCATTATTTAGTCTGGGATTATTTCTTCTCCATTTCTTTTTTTAGATTAATTTTCATTCTTATTTGAAAGGAAAAGTTACCATGAGAGAGGGGTGTGTGCATACATGCACACACACAAGTTGTGGGGGAGAAAGAGAAACAGAGAGAATGAGTGTGTTAGTTCTAACCACTGGTTCACTCCCCAAATGGCTCCAACAACCACGGCTGGGCCAAGCCAAACCCAGGAGCCAAGAACTCTATCTGGATGTCCCACATGGGTGGCAGGAGTCCAAGAATTTGGGCCATCTTCCATTGCTTTCCCAGGCCTATTGGCAGGGAGCTGGATCAGAAATGGATCAGTGGGAACTCAAACTAGTGCTCTTATGAGATGCTAGCATCACAGGCAGAGGCTTAACCTGCTACATCACAATGCTGACCTCTCTTCTCCACTTCTGTGTACTCTACCTAACATTTCATGAATTGTTAAGTTTTATCACTCCAGCTCGTGAGAATGGTAAATATTCCTGGCTGTGGGTGAGTACTGGGGATTGTTTCACAGAATCCTCGAGTGACTGTTTCTACAGTCTCTTGTAATTCTGTCACAAGCATGCAATGATCAATAGTCAGCTGAACACGTAAAAGAGACCATTTTCACATCCCTGGAGTTCCCCCACAAATGCAACTCTGTCTTCTCCCTTACTCTTCCCTGCATTTTCTGGCCACCTGGAGGTGTGTAATGAGAATTCATAGTTCAAAGACCACCTCTTAATCAATCCTGTAATGATATGCCCCCTCACTTAAGAATATGTAGATACACAACATTCCTGTCACTTTAAATTCCAGACGAAATCCAGAAAAAGTTTAATTTTCCTCCTTAGTCACCTAACTTCTATGACCAAGAGTGTTCATTATTGGCACGATGCAAAATGGAAGCTGAGTACCAGTTTGAGGAGACCCAATTTGTTAAGAGGTTGAACAAGGCAAAATCCAAAGTGCCTTCCAATTCTATTATTCTAGGATTCTTTGAACAGTGCTAAAGGGGAAATTACTGGAATGCAAAAGGAGAAGAGAGTCTTTTAACAAACATAAAGAAAAAAATGTTATTTCATCATACTCAAAGGAGCAGGTTAAATAACATAGAAATGAAAGAAGATGGTGACTATTTCATTAGCCACATAAGGGATTGGCACTGTATCACTGGTGTACTATAATGTTTTCACCTTTAAGCAGTATAAGGCTATATAGAATTGTAATCAGATTTTATTGTATCTGGTCAAATTTCTTGCAAATTAGTAAATCAAAGGTAAATTACAATATAAAACTCAGAGTAAACTACAAGGATAAAGAAGAGCAAGAAAAATTACCAGTACTCACCAAACTGGGTTCTTTTCTTCCTCTGAACCTGACCCTGTTCAAGTTAGGCAAGACTGTGTGATCAGTTCTGCAAATGGACTGTGAGTGGAGGGGAATCGAAGAGACACGTTTCACGTTCACACCGAAGCTTCTCACATGGTGAAGTTTCATTATCTTTCCTATGTCTGTCTTGAGCAAACACAGGCACCATGTTTTTCGTGAAGGTGGAATCACAAGATGGTACCTGACTGGATACCCGATTCACTCACTACTTGGAAAGGAGCTTCCTTGGAGAATCTCCAAAACTGTAGCAGACTTACAGAAGAAATAAGCCACTGAAATGTAGAGGAATACTATCATGGTGGTTGTTACTGCAGCACTGAAATTCTAATAAGGTCATATATGTCCTCAGTGTAAAGAGGTGATTACATAACATTAATAATTACACCAACAGATAACTGAGTTGATTTGATAGTACATTTAAAATAGACAACAAGGTCTTCAAAAATTCATGGAGAATGTATATTTTGAGAAAACTATACTAGGATTTTGAAGTGTTTATACCAAAATAAATTCCATTTTCCATGAGGTTTTTGAAGTCCCCATATATAATGTCTAAATTTTGATACTCCTAAATCCAAAATTAATTAGTCTATAAAAATTCTGAAATTTGTTTACCTTGTCGGACATTTAATTTAAGGACCTACCAGTTAGAATTATTACCCTGAGGAATTTCTGGCATCAGATATCAAGTCATTGTGTAATATTTTACCTAAAACTAATAAAGGAAACATCTAAGGTACTCCAATCTATCAGGCCTATATTTTCCTGCCATTGGGTCACAAATAAGCCTTGCCAATTCACACTCGTGTATACACACAGAACACTAGGAACACAGAATTTAATAAGATACAGTCACTAACCTCCAGGACAAAGTAGGAATAAAATCACAATTATGAAACAATTTAAGATTAGTGATATGGGCTATAGTGAGAGTTCAATAAAAAGGGAAACTAATTCTAACCCGAAGAAACTAACGAAGTCCTCCCAGAAGTGACATAGCTGAGTAATGAAGAGATAAGAATTTTCCAGGTAGACAAGCAGAAATGTATTTCAAAAAGTTTGTTTTTAAGGAAATAAGCATTGAAAATTGCACTTCTCCAGGGACCAGGGATCTCTGGTAGAGTCAAAAAAGTGAGTGGGTATTGTGAAAGAAATAAATATTATTCCTTTCTCTTTTAATTTTATATATATTTCCTTGGAAAAAATTGTCAACATTATATAAGTTGGCAGAAATTAAATTTAATAAATATGCCAAAAGAGTATTAGAAAATATGGGAAATTTTATAAACTTTGTCATCAGGATTAAAAACATTTATCTTCTATACAGCAGTTCCTCATTATCTTCCATTGCTCAGAGCCATCTTACAACATATAATTAGCTGATATTTTTAATATATGTTTTTCATTTTTATTTCAAAGGCAGAGAAGACAGAGACAGAGATCTTCCACAAGCTAGTTAACCCCCAGCCCCTTCCCTAAATGCCGGCAACAGCCAAGAGTGGGCCAGACTGATAACAAGAGCCTGGTACTCAATCCAGATATCCAAGGGGAGTGGCATGGCTCCAACTACTTGAGCCATCATTGCTACTTCCTAGGGTGTGAATTAACATGAAGCTTGAATCAGAAATGGAGCCAGGATTCAATCCCAGGCATTATGATATGGAATCCAGGCATTCCAAGCAGCATCCTGTTATTAGAAATGTACACTTTGATCATCTTCAAGCTATTGAATTTCACTTTTTCAGGTAAGTCCTCTATTTAATTCTCTGGTAACACTGAACTGAGACCATAATCTCAATAAACATCTACTCAGAGGACCCAGCAAACTCTACTCAATGGAAATCAAATGCTATCTACAGGAATGGAGAGGCAAGAAATAAATGGGCACATTTACAGTCAACTGATTTCAATGAAAATATCAAGCATACACAATAAGGAAAGACAGTCGCTTCAATAACTACTGCTGGGAAAATTGGACATCTACATGTTAAAGAATTAAATCGGACCCTGATCTCAGACCATATTTTTACAAATCAACTAAAATATATTAAAGGCTTAAATTTAAAATCTGAAACCATAAAACTTCCCGAAGAAACATATGGCTGTCTCCATGACACTGGCGCTAGACAAGTCAAAACCATAGATCAGCGGCTGACACTGTGGCATAGCAGGTAAAGCTGCCTGTGGTGCTGGCATTCTATATGGGTGCCGATTTGAACCCCGGCTGCTCCGCTTCCAATCCAACTCTCTGCTATGGCCTGGGACAGCAGTCGAGGACAGTCTGAGTCCTTCAGTCCCTGCACCTTTGTCAGAGACCCAGAAGAGGCTCCAGACTCCTGGCTTTGGATTGGCCCAGCTCTAGCTGTTGGGGCCATTTGGAGAGTGAACAAGCACATCGAAGACCTCTTTCTCTCTGCCTCTACATCTTCAACTGTCTTTCAAATAAATAAATAAATCTTTATTAAAAAAAGTAAAATTATCACTATCACAGATGACATGATCTTAGATATTCAAGACATATATTCTATTGTGTACTTCTGAGCCCTTTGAATTTCTCAGTCAATATAGTTCTGAATGAGAAATGTGTGTTTTACTCTACAGTTTCTCTGTATTTCCCTTCATTGAACCTGACTACTTTAACCTCTGTTTAAAAAAATAATAATAAAACACTAAGCAAAGAGATCACAAGTAAGCTAGCAAAGTACAGAGATATATTGTCTGCCCATGACCATAACATAGTTAACTACCATCTATTTAAAATACTGATAAATTACTTGATATTTTCATAAATGACAGTGATCGGTAAAACATTCTACAATTCATATGAAAATTAATCCCTTTGGGAGATATCTGTCTAGACTTCCTGTCCAGGCTGATCGCTATGAGATTGGGCTTAGCATTCACACTCCCAAGTATATGTGAACTAACATCATGCCTTTTATTCTGCTTCTCTCTTAAAATTCTCCCACTTTGTCTTTCCAGTGAACCTCTCCTACTCATCCTTCATGGGCAGGCTCTAATTCTTGCCTTCTTCTCTGAAGGTTCTTTGCCTCCGAGTAATAATATCTATCTAATACTTGTCTTCAGTGTCTTGTAATTAATCACCACCACCATTAGCCTCTCCCCATGAGATTAGAACTCTCAAAGGAAAGGAACAAGGATAATCTATGGCATAAAACTGGCCTTCAACAAAAATAGTTGGTGTAATTAATATGTAATATTCCTCTAACACTTAATATCTACCTGGTAATTGGAGAGCTTTTTCCATATTACCTGATTTGAATCTTGAAAAATAAAATCCTAGGAATGGATAATTATGCCAATTCTATCGACAGGGAAACTGAATTTCCTAATAGCTAAGTAATTTTTCCAAGATTTTCAAAATCTAGTTTTAAGCCACAAATTGGATACAAGGTCTCCATTATTCCCAAATCTACCAATTTAATTATTGCTCAAATATACATCCATTTGTTTATACACACACACACACGCACACATTGCCAATTGCAGAGCTGAAAAGTTCTAACAGAAGCCACACGGCCCATATAGTCTATCATATTTAATGTCTTGCCCCTTGGGACCCATTCTATGGTATAGAAGATAAAGCCTTTGCCTGCAGCGCCAGTATCCCATAAAGGCACCCGTTTGGCTCCCAGCTGCTACACTACTGATCCAGCTCCCTGCTAATTGCACCTGGGAGGGCAGCAGAGGATGGCCCAAGTGCTTGGGCCCCTGCTCCCATATGGGAGACCTGGAAGAAGCTCCTGGCTCCTGGCTGTGGCCTGGTACAGCCCTGACCATTGTGGTCATTTGGTGAGTGAACCAGTGGATGGAAGAGGTCTCCCTCTTTTCTTTTCTTTCTGTATCTCTTTCAAATAAATAAATAAAAAAAAATCTTGCCCCTTGCAAAAGAAAAGTTTGCCAAGCCCTTATCTAGAATGAAAAGCCAACAGAGCCAGAAAGAATAACTAGAGTGCTACAAAGCAAGCATGTCTTAGGGTCCACGTGAAGACTGAGAGGCTGACAACAAGAATAGAAACTAACCAAAGAGATAATTAGTACATAAAATGTAGCGAAATTAAGTCAGGAACAAAGTAAAGCATTTGCATATTGACAAATGGTAAAATTACTGGGTAACACAAAATATACAAGAAAATTTATTCTGGTGAGAACTCAAGACATGATTGAGACTGAGGTGGTTACAAGAAATAGAAGTAAAAATTAGAACAGAGGGCAAGAATCATGCTGTCAGTTAGTCATCCATGTAGATGATCAAGAAAAATTATACAACATGATAAACTCTCCAGCAAAAGAAATGGAGAAATAGAGATATGTAATAGGATATGACTATGAGAGCAACAAAGTTCTACATTTAAAAATACATGTGACTCTTTCAGTCACTCATCAAATGACAGATATGGAGGTTTATCCCCTAATTTCCTGATATTGTAAAAGCATTTATGCTCTTTTAAAACCTTACTAAACACCCAGAAGAGGCAAAGCATTGTGTCAGGTGATAGAGAGAAACAGGAAAGAACCTTGTTGCTGTGCCCAAAAGAATATCTAACTTCTTGGGGAAGGGCATCAAAGATAACGATGAAGTTGAATGGTACACTGGGGAAGAATGAAGATGGACTAGATCTATGATATAACTGACCTCAAGGTTACATAATGAAATACAAAAGTTACATATATAACGTATATGTTAAAATCTCATTTTATTGCTCATTTGTAGCTGTAGAGATGGCTCCTCAGCCCAGAGTGATCAAAGTGATAGTCCTTAAATCTCACGCATCTATTGTCCAAGTGACACTGCAGGCATAAAGTATTGCCAAGAAAGGTAGCATGGTAGCATCAACTTACATGCCTTGACTTCTGATTACCACACTCACTCTCCAACATCCCCCTTTGAGGCTTTTTTTAGTGCTGCTCTCCTTGACACAATCACCTGCCTGTAGTAATACTTATACATGGAGAAAAAGGAGTTTAGCAATCCTGCTCCATGGACTCCTTCTAATCTATGGAAAAATCAGGGACTTGAAGATCAAAGTTCACTCCAGCTGGTCTCTCTTTCTGCAAGGTAATGGCAGAACTGCAACACAACCAGAGAAGTATCTTTTTTTAGAATTGGCTTTTAATCCCATTTTATAATGTAAATAATGAAAGTGGCCTGCACTGACTCTGAGGCCTTGGAACCCTCCTGGGGACTCTGAACTTTTCCTGGCTGACATCTAAGAATAGCCAAGGGTAAGAAAAGGTGCTGAGACAACATCCACACTGCTTAGAAAGTATGTAAAGGGATATTAAAAAAACACGCAAGCACCTGTGTTTTTAGACAAATCTTCAGATCAAAAAATAAAAATGATAGATCAGTTAAGAAAAATTTTTGCTTCTCAAGAGACGAATCTCTGGGAAAGCTTTCACAGATGAAAAAGTTAGCAGTCATAGTGATTGAAAAGGGATATCATACATTAAAATGCCATTCTGTTAGGACAGATGTGGTTACAAGGGAAAAAAAGATTATACTGCATATATCTAGAAACACTAAAATATAAATAAAAGTGTCTACTTTAGCACATTTTTCTAGGAGGTAGTATATTTACCTATTTTCAGTTAGGCAGGAAAAGAAGGTTTAAGTTGAAAATACCCTCCCTGTCAACAGGTTAAAAAGTGATCAACAGATGAACTATCATAAGCTGTTGGCATTTTATTCCATTCAATTATTTACTGCTCAAAGTCCTTTTGTCCCATCCAACAGGAAATTGCCTTGCTTAGAAATGAAAAACATCCATCAATCCTGCAATACAAGTTTTATTATACACATATAAATCTATATTTTACCCCAGCCAATGTTTCATGGATTCATATCACCCTGCCTGAGCAGTAGTAGAGTTTAAGAATTAAGAAGGTCCCACATGAGTATTTGTGTGGTTAAACTCTTCATATATTTTTTTCAATTCACCAGCTATACAACAAATGAGAGTTACTTATAGAACCCAGGTACAAGTATGGCCCGATTTTCAAATTCTTTTAAAGAAGGCTAAACAACTGTTTTGGGTTTTTATTTATATAGGTGAATAAATTTCATATATTTCATATACACAGATTTAGGAGCTTCTTAGAGTTGAACAAGTGTTTATTAGTTAAAAGAATAGGTTTGGGGCAAACACAGAGGAAGGTATTTTCCTTGAGTTTATACATTTCAGTTTCAATTAAAAAATTTTTTAAAAAGCCCAGTGCCATCAAGCAAAAAACTGATTAGAAAACCAGACTTTCAGGCAAAGAGACTATTACATTTCAAACTTTGCAAATGCAATGCTCTTTTCTTGAAGAACGGAGCATTTGCGGGTGCATGAGTAGTTGAACAAGTCTTTCATTTATACACAAAGCATATATAGCACTAAAATCATATAAATTCTAGCCCACATAACTAATGTGACTTAATCCTAAAGCAGCCAGCTGGATTTGAGAGCAATTTGGCTGCCACAGAAACCATTCTACAGATCACGAGGGTTGATTTGGCAAATTTGCTGGTTTGCAGGTGTTTCCTTTTTCTTCCGTATTTATTTCCTTCGAAGCTCTGTTACTAATCAAAAAGTTTAACTGTCCTTGGGAGTGGGGATTTAGCCTAGCATTTAAGATGTCCATGTCCCATATCTGACTACCTGGTTTCAAGTCCCATCTCTGGCTCCTGACTCCAGCTTCCTGTTATTGCACATCCTAGGAGGCAGTGGCAGTGGCTCAAGTAAGTGGATCACTGCCACCCATGTGGGAGACCTAGACTGTGGTCCTGGCACCTGGTTCTGGCCCCAGCCATAGCAGGAATTTGCGCAGTAAAGCAGCGGATGGGTGCACTCTTGTTTGTGATCTCTTCCCTCCCCCCCACACACATAAAAAAACTCACATAATTTTTTTTTAAAAATTAAGTATAATGTCTTTGAAAGCAGAGACATTTTTCAGCCAACGGTACACATGTAATCAGCACCATACTTTTTCATTGTGCTTCCCAGTACTCTTTGCAACCTACCAATGTCCCTTCTCTCAAAATTCACCAGCAGAAAAATTACTGTCACTGTCTTGACACTATTAACTAAAAGTATTAAAGTTGAATTTTATCTGCAACTACTTTGAGTTGATTATTTTTATAATTTCATATTATGCTATTCATGCTACTTTTAAAACTACAACCACCATTGGTAGCACTGTGTAAATATTTTAACAGTATTCACCTACTGTGGACATTTCCATCATAATGGATTTTTTGTGGTAAATGCTGACTGTATTTTTAATCACTATCTATTAATAGTCTGCCAAATTCATTTTTGAAGCCCAAGGTTTACATTGAAACTAAGCTATTATATATAATTTTAAATGATAAATACTAAATACTAATGTAAGTATTTCTTATATTTGTAACAGTAGGAAATTTGTTTCTTGAATTTTAAACCAATTTATTGTTCTAAAATCCTGACATCGGTACACACGATGGAATTTTATCCATCAATGAGAATGAAACTCTCATATTTGCAACAAAAATGATGAAACTGTAAATCATCATGCTAAGTGAAGTCAGTCAGACCCAGAAAGATAAATATCATGTTTTCTCTTACTTGGGGAAGTTAATATATAGACAGTGTAAAAATCGTGTGGATATTGTATTATTTGGCATATAGTTACAAATATGCTTCACAGAATCATATCATGCATATAACACCCTACCCTTCTTTCCTCGACATTATGATCAAAATCATGAATCCCTCATGTAGTGATATTAATATCTATTTTCAAGAAAACATATGTGTATATGTATATAATGCCTACATATGAAATTAATGTGGCAAAATGTTTTAAAAAGCTTTTAAACCTTAAAGCTAAAAATTAAAATTATAAAAAATAAAATCATAATACAAGGGCTAGCGCCGTGACACAGTAGGTTCATCCTCCACCTGCATCCCATATGGGTGGCGGTTCGAGACCAGGCTGCTCTTCTTCTGATCTAGCTCTCCGCTGTGGCCCAGCAAAGCAGTAGAAGCTGGCCCAAGTCTTTGGGCCCCTGCACCCGCATGGGAGGAAAGAAACACATGGCTCCTGGCTTCGGATCAGCACAGTTCCGGCCATTGCGGCCATCTGGGGAGTGAACCAACAGAAGGAAGACCTTTCTCTGTCTCTCCCTCCCACTGTGTGTAACCCTATCTCTCAAATAAAATCTTTAAAAAATAAAATCATAATACAAACTGAACAGCTCAACTTTTTCCCCTTAAAGGCTATGCTACCCTTTAATTCAACTAGACCACACACATTCTAAGTTTTCCTTGTCAGACATGCTGCCTTGAAAAGCCAACTATTTCTGTCGTCTACGGAGGAGCAAAAGGTTTACTTGGAACTTAACCTAAAACCAAATCTTGTGAACGAAGCATGTCTTTTAGTCAAAGACTGGACCATAACTTTTTTTTTTTTTTAAGATTTATTTATTTATTTTTTTAAAGACAGAGTTACAGAGAGAGGCGGAGAGAGAGAGGTCTTCCATCTGCTGGTTCACTCCCCAGATGGCTGCAATGGCCGGAACTGCGCTGATCTGAAGGCAGCAGCTTTTCTGGGTCTCCCACACAGGTGCAGGGGCCCAAGGACTTGGGCCATCTTCCACTGCTTTCCCAGGCCATAGCAGAGAGCTGGATCAGAAGAGGAGCAGCTGGGACTAGAACCAGCACCCATAGGGGATGCAGGCACTTCAGGCCAGGGCTTTAACCCACTGCACCACAGCGCCGGCCCCTGGACTATACCTCCGAAGTCCATAATTGTCATTATACACTTTTAAAGTCTGGAGCACAGTTGCCACAAGGGTGATAATTGAGTTTCACTTTATTGCTACAGAAACAAAACATGTCAGAGAAACAGTAAAACAACATTTAATAATCCTTCCAAGACAACATCACATTTAATTTGAAACATGCTAAGGGTCAAGCACACAGTAAGGCAACCTTGATTAAATTCTCTCAGTAAAGATTGGCCTAAGAGATGTCAACAAAGATACCACAAAATTCGAAAATGTCACTAAGATCTGGGTTTCCACATTGCAGTGAATGAATCTTGAATGTATCTATTGCATCACTGAGATTGTTACATTTCTTCTGTAAATGAACTTGTAGAAAGCCTTTGTGATTGCATTATGTTCTATATTTGGAAAAATTAATGATCAATCACTTGCATGAGCAACCAAAATGTACGATTCAAGTTGTGTTTGGAATTGGTTTACTTTACTGAGCCAAACTGAAAGGAGACAAACTACAGGGAAAACCATTTGAATAAATATTCTGTATTATTCTAAAGCATGGGAAGACACCCTGAATAAAAAACATTCATTATCCTGCCTCAATGCCTGAATTTCTATCAATATGAAATCATTTCTTGCCTTTCTCTCCAGATATCTTTTTTAAATGCAAATATTCTTGGGTAAGGGCATGTATTCAGGGTTGCAGCTGCTGCTGTCTTTTTGTGAATTAGGAAATGGTTCTATGAGATAGTTATTGCTCCATTGGAACAAGGCTACAGCTCTGGGTTCAATTTCAGCCATCAATAGTCTCCAGAGCCTACAGTGTTTGTGTGCAGCCATGCCACATTGCTTGCTGAGGCTCCCTGGAAGCTCCGCATTGTTGTTGATGCTGCTGAAAAGTAATCTCCTCCTTACTGGAGGCAAAACCTTCTTGGGAGACCTGAAATGGAATTTCCCCAGTATTCTAGTAGGGATGCGGTGGGAATAGGGGGGCTCAGGTTTCAGGCTGAAGCCTACCTGGTACCACAAGGACACTTAATCCAATCAAATCTTATCCGTTACATCCTGATGGCTACCCCCGAAAGGAAATCTAATTCACCTAACCTTCTTCAGTTTCATGCTCCAATATACCCAACTCTACACAATTATTTCTTCTACCAAAAAATTTTTCCAAAAATTTCATTTCTGGAGCTCTGATTCAACAGTGTCCTGGAGCAAGCTTACATGAGATTGCAATATCCTCCCAACTCCACATTCAGCAATGCCACTTTGGTAGCTTGAAGTGAACTGTCATGGGCATACTTATATCATGGATATCAGGAAACACTACAGAGTTTTTAAATGAAGAGCCAGTTTTTTTGTTAGTTTTTTTTTTTTTTTTTGACAGGCAGAGTTAGTGAGAGAGAGAGACAGAGAGAAAGGTCTTCCTTCCATTGGTTCACCCGCTAATGGCCGCTATGGCTGGCGCGCTGCACCGATCTGAAGCCAGGAGCCAGGTGCTTCCTCCTGGTCTCCCATGCGGGTGCAGGGCCCAAGGACCTGGGCTATCCCCACTGTACTCCTGGGCCATAGCAGAGAGCTGGACTGGAGGAGGAACAACCGGGACAGAACCAACGCCCCAACTGGGACTAGAACCTGGGGTGCCAGCGCTGCAGCTGGAGGATTAGCCCAGTGAGCCACGGCACTGGCCGAAGAGCCAGCTGTTAAACACTTGCCAGCAAACCACTGCTCTGATTCAAAAAGTAAAAAAGAGTTGTTATTTGGCATAGAGGTTAAGACAGTCACGATGTTCACATCTTTTATCAGAGTGCTGGCTTCAAGCCCTGGTTCCACTCCCAATTCCAGATTCCTGCTAATGAACACCCTGGAAGGCAGCAGGTCTCTGCCACCCACTTAGGAGACCCAGATTGAATTTGCAGCTTCAGCCTGGCCCAGCCCTAGCCATTGTGGGCATTTGGGGGATGAGCCAGTGGATAGGAGCACACTTGTGCACTCTTTCCTGCTCACCCGAATATGTTATTTAAAGTTCTCCTACCCTCTCATAAAAGTAGTTTCTTATCTTCATTACTATTTTTAATCAATCAAAATCTGGTTCTCCAAAGATACCACCATTTATCTTGTAGCACTAAATAGAAGTAGACCATTTTACCATAT
Source organism: Sylvilagus floridanus (assembly GCA_949820135.1). Classification (NCBI taxonomy): domain Eukaryota; kingdom Metazoa; phylum Chordata; class Mammalia; order Lagomorpha; family Leporidae; genus Sylvilagus; species Sylvilagus floridanus. The sequence continues at coordinate 119,496,451 of OX463223.1, forward strand.
TCCTGTAACAAACTTATTTGATATAGCCTGTGAAAGCATTATATTGAAGGAAAACATTTCCTTTATACCAATTTAACAAATTATATAGTTCTATCATTATTTGCCACATCACATTATATTATGCAGTTGTGATCTACTTGACACAAGAATCACATTAGACTGACATTTGGTTATCTTAGCAGATTCTCTTTGCTTCCTACTGCTGTTCAAAGCCATTGCTCTGAGGTGGGCATTTAGCCCAGTGATTATGTCTACTGCATCCCGTATCAGAGTACCTGCCAAAGAAGGCCTGGGAGGCAACAGTGATATCTCACATAGTTGGGTTCCTGACACTCATATGGGAGACCTGGATTGAGTTCCCAACACCTAACCAGTCTACCCCATCCCCAGCTGCTGCAGGCATTTGAGGTGTGAACCAGTAGATGGGGGGAATTTCTCTCTCCTCTCCCTTAAATATTTAAATTTCTCTACTCAGCTTCCTATACAAATATTTCTGCTTTCAAGACTATATCATCTGAACTTACTTCCTCTGCCGTTTGTCCTTGATCTCACATCTATGCCTTGAGTAGCTCCCTCACATTCAATGAGGAGAACTTACAGACCTTTAAACTCTGCACTCTCTTCTCATGGCATTTGCAAACACAACGATCCACTGTTTTTCAGTTTCATACTTCAGCTACTATCTCCTAAGATCTTATCTCCAACCTGCATGTCCAACAAAGTTTTAATTTGAAATATGCAAAATTCTATATTCCCACTGGATGAAACAGTATCTTTCCTCCCACTGTAATACCTGTTGAACTTTGCCATACTACCAACAATAAATCCTTCACATTCCATTTTTCACCAGGTCATCCTATCACTTCAGAGTCACGTATTTCCCTATCAAGATTAAACTCCATGATGAACCATTTTTCTTGCCAACACTTTCTTCCCAGAACTTCCAACTCATTTGATCTATTATCCCTCCATGACATCGATTCTGACATCACCCCCTCTCAACAAAAGTCAGCTTCTCTTCTACCTGCCTTGCTGAAAGAAAGAAAAAAAACACAACTGCACTGATAATTTTCGTAAGAGTCATGGCCTCCAACTGCAGTTGGTCTCCAAGTAGTTCATAGCTACCTTTCTATAAATGCCTAGTTTGTTCATTTTTTGAAATTGGGTAAAAATACATAATAGTTATCATTTTAATCATCTGTAAATGTCCCTCATTTTTACAGAAGCTTTTCCTAATATTTACCACTGTCCTTGAACCTCTTAGACTATTCTTATCCTTTTTAGGGCACAAGCTTTTCTCCTAATTCATGGGTAAAAACAAGGCTCTAAGGAAAGCCCATTCCCAGCATTTGCAGAGCCCCGGGCCAGAGTCTAAATGAAGGCCTTCAGCTATAGCCCATCTTATGTCCCTCCCCACACCATGAGGGGTTTCCATAACAGAACTATGGACGCTTCAACCTGTGTGGCTAAATTTTGTCCACATCCTCCAGATGCCTGTTGCCCAGAACTGAGGGTACAATCACCAGTGTCACAGTACTCCCTCAGGTAGACAGTTCTTAGAAAACTGTGCAAGTCCTGAAACTAGGCTGATGTTTGTGAAGAAAATCCTTAAGTCACAAGTACCTGAAACATGGCTTAGAAAAGAACTTCAAACTCTAAAGCTGGGTGGGGGGAGGCAATGTGTCTCACTAGGTTAAGTCATTGCTTATGATGCCCACACCCCATATCAGAGTTCTGGTATCCAGCTTCCTGCTAACGTACACCCTGGGAGGCAGCAGATGATGGATGACATTATTGGATGCCTGTCACCCATGTGGGAAACCAAGATGGAGTTCCAGGTGCAGCCTGGCCCAGCCCTGGTTGCTGTAAGCATTTAAAGACTAAACCAGTAGATGGAAAATCTCTTGCTCATTCACTCTTCTAGGCAGATGAAAATAAACATTTTTAAAGTTTTTTTAAAACTTTTATTTAATAAATATAAATTTCCAAAGTACAGCTTATGGATTACAATGGCTTCCCCCCCCCCATAACTTCCCTCCCACCCGCCACCCTCCGCTTTCCCGCTCCCTCTCCCATTCCATTCACATCATTTTCAATTATCTTTATATACAGAAGATCATTTTAGTATATATTAAGTAGAGATTTCAACAGTTTGCAACCACACAGAAAAATAAAGTGTAAAATACTGTTTCACTACTAGTTATAGCATTACTTCACATTGGAGAACACATTAAGGACAGATCCCACATGAGACGTAAGTACACAGTGACTCCTAACAATTTGACACTCTTGTTTATGGCATCAGTAATCTCCCTAGGCTCTTGTCATGAGTTGCCAAGGCTATGGGAGCCTTTTGAGTTCGCCAACTTTGATCTTATTTAAATAAGGTCATAGTCAAAGTGGAAGTTCTCTCCTCCCTTCAGAGAAAGGTACCTCCTTCTCTGATGGCCCGTTCTTTCCACTGGGATCTCACTCTCAGAGATCTTTCATTTAGGTCTTTTATTTCGCCAGAGTGTCTTAGCTTTCCATGCCTAACTCTCTGTGGACATGCCTTATTAACTCTGTGGACTTTTCACCTCAATCAGAGGGCATAGCCATAATGGGATGAAAAAGGGATACTCTAAGCACATGGTCCATGGCAAAGGTTCCATTTCCCAAAGTTTTCCTCTCTTCTTTTTACTGCCCCATAGACATCCTTTACCCCATTCTAAAAACAGTATTTCCAAAATAGGTCATTGTCTTACATTTCTGTGCCTTTGACCATTTCCCTCTCCCCGTCTAGACATCCTTTTCTCCACTCCCTAGTCTATTAAGCTAACTCTTCTTACACTCATCATATCATTAGTGCACCCATCATACTTATTTGGAAGATTCACTTAACTATACCTTCCCTGTGCCCCTGATGACACCTTATTCATTTCTCTGTTACTATACATGTCACATAGAGTGGCATGTTTACATGTCTGTCTCTACAGCTGTACCATAAGTGCCTCAACAGACTGGAATATGTTCTAGCCATTCTTTCATTCATTAATTCATGTCTATCATCTTTCAAGTTATAGGATGAACACTGCGAATAAAAACTCAAATAACAAATCAGTAAACAATAAACTCTGGTTGAATAATTACTGTTTGCTTATTTATATATATCAATAATATCCTATATTAAAAGCAGCTTTCCTATTTCTTAAAATTAACAAAGAAATTTCTATATTAATTATTTTAAAGAAAAACAGTCTAATAATAAATCAAAGACTTTCTTCTTTATGTAATAGGACTCCTATATCAGTCTAAACAAAAGTCACACAAAAAGACAATGTAAAATTTGGTGTCCTTTCAAACGTAGATCCTGATCTGGACAAGGATTTGAGACAAGTAGTTGATTTTTGAGGTTATCCAAAAAAATCATAGAAAAGAAGTCGAAATGAGACAGCAAAAAGGGGAAAGTTAATAAGTGGTTCCTGCTATGGGTATCTGTATCAGCAGTGTCTGCTACATTACTTCTATATTTTTAAAGAGAAAGAAGAAAATAAGCAGATTTTGAGGGAAAATTAACTAGCGAACAATCCCAAAGATGTTCTAGTCTTATGCTCTTTCAGATTTGCTTACTTCTGGAATTTTAGATTATTCTATTTTATGACATAGTCTTTAAAGTTCTCAACATTCTCCTCATTTTTGTACATTTACACCACATCATTAATATTAATAAAGAATATTGGGTAATGAAATGTTTATAGTTAAGTAAGGTAAATTTTGGATTCATCATTCTAGAGTTAAAGGTATGGTAAATATGGAATACAGTATTCACAGAATTTAAGTCCTAAACCCTTAATTCTCAAATAGCACCTTAGAACACCACCTCTCCTCCCTTCCATAAGATACGTACACAATGAATAAGAAACAGAACTGCACCGAGAACAAAGTGCTAGCCCTATGTGCTAGATAAGTAAACAAAATTCAATTTCAGGATGTAGCAAAATTCAACTTCAGGGGCACATGTGAGGAAAGCTGGAAATGTAAATGTTAAAACCGCTATTTTCATGTGTATCAATCAGCTTTTTCTGTCTAATAGATCACTTTGAAACTCACTGAGACGTAAGGATAGTCATTTATTCCATGTTTATATATTGGTGAGTGAGCTGGAATTCAAGCGATTTAGACTTGGTTCAGGCTTAACTCTAAGCTGCAGCTTGGGTTCAGATAGAGTTCACATTATAGTCCTCCTGGGACCAGAGAACTAGTTGAAGCATGCATATTTAATGGAAGAAGGAAGGACTCAAGAAGGCAAGCTGCACACATTTATTTCCAGCCTCTGCTCATATCACATTTTCCAGCATCCCATGGACCAAAGTCAGCCACACGGTCAAGCCCAACATAAGTGGGATGCGGACAAAGCAAGTCACATGGCCATATCCAACATTAATGGAATAGGCTAGTATACGATCTTCTCAGAAGGGAAGGATAAGTATTTGTTGAACAATAATCTATTCTAGCACATAAAGTCTTATGTCAAGTTCCCCCTAAGAAGAAAAACATCAAACAAGCTCCCTAAGAACACAGCGCAACACACTACAGAAACTTCTCACTTACGATGGGATTATGTCCCAATAAACCCTATAAATTGAAAATCATTTAATACAACTAACCTATCAACCATCATAGCTTACCTAACCTAACTTAAATATGCTCAGAACACTTACAATAGTTTACAGTTGGGTAAAATCATCTAATACAAAGTATATTTTATACTCAATATTTGACTATCATATAATTTACTGAATAATGAGCTGAAAGTGAAAAATAATAAGCATGCTTTCACATCAGCTTAAAGTCAAAAAATCAAAAGTCAAACCATCCTACTGCAGGAAACATCTGTATATTCAACAGTTAGGAGTTCAAGTTGGATTTTTTTTTCTAGTCTGGTCCATGAATATTTTGTAAACAACACCTAATGCATCTTCACATTTCTGTGTTTTATAAACAGTTAAACAAATTAGATGTCAAAGAATCCTAAGGGCGGAAGTTTCCTGATAAGAGGAATCTCATAAAGAAATTATGGTATATTTAGAAACCAGAATGACATTTCCATCCTTTATTTGTTTACCACTTGAACTTTAGCAACTATACGGCAATGTATTAAAAGTCACATTAGTCATTTTCTTGGTGATTTTCCAACCTCCTGAAAAATTATAGACCCAACAATAGTTCAAGGGCTTCATAATTCACCAAAATTGTCTAAACTTCTGGGAAAGCTCTTTTTTCTGAAACACTTAGGACTTATAGCCTATGAAGCTATAGCTGACCTGCCCTTAGCTTGAGGTCTTTTCTAATCTGTAGAATTTATGAATAAATGCATTTTGTTACGATATCTGTTTATGGTAAAGAGATAAAAAGTGATTCGCATGTTTGAGATGCCAGTAATAACAGCAGTACTAGCAAGCAACAGCTATTCCAATTACAGTCCTGGCCAGTGGCTATAAAAGTACCACTTTATACATAGGCCTCATGAAAGTGCCCCAGCATGGTAGCATGATTCAAGGAGTTGTTTTTCTCTTTACTGATGTGTGTCCTTACATTTTGGGGAGTTATTTATGGTTTTCTTCCCCTGATGCTCTTTAGATTTCTGGTCAGTGATATTTTATCAAAGATAGGGAAAAAACAATACTTAATTAGGTATTTAAAAGGTTTGACTTTAGCTCTAACCATAGTGATTTTATCACAGCATGGGCAGAGAGAGGAGAGAAGCCAACACAAAGTAGTGAAAAGGAAGTCTCAGCAGGCAAGATGGCAAAGTTTTTTAGTGAGAAAATTAGGTTGGACAGGATACACACAAAGTGCACTCTAGCAAGCAATCAATAAATGTAAAATTTGGTATTTAGAGGGCATCTTTTATCCTAAGAATCCAAAGGACTTTTCAGACACAAAGTACAGACTTTTGACAACATTCATGTGAGTCAAGAAGTGCATATTTCTGGGTCAGACTTGCAAAGGAGGAAGAAAGAAAGCTGAGTTATCTTGTCGAAGAGAAACATTATAAACCAGGATATTTTAACGTAAATCTAGTCACCTATACAAATGAAATGACATCAATCTGATTTAATCAGCTAATCTAGAATCCTAGACTATGGCACAAAGAGAAACAGGAGTACATCAAGTGGTGATGGGTTTGAGTCCCAGAAGCTATGGTTTTGACTCATGTAGAAATCATAAATAACATGATATTTTCCTAGGGTATTGGTTTGATATTTGTGGATATCAAAAGCCAAGGCAAAAGAGGACATCATTTTTGTACTGTTTCTGATAGAAATCGCCAACACACACACACAATGACTCACATAAATGTGTTACCTTCATAATAACTATTAATCAAACATTAACACAATAATGCAGAAAAATATACAAGAATTCTCTAAGTATAGCCTATTATTAATACTAGTTTTATTTGCTGCAGTATTTAGTCTTCTTATACAAACTTGATCATAAATGACCAAAAAATAAATGATAAGCAGCTTTTTATTTTAAATTCTATTTCCCATTCTGATCTTATTACTCTAATTTTAAAATACATTTTAACATTTAAGGGAGAAAGTGACCACTCCCAACTCTCCTTTTCCAAAAGAATAAACTTTCATTTCATCATGAATTGTGGAAAATCTATGAATTCCAAAAAATAACTCCCTTTAAGAAAAGAATCAGCTCCTCACGTCTGGAAAATAAAGTGCAAATTCTACCACTTAGCTTATGATACAATGATTTCACCAATTTGTTCCCATAATGATTAAAGATTTTCAGCTCTGTTGAGGTATGGTTAATAACTATAAAATGTTTGTATTTGGAGTATAATATATATATATATATATATATATATATATATATATACACATACACACCCACTGTGAAATGATTACCACAATCAGGCTAATTCACATATTCATCAGATAACCATTCTTAATGTGCCAAGAATACTTGAGATCTACCCTCTTGATGAGTTTCGAGTATATGATTTAGTAGCTATAGTGATCATGCTGAACATTGTCTCTGGTAGTTACTTTATAACTGAAGGTCCCTACCCTTGGACCAACATCTCTCCCTTTCCCCTACTCCCAACCCCAGGGAACCATTATTCTACTCTCTGCTTCTGTAAGATTTATTTAATATTTATTCTACATGTAAGTAAAATAATGCAGTATTTGTTTCCTCAAGTTCCATACATGTTGTTTCAAATTATAGGATTTCCTTTTTTTATAAGGCTGAATAGTATTCCATTGCATGTGTAACACATTTTCTACATCCATTCATCTATCAGTAGACACTTAGGTTGTTCCCATTTCTTTGGCAAAGTGATTTCCTTTCTTTTGGATCTATATCCAGTAGGGGAACTGGTGAAACATTTAGTAATTCTATAAGGAGTATTCAAATAGAGTACAAAATTGTAATATATATGAGTTAAATTGACATTTTGAGACTTGATTATTGGTTTTTTTTTTTTTTTTTTTTTTGGACAGGCAGAGTGGACAGTCAGAGAGAGACAGAGAGAAAGGTCTTCCTTTTGCCTTTGGTTCACCCTCCAATGACCGCTGCAGCCAGCACGCTGCAGGCAGCACACTGTGCTGATCCGAAGCCAGGAGCCAGGTGCTTCTCCTGGTCTCCCATGCGGGTGCAGGGGCCAAGGACGTGGGCCATCCTCCACTGCACTCCCGGGCCATAGCAGAGAGCTGGCCTGGAAGAGGGGCAACCGAGACAGAATCTGGTACCCCGACCGGGACAAGAACCCGGTGTGCCGGCGCCGCAGGTAGAGAATTAGCCTAGTGAGCCGCGGTGCCGGCTGAGACTTGATTATTGTTTACAGCCCCTGTTTCTACTGTTAAGGAACAGTAGTTTTTTTCCTCTTACTATTTGTTAAATTCTTCACTTAGCTGAAGGTTAAGCTTATGATTATAAAATAAACTGAAAGTCTATCATTGTAAAAACTAAAAGAAAAAATAAAGGAATGAAGAGGGAGGGTTGAAGGATGGGCAGGAAGGTGGGCAGGGTGGGGTGGGAAGTATCACTATGCTTTTAAATCTGTGTATGTGAAACACATGAAATTTTTTCACCTTACATAAACAAAAAATGTGTATTATGAAAACTATATATCTCAAAGGTTTTACACCAAACTAACTTATCTTTTAATTCCTTTGAATATTTAAAGTATGATATTACTAATATTTGAAGAAACTACACTGTTTTGCATAATGACTAATTTACAATGCTATCAATAAATGTACCCTTTTCTCCACATCCTCAACAACACTAGTTATCTCTTACATGTTTTAAAATAACCCCCCTAACAGGTGTGAGGTGATATCTCAGTACGTTTATTTGCATTTCCATGATAATTAGTGATGCTGAGCATCTTCTCATATACCTGTTGGCCATTTGTCTGTCTTCTTAGGAAAAATGTTCAGGTCCTTTGTCTATTTTTAAATCTAGTTTATTTTTTAATGACTAAATTGTGTGTAACTTAGATGTTTTTGATAAGAATATGCTTTCAAGACTACTATTTCATGTTTTCATTAAATTCCTTCAGAAATCTTTCCTAACAGAGAACTAATATTGTTTAAAGGAAGGTGCCACTTACAATGTTAATATTATATAGCTAAATGCTGGGAGCTCAAATGAAAAAACCAGCAATAAAAAATTATCAATATCTTTGTTTAGCATTCTAAGGGAAAATACCTGTAATCTTAGCAATCCAATGACTTATCCTCTATTTATAGAAAACTGAATAAAATGAAACCCAGAAAAAGAATAGGAATTCCAATGTTGCAGCTACTGTTCAGGTTTATCTGCTAGAATGTGGGTGTACACATACATACAGTTTAGGAAAGAACTTGTAATACTTGTGTAAAGTACACAGACGTAGATTAACAAGATAAATCCCAATAGTAATGCGTTAATCTAACACTCTAACAGTTTACAGCTTTTTGTCATTACACATATTTCTACTGTACTAATTCAGACTTCAACTTAACAATGATCACAAAAAAGGATATATGTATTTTCAAAACCATCTTTTGTATAAGCTAGCCAACAGGGGTTATCAATAGCAAAAGATGACTCTAAGGTAACATTACTTTAATGGGAAAAAGTGAAGGGTTTGGTAGTCCAGTTCCTGATTCAATTATATTTGCTAAAATACATCTGACACTTCCCCACTGCAAAATACTTGCCCAAAACCAGAGTGATACAGCACATAGAACCTTACATGGAGTAACCCAGTTATGATTTATATATTAAAATAAGTTTTCAACTTGATTTGACAATCAATACAAGGTTGTATAAACAGACTTTTGATTTGCTTGTTTTCTGTCAGTAAAATTATAAACCAATAGAAAACAAGCATATTTCCAATGTAGCATGGGTAGAAAGAAGAGTATAATGTTCTGCAAACACAAAACTAACAATGTACAGAAAAATCAAGTACCATGTTTTCAAACAAAGTTCAGAAATGCTAACCTTCCCAGAAAACTCTTACTCATCCTTTCTAACCAAATTCTTAAACCCCAAAACCCAGATGAAGCACAGAACCTTCAGAGTGATCGTCAAGATACATGAATAAGGTCACAGATACAGTAAAATTATATAAGAATCATGCACTTCAGGTTGCCCATCTTTGGAATAAAGAAACAAAACATTGTTCGTAAAGATTCAGAATCATTTAATGCATTGTTTGGACAGTCTTCTACTTCTTAAATTTAAAAAAAAAAACCTCTTAAAAAAAAATAGAAATGAAGACAAAAATACAGCTAAGCAACAGAGTATAATGGAACATATGTGATGATATTTTGACATTTTCCCCCAAACAACAGTTTTTGTAAATTTGTAAACTAGAGCAAATATATTCATAAAGTGAAGAGAGAAACAACATAAATATTTTCAAATATAAATAAATTGCTTTAAAGCAATTTGACCTTATTTCCAAGTAAGGCCTACATATAACTAAAAACAATGAAAGGAAACAAAAAATGTTAATATCAAGGGGTTAACCCTTACTGTAATAGCCCCGTGTTCATAAAAGGCCCATGTAAAGAATGAAAGTAGCCATAAATCATGTCTCACTCAGTTTCCAGTCCTTAATTTACTGACAAAGTAAGGGATATTGGATAATTAATGTAATTTATCAACATTCCAGGGTAAGAAACCCTAGGAATAGTTTACCTATGTTACTGCCTATAGTTATGTACCTCAGTTCATAAATGCTCCAGGACATTCCAAAATTAAAAGTGCCTGTCATGAAATGAGTTTCCAGATAAAAAGTCCGACTCATAGAAAGGCAGATGTCCTAAATAGCACTCTGGCCTCAGAATCAGCCCTTAAGGCATTCGGATCTGGCTCAAGAGCCCATGAGAATATTTTAGGCATGGAAAGCTAAGACACTCTGAAAAACAAAAAAAAAAAAAAGAAGACCTAAATGAAAGATCTCTGCGAGTGAGATCCCAGTGGAAAGAACAGGGCCATCAAAGAAGGAGGTACCTTTCTCTGAAGGGAGGAGAGAACTTCCACTTTGACTATGACCCTGTCAGAATAAGATTGAAGTCGGCGAACCCTAAAGGCTTCCATAGCCTCGGCAACTCATGACTAGAGCCTAGGGAGATTACTGACGCCATAAACAAGAGTGTCAAATTGTTAAATCAACTTCAGGAGTCACTGTGTACTTACGTCTCATGAGGGATCTGTCCTTAATGTGTTATCCAATGTGAAATAATGCTATTACTAGTACTGAAACAGTATTTTTACACTTTGTGTTTCTGTGTGGGTGCAAATGGATGAAATCTTTACATAGTATATATTGAATCGATCTTCTGTATATAAAGATAATTGCAAATGATTAAAAAATCTTGGTGTTAAATTGGAAATTGCATAGATAATTAATCAATTCTTTTAAAAAAATCATGTAGGATCTCTGTCCTTAATGTGCTGTACATTGTGAATTAATACTATAACTAGTACTCCAACAGTATTTTCACTTTGTGTCTCTTTGTGAGGGCAAGCTGTTGAAATCTTTACGTAATATGTACTAAACTGATCTTCTGTGTATAAAGAGAATTGAAAATGAATCTTGATGTGAACGGAAGGGGAGAGGGAGCGGGAAAGGGGAGGGTAGCCGGAGGGAGGGAAGTTGTGTGGGGGGGAGCCATTGTAATCCATAAGCTGTACTTTGGAAATTTATATTCTTTAAATAAAAGCTTTATATAAAAAAAAGTCCCAAGTTTTGTTTGGAATATATGGTATCTTGTAAGATGTGTAGACAGTGCTTGATGGTACTTCAACTATATTAGGTGCCATACTAATTAAAATATCAAGTAAAAAGATAAAATGCAAAAATATGTAACTCATGAGCTAATAGTTCTTTATTCTTAAATTAATTATGATGTGTGTGTTTTGGTTTTCTTTTGGCATGTATACAGCATTAACCATTTTCTGTAAAATGATGCTCAAAGAAACGCAAGGATGTTGAAAATCAACTGCAGATGTTTCCTTTTTATAACATTAAGCCAAGTTCAAGAGCAAAGGGGTAGGTATTCATTACTACTTAATTAGCAATAATAAAGTTTATAGGAATTTTGATAAAATATGGTTTAGCTTTCGGAAAACTTTAGATTCACTATCTACATGCATAATCTACAAAGTTGTGCACAAGTCCAAAGGATATTTGCAGCATTTTTATGTAGCACTGAAAACATAATAAACTAAACAACAACAAAAAGAATTTCATAAATTTTTAAAGTTAAAGCAGGTTTTCTTGTAAACTTATAAATCTCAGAAATACTTGTAAAGTTAAATAGATTTCAGAGCCAGGATGAGAAATGAGGAAGCACCAAGTGGTTTGCAATGAATTCAGAAAAGCATCCAAGAAACTAGAAGCATCTGGATACCTGGTAGAACACAGCTGAAAATGATGGGCTTGTGATTCTTGACAAGTAGAAGTATAAATGTTTCAGGGATAAAAATACCTGAGAAACAAGGTGATTGCATCGTTGCTGGTTTGGTTTTGTTTTAGTTTTATGTTTGGAACAAGTTTCACATGTGGCACACTTTAAAGCCAAACACATGTTGGTGCTATGAAAATCTAATGATTTACATTATCCTTTAACCTAGGTGGAAACTACAGAATACAGAAACAAGGAGATCAGACATGTAATGTTTGCTATTCCTGAGCAAAACTGCTAGTGAGCATCCCCGCGTCTTCAGCAGAGGGCACTCTGCCATGCAAAGAGCCTGGAAGCTGAGGATGCTATGTTTCCACTGTACTATTCAAGAATTCAGTTACAGTGTCAGAAGCAAGACTGCCTTCCCACCGTAACTCATCTAATCTATGGGAAACTAATGGTCATGCTATGTTGGTAAGATACAGAGGTGAATATAGCCACATTCATAGTTCGCCTCCATCCCACTGTTACCCACACAACTCAAGTTGCCTTCTTGGTCTGCTATCAGCATCTATGTGTAGCAAAATAATCAATCCTATGAAGTCTGAGAAATACTACAAGTTGCTGAAAAACCAATGTTCAGGTATGAAATCCCTTTACTAAAAAACTGATGGTTTCAGATGGAAAACACTATAGAATGAAACCTTTATTTCTGCTCCAAAGTAATCCTGAGAGCAAGATACCCATTCCTTCTCTGCCAGCCCTATTGCATGATTATGGCTATCATGGTCCAGAAACCTCAGCTGCCTGAACAAGTAATAGCATAGAGAATGATATGTAAGACAAAATGGCAGCATTGCTTAGTATTTAACAGTACCAATTGTGCAGTCTGGGGCCCTGTAATCTTGGGCAAGTTACTTAACCTTGCAATGCCTTGGCTCCTTATCTTTAAATCAGTCTTTACAGGTATGAGAAGCTAAGTAATATATGTCAGGCATTCCATTTTTGGCATAGCAAACACTCGGGACATTTCAGTTTTTAGCATCATTAATAATCTTTGTCAATGGGAACTGCTTCTTATTTTATTTCTATCTACTCTTACAACATACCCACTTAGCCATTTATACCTCAAAAAGCTGACAAGGGAGAATGTATTCATGTATTTTGACATTTTTAGAATAATAAAAGTAATATAGTTATGTAAGCAAAGTGGATGCAAATTTATTCTTGTAAAAGTACTTGGTAAGTATGTAAGTTGATAAAACATGCTTGTATGCCAATTGGGCAACATAAATAAAAAATATCTGAAAGGCTATGATCTTTTATATAACAATCACATTGTTAAGAGTTTCTTCCATGGATATTTGTGTACATATATGAAATTTTATGTTAAAAAATGTTATTTGCAGTATTATTGGTAATACAAATATAGAAATAACCTGAATATTCGTCATCAATGGGGCACAGATAGCCAAATTGTAACCTAGCCAGGGAATGAAATACTATATATCTATTTCAAGAGAATAACACTATGTGTATGGTTGTGAAAGATGTCTGAGATAAGTTTAAGTAAAGATAACAGGTTGTTGAAAAAAGCTATATGTTATGGTTATATATGTATACCCATATTATCAATATAAATATTTCTGTACTGCTATTTGGGGAATATAAGCTATACCCCTTATTAAAGTGCAAAGTCATACAAGAGCAAGAATAATAGCTTTCCTGTATCAGGTCTCCTTTTCGCATAGACACACACACTGACTGATAGACTGTTGAGCCCACAGATGTCTCTAAATTTGGTGGTTTCACAAGTGCTGAACAGAAACACTGGAGAAATGAGAGATGTGAGCGGATTCTGCAGGATATCTAAGCAAACTCTACACTCAATAAAACCTTTGTTAGCATTTTCTCATCTCTTACACATAATCATAGGAGTATTATTCGCCAACAGTTTCAGAAAACCATTGTCACAAAAGATATGGTGTATAAATAAACCTCTTTTTCAAACTCTGCACTCAGCACACATTTTTATACCACTGTAGTGCACTAAGTCTTCAGGTGGTGGCACCTTAGTGGCTTCAGAAGTCTTACCAAGACTAAATTACTCCCCAAAATTTTGGATGGGGAAATTACTATCAATTAATGCAATTAGGATCAATCTGAAAGCTAGCATGAGGTAGCATTTGAATAGTTCAAACCCCAGTAATTCAGATTTGGCAAAAAGTTAAATGGAGCACCAAAAATAGGCCAGAGAATTGTCTGCGGGTATTATAGAACATTTCAGCAATATTGGGTATAGCACAGTACTGTTCTACCAATTACATGAGGTGGCAGCTAATGGTATATGGAGTTACTGTATTTGGTGACAAGTTGCAGCTCTTAAAATGCCAGCTATTAATTTTGTTGTCTATTATTTATTTTAAATATTAGTCACAGAGTGTCAACTGGACTTCAGGCTATTAGAAATCCTCTAGATAGTATAATTTCTGTAAAGGAAAATGTACCTATCAGTTTATCATTTAATGACATTTGTCCTTTCTGAGTGATGGTAAGGAGTGAGACATTTTGACTCTTATAAGGGGCACCTATTTCCTTCAGGTTCAAAATTCTGCAAGGCATTCTTTGATGCATTTTCATATACAACCAATGATATTTAATGCACATTACCACCAAGAAATGAAAATTAACATTTTGAGCATCTAATATGTCTCTCATACCACCCCAGGCTCTGTATTTATATCATGTCACTTAACCCTTACCATAAATTTGCCAAATATGTGTTATCATGCATATGTTATGCACAGGACTTGGAGAATTTGAGTAAGTTGCTCAGGGATTCAAAGCTAGTTATCAGCCCCCAAAACTTATTATCTTCCTCCTATACTGCTGCTTCTTCTGCAGCTATCAAAACTTCAAGAAAAATCTTCTTAGATAAGAGCCTAAGCAAAAAGAGACAGCATTTTAATCTCTGGGAATTTTTAGCATTGAAATGAGCCAGCTCTCCCAATCAAGAAGGGATGATAAGGAATGATGAATGCAATTGTCCGATTTACAAACAGGCAGAGTAACACTGAGCATCATTAGTTGATTCTGGGTTGCTTATACTAACAGAGCAGAGCAGGCATGTAGACAATCTGATCATTCAGACCTTTTAAAAATTGTATTTGACCTTGATTGCATTACTTACACATTTGAATTATTGTAAGGGTTTAGTTCTCAGATATTAGCTACAAAAATATTTTAATGGGAATTTATTCAATCTTGGACAGACCTAATTCAGAGACAGTGGACATCATCTACTGCATTTCTCATTTCAGCCTCTGCTTGATTTATTCTAAAATCAGTCCATACATTCAGGTTGACATAGAAGAACAATGAGAGCAAAATTCCCGCATTTCAAAGCCCATCTGATTTAAGAAACATAAAGAACAATCAAGCTGCAC
Organism: Sylvilagus floridanus; assembly: GCA_949820135.1. NCBI lineage: Eukaryota > Metazoa > Chordata > Mammalia > Lagomorpha > Leporidae > Sylvilagus > Sylvilagus floridanus. Next base: position 119,511,809 of record OX463223.1, read on the forward strand.
CGCTAGCAATAGTTTAACTAGATAAAGAAGAGAAAATACAAATCAATAGGAAACAGAGGGATCATCTTGCAGGTTGGATGAGATAATGAACAGAACATATTTATTAGATGATGAAAGTTAATATATTTTTAAGTTAATGGTAGAGAGAGGAAGGAGTCCACAGGCCAAACTGTACTCAAAACTACCAAGCAGGTAGTTGAGGGTTTGACTATACAACTTCAAAAATACATCAAAGATTTCATAGTCTGGGGCATTATATTCAATTCTCTAATCCATGCACCTTAAAGGGAACACAAATTTCACTCATATTCCCAGCATACTGGAATTATTTTATCCAAAGACAAAATGACAATCTTCTATTTAAGTTCCATACTATTTCTCAATTGCCAATTTTAAGTATAGATGCAAACTTCAGTGCCAATGTAAGTTAACAGTATTTTCTTCATTCATTGCTAATCCGTTCCCTTACAAATAGAATGATTTTATTAACTTGGGTGCTATTAGTTTCATAATTAAAATGAAACATATAATTTCATGTGAAAAATGTATTCAGTAGTTATCAAGAACATGGACTTCTACTAAGTGCTTTATATTCACAATATTCTTCAATATGTAAGACAATCCTATAAGAGAAGCATTATTATCCCTCATTTTAGGAATGGGGATGCTGTGCCTTAAAGAAGTACCACTTTCAAAGATATAGCCAGAAAATGGCCACCTGGGATCTTTGTAGTATACCACATGGCTTCTCTCTTCTCCCCAAGTTCACGAGAACTGAGAGGCAACAGCTGGAAGTGATAGACAACAGTCTACCATTTCATAGTTGGGTAACTTTTAGGAAAATGATTATTTTCCATTTCCTCTCTTACAACATGGGAATAATAACAGAACTAATTCTTAGGGTAGACTCAAAAGTTAAATTAGTAAATACTTAATATATGCCAATCACTGATTTCCAAAAAGCTTATATACTACTTACATACTTTTGTACAGCATAAATATGAATATTAATTACATGAATTGGGATAGAGTCCACATTATAGAAGAATAAACAGCAACAAGAGTCAATACAATTGTGTTGAGACTATAAGCCTTCTAGAGGGTGTCACAATGTATTATAACATTCTTTTTCAACCAATAGAACATACATCAATTTCTCACTAAAGATAAAGGATTTTCAGGGTGGAAGAACTCAAACCAGGAATTTTACAGAGGAAATTGTGTCATGTAGCAGTGTCTGTAAAGTCAGCTTCAAAGAAAAGCACAGCAGAGGACTGAAATAATATCTCAGGTGTGTTCATTCTGTATCATTTAACACACCGATTTTCAAAGGGCAGTCTTCCAGCATGACCATCACACGAAAATTCGCTAAAAACGCAAACTCTGGGGTCCTTCCTAAGACCTATGTAGTCAAACAATGTTTTAACGAACCCTCCAAGTAAGTCAGACGTGCACTCATGGGTGAAAAGTGCTCCTCTTACCTGACTCAAGTGCAAACAGGACCTGGGAATCCAAGGAAAGAGATAGCAGTGGCAGACTGACTTGTCAGAGCCTATTATTGTGGCCATCTCCTACAGACAAAGAAAGCTGCCGTAAAGGAGGGTCCTACCAGAAAATACATGGCTACTCAATTTGCCTACCAAGAGGTAAACTACTAAATATACATCTCCGAGTTTATTGGTCAAATGAGTCTGCTGAATGCAATTATGATACGGAACTCCTGAAGATTAGAATGTTTAGATGCCAATAATGATTTTATTACAGTTAAAATTAGATTTTTCCTCCACCATTCACAAACGTGAGCTACAGAAAGTGACTTCATTCCAAAGATAAGGGATAGGAAATGATCAGGGGCAGGGAAGACTCAGTTTACCATGGAAAAATCTAATAAGCACTAAATCAGCCATATGACCAACATCAACACCATAGCGTAAGTCGATTATAGGTACTCTTGGTATGCTGTGATGAAATTGCCACTTTATCTCTGTAGACTTCTTCCCAAGAATGCATAACTGTACCTATTAGGAAAATCCCAAATGAGGGACATTTGACAGAACACCTGACCAGAACACATTAAACTATCAAGCTAATCGAAAACAAGGTAAGTCGGAGAAACCACCACAATCTAGAGGACCCTAACAAGACATGGTGACTACACATAATGCAGTATCCTAGGTAGAATCCTGGAACAGAAAGAGGACACTGAATTTAAAAAATATCGAAGGATATCTGAATAAAGGATGGACTTCAGTTAATACTACTATATCAAGGTTAGCTCAGCAGTTGTGAAAAATGTACCATTTTAACGTAAGATATTAATGATTAGGGAGAATAGTTGTGAATTATCTCTGTACTATTTTTGTACCTTTCTTGTTAGCCAAAAACTACTCTAAAATTAAAACTTCAGACTAAAAACTTATTCTTGCTTTATTTTTATAGAAAGGAGATAACAACCCATTTCTAAGCCAAGTCTTCTCCTTATTAAATGAAACAGATCTAGGGAAAGTACATGTTTTAGCAAAACACACACACACACACACACACAACATGGCTCTTTGTACAAATTCTGAAACCTTCTGGTTAACAGCTTCTATACTTCATAATTTTCATTATTCTTGTCCCTGAAAATATTACATGAAGTGACTATGAAATTTTCATATATTCTTTTCTCTATCTTGACAGGAATTTTTATTTTTTCCCTATTTGAAATGACTTATTGCTTATTTTCCCATATCTGCTGAAGTGCACTGTATTATAAGTTCCACAGTTAATTGTACCTTAAATCTGAATATTCAATTTCCTTATCCTAACCCTTTTAGTTAATAAACCTAAATGATTCTATTAAACATGAAGCACTCAGCTTCCTTTTAATTATCTTGAGAACTCTGAGGGAGAAAGTCATCCTCCAGCTGTTCGTAGAAGCAGCTATAAAAGGAAACAGAACAATCAAGAATTTCACAGTGGTTTGGCAAAGACAATGTGGGTGGTGAATTCTATAAAGTTTATTAAATAAGAAACAAAAATAAAAGCCATTTCTACAGTACTTGGCTCCAAATAAAGGTTCTTAGAAGAAGCGTGTTATGGTTATGATAAGAAGCACATTTAAGGCAGGGAAATACCAGTCTAATATAAATCAGAGATTTTTTATTCAAGCAAAACTAGTAAAAACAGGACCAGCTTGAGGTGCTTATCACACAAGACAAAACAAGGTAAGTTAAAATAAACCAATTGTTTCCTCTCATCCAGGAAAGGCTACTACTAAGATTCCGTAGTTCTTGTCTTTTTCTGTCACTTATTTGTTGATTTGCATTTACTTGAAAGGCAGAGCACAGGCAGTTGGCAGGGAGGGTGGCGTGTGTAAATTCCATCCACTGGTTCACTTCCCCAGTGCCTGCAGCAGCCAGGGCTAGGATAGGCCAAACCTATCAGAAGTGGACTAGCCCAATATGGGATGTGCGTGTTCCATGTGGCGGTTTAACTCACAGCACCCAACCCCCAGAAGTTCGTGTATTATGAAGAGTAAGTTAACTTTACAGATCCAGTAAGTTCTCCGGCTATCAACTAGGCAAGTGAGCAAAATTTAAAAGTTGTACTGCGTCGGAGTGCCGGTTTGAGTCCCAACTGCTTTGCTTCCAATCCAGCTCCCTCTAAGTATACCTGGGAAGACAGCAGATGATGGTCCAACTACTTGGGCCCCTGTCACCCATGTGGGAGATGGAGTTGGAGTTCCTGGCTCCTGGCTTTTGGTCATTTGGGGTCATTTGGGTTGAGACGAAAGCACTTGAACTCACTCTCTCTCCATTTTGAATTCAACTACATCAGTCTAAAGAAATATTCCACTCCCATGGAAAGATTATCAGCCTGATGGAGGAGACTGGCTGTTATCATCACTTACCTGATTAATTAGTGAATTTAGGCTAGTCTCCTAGTGTATTAAAGTTTCTTTTTCACTTAGAAAAATAGTCCTCATATATTCAAACAGCAGCCCATGGTTTCCAAAATATTTGTTGCATACTTGTCTCATTTGATCCTTACAATAATGTGATATAATTAACACGGCAAGAATTATCTTCCTTTCACAGATAAGCAGATGAAGTTTAAAGAATTTATGTAATTTGGGTTGGGTCACACAGCTAGAAAATGCAAAGCAGGAACCTGACCTTACTCGGGTTCTCTGAGTGCAGTGTTGTGCTCTTGACACATCACCACAAAGCTACCTGGAGATGCCTTTAGGCTCTAAAATTCCATTACACTTTGACTAAGAAATGGCTTTGACATTTCAAATTCATAATCTTCCCTCTCCAACTAAGTAAATATGAATGTTCCCACATTTCCACTGAAAGAAGTCAATATGTTTTTCCACTGCAAAAGGAGAAAAAAAGCGGTGATCTTAAAAGCATAAGAATCAATCATGATTTTAGCATCTCTGATAGCTTTAAAAAGTTTTACCTATTTAGCAAAACTGTGGGGCAATTACTCAAAAGAACATAAGGGCCTTTTAATAAAGCTAAAATCCAATCTCACATCAGTATATTACCATGAGACAATATGAGTCAGTGAGTGCACAATGTTGCTTTGGTCCTCATCCTTAATTGTGATAGGTGATAAATTACAAGTATTTATGAAAATTTAAGGTAATGAAGAACAAGTAGAGGTTTTCCCCATAAATCACTGTTTGAAACTACAGTAGACATTATTCCACCAATTTTGGCATTTAAAAGGTAAAATGAGGATCCAAATAATGATGATTAGATTATAAAAGTGAAAGGAAGCCATCTTGGCAAAATTCTGAAACTGTCACTCTGTCTAATATTGATTTCACAATTAGCAATTGCAATTTATGCATAGAGGGAATCTCAAGAATTTTAAGTATTGCAAAAAATTGCAAATAGAGACAGCATGGCCTTAAAAAATACTGTATTTCTCTTAAAGTAGCTACAAAGTTTTTAAAAAAACAAAATTATTTTAACAGAAAACACACACACCTACACACACATACAGACACATGCACACACACATGTCAGCCGTCAAATCCTATTTAAAATCCAAGAAGAAATGTAGCAATACAAATAAATCTGGGTTAGTGCTATGAAACTGAGAAAAGTATCAACAGGACCAAAACAGGGAGGAAACCCTGAGTGACCTAAAGCAACTCAAATGGACAAAAAAAACCCACAACATTGTTGAGGAATTCATAAAACTGTCAAGACAAAGGGGAGAAGTGAATATTTCCAGAAGAAGAAGTCTGAAGCAATCCCAAACCAGGAGCCATAGGGGCTGAATCAACAAACAAGGGGATATGATTAATTTAAGACATGCAAAAGAGCTGCAATGATCCCTCTACTACTGTACCATGCCTGTGTTATCTGCTATGTAGATTAAAGCATTCAAAACAACACTACACACAATACTGGGAATTCTAAGTACCCTCAGAGGGTTCCTTGGGGTGGAAGACATAGAACAGTGCCTGGAGTCTTCTAAGGCCATCATGAAGGAAAGGAAAGGAAAGCCTCACACTCAGAAACAAGCTGCCTATACAAATGGAAGGCCATCCAGCCATTCAAACTCTAGCTCCAACCCATAAATGCTGGATTCAGGGTCCCCATCATGAAAATACTTACTCAGTGCCAAGGAAACAAGTATTCTACCATAGGATATAGGTGTTATGCTTCAGCTAACTAATTCTGGTCAATCTAGGCCAGCAATTGTAAATCTAAACAAACAAGAACCCTCAAATATTTGAGCAAAGAAAATCACCAAACACAGCAAACATAAAAAGTAAAACAAGAATTAGTGCCAGGCAGTACAGAAAAATAGATGAAGAAAATTGTAAAAAAAATTCCTCAACTTTTTGGTGAGGTATATCCATTTAGAAACAATAGAATTCTCTGAAAAAGCAATAGGGTTCTTGAAAATTTAAATTCTCATGGCCACTTTTATAAAGCTCAATGGATGGGTTGAGTTCGTGGTTGAAAACAAGAAAATAAAATCAAGCGAGTATATGAGAGTACAATGCAGAAGGAAAAAGATGAGACAAAAATGTAAAGGCATGCAGAGGAGATTCAATGGCTCCAATGTAGATGTACGGGGTTTCAGAGAAAGAAAACTGAGAATAGATTTCATGAAATTACCAAAGAAATGAAAGAAAAAAGTGTTTACTGAGCTTAGAAAAGATGACTTTTGGGTTGTAGAATTGGCCAAGTGTCAAGCAATAACAATTTAAGGACATATACATAGACAAACACTGGCAAATATCCCCAAACAACAAAAACTGCTTCTTGAAAGGTAAAACAAGTTACTTATCAAGAAATAGGAATTGGACATGAAAAATTCTTGTCCATAAAATGGGATGCTAAATGACAATTTTCTTAAGTCTGTAAATTCTATGCATAGATTTCTTGTGGAAGTGTAAATTGATCCAAATTTATAGCAAGCAATTTGGCAATAACTATCAAAATTAAACTTAAGAATACATATAGCCTTTTACCATGCAGTTCCACCTCTGAGAATTTATCCTACAAGTAAATTTACCCAAGTAAAAAATAATGTATATAAAAGTATGCTAATTGTGCTGAGTAGGCCCCAATAAACCTCAACAAGTTGTCTTTCCCTAACAAACATGCATTCCTCTACCCCTTTTCCCTCATTTCCTCAGAGGCTCACCAAGCTGACTGAACACTCATACCTCTTCCCCTCCTACCCATCAAGACTCAGACTCTCATTTCCCTAAACAATTTGATATTTGTTTGCAAACATAATAAGGCATTTTCATATTGGGGGATTATTTTTATGTATGCAAAAATATTCTTCATTCAAAGATAACTAGCACTACTGAAGCATGCCAAAGTGGAAGATTCCAGAAGCTGTTTTTCTCATATTAAAGAAAGACGTTATCTTTTCCTCTCTAAATTTATGATTTTCTTAAAGAATTTTACAAAGAAGTTCTGTTACAAGTAGCCCTACAAGTGTAAGATAAAGGTAGAAGTAGTCAGTTCAACAGGGAAAAAGAGCAGAAGTATAAGATGAGAAGACAGACAAAGACGACTCTGAAAATTAAGTCTACAAACCACAGGTTGCCTGCAAAGAGTGGGAGGGTCTCCTCCATGAGCTCAGCGTGGTTCTGTTTTAAGCTAATTCAAAACCCTTCCAAATGAGCTTATTAGACTCTAATTTGGTGGCTCAGAACCTAATAAGAATTCAGATCAAACTGTTCTTCTTTCTCAAAGAGACAGCATTGTCAGAGAGCCAAAACTGGAGTGGGTGTTTGGGGGATTGAGTTATACAGCTTTCACATTATGATTCACCTCTCTACCAGCAAACCCTTCCGCCATCTCAATAGCATCTGTCATATGTTTTTATTCAAATTTCTCACTAGCAAGGGCAATCAGAAGCTGAAGAGATGCTCCTACAGAAGTGACCTCAACAAAAATAGAAGTCAATAACATGGCCAGCTGACACAGAGGATGTCAGGAAGTGCAAAACGACGAGGACAAAGAAAAAAGGCAAAATTGTGAAAGGCAGTAGAAAAGGAAACAATCACAGGCCAGGATGAAAAATTAGGGCAATTATCTGGATAATTCAGCCTCAAACCTTGCTCCCTGATGATTGACATAAATGCGTTTTCTTCTCTGGGCTCCATTTTCACAATAGAACTACGATAATCGCTTTCTATTCCACATCCATTGCTATTTACAAGAAATGTAAAGGAAATATACCTTCTTTACTCCTACTTTAAACTTTGAATCTGGTATGAAGGAATGTTTTATAAATATGCAGCTACATCAAAGTCTTGGTATAAAGGTAATAAATTCTTGCTTGGGTTGTTTCTTGCCCATTATTATGCAAATATTGGTCACAATTCTTCACTTATAGACTTCTAAAACTTGGCTAACAGCAGTTATTACTTTGGGTCCAACTCAAAGATTATAATTAGTGGGCTAGGACCTGCACCTAAGAGACATTTTATCTCAATTTTCAGTTCACACACACGTTAACTATGGACACACACACACACACACACACACATACACTCCACTATTTAGATTACAGAAATGCTAAACTTTAGAAAACAGTATTCATATTTAACAATCTTTGGAATTCTCAAGACATCCACGATATTAGTAAATTTTAATCATACTTAACGAAAGAATAAGGAGAAAGGAATTACTATTTGTTGAGCGCCTAATTTATACTGTATTCAATGTTGCACATTACTTTATTCATTAAGTGTTTTTTTTTATCCTTGTGAGAAAGGACTTGTGAAGTGGGAAAACTAAGGAAGATTACAAAGGTCCAGTAATTTTGCCAACCCATGGCAGGGATAAAAAAGCAACCAGATTTATCTGAAACCATACCTACTGGCATCTAAGGAAAGTAAAGGACACAGACACCTAAAGGTCTCCAGGGCATATACAGTAAAGAAAAAATCAATTGCCCAAACAGAAGATGAGAAAGCTTTGAGCCAAATAACACCTTGGCATCTACAGTGATGATAGAACTATGGAAAGAAATAGCCTTTCTTCTCTTTCAGGCACTCAAAATGTAGGAATTCAAGCAAACCACTGACATTTTCATAGTTTAAATTAATATTTTCAACTCTGGGACACTAAATATCGATGACAAGTAATAATTCAGAGTTGCTCTGAAGCACCAATCTGAACTGAAAGCCAGGAGGTTGCTATACAAGGTGAGTCAGTGAGTGAGATAAACTAGCCTACTGTCCAGTATTTTGCTCGGGATTAGTCAACTTTCCACTACTATAACAAAATACCTGTAGTAACTAACATTACAAAGAGAAAAGTTTTACACTCGCAGAAAGATTTGGCAGCCCCATTGGTCGAACCTCTGGTGATGGCATTTGAGCCGCAAGTCAGTGCAAGAGTAATGTGTGTCTATGTCTATGTGGGCCTACTATAAAGCCACCAAGATTCAATCATGGAGGCTCCACCCTAGTGACCTCATTCAATCCAAACACCTCCAAAATGCCCTGCATCCTAACTCTTATCCGAACATAATTAGATTAAATATCCACCCTCAGTATCATTAACATAAGGCATTGGGGACAAAATCGCTGAGTATGAAGGATCACTATTTAAACCATAGCATCCCCTAACTTGTGGATGTTGCAAATTTTCCTTATTGCAATATTCACTTTTTCTTGAGGACAATCTGGTGATATGTTGGTTATCCATGAATGTCAAAGGCATTATAGGTAAGGAAAATGAAGGAGCCCGCTGAAATGAAGGGCTCGCTACCTGTATCTGTAAAGAAAAGCTTAGTTAGCTATAGAGAGAGAAGTTCAAACATTTTTCTAGATCTTAGCACTTACAGGACTCAGCCACTAAAATGGAATCTCCCACAAACATCACCCCAATCAACTTTACTGTGTTGGCTACATGATGAATCAATATGACATTTCAGTTCGGAGAGTTATTGCAATGAATGAAATGAAATCAAACCAAGTTATTATGCTACACTAGTTGAGCCTTGCTCATTTCATGTTTACTACCCTCCTATCATACTGATAATCTATAGATTGTTGACCCCTATCATGACTACTGTTGTGCTAGGAAACCTTAAAAGTTGTCTTTGTCCATTTTCTGTTGCTGTAATAGCACATCTGACACTACGTAACTTATAAAGGAGAGAGATTTAGTTTTGACTCACAGTTCTTGAGACTGGAAAGTCTGAGGGCATGATCTCAGCAGCGACTCAGCTTCTGGTGAGGGCTCTGTGCTGCTTCAATCTATAGCAAAAGGCAGAAGAACAAGTAAATGCATATGGAAGAGAGAAGAGAGAGATAACCTCCCATGACAGCTAACCCATCCTTGCAAGAAAAGCATTAATACATTCATGAGGGCTATGCTCTTGGCCCAAGTACCTCCACCAGGCTCCACTTTCCAACACTGCCACATTGAGGAATTAAGTCTCAACATGAATTTTCATGGAAACAAACAATTTTCAACCATAGAACTAATCTCCGCTACCACACAAGAAATGTTGTCTCCTTTAGCTGCAAAAACAGGTGAGCACTTTGAGATTCACAGTGGTGAATTAAACATTATTATGCTGTGCATCCTAAATATTTGGGGTGGGCTTAGCATCCCAGGAGAACATAAGTTAAGTACAGTGACATGAAGAGGTAAGATAAAATGATATTCTTTCTTTTTTATTCTAACATCAATTGCATTACTTCAAAATGACTATCAATGGAAATTTAAATCTGAAATTTAATCTCAACAGACAATTCAAAATAAATTTCTGAACAATTATTTAAACCTGCAGATTCTTCAAGAGCTGCCCTCATAGATACTGATAAAATTGCTTTCTTGAAGCTACAGAAGACAACATGTCAGAAATATAAAAATCATATGACAGTTTTTAAGTCTCTAGAACTCATCATAACCTGAATAAAAACAGGTTGTATAGGGGCCAGTGCTGTGGCATAGCAGGTAAAGCTGTCAATGGTGCCAGTTCGAGACCCAGCTGCTCCACTTCCCATCCAGCTCTCTGCTGTGGCCTGGGAAAGCAGTACAAGGTGGCCCAAGTCCTTGGGCCCCTGCACCCACGTGGGAGACCTGGAGGAAGCTTGACTCCTGGCTTCGAATCAGCAGAGCTCTGGCCATCGCAGCCATCTGGGGAGTGAACCAGGGGATGGAAGATCTCTTTCTTGCTCTCGCTCTCTAGCTCTTTCAAATAAATAAAAATAAATCTAAAAAAATAAGGTGATACAGCAAGGGGGTCTGAAAGGGAGCACTACCTCTCTCTCTACTCTGTTCTTTCACTTTACTTACCTTCTTTTCTTTCTGTTCAGCCCCCATAAAGGACACAAGACATTAAAGTAAATGGAGAGCTTACCAATTACTTTGGCTAAAGTCCTCCTAAATCCTTGCCTAGCTTCACTCAGCGAGTCTATGGTTTGACTGTGGCCAAATGCTAATCTCCTCATTTCTAGCTAAGGGTCATCAACATACAGAAACACAGAAAATATCAAATGACACCAAGTCAAAATACGACATAATTAAAATGATGATACACCAACATAATTCAGATACACCATTCATGATTTACTTTTTAAATACTAAATAATTCAGAGAAAAACTGATAGTACTGCAATTATATAGACAAATTTCATTACAACTATGGAAATTAAACTTAAAATATTGATGTGCAATAAAAAACAAAGAAAATTTATTAAACGTGGCCATATGTTGCTCTTACATGTGGTAACAAAAATGGCAAACTGATGTAAATTTTTCCCACTAATTTTTATCAATAGCTGATACCTCTGTCCTGAATTCCAGCTGACTCTAATTCTATGTAATTTGGTCACAAAATCATATTTAAATTAGTCAGAGGAAACTATTTGCCCTACTCCTAGCTCTTATGATTAACTATCTTCACAAACAAGTGGGGAATTGTCTTTTTGTCCAATACTGTATAAGCTCTGTTAGCTATAATTCATAAAACAATGCATCATCAAGATTGGCATTATGGTACATTAAATGCAGAATCAGATTGGTACTCCTCTTTTCATTGTCAAGTAAGAAATTGTTGAGATAAACGAACCCTGAGGAATTTTAAGATCTGCAATGTGATGGCAGCTGGTGTATGGAAGAATGAATTCAGTCCGGCTACCTGATGTTTCCTGCTGCCGCCTGGAGCAGGGCAGTGTGCAAGGTTGCAAGGGGACCCGATTTGTCCTTGTCTCTCTCGTGGCGTAAGTGCCGGGAGAAAACGTCTCTATAACTCTGTTAAAAAGAAGAAAAAACATAATGAAGTAAAGGTAACTTTACAGCAGCACTAATATATTAGATTTTGGAAATGAAAGGGAATTTTGACAACTGAGCTAACAATTACAATTTAAGAGATAAGAAGGCTCATATTGTACAAAAGATAGTTTCTAAAAGACGCTTTTTAAAAAACTTGTTTTGTGTTTTTAAGCCTCTTGTTTTCGCTTGATAAGAGGCCTTGTTTCAACAAAATGAAAAATACAAATTTCAGATGTTTAAATTAACTACTGTGCTGTTGTAGTAAGCATTTTAATTCACTTGACATCTTTATTTTTAGTCTCTCCAATATTCTTTTCTGTGAGAAGCATGTATTAACTACCCTGTAGTGAGTACTGTGCCAAAGGCTTGAGGTAGAAAGTTAAACGAGATATACTTTTTTCCTTTGAGAGACCTGAAATCTCCAGACAGAAAGATGCTATAAACCAAGCCATGAATATTAGTCTACCCTTTTACAAAAGTCTGTGGTGATAACAGAGAAACACCTAATGCGATTTCAAGAATGGTGTGAAGTAGAAGTACTGTTTAATGGAACATGGGAACCAATATGATCTTGCAGCCCAGAAAGACAATGTCAGAATGGGTTATGATTAAAAGCTGTAAAGCTGGGGAAAATACATGTAATTTAAAATTAATCGTAATCATCCTGCAAATCTAGCCATCTGCTTTTCTCTGCTACGATTTCTCCTTCAGAGATCTGGTCTACTTCCATGACGTCAACCATCATCTCCCTCTCAAGGGATTCTGAATTAACCTTACTGTCAGAATCTCTTTTCTATTACTGAAAACCAATACCTGAGACAGGGTGACTTATGAAACAAACAGGTTTATCTTTGGCTCACAGTTCTGGGGGCTAGGAATTCCTAGATGGGGAAAAGGGCACGTTTGGTTAGGGCTTCCTACAACATAACATCATAGAAAAATAGAAGAGCAAGTGAGCATTTGTGGAAAAGATAATATATAGGGGCAGCCTTGCTTTGTAACAACCTACTTCCATGGTAACTAATCCAGTCCCAAGAGAGCAAGTACTCCCTCATTCCCAAGAGAATGAAGCCCGGCCCATGAAAAAGGCATTATTTCCCCTTAATGACCTTTAAAAGAACTTCCAAGACCAACACAATGGCAATCACATTCCAACACAACTCTCAGAGGGGAAAAATTATATTCAGACATTGCAGTAATTCTCTGCCCTAAGTTGAATAGTTTAGGAATCAAAATAACAAATGTTATTAGGATAAATAAATACATGTAAATTAATTTTCCTGAACAATCAACTTTCATCACTCCAGTCTTTCTATTTAGACTAGCTTTCACAATTTACTACCCAACTTCATAGGAATAAAATTACTCTTTAATAAAACATTGAAATCTCTCTTTTAAGAGGCTCTCTCTCTTAAAAGCATATTTTCCAAATTTTTTCTCTTGAAGTTCCCTGCACATGGACTTACACCTGCAGTGAAATTGTTTCCTTTACCAGTAGCCACCCCCACATAAGGATTGCATTCCAGGGTCTTCCTGAATTGTTAGCATCTTTGAAGATGCAAGAATTCTCATTACAATTTTATTATATACTCCCTTTTATTGTTGGCAATCTGGATAATGCCATTTTCTAAATTCCAGTGTAATCTGTTAGTTGAACCACACGAAATTGTCAATATTTGACACAACTTCAACAAAAAAGAGGAAAATAGAAATTGGTTCAATATAGTACTGTGTATTTTCGCTCCAGAATTCCTAAAATATACTACACATAGGATATTCAACTCTACTGGAGCCTATCATCTTTGCTATCCTTATTTGTAAACTAGGCAAGGAAGTGAGTAGACTATAGTTCATTAGTACAGAGACAACTGTTTCTCTCCAACTTGGTATCCCCTCAGGACTTACTACAACTTTGAGTTTGTAGTCACATTAGTACTTCCACACTGCAAAGACTACTTCCTGTATCACATAGGATAGGCTGGCCCATTTGCTTATAATGCTTTTGTAATAGACTTCTGATAGAATTAATAAGCTCTGTACTAGTTTACTAGGGCCATTATAATAATATATCACAAAGTACCTTAAACAAAAGAAATACATAATTTTATAGTTCTGGAGCTGTAAGTCTGAAATCCAAGTGTGTCAGTAGGGCCAGTCACCCCCTAAGATTCTGCATAGAACCCTTCCTTGTTTCTTCTTAGCTTCTGATAGAGGTTATCAACACTTGCTCATCCCTGACTTTGCACTTCAGATCTTCAATCCTGTCCTCCATTATTGTTAGTAAAATGGTGCAGTCTTATCTGTGGCACAATCTATGCCCTGGACACCATCTTGGGTTCTGGCCCCTGGAGGCCACCTTGCACAGTAAGCTTTGGTCCTAAGCCCCATGGCCCAACCACTGTTGTCAGCTTCACCCCACCCTAATGGGATTCACTACTCCTACTTCCTTTCCCATTCCCCCCAAAGATGTAATAGGACCTGCTTCCAGCCCACGTGCTCCCTTTCTCTCTTACTCCTCTCTTATTCTCCAGCCCTCTCCCCACTGGCCCCTCAGACTCCCCCTACACATACCCGAGAATAAGCCTTTCCCTTAACTCATGCTTGGTGTGTTTAGTGGCAGCTTTACAATTGTTACATAGCATTCTCTACCCATGTGCCTGTCTGGGTCTCTTCTTCGTATAAAGCTACCAGTCATACTTGATTAAGGACCCACCTTACTCTAGTATGATCTCATCATAACTGAGTAAATCTACCTTGACCTCATTCTCAAATAAGGTCACAGTGTGTGGTACCGGGAGTTAGAACTTTAATGTATCTTTTTTGATGGACACAATTTAATCCATGGCAAGTCATCCCTGAAAGTCGTACTTTATCTACAATGAAGAGTACAATTTATGAACATAACTTTAAATAAATGCATGTAAAGTATATTATTTGGATTTATGAGAAGACATGCAAGCATTATTCTGTAAATTTCTGAGTTATGATTAGCTTATGTCAGCCTATAATCTTATACATACATAGAGTTAAAATGTCCTCTTGTAACTTACACAGTATGATGTTCAAGCCACCTTTGAGTTTACACAGGCTCCAGACATTGTTACTGCCTAGGATGAAAGTCGCTGCAGTCCCTCTCTAAAGTCAGCCATTCTTCCTCCCCTGTAAGTGTTATTACTTGCTCTCTGAAAATAAGTGGAGAAAAAACATCATTTAGCCTTTAACCTTTCTTGTTCACTTGTGTTTCTACCTAATCCCCCTGGCATTTCTGAGCACATGCTAACTGACCTTTCCACTGTTTATTTTTCCAGATCTAACTATGAGATCTTCACTGCTTTACACCTGTCATTCATCTCTCATACTCTGCTTTATCTCATTACTCAACGTACAACGTTGTTTCTACAATCTCTTTATACTAGGTATTGAAAATGTTGTTATTCAATGGAGATAAAACTTGTGCTATTCACAGTAAGATTATATTGTCCTATTAACTCGATCCAGAGAATTAGTACTAAAGTTATGTACTAGGATAGAAAATATATAGGCTTAAAAATATTAACTATGGCATTGGATATCATAATCAACCTAATAGTAAAAAAAATCCCAGAATAGTGAAATATCATTCATAATCAGGGAAATTAAGATAAAACCAACCATGAGATATCTCACCCCAGTCAGAATGGCTATTATCAAAAAGCTAAAGGTAACAAGCTCTGGTAAGGAGGTAGGGGAAAAAAGGAGCTTTTATATACTGTTAACGGGAGTGTTAATTAGCACAGGCATTATGTAAAACAATATGAAGTTCTCTCAAAAACAAAGAGCTGCCATATGATCCAGAAAATCCACTAGTTAGTCTCTCAAAGCAATGTCTGCATTCCCATGTCTATCACAGCACTATTTACAGTACACAACAAATGGAATCAACCAAGGTGTCCATTAGTAGATGGATGCATAAACAAAGTTTGGTGTATACATAGAATATTATTCAGTCACCAAAAAAATGAAATTCTGCCATACGGAACAATATGGATTCACCTGGACATTATATTCAGTGAAATAAGTCAGGCACAGAAAGAAAATTTCTGTGTATTCTCACCTACATCTGAAAGCAAAAAGTTGATCGCATAGCAGTCGAGAATACAATAGTAGTTACCAAAGTGTGGGAAGGGTATGGAGTACGGGGATGCAGAGAGGATGGTTAGTAAGTACAGGGATGCCGCTCGATAGGGGAATGATTTCTAACATTCTATAGCAGGATAAGAGACAATGATTGAAAGCAATTAATTTTCAAAAGGTTAGTAAAGAGGAATTTGAATGCTCACAAACTACAAGGGATTGAGGTGATGGATATACAATCACCTTGATCTGATACATTGTAGACAAGTATTGAAATGCCACAGTGAACAATAGAGCAAAAAGATGATCTTATCACACTTTTATGTATCTAAAATCACTTCAAGGTATTTAGACAAAAACAGAAAGGATACAGTATGAGTCACAATTCTTAGAGGAACACTAACTACTTTTCTTATATATTTGCAGGACAGTCAGAAGAATGAGGAGCTAACAGTGGAAACTGCATATACTAAATAGATTAGATTACTGTTGATGTCAACAGAAAATATACCATCTTTTAAAATTCCCATACTACAATTGTTTACAAAAATATGTTAAATCATATGGAAATTATCAATGTTTTTAAAAAAACCTGAAGATCAAATTTTAAAATACCTATGAATTTTAACAAAGGTACAAATTTTGTCCAATGCAAAAGTCAATTTTGCTGTATGCTGCTTTGTTAAAAGTTACATTCTAAAGTATTTTTCTTGTGGTCAGGTGCATTTTAGAACAAAATTTTAAAATCCTCTAGAAATGACTGATAATCAGGGCACTAGGTATCAAATATCATGTTGTAGGCCAACTAATACCCAGAAGAAAACTCATTGCATTAAAACAATTTATTATGGTATCAAAAACTTTGAAAATAACGGCACTCCAAGATAATAAGAAAGTTACTAAAAATCTGAGGAAATAAGTGTAACAATAAATGTTAAATATGCATTTATAGGAAATGAGAAAGTCATCCAGATCCAGATGACTTGGACAATACTGCCAACCCACTTGATTTGACGGGCATTTAGAGAACATTCTTCTCAAATGCACATGTAGTATGCACCAAGATGGAATGTCTTCTGGACCACAAAACAATCCTTAACAAAATAAAAATGAGAAATTACACAAGTTGTCTAAAAATAATAGAAATGAAGCATTTGTGGAAGACAGAGCACATACTTCCTACTTATTTTTTCCAGACACTTCATTGAAATGACAGAAATGGTACAATTTTCCTAATGGTCATAGATTTCCAAGAACAAAGAGAACAGGAAAAGAGCAAACACAATTGTGGAAGGCAAAAAGAAAAAAGGACAAATGGTTACTGATGTATCAGAGTTACGAAATCTGAGATCATCCCTAGAAACTGCGGTGGACAGAAGTGAAGGCCCTAGAGCTGATGACGGCACCCCAGGGATGGTGTGGATGCCCACTGCGCCAGC
This sequence comes from Sylvilagus floridanus, assembly GCA_949820135.1. NCBI lineage: Eukaryota > Metazoa > Chordata > Mammalia > Lagomorpha > Leporidae > Sylvilagus > Sylvilagus floridanus. The sequence goes on from OX463223.1 coordinate 119,529,132, forward strand.
TGAGGCATCACAGTGGTCCTCGACCTTGAAATGATGCTGCTGGCCAAAGACTTCCTGAAGACGAGGCCCACAGATAAGCAGACCAGGACTGAGCCCTTCCTGGAGGCAGTGTCCCATCTGCGCCCTTCTTTTACTGCCTTGGGTTCCCCTCTGAGGATCCTGTAAGATGATGTTTGGGGTATTGTAAGGACTATGAAGGGTTTGAATGGAAATTATGTAGGGCACCTGTTGTGAGATTAAAAAAAAAAAAAAAAACAGCCAACTGCTATGTGTTAAGTGGTTTGCACAGCCCAATCCCACAACACTGTCATTATGAACTCCGCTTTCTCTGACTGTCCTTTGCCAATTTTGAGGGGGTTTGTTTTTTGTTTTTTAGCTGACACCAGACAGCAAAGCTTTGACAACCCAGGAGTGTTTCTTTTGCCTCTAGCAGACACAGACGGCTGACCTTAGATGACTATTTGTATTCTTCTGTGTAACTAGTATCTTCAGGAGTGCACTTCCACATGAGAAACTAGCAATCACACAAGCTTTCTCTTAAAGCAACCTCAAGAGAATTGATTCGTGTTACTACAAAAAAATCCAATGAGGAACAATTTGGTGATTTTTATGCAGAAACTAAATAATCTTTAAGAAATAAATGTCCATTTTGGGATCACAAAAAAAGAAGCAAGCAGAATGCCATGCCAGCAGAGGAGGAACTTGATTCACACTGCAGATTCCTCAAAATGCTTTAGAATGTGTTTTCCAGCCACCTCTGCAGCGAAGTGATGACAGAAGTGAAGCAAGAAGACAATGTCAAATCAAATGAGGGAAAAAGATGTCCCTATAAACTCCATGAAGTTACATCAACTCCTTCCCTACACTAGAAGAGTGGAGTACATGCTCTAGAGAGAATAAAACAGGTTCTGTGGACTTTAAGATTTCAGCCATTGTTGAGAGCAAGGTACGATGCTGAAAAATATGATTAAGTGAAAGTTTATATACTGATGTTAAGACTTACAACTTGCTTTCACCTTTTGACTCTAAAACTATGGTGGCCAGGTTTACATTCTCCAGGCAGAAAACTAGAATTTTTTCTAGGAATTCCAATCATCCTAAAAGAAATATTCTAAAAACATAAACATTGTGGGGCTTCCTTTAAAACACATCCAATTTACATGACAATATACCTTTCTTTTCCCATTTTATGATCATTATCATGACTCTCTCACTTTGTGATATTAATCTGTTTAAATAGTATATGTTTTTAATATCTATACATGTATTAAATGTGACAAAAAGTAGAAAAGTAAGTTTTAAAGCTAACAAAGTATTGTGTTTTAAAGGGTCCAGCAAAAGTTACAACCTAGTCTGTTATCTGCAAAGAAATCCTTAATGAGCTATTTAGTGCTCAACTGTTAAACATGAGTGAGAAGTCAGAAATGCCCAGAAATTAGATAGCCTCTCCTATGAAACATACACATAGATACATACATGGGTGTGGGGGAGGATTTTAAAAAGCACACTGGAAGAAATAGATTACACAATGGAAAGAAAACTTCAAGAAAAACTATCATTATCTTCTTCAATATTTTTTGCATGAAAGAAAACAGGAATGCCATAAAACAAAGGAATATTCAGGGACTTAAAAGAGGCCATGAAAACAAATGATAGATGTTTTCAAAATACTAAAAGGAGGGTTGAAAATGTGGTTGAGGATATCTCCTAAGAATCATAGCAAAAAGAAAGAAAAGAAGAAGGAAAAGAAAATTGTAGACTACAAAGAGGTCTAATGACCTAATAAAAAAAGTTCTAGAAAGACAGAAGAGAAAGTGGACAGGAAAAAATCATCAAAAAACTTCATTCAAAAATGTTCCCCACAACTGACAGACATGAGTTTCTAGAAAGAAAAGAATCATCAACTTGTAAGAGCAGTCCTTCCCAGGCTGTATCATCATGAAATCTCACAGCACTGATAAAAGAGAATATATTAAAAACTTTCACAGGGGAAAAAAGATATTTTTAAAAAGAGAATGACATCAGACTTTTCAGTGACATCTCTGAAAATTAGAAGATAGTGAAGTGAAGCACTGCCTTTAAATCCTGAAGACAAATTGTTTCCAAACAACATTTCTATAGCCAACTAAACTATAATTATAAAGCCAATTTCTCAAAAATCACCTTCTATGATTTCCTCTCTATGAAAGTTAGTAAAAGAGGTACTGTACCATTTTCAGTTAGTAAACCAAGAAAGAGAGGAAGACAGGTTCCAGGAAACAAAGACCCAAACGGAAGAGTAGAAAGAATGATAGTGGAGTGAGATTCTGAGATGACTATCTTGGGCAAGCTAGAGTGCAACCAAATATGGCAAAAACTGGTCAAATAGCTCCATGAGTGATTTCTTCAAGAAGATGAAACCGAGTACTTAATGCAGATGAATATACTGAGATGAGATTGAGGTTGGATTAGGCATAAGGACATAGATAATTAAGCAAATATAAACAATTTAATTATTGGCTCCAGAGAAAATGAAAAGTTTTTCTAGAAGGGAAAGCAAACAAAATAATCAGCTGCGATTAACACTTCGGTGAGTCTCAATCTTGTCCAAACAATAGGCTCAACTAAGGAGCTTTTTAAAATACAGATGCCCAAGTCACATCTGGATCATTAAATCAGAAATAAGCATTAGTATTGTAAGCCCCCAGGGTAGTTTAAATGGAAAGCTAATATGAAAACCACTGTCTTAATCACAGCAATGTAAACCCTGAATATCAATGTAAGCAAAATTACTACAAACCGGCTGTTTGGAAAGCATGGACAGAAGGTACGGGTTGGTTAGGAAACAGAGTAGTTGGAAAGAACCCTAATTCTCACCTTATCTGATGGGAAGTCAGCTGATAATGTCTAAAACTAAGCCATCAAGTGCGGGGCATGAGCACGGCCATGGTGCGGCCAGGCCAGGCCCGGGGGCTCCGCATGCACAGGTGCCCCTGGCGGAGCTGCGCGGAACAGAGCCGCGCGGAGCCGAGCCCGCGAACTAACCCAAGCCAGGGCCCGCGGAGCCAGCCGGTGGGTGCCCTGGGGATGGCAGAGCAGGGAGGGACCCGGCGTGTGCACACGTGGTCCCAGCCACCGCCATGGCGGACCGGGCGGTGCCAAGGAGGGGCAAAGAAGATGGCGCCCAGAGGAAGTAAGGTGGGCGGAATCCAAAGTTGTTTACCACTAAAACTGATTGGCTGTGCAACATCAGGGGAGACAACAAGACTAGTAACAAGTGTATAGACATATGGCTAGTCCAATAGAAATCCCCCCGTAAAGTGATCTTTTAAGTGATTGGTTGGTCCTTAGCCCTGCCCCAATGACTGCAGTTTTGTGCTATAAAAGGTTCGGTTATGCACGGAGTAAATGAGTCCTCGCTAGACTTGGCTCCCCCCTGCGTCTGATTGTCTCCGGGATCGTCTGATTGTCTCCGGGATCGGGAGGCTGGGGAACGGGCAAGCGGCGCACTCACCTTTCCTCGGACCCAGTCCATCCTTGTACGGGTGGACGCAGACCCTGCAATCAAGAGGTAACCACATAAGCATGTTATGCTGAGATATGGAAATACCAAATTAATCATATAAAACACTGGACACTGACTGTCCATGTAGAGTGCCAAAAAGAGGGCTGTTCAATGTTATACGATGTTTTCTGAACTACTTGTTTCTATGCTAATGTATGATCTAGACAAAAATGAAAAATTTACTTTAAAATATAAATCAAAGCTAAAATAATAATGAAGAAAATAAGCACAAAAAGAAATCAAATACAGTTGCTCGGTAAAGCTGAGTAACAGGAACTTCAGCTAAGAAAAAGAGAATACAAACACATGTAAACAAACATACAGGGACAAACATTTGGCATAGTGGTCAAAACACCATTTGGGATGCCTACATCCCATATCAGAGTGCCTGGGTTTGAGCCTTAGCTCTGCTCACAATTCCAGTTTCCTACTAATGCACACCCTGCACCCTGGAAGGCAGCAGGTGATGTCCTAAGTACTTGGGTCCCTGTCACGTTCACTGGATATCTATAAACCTGCAGTTAAGAAAACATCAATGTTTGTAAAAGACACACGCATGTTCACCCTGAAATGACACTTAAAAAGTGGCATATATAATATGAACTAAAATTTTAAGAAAATAAAGCACATGCTACTTTATACTTAATAAATCTAAAAGCCAGATGGCCTGAATGATTTTATAATGTATACAATAAATTATTTACCAAACTTGACTTAAGAGTTTAAAAAAACCTGAATAGACTGAAAACTATGATAGGATTTTAAAAAATCTACTAAGACGTAAATCCCTAGGCGGAGGTAGTTTCACAGAGGAAATAATCCTGTGTTATGTAGAAGTGGTTCCTGAATATAGGAAAATAACAAAATCTTCTCAAGTTATGTTATGATCGTCATTTACCTCTATTGCCAAATCAGGCTTCCAAAAAACAAGCAAACCCTATGGTTTACAAGTATAGAAGGAACACTAAATAAATATTAGCAAACAGTCTAGCTATGATGAAAATAATATGCTATGATACAGCAATTAAAATTTTTCATTTTACTCATAAAATTAGCAAAAAAAAAAAAATAAAAACAAATTGAAATTTGTATTTAAATTCTACCCCAGCAACTTCACTGAAAGGTGCCTGTAGATTTGGACAAAAACGTATGCCCAAGATGCTCATTTCAATATTATTCAAAAACAGACAGATGTGACTCTATCAACAGACTCAAGAGATATCCGAAAGAATTGGAAAAAAAAAAACATGTGCCGGGGCCGGCGGTGGTGCCATGGCTCACTTGGTTAATCCTCCACTTGCAGTTCTGGCATCCCATATGGGCACCGGGTTCTAGTCCTGGTTGCTCTTCTTCCAGTCCAGCTCTCTGCTGTGGCCCGGGAAGGCAGTGGAGGATGGTCCAAGTGGCCTTTGCGGCCATTTGGGGAGTAAACCAATGGAAGGAAGACCTTTCTCTCTCTCTCTCTCCTTCACTGTATAACTCTGTCAAATAAATTTTAAAGAACTAAAAAAAAAAAAAAAAAAAAAACATTTGCCAACTACACATCTGATAAAGGATTAATATCCAGAATATATAATAAACAACAACAAAAACCCTCAACAACAAAAAACAATCAATCCAGTTAAGAAACAAGCAAAGAATCTGATTCAACATTTTTGGAAGAAGAAAACCAAATGACTAATACATGAAGAAGTTTTTAGTATTACTAGTCATCAGGGAAATGCAAGTCAAAAACACAATGAGGTATCACGTTACACCAATGAGAATGCTGGTTCAAGTCCCAGCTCCTCTGCTTCCCTGAAGGGAATGGCCCAAGTATTTGGGTTCTTGCCACTGGTATGTTATACCTGAACAGAGTTCTGGGCCTGGTTGAACCTAACTCTTGCATGCATTTGGAGAGTGAACTAGCACATAGAAGAGATGTCTCTTTCCCCCTTTTCTTCTGCCACTCCATCTTTCAAAGAAATAAATAAAACTTATAAATGTCAGATGTTGCTTAAAAAATAAAAAAATTAAATAAAGAAATAAAAACATTACTATTAAGAGCCAAAAATGAGAAACAATCTAAAAGTTCTCTAACAGGAATGGCTAACCGTATGTGCCATCTACACATTTTTTAAAAGATGTATTTATTTATTTGAAAGATACACAGAGAAGGAGGGAGGGAGGGAGGGAGGGAGGGAAGGAAGGAGATAGAGAGAAAGGTCTTCCATCCACTGGTTCACTCTCCAATTTGCCACAACGACCGGAGCTGCACCGATCCAAAGCCAGGAGCTTCTTCCCAGTCTCCCATGCAGGAGCAGGGGCCCAAGGAATCGGGCCATCCTCCACTGCCTTCCCAGGCCATGGCAGAGAGCTGGATCGGAAGTGGAGCAGCCGAGTCTCAAACCAGCACCCATATGGGATGCTGGCACTGCAAGTGGCGGCTTTACCCGCCTATACATCATTTATACATATTTTAAAACACTATTCAGGAGTTTTTTAAATGAGGTAGATTTTAGCAGAAAAATCTGTTAGGAACATACTATTTAGCTTTTGCCCAAGTTGTACAGTTTTACATTTTTTTGGATATTACATTACATTTAAATAATGAAATGGATACATATTAAGGCTCTAATAGTGGTCAACGAAGGCCTAATGAAGATCATGAGGTTTCAGGAGACAAGGCTAAGCAAAAAGTGACTTTCATTTTTTATACTTCTGAGTTGGAATTTTTACAATGAAAATGTATCTATGTCTAATGTAGACCGTAAGAGGCAGATGAGGCAGTTCAAATGACTGGATACCTGATAAACACATGGGAGACCTGGATTAAGTTCCAGACTCCCACACAGTTTCAGCATGACCCAACCCTACTGTAACCGGCATTTAGGGAGCAAACCAGCAGATATGAGAATTCTCTTTTTCACTGTGCTCCTGCCTCTTTCCACTCCCCATCTCCGTGTCTCTGTCTCCCAAATAAATGAATACTTTAAAAAAAAAAAAGAGTAATCTACAGGCTGCCTTTTAAGTATAGAGGATAAAGCCACCACCTGGGGCACTGGTTAATGCCTCTGACCTGGCTCAGGCTTGGCTGTTACGGCCATTTGAGGAGTGAACCAGATCGAAGATTCTCTTTCTCTAACTCTGAACTTCAAAATAAGTAAATCATTTAAAATCAAAATTTAAAAAAAAAATCAGCTTTACGAAATCAATCCTGTCTTTTCCATCCCAAGAAATCCAAATTTCACATAGTGACTCAGTATCCAGTGGAGAGGCAGGAGCTCCAAAGTATCCTGATCTTAGCCTGCAGAATTTTAAGGTGCCATAGAGCATCACCGTGACTCAAAATCAAGTCACCCCACACCTCCGGCTCTGACTGACAACATGCCTAAGCACATGTGCAAGTGTCCGCCATTTTCAGTAGATCAAATTTCTATCAGTTTCCTTTGTGGTACAGAACCATCTGTTTTTATCATTTCAAATTGGTGTTCATATTCACCTTCATTGTCCTACTTCGCTTAGAAACAAAAGGTTTCAACTATGATTTATTTTCATTAAATTCAGAGAACAGATATATATCTCTATATGCCCCTAACTTTAGGATGCCTGCTGTTCTCTATAAATATTACCTGGTCACTCCATGATAACAAATTAGACAGTGAAAGCACTTAGAGACTTCGCACTTTGCAGACTCCAGGGGACCATTTAAAGTACTGCGTTAGTGGAGAGCTCATGGGAATGAATTATGAGGTTACTCCCCTGCAGCCCCCTCCGGCCTCTCAGATCACTCGTCTTCTCAAGATTCACCCAGCCCCAGGCTTTAAGACAAATTCTGACCTTAGTGACCTAAGGTGTTACAGAGCTTCACCACGACACAGTATTAAGTCACCCTACAGCTCTGGCTTTGACTGCCGTGTGCCTAAGCATAATATATGGATGGTTGAGTTGCTACCAGTATCCTTCCTCTAGCAGCCAAGTGCCTCAACAACAAGACAGACTGGTCTGGATCTCAGCTGTACTGTTTTTTTATTTTTTGACAGGCAGAGTGGACAGTGAGAGAGAGAGAGAGAACGAGAGAGCAAGATCTTCCTTTGCCGTTGGTTCACCCTCCAATGGCTGCCGCGCTGCGGCCGGCGCACCGCGCTCATCCGATGGCAGGAGCCATGTGCTTCTCCTGGTCTCCCATGCGGGTTCAGGGCCCAAGCACTTGGGCCATCCTCCACTGCCCTCCCGGGCCACAGCAGAGAGCTGGCCTGGAAGAGCGGCAACTGGGACAGAATCCAGTGCCCCGACCGGAACTAGAACCCGGTGTGCCGGCGCCGCAAGGCGGAGGATTAGCCTAGTGAGCCACGGCGCCGGCTCTCAGCTGCACTGTTTACTAGCTCTATTACTCTGGGCAAGTTTCCTAGCTCCTCCAAATCCCAATCTTCAAATCTTTAAAATGCAGAATACTAATGTCTACCATATAGAAAACATAGCACATAGTAGAGGCTAGAAAAATATCAGTTCACAGTGCCCACGTTCTTACTGATTTTTATTCAATAATGTGAGCAGTGTATCAGAACCTCAAAAACTGGGAATCTGCCTTGCTCTTCCTCAGCTGCATGCTAACGTAAACCCCTGCTCTTGATGAAATAAATCAGCAATATCCATGCCTGTTCAAATATATGACTTCACCCAATATTGACATCCAGGGGACCCTTCCTCCTGATGAGACCCATGATATACTTTCTTCCCTCCTGAAGTATTCTCAGGACACTATGCTCCATCTTGGCACAACAGCTCCGTATCATATCAACTTGTATCTGCACTCCTGTTCCTGCACCAACACATTGGATAATTCTACTGAGAACTGTGTCTAAAACCCGGATAAGAAATCTTAATGGGTCTACCCATGGATTCCTGCTGATACATATCACAAATGTTCACATATCAAAACCAGAAAAAGTGAAAACTAAAATAGTTTTGGAGCACAGTGGATTTTAGTGCAGTGAAATTACTCTGTATGATACTACAATGATGAATACATGTCATTATATGTTTGTCCAAACCCGTAGAATGCATGATACCAACAGAATGGACTTCAGGTGATTTGTCATCAGTTATATAAAAAAAAATACCATTTTGGTAGAGCATGTAGCTGAGAAAGTTATGCCTGAGAGGGAACAAGGAGGCCAATGGGAAATCTCTTGTACCTTCCACTCAATGTTGCTGTGAACCTAAAACTCCTCTTAAAAATAAAGTCTACATTAAAAGCAACAGTGGGCTGACACTGTGACCCAGAGACACAAATCTGGAGATGGGATTCCCACTATAGAACTAGTAGAACGAACAACTGAATTGTTGCTCTGCTCTTATTATGTACCAGTATGATTTCAGGACTCCATATTGGTTATTACAAACGCCCACAGCAGTGGAAGCATTGGCTACACTCAAAAGATGAGAAAATTTAGCCTGTTTCAGGTAAAAACTTTGTTCTCAAGGTCATGTACCAGCAAGGAATAGAGCTGCAATGTGAACTCAATTGTCCGACTTCTAAGTCTATAATATTTCTCCAAAAATAATGGATTCCTTTCTCACTGTGCCCTACTTCCCCCACTATAGTATTAAGGAAATATTAATGTACTACTTCAAAGTGTTTTTGAAGACTGAAATTATAAATATACTTAAGCTCATCAATAAAAATCAGCCCCTGAATCTGTACATATATTTCTTTTGTCTGAATGAGAGCAAGAGCTAGCATTTATTCAGTGTTTGTTACATATTTGGCACAGTTCTATTTGTACGCATTAGCTAATTTATTCTGATGATGTAGGTTATATTAATGTCCCTATTTTATAGTTGAAACAAGCAAGCAGAGAGAGGTTAAGCTAACTGCTCAAGATCACACCGGCAGAGCTGTTCTCAGAATCCAAGCAGGCTAGCTTCAGAGCCCAAGCTCCTAACACCATGTTTTACTGCCTCTCAACAATCAGAATAATTGTGCCAAATTCTCCACTTAACTTTGCATGTATAAATGACTTAAGCATCTCATCAATTCCTTTGATATCTGCAGCTACCAAAAACCATTTATTGAAAAATAAGGAGTAGCGTGTTACTTGCAGATCAGATTCCCTGATTACTCATCATACTGGTTCTTTTTCTCCACAAAGATTGAAAATATAAAATTCTGCATTTTATTGTGAAAGTCACACTTATCTGGAAAGGGCATATTTTAGGATAAAGTAGACTCTTTGCCTACAAAAATAATTTCCCCTACACTAATATTACTTCTCCTCTATGTGGGTGACACTTTGGATTCTGGCAGGAACATGATACACCAAAATCAGAGTTCACCATCTAAAACTTGTAAAAAGTTATTTCACCTTCATGTGTTTTATTTATCCACGACTCAAAAAACCCACATATAAGTTTTTGTTGTGAACAATAATAACCAATAAAGCATTTAATTTCTCAAAATCAGGCTTGTTTTGTTCTATTGTATGAGTCAATGTCTGGCACATGTAAAATAAAATGAGGAAAATGAGCTTAAAAATCACAGTAATCTCCCTGATAATCACTACCCATTTAGTGAAGGGACAATATGCTCACTACATGAGGCATTCTTGTAAAAGACACCAACCTGCAATTAACGATCTATAGATCTCATTTGCTCTGAATTAGTATGTGCTCTGATTCTAATAAATTTCCGATACCTAAGGACCTTATTCTGATTATTTTTCAAGTATGGGCCTCACCCACAGAGAAAGGAAAAGGAAATGAGTTCTCCACTAAATGCCAACTGAATACATTCTTTCCTACCTATTTCTCACTATCAACCCAAAGAAGTATTCCAACCAAAACAATCTCGTTATGTATTTCACTTTTTACAAAGGTTTCAATATTCCTTCAACTCTCTTAACTAAAACAGATAATACAACATATGATTACAGTAACACCATAATGTGACATGTAAAATATCCTCAGCTAGTGAAAAGTATCCAAAAGTACCTTCAGAACTAAGAGAGAAATATTTCATTGACTTTATTCTGAAACATTTCCATGATGCTCTAAAATGTACATTCTGATCCTTCAAATAAAATTATTACCTGCATGTTTCATAACTCTACATAAACAAGAATGTAATTACTCAACATATCCCCATAGCATGGCCAAAACAGATAATCTAATAGTTGGTGTTTATTCACTTCTTTTCTCGTAACAAAATAAATATTATTTCACTATTTCTGGCAGGCATCATGATTACTAAACACAAAGTGGAAAAATCACTGAGGGATTCAAACTGAGATACAAAAGAGATACAACAGAATGAATCTGAAATACATTCAGAATCCAAACAGCCATTAAGTAAATCCAAAGAGAACTCTTAATTCATTGTTATTGAGTTTCTGTCTCCATCAAGGACCCAGCAATGATACACTCAGATTTGAATAACGCAAATAGGGTTTAAGAGCTGGATTAAGAGTTTAACATTACAATGATCTGGAAAGGATGGAATTCCCATCCTGGGACTACCTCTCCTTCCCCTGAGTAAAGCTAAGAGTATCTCATGGATGGGATAAGGCATAGGCCACCCTAATCATGTAGTTAGAGCCAATGCCTTTAAACAGAGAACAAAACCAGGACTTGGTTGGAATGAAAGGACTCTGTCATCTCAAGTAAGCCCTCAGACAAGAGCTGTCACTTTGAAAAGTGACGCCTTTGGTCAATGATGGAGTCTTTAGTTATGCAGATGATGGTAACCTGATGAGACTTTCTAATCTAGCACACTGCAGCACAGAGTTAAAGATGCCAAGGAAAGCAGAAAGTACCGTCTCATCCTAATGAACGTCTGTCCAACTCAAGAAGCAAGGAGAGGGACACAAGTACTTGACCCATGCCCATAGCCAGGAAACTCATGGTATACCAACATGCACACCCAACCAGCAGAACAGATGAGAATACTACACCTCAAATATCAGACATACTGCTATGAAAGATCTCCCTCCAGGATCCGTGATCTTAGCACACATTATTCTTCTACAGATTTATTCATTTACTTGAAAGGTAGAGTTAAAGAGAGAGAGAGAGAGGGAATGAGAAATCTTTGATCTACTGGTTCATTCTCCAAATGGCCACAATGGGCCAGAGCTAGACTGATCTAAAGCCAGGAGCTTCTTCCGGGTCTGACACATAGGTACAGGGACCCAAGTACTTTGGGTCACCTTCTGCTGCTTTCCCAGTCCATAGCAGAAAGCTGGATGGGAAGTAGAGCAGCTGGGACTCAAAGTGGTTCCCATATGGGATGCTGGCACCACAGGGGCCAGACCCTTAGAACACACTGTTTTTGAAGCCTTAAAAGCAAACAGATCACTGCAGGTATCTCTGTCACTATAATCAACCAAATGAATTAGAAATGCATCTGCCAAGCAGATCCGGAGAACATGTTTTTCATAGTTTCATCGAGGTGTGAACTCCCACCACAAAAAAGTAATTAAAGCCTTTTGGCTATTTTAATTCCAAACTAAAAGATAATTTCCCCCTTTCCCCCTGCAGTCTCAAGAAAAACATTAGAAAAATGTTACTCTAGTCTTGCAAATGAGGTGCTCTCACCCTATGCAGTAACTCATGTGATGTGCAGTGAAATAAATGGTCACTTCTCACTGTTAGCATCTTTTCCTGTCTCAACCAGCTTTCCATTCACTTTCTAGTAGGCTTTTCTTTTGCCGTCTTCGGAGGAAAGCACATAAATACACTTGTTCAAAACTGCTTGTCTGGGGCCTGAGCTGCGGTGCAACAGGTTAAACTGCCATCTGTAATATCAGCATCCCGTATGAATTATGGTTTGAGTCCCAGCTGCTCCACTTATTTTTTTAATTTTGTTTTTTTTTCTTTTTTTGACAGGCAGAGTTCGACAAAGAGAGAGAGAGAGAGAGACAGAGAGAAAGGTCTTCTTTTTTCCGTTGGTTCACCCAAGCGGCCACTGCAGCCAGTGCATTGCGCCGATCCAAAGCCAGGAGCCAGGCGCTTCTCCTGGTCTCCCATGCGGGTGCAGGGCCCAAGGACCTGGGCCATCCTCCACTGCTCTCCTGGGCCACAGCAGAGAGCTGGACTGGAAGAGGAGCAACCGGGACAGAATTTGGTACCCAACCAGGACTAGAACCCAGTGTGCCGGCGCCACAGGCAGAGGATTAGCCTAGTGAGCAGCGGCGCTGGCCCAGCTGCTCCACTTATGATCCAGCTCACTGCTAATGTTCTTGGGAAAGCAGCAGAGGATGGCCCAAGGATCTGGGTCCCTGCCACTCACATCAGAGACCCAGATGAAAGTCCTGTCCTTGGCCTGGCCCAGCCCTGGTTATTGTGGTCATATTAGAAGTGAACCATGGCCGGTGCCGTGGCTCACTAGTGGAGAATGGCCCAAGTGCTCGGGCTCTGCACCGGCATGGGAGACCAGGAGGAAGCACCTGGCTCCTGGCTTCAGATCAACTCGGTGCGCCGGCCGCAGCAGCCATGGGGGGGGGGGGGTAAACCAACGGAAAAAGGAAGACCTTTCGCTCTCTCTCTCTGTCCAGTCTGCCTGTCAAAAAAAAAAAAAAAAAGAAGTGAACCAGTGGATGGAATATCTCTTTGCTCTGTCTTTTCCTCTCTCACTGAAACTCTGATTTTCAAACAATAAATAAATTTTTAACAACTGCATATTTAATTCATAAATATCTGAATAAATGTTAAGTGCTCATTTTGTACCATTGCACTGGTTTTGCTTGTTTTCTTATTTCAGGGTTTTTTAATTTTTTTAATTGACAGATAACATGTACATGTTTTATCATGCGTAACATGATGCTTTAGAGTATATATACAGGGACTGTTGCTGTGACGTAGTGGGTAAAGCTGCTGCCTGCAGGGCTGACATCCCATATGGATGCCGCTTTGAGATCCAGCTGCTCCACTTCCGATCTAGCTCTCTTCTATGGCCTGGGAAAGCAGTAGAAGATGGTCCACGTCCTTGGGTCTCTGCACCCGCGTAGGAGACCTGGAAAAAGCTCCTGGCTTTGGACTGGCACAGCTCTGGCCTTTGCCACTGCTTAGGGAGTGAACCAGAGAATGAAAGACCTTTCTCTCTGTCTCTCTCTGCCTCTGCCTCTCTGTAACTCTGCCATTCAAATAAATTTTAAAAAACTTTTTAAAAAAAGTACATATACATAAATTGCTCACCACTAGCACCAGGTTCTACAAAGACTTTAAATAACATACAGGAATCCTTATAGCAAGGGAAGAAAAAAAAGTAAACTTGAGAAACACAAAAGCACAATGATTAAACCTTGTAATAAAATAAATTTTATGAAGGATGAATAAACCCCAAGGAACAATTTAGGATGCAGACATGCCACCTACGGGAGACTAAAATTTATAGCACCAAAAAAAAGTTGATTTATATCTGAACTCACTGGCAAATTTAAAAAAAAGGGGGAGGTGGTGCTGTTTGAGGTCTTCTACCTCATTTACACTGCCCAGAATATTTCCTATTGCATTCTAGTTTGGTGTGACAGGATACCAGAAATGTAACCGGTTCCATAATTGAATCATGAACTAAAGATCATCAAACCCAGTGAGAACTAAAAGAATCAAAGGTTCCATAAAGAAGACAAACAGTTCTGGAGCTTTGACAGCCAAAGGCGTCTACTTAGTTATGTGCTTTTTCCAAATAGCAACACAGCCACCTCTCTCTGCAATGGAGTAAGAGGTTAAGAATCTTCTGCCCAGAGGCCAGTGTTGTAGCACAGCAGGTTAAGCTGCTGCCCACAATGCCAGCATTCCATATAGGCGCCGGTTCAACGGTACATGTCCCAGCTGCTCCACTTTCGATCCAGTTCTCGGCTAGTGTGCCTGGGAAATCAGACGATGCCCCAAGGGGTTAGGCCCCTGACATCCACCTGAGAGACACAGAAGAGGCTCCTGGCTCCTGACTTCAGCCTGGCCATTTCAGGAATCAACCAGTCAATGGAAAAAGAACTTCTCTCGAGGCTTCAATAAATTAAAATAACTGTACCTAACTTCCTGCTTTAATGGCTATATTAGGGCAAATTTCAGAGGACAAAAAGATATTTATATTTATATTCAGCCTTCATAATTGGGAGTAGATCTCAGGTTCATTGAATTGACAATTTAAAAAGTGTCAAATGGACATTTTGAGATTCAATGATTGCTTAGAGCCCTTGTCTCTTCCATTGAGGAACAGTGTTTTTTTCTCTTCATACTATTTGCTGAACTTTTACTGATTGTAGGGTTAACTATAAGATCATTAAGTAAACTGAAAATACATCTTTGTAAAAATTTAAAGTAGGAACGGCAGAGGGAGGAGGCAAAGGGATTCAAGCATAGGCAGGAGGGAGGGTAGGGTGGTAAGTATCACTATGTTCCTAAATCTGTGTGTATGAAATACATGAAACTTGTATAACTTAAATAAAATTTAAGAAAATAAAAAAGGCAATCGTGAAGTGAAGAAGTATCACACTTGCGCTTGCTGGAGCCCTCTTAGAGACAAAAGCAGGACAAAAACGTTCTCACATCAGGCAAACACAAGATATTCTCATTCATTAGTTCCTGCTCTGTTTAGCTCTCTCTCTTCCCCTCTCAAACTCTGTTCTTCCATCAGCCAAAGTAAGCAGACTTCAGAGAATAAAAGGATCATTTCATACATAAGAAATGTCATTTATTTGGCTGGTGCCACGGCTCACTAAGCTAATCCTCCGCCTGCGGTGTGCGCACCCCAGGTTCTAGTCCTGGTGGGGGAGCTGGATTCTGTCCCGGTTGCTCCTCTACCAGGCCAGCTCTCTGCTGTGGCCCAGGAAGGCAGTAGAGGATGGCCCAAGTGCTTGGGCCCTGCACCCGCATGGGAGACCAGGAAGCAGCACCTGACTCCTGATCCGCCAGCTGTGGCGGCTAAAAAAAAAAAAAGAAAGAAAGAAACGAGCAAACAAGTATATAAAATAGCAATGGAAAGTATGTTCCATATAATCAAAAAGAAAAACATGAACATAGGCAGGAGAGAACCAAACTATAAATGAAAGTCAAATGAAGTACAGCTATTACATCAATAAAAAATAAGAACTAAAATTTTTAAAAACCAAATGAAATTTACAGTAATCAAAAACACAATATGTGAAGCAAGAAATGCAATGAATTGGATAAACAATAGGTTAAATACTACACTGGAACAAATTAGCAGGGGCTATGGTTGTGGTGAAATGGATTAAGCCACCATCTGCAATGACAGCATAGCATATGGGTGCTGATTCGTGTCCTGCATGTTCCTCTTCCGATCCAGCTCTCTGGTATGGCCTAGGAAAGCAGCAGAAGATGGCCCAAGTCCTTGGGTCTTATACTGAGTGAAAGACCACGAAGAAGCTCCTGGTTCCTGGCTTCAGCCCTGGCTACTGTTGCTATCTGGAGAGTGAACCAGCAGGTGGATGATATTATGCTCCATCTCTCCCTTTCTCTTTCTCTCTGTAACTCTGCCTTTCGAATAAATAACAAATATAAAAGAAGAAATTCGTAAACTGAAAAACATAGCAATAAAAACTATTCAACCTGAAGCACAAGCAGAAAATGTATAAAAACAAATGAACAGAAACCTAGTGTCCTACTGAGCAATATTAAGTTGCCTAAATAAAGGAAATAAAGGGAGTAATAGAAAACTTATTTAAATAGCTGAAATTTTTCCAAAATTATGCCAGAATACCAACAGATCATAAGAGGTATAAAAAAAAAGCAAGCCACAAAAAGACATTTGATAAATTGCTGGGAAAAAATGATAAAGAAAAAACAATAGATTCAGTCAGAGGACAGGGGAAAAGTACTTTATGCACAGAACAAGAATAAGAATATTGGATTTCTTATGAGAAATAATGCAGGCCTAAACCACTGGAATTACATCATTAAATCACTGAAAGAAAAATAAAAGCTGCCAACCTAGAATTGTGCACTCAGTGGAAAAATCTTTTAAAAATTAGAGTAAAAGAAACCTATGCTTTCAGTTCCGACATACAAAGAGCTTAAAAATTGTCACTTTTGGGGGCTGGTGAAGTGGCGTAGTAGGTTAAGCATCTGCCTGCAGTACCAGCATCCCACACGGGCACCGGTTTGAGTCCTGGCTGCTCCACTTCCATTCTAGCTCCCTGCCGATGGTCTGGGAAAGCAGTAGAAGGTGGCCCAAATTCTTGGGCTCCCACATCTGCGTGGGAGACCTGGAAGAAGTTCCTGCCTCCTGATTGGCCCATCTCTAGCATTCGCAGCCATTTGAGGGAGTGAATCAGCAAATGGAACACCTTTCCCTCTGTCTGTAACTCTGCATATCAAGTAAATAAATCTTCAAAAGAAAAAGAAATTGTCACTTCCTTACAACATGAAAAATCTAGGCAAACTGAAAATCAAGACTCTTCATCAATTCATCAGCAAAGTGAGGGCAGAGGACAAACCACCAAACTGAAATCCAAAGACGTTGGATTTGGAGAGATTCACCAAAGAAGTTGGAGGAGCCAGAGAGACTCAGTCAAGATTTGCTTACAAGGAGGAGAAAATGCCACAGCCTTAAACTATAGGCACACTTAATGGCAGTACAGACAAATAACGAGAGAATGAGCGTGGACTACAATGAGAGCAAACAATTCCTGGGAGCCACGTCATAGGGCAAACACACACTTTCAAGGGCTTTGTCTCTAGGAACCCCTCCCCGCTCCAGGTCCCCAGAGTGAAGATCCAGAACAGATCTACTTATGGCTTGGGCAGGGGAAAGGGAAGCAGAGTACCTGTGACACATACCCAGAGCCTTCTCAGTAATAAAAGGCCTGCTCTCCAAAGGAAAAGACCATTCTTAAAAGCTACACCACTGGAGAAAAAAAATGTTAAAGCCACAACCCAGATATACAGACCCATTAACCATCTGAGATATCCTCATGCCATCATACAACCCAAATGGTCACTAATAGATGAGTGAATAAACACACTGTGATACACCTATACAGTGGAATGCTACTCAGCAATAAAATGAATAAACTGCTAACACATGCAATCACATGGCTGACCCTCAAAAAATTTTTGCTGCCAAACAAAAAACAAGTATGCTTGTATTCATGCGAAATTCTTTAATAAAGGCAAGTCTGATCTATAGTGCCAGGAAACAGGTAAGTGGCTGCCTGTAGGCATGAGTACAGGGGAGATCCAATCAGGAACAAGCAAAAGGAAACATTTTTGGTTCATGGAAATGTTCTACATCTTGACCGTGGTGCTCAATATAATGGAATATACGTTTGTGAAAACTCATCTAAAGTGAACATTGAAAATAGGCATATCCATAGGGGAGACTCAGGTGGAGTTTCAGGCTCTCTGGATTTGGCCTGGTCCATCTCCAGCTGCTGCAACCATTTTGAGAGTGAACTGTGGCTGCAAGATCTCTCTCTCTGTGACTCTCCCCTCTCTCTGTCAATCTTCCAAATAAGTAAATAAATCTTAAATAAAATATGTACATTTGAGTGCCAAATTTTTTAATACTTCAAAAAATATTTAACCTAGAGTAAGAATATTCCTTTTTTCTTCAGCAAAAAAGTAAATAAATAAATAAAATAAAAAATAAACTTAATGCCAACCTGACTGATCTGAAGACTTGAAGTCAGAAATCTTAACCCACATTCTTCTCTTTGACAGGATATTAAGCCTTGGTGTTCTATGCATTAACCAGTCCTTAAATCATTTTGAATGTTCTCTATTACTATTATAAATGAGAATTTGTTGAAAATCCATAGCAATCTTTGCAAACTCCTCTTTATTCTTTCTCATGCCATTTGAGTATATTTAGTGTTCTCCATCATAACTAAAATTATTTAATTCATTCAATGAAAAAGTTACTAGAAATTATTTTAAAATTGGTCTTAGGGTGAGCAATTGGCATTGTGGTTAAAACCCTACTGAGGATACCCATATCCCATATCAAAGTTCCTGGATTCTAGTTCTGAATCTGCTCACAACTATAACTTGCTGATAATGCCCACCTTGGAAGGCAGCAAGTGATGGCTCAAGGGGTTGGGTCCCTACCATCCACATGGGTGACTTGGACTGAGTTCCAGCCTCTTGGCTTTGGCTTGGCCCACCCCAGCAACTGTGGACATTTGGAGAATGATCGAACAGATCAAAGGTCTTTCTATCTGCCCCCCCCCATTCCTTCTTTGCTGCCTCTCAAATAAAAAAAAAATGGCCTGAAATACATATAAAGCAACTAAAAAGGTAGTTATTCGTTGTCATACCTAATAATTTATTATTTTATCTCCAAGTTAAACCTCACAGTTGCATCTTCTAAGTGTCTACACAGAACTTCTTGCTTCCCATCTCTGGATTGTGTCTGGATTCTTTTGCTTGCCATAGTTTTTGAGAGGGAGACAAAGAAAAAATAAAAGCGCATCTCTTCCTTGCTCACAAAGCTTTATCCTGCTCTTTGAAACCCAAACTTTTCCGAGTATCTTCTCTGATTAACTAGAATAGTGAAATAAAATGACACTTAACTAAAGAAACTCTTTTCTTTACTTGCCACTGCATTTATCACTGCTCTAGAAAATATTTTTTCTTTTGCCCATAAATAATGGCAATGAGTTACAGGTCTTCTGACTGAACGGTTGTTTAGATCACTGTGTATCCTTATACTGGGCCAGAAGCAGTGGATGAGTGTCTACTACTTAGTTTGTACATGATATTTCTTATTGAAGGATATAAACAAAAATCACACAATCATCCCACATCCTACAGATAATCACACACCATATGCCCTTGAGCCAGTCACAGGTTACTCTTAGTTAAAAAGGGATATTAATTCATACAATGCTTATAGACTCTTACAGAAGAACTGTATATAGTATCTTTACAGAACACAATATACATCTAGAGCCCATGAAAAGAAATTAAAGTAACCCTTTATTCAATCTGCCAAGGGACTATGGAACCTTGTAATTATGTGGCTTTAGATAGAAGAGATACATTGCAGTTGGGTACACATGAGGGCACAGGTTTATGCCTCAGATGACAGACAGCAGAGAAAAAGCTCCAGAGTGCAGGCTTTCTCCCAGACCTTTTTAATTTATTTTCCCCAAACGCATCACATTTTAATGCTGGCTTTCTGACCTAGTATGTTAGCTTTCTTTACGAACTTATGATTAACTAGTACCATGGTAGCAAGAGCTAAATTTTCTTCCATTTAAAACTAAATTTTACTCATAAAAGTTATAACCCCTAAACACTGGGTGAAAGAGACCAAATGAGGGATGAAAGTATTTTAAAAGGACAAACGAGAAGAGAAAATTGAGTCCTGCACTATAATTAGCAGAGCATCTGGAATTCCGTGAGCCCAATCTAGTCAGTTCCAACCCTGAGCAATTCAATCTGAAAAGCAGGGTTCAAGAATTAGTTCTATCAACTATTGCCAAGCTGCTTGGTCCCCAAAATCAGGATGATGTTCCCACCCTCTTGTCTTGACCATGTGGTAAGCCACAGCCTTGGATGGAATGGTCTAAGTGCTCGTAAGAGTCATTTTTACACCCGTCTATTTAAAGACCATAAGATGAAACACAACAGTTCTGGTGCCTGCATTATGTGCGTGGGCTCTGCACTTGCAAATACGTGGCCAGGATGTGAGATCGACTGTCAGCTTGATCTGAAAAAAGGGGTGGAGGGTCATTATAAACAAAATCTCTAGCCACAATGCAACTTCTTGATATTGAAAGAAGAATCTGGTTAACTATTTATTAAATTGGATAACTATAAAAAGATACTGAAGTTTTCCCCATGGATACTGATTAAGGGGCAACTCAAAGGATGAACTTGCCATTTTCAAAAGTTGGAGGCAAGTATGGTGGGGACAATCACTATATTCCTAAAGTTATACTTAAGAAACTTGTACTCATTAAAATTTTTATTTGACAGGTAGAGTTAGAGAGAGAGAGAGAGAGAGAAAGGTCTTCCTTCCATTGGTTCACCCCCCAAATGGCTGCTATGGCCGATGTGCTGCGCCGATCCAAATCCAGGAGCCAGGTGCTCCCTTCTGGTCTCCCATGCGGATGCAGGGCCCAAGCACTTGGGCCATCCTCCACTGCCTTCCCGGGCCACAGCAGAGGGCTAGACTGGAAGAGGAGCAACCAAGACTAGAATCCAACACCCATATGGGATGCTGGTGCTGCAGGCGGAGGATTAACCAAGTGAGCCACGGCACTGGCCCCAAGAAATTTTTACTCATTGAACAAAAGGTTTCTTTAGGGAAAAAATGTGAACAAGAGTCAGATCCCAAATGCATTCCTCCTCCTCCTCCCTCTGTTGTTGCCCTTTTTGGTACATTTCCTAGTAACAAGCTCATAACCAAACTTGCATTCTACTCATTACCATTGGAGCCTCTAAAATCCATTTCTGAATTCATTATTTTAGAAAAACTTCTTGCACATGCTAGTAAATGCTTTTATTTAGGTTGCCTCTTGACAATAACATAAGGCCACAATATGGCTTTAAGAAGAAACTATTTCTAGAATGCCTGAGAAAATTTTACCAACTTCAATTTTTGTAAACTTAGCCAATCAAGGACACTGCTGTGGTGTGGTGGGTTAACCCAGTGCTGGCAAAGCCAGCAGGCCAAATCTGCTCCACATCCAATCCCGCTCCTCACTAACGCACTTGGGAAAGCAAAAGATGCCTCCAGTACTTGGGTCCGTGCCACCCACATGAGAGACCTAGACTGAGCCTGGCCATGCTCTAGCCATTGTGGCTATTTCCACAGTGAAACAGCTAACTGAAGATCAGGGTGCCTCTCTTGCTTGCTCCATTTGTCACTGTGTATCAAATAAACAAATCTTAAAAAAAAAATCTTTTCACATGCTCTGCTTGGAAGACAGATGTGCTGAATGTTCCAGAGAAGTAGATTATCCACATTCTCTTACATTGCCCTATTTTACTATCATCTCTACCTTCTTAGAATTCAAGCAGCTGTCTCCAGCAATATTTAATCTGCAGTTTTATCATTTTCAGATGAATTTAAATAAAACTAAAACTCTTAAAAGTTCTTGGAAAAGTGGAATTAAAGGGTACATTTGCTGCAAAAAGTGTTGAAATCCATGCATAGTTTTTATTCATAATAATTTTCCGTAAATTTTATGAAGACTTTCTCATGTACTTGGATATACTAGAATATGTATGCTGTTGAGTTTCAAAGGCAAAGTGTAAGAAACATCAGAGATGTTTTTTGTTTTCTTCCAGAAATGTCTTTTCATTCGTGATTAAACTTAAAGAGAGCATCATACAGTGATAGATAACGACCTCCCTCCTAAGCCTGGAATTTAGTACTATGCAGAATTACACCCAAGTTCCATATAAGGCCAGTCTGGATCCAGGAAATCATGCATATATTCTTTTTTAGAGAGAATTATTTATTTATTAATGCAAAAACAAATTAGACAGAGAGAGAGAGAGAGAGAAGGAAGGAAGGAAGGAAGGAAGGAAGGAAGGAAGGAAGGAGGGAGGGAATAAACAAAGCAGTTTTGCACTTCTAGTTCACTCCCCCACAATTCCACAACAGGCAGGGCCAGGCCAGTCTGAAGCGAGGAGCAAGGAGCCCCATCCTGGTCTCCCAAGTAGATGTCAGGAACCTAAGTACTTGGAACATCTTCTACTGTCTCTGTAGGCACATTAGCAGGGAGCTAGACTGGAAGTAGAAGAACTGTGACTCAAACTGGCACTTGGATATGGGATGCCAGCACTGCAAGCAGTTTAACCCAGTGTGCCACTCTGCTTAACATGCGTTCCATCAACAATTATTGAATATTTACTATTTATCAACCACTATTTACTATTTATTTATATGCAAATATAACATGATTTCTGTCCTCAAAGATTATCATTATCTAAAATAGTAGGGAAAAACAAGTATTTATGATGCGTTACAAAAATATTTGGAGGTGTCATCATCATCACATAACCACATGTATTCCAGTTCAACTCCACATTCCACAGGTGATCTCTTCTGATCTCCATCACCCTAGACTAGTGTGGCCATGGAATTGTACAGCATGTACTCTTTTGTTTCTAGCTTATTTTAATAAGTACATGGTTTTGAGATGCACCCATGTCGTTGTCTAAGTAGTTCATTTTCTTTTATTGCATGTGTAGCACTCCATTGCATAAACATACCAAATTGATTTATCCATCTCCTTGTTAATGAACTTTTCATTTTTCCAGTTTATAGTTATGATTAATAAAACAGATAAATAGTTTAAACGAATCAAAAATTTAAGAATCCATGTTCTAAACCAACAGGCCTAAAACGTTGTCTTCTCATACTTAGTATTTGACAATATTTCATTGGAATAAGTTTGGAGGCAAACAGAACAAAACAAGAAGCTGATTTCATCTCAAAGGCCTTGCAGTAGACACAATCGAAAGAAGATGTAGGTTCATGGGGGTTTACATCCCAGACTCATCGAGCTGATCTGACATCCATTTTGCAAACCCCAATCATGGGGACAGGCACTTGGATGAGGCTGGGCAAGTAGAAAGCATATTCAGACTTAAAGATCACAACTTTCCAGGCTCCAGCATTTGAGGAAATGTGGTCAATGCTGAGGCCACCATTGCTGTATGATTTCTTTTCAAAGGCACACATATTCATCAGTTTTAGATCTAAGTACTGGAAAGAGCATTAGGAGGAGCAAAGAATGCATAGGCATGGCAAGCTGTGGAGTCTGGGTACCAATGATGTGTCAAGGCAGGTTCATCTGCACTAACAAGCTGGTGGAGGATGCTGATGGTGGGAGAGACACCATGTGTGGGAACAGAGGGTCAAGGGAAAAATCTCTGTACCTTCCACTTGATTTGCCTATGAACCTAAAACTGCTCTAAAAATAGTCTATTTAAAAAAAAAGACCTATAGACAGAGATTACTTTATAAGAAATGCAAGAGACTTATTTTAATTTCTTACTTGGATAACTGTAGTGTTTAATAAAACTGCTCTTATTCAAATTGTTTAAAACAAATTAATACTTATAATTCTTCAGGCTCTGCCCACAGATGACACATATATTAAGAATTTATCCACTGAAGCGAATGAGTAAATTGCATTTAAATACCAACATTATTGGTCTATTTGTTCTGAAATCTTCCTCCCCAAGATTCCTCCGCCCTCTTGCCTCCTCTTCCAAGCCAAGAAGGTCATTCTTAATACACTGCAGAGCTATACTTTTGTTTTAGATGTTACTATTAGTCATCGTGTTAGTCATTTTCACCCTCATTGAAGCAATATTGAAACCTCCATTCCCAACTCCATTACCTGCCATGACTTGTGCTAAAATCACTTCTCTACTTCTGGGTCTGCCAAACTCTAAGTCCAACGACTCAATGGATGCGTATGTGAAATGGTGTGAAATGTGGTGTGCCCAGAGGAGAGAAAATAGCAGATAGAAACAAGAGACACAGTATAATATTGCATCTCTGCTGAGCATAATCCCTCATCAGGAAGAAATTTTCTTTCCTCTACACAATTTTCTCAGTAGTTAAGCTACTTTTTTGCAAAATTAAATAAGAGTTATAAAAAATGCTGAGAGATTCAAGGAGCAGCAAGGGATGGGTATTGTGGCTCAGAGCAGCTTTTTTTTCTTTTTTTTTTTTTAAAGAAAAAACTAATCTATGTACCTCTCCTTCTTTCTATGCCCCCAAAACAATATGATTGTTTCAGGGGTTATAATTTTGCATTTCAATTTCTTCTCAACACACAGTGGAAAAATTACAAAACTGGAGCCTGAAACCAGAAAGTCATGCAGAGCTTTGTGTGTGCTTTGGAGGGAAGGGGAAAGTGATGAACAGAAAGGAAGCAGAAACCCATTGTGTTGCTCTGGTCTGCAGCCAAACCACCCTGCTTGCTCCTGCTTCTGGTGCCTCAGGGAGTTTGTTTTTCAAGCTTTTTATGAAAAAAAAAAAAAAGCAATGTATTGGGAAATGGGGGGGGGGGGGAATCTGTTCTTCAAAATGATATTATTTAGCCCTATCCTGGCAATGCGTGTCGTACAAAAATGAAGGCCTGAGATTGACTTCTTTAAAAACCTTGTATCACAGATTTTCATATATAATTGCTATAACCTCTAAAGGTCAAACTTCAGTTCTTTGATGTTAAAATCTGTAGTTTTTAAAATTTTTTCCAACAAGGATCTCTTGTCCCCACTTTACTCATTTGGGTGAGTAAGAAATGTTCATTTCCGCAGGCATCGCAGGAGTAGGTCACACGTAGCTGCACCCTTCATTCGATCTTGACAGGACAGTGGCATGCCATGTTGGAACACAGAGGGCTGGCAGTAAGCAGCCATACTATGAAACGTCATCTCTCAATCTGTCAATTCCCCCTGAAAGCTTGAGACTTTCTCCTTAAGAAAATTCTTCAGTCCTAGAAAGCTAAAAGGTTGAAAAATCACTTGGCTCTTCTGTATGTCATTTTTTTTCCCCAGGAAAAAAATCCGTAGATTATCAGTTAACTCTAAGTATTATCAGAAAATAATAAAATTATGAAATTTATCATTGCATTATAGTCTTTCCATTAGTGACCTCTCTTAGAAGATGCCAGCTAAAGACTGCTAGATAAATGGATAGATGCAAGATAGATACACATTATGTTAAAAACCTATATGAAGAGGCTGCCACTGTGGTACAGTGGGTAAAGCCACCATCTGTGGCATCAGCATCCTGTATGGGCTCCAGTTCAAGCCCCAGCTGCTCCTCTTCCAATCCAGCTCTCTGCTATGGCCTGGGAAAGCAGTGGAAGATGGCCCAAGTGCTCGGGCCCCTGCACCCACATGACAGACTCAAAAGCAGCTCCTGGCTCCTGGCTTTGAATAGGCCCAGCTCTGGCCATTGTGGTCATCTGGGGGAGTGAACCAGCAGATCAAAGAACTCTAACACTGCCTTTCAAATAAAATTTAAAAAAAATCATGAAAAATATTTAGAGAACAAAAATCACTGTTGGACACACTAATCCTTCATCTCTACCTTTTTCTTCCCTAAGGAAATATTTTGTTTAGTAGTAACTTACAGAATTGGGTCAGCATCTGGCCTAGCAGTTAAGATGCTGGTTGGGACAACTTACAGCTCCCTTCCCAGGGCCTGGTAAGGCTTAGGCTCCACTTTTTGGTAGGTTGAGTTCCTGGCACCAGAGACCTAGATTGAGTTCTGGGCTCCTGACTCTGGACTGGCCCAGCCCTGGCTCTGTAGGCTTTTGAAGAATGATACACTGGATAGTGGATCAATTGAGATCCTCACTCCCTTCCCCTCTTCTTCTCCTCCTCCCTCGTTCTCCCCCTCCCTTCCCCAGCCTTTCAAAATAAATTTAAAAAATCAAAGTTTAAATGTCAAAACAAAACCAAGGTGGCCAGCATTGTGGTGCTCTGGGTTAAGCTGCTGCGTGCTACAAAGCCATCCCCTATGACTGCCAGTTCAAGGCCTAGCTGCTCCACTTCAAATCCAGCTCCCTGCTAATCAGTCTGGGAAAGCAACAGAATGTGTATCAAGTCCTTGGGCCCCTGCCACCCATGTGAGAGACCAAGATGAAGCTCCTGGTTTTCGCCTTGCCTAGCCCCGGCCATTGCCACCATTTGGGAGTGAACCAGAGGATGGAAGCTTCCTCACTTGCTCCTTTTGTCTGTCCTTCTTTCTAACTCTGCCTTTCAACTAAGTCTTTTTTTCAAAAACACAAATACTTTTGGAAATCTAGTGTATATTCCTATGAACACAGTATTATATTAGGAGTAAGTAATATCAACATCAAGTTTAAGCAAACAAAAACAAGATAACAATGGATCTTTACTGACAAATCTATGTCAATCCATAGGTTTATTGCCAAACAAGTCTGCATTACTCTAACATAAGCTCCATTACTGGATGTATGGATCCCCTCCAATGCCCAGTGAAACTCTTAAATTCTGTAAGGATGCTAGAAACCAAAACTTAAAAATGCTCAGTGTGTGCCTTTAACATTTGTTACAAAATCATCTTTATCTTTACACAGAACAAATGATGATACGTGGCACTTTGAGTAGTATCAATTGTGAAAATACTCCCAGAAGTATGGAAATGCACCAAACCTCAGGGTAGCGATAGAGAATGAGTTGGTAAATTTCCACCGCAACACATCCGTCCGTTCACCATTTAGTATGTCCCAAAGACATGCTAGATGCTGTGCCAGGTATAAAATGCCAACCCTGAGTCTAAACTCTGAACTTGAGCTCTGTCCTTTGATGTTTCACCTGAGCATAATTATTTCTGCTATTGAGTTCCACTAAGCCCTTGGAGCTCTGTGGATGCAGGGGGATAAAGTAGAAAGTATTTCCCACTTGATTTTTCATTTCTTTTAACAATAAGCTTTCATAACCATAAAATATTTATGTTTATGAAGAATGTTTGAAGTATAGGAATGGCCTTAAGCCTACAACCTTCCTTTTAACAATTTAAGAGGCACCAGCATCCCAAATGAGCACCAGTTCTAATCCCGGTTGCTCCTCTTCCAGTCCAGCTCTCTGCTTTGGCCTAGGAGTGCAGTAGAAGATGACCCAAGTCCTTGGGCCCCTGCACCCACATGGGAGACCAGGAAGAAGCACCTGGCTCCTGGCTTTGGATCGGCATAGCTCTGGCCACTGCAGCCATTTGGGGAGTGAAGGAAGACCTCTCTCCCTCTTTCCCTCTTTCGCTCCCTCCCTCTCTCTCCCTCCCTCCCTCCCTCCCTCCCTCCCTCTCTCTCTCTCTCCCTCCCTCCCTCCCTCCCTGTCAAATAAATAAATAAACCTTGAAAAAAAAAGAGGGTGAATCTTGCCAGCCCTTAGTTTTTCTAAAATCACTGTGATGCATTGATCTGACTCCTCCATTTAGGGTATAACCTCTTGAAGCTGTTGGGAACCTGGCTACTTAACTTGTGAAGTTCTACCCCACTGCAAATAGATATAAATCCAGCAAGCACTAAAATCCCAGATTTCACATGGAAGTAATGTAAAATGCATATTGCTAAGTGAAAACAACCTATCTGAAAAAGCTATCTAAGATACTGTATTATTCTTAACTACATGACATTCTAGAAAAGGCTAAACTGTTGAGACAGTAAAAAGATCAATGTGGGGGCTCTATAGAAAAATCTCTGTACCTTCTGCTTAACTTTTCTGTGGACTTGAGACTGCTCTGAAACATAACATCTACTTTTTTCCTAAATCCCAACTTACAATTCCAGAACCAAGGAAACTAGAGCACTAGACATGCAAATAAGGGAATTGTCTACTCTGCTTCAGCAGTAAATTCAGAATACGTGATCATGTTGCCTACTTTCCAGGAATTAGAGCCAAGGGGTATGAGCCAGCCAACTTCTTCAAAGGTACTTTAAATGGAGAGTGTGTTCAGCCTGTGCCTTTCCCAAAAGTATCTTGAAACCAAAGGAGGAGTCATGAAAAAAACATAAAAGCTAAATATGTTCACCTGTTTCAGTAGAAGACTCCTTTTTCAACGGCTGCATTTTCTTCATCAGATTTTAAAAATCCAAACTCCAAACCTCCTTTAAAATGCTACAATTATTGAAATAGTGACACTTTGCTTTACGTTATTTTGTACAGATCAACTTAGCCTGTGAGAGACACTGAAATTTTAGTTATGGCCTCAAATGTCAGGTTCATTCCTATAATAGCAATTATTATTTCAAGGACTTTGCTGATTATGCTATTGAGAACTCATCTATCAATTATTTTCTTCCTAATTTATTATTTCATTTTTTTCCTCACTTTCCCCATACCTTCTCTTATTATGCCTGAACTCTCATGATCAGTATAAGGAAAAGATATATATATATATATATAACAACCTGGATTTCAAAGATATAGATTTTTAGGCTTACAGAAATATCAACCACTTAAAGCTTTCTAAACAGCAAAGTCACAGTTCTGTCTTGCAAGGGTAGTGGGGCAATGTTTCCCAGTAGAATATAAGTTTGATCCCTGGAATGGATTGGTAAACAATAAAGGAAAATGAGATTAATATGCTAGTAGTGTTCTCATTATCTCGGTTTGCCAGTATTAGAAGACCTCATGGACCTTAAAGGCAAATGTATTTGAGCTAACATTTAGTTTGGTAAACTTCAATCTCCATTTTGGGGGTGTTATAGGGTGGAGGTTGGTCCTAAACCGTTTTGGCATGCCTCAAAGAGAAGGATTTAAGTTGAGTTCATTATCTCTTTAGTGCAGAAGTCTGGGAAACGAAGAGGCTAGACCAGGGAGACTCAATCCAGCTAGCATTCCTTTTTGTTTTTCAAGCTGCCCTGACAATAATGTGGCAGGGTGAAAAGATCAGGAACACTTTATACACATTGTGCTAATTACTGCAAGTACTTAAAGTTGTAATTAGCTTATTATACTGCAGAGATCCTAACATGGCATGTCTTTCAAAAGAATTTCTCTCCAGATCATTAGTGGGAAAGCTAACAACATCTGCTTCAAATAAAATCAACCAATTAGCACAGGCAACTCCACATAGTTTGCAATCAGAGAATTATATTGTGCCAAGTGCTAATTTCAATGTGAATGCTATCTCCTTCTCATATCCCACGCTTCTCTGCCAGCACAGCTGGTGTTTAACACCACTGACTTCAGCGAAGTCTCCAAAAACTTATGTTAATTTGAAATAACCTAATCAGAAGCGTGCAATACAGACTGAGGTTGATCTCAGCTTAATTAAAACTGACCCTGTCATTTCACTGCCTGTAAAACACCATTATCTCACCATTTATCACTCAACTACCACAAATATTCCATTTATGTGAAAACCCAGGAAGATGGGTTCCAAACCACTAGAGCTATTTTCAAAGTACTGTGAGTGCTGGAGTTTAATGGAAGGAGAGGTCTGCCTATAAGTATGGGGCAACAATAAAGGTAATTCAGCAGACTCAAAATAACTTGTCAGCCCTACCCATGAGGACTGCTTCTGCCCACTTCCGTTGGCTCGAATGGCACATTCAATCCAGAGACTGACAGGCATTAGCAGATGTGAAGGCTTTCATTTTAAAATTAATATCTCACCCAGTACCTTTCAGCAAGCTGAATCGTTCAATCAATAAGCATGACATGGCAGGTGTGATGTGTACAAGGCACTAAATTCTTCTGCCAAAGGTACTAGAAAACATCTGCTCACATGCGTGTGTGTGCATGTCAATGGATGAACTGCTGAGAAAAATGATTGCAAGTGGAATATGTAATATGCTGGTATTCACTGAGATAAAATTAAAAACAAAGTAAGATATTTTTATGGTGCACACATGCCATAAAATATACCTTGTTTAACCTGAATTGTGACCATAATCCTATGTTTTCACATGTACGTGGTCAATTGTCTATCAAATGAAGAAACCATCATTCTGGTTTTCTGCACATTAACCTGGTTTTTTTTTTTTTTTAAGTATCCCCAGGTTCTCCTCCAGGCTTTATTTGATTATTTTTGAAACATCTTAGTCCACAAAATATCCAATGCAATGCTAAAAGCATAGAAAAATTTATCCATGAAATAACCCCAATGATTTCTATCAGGAAGACATTTTTCTTTGTCTACAGATCACAACTCAGCATTTTGCTCATGTTTTTTCTCCACTTGAGCAAGCCTCCTTTTAGCCTTTTCTCCACCCACCTAACCAACCCCAGTCTCACATTTCCATAGCCCACATTGACTTCAACTCTATAGCACTTATTCGCTAGGACAATCCTTTTGATTGGATAGTCACAAACTATCTTGACATGTTTAGTGCATTCTGGCTTTATGACATGGGAGGCATATTCTCCTTCCATTTATAAGGATAGTCTTTCATCTTACGCAAGAAATAAGGGATATGGCATTTTCTACAGACTCTAACGTTGTGCAAGTACAACCTTCAACCAAATTATTCAAGCCCAGTTTTCTAATCTATAAACAAAATTACTAATACTTACTTCAACAAGTTAAAGGATTAAGAGAATTCTAATAGAATAACTGAACCTCAGAGTTTCAAGAGATGTTCATTGAATTGGGCACATGGGAGATGCCCAAATATTTGGTATAAGTTGGAAAAATATATAAGATCATGGGGAAAGAAATGTACAAAACAGGAAGTGGCCATTTTGTCATGTTCCCAAAACTAGGCATGTGCAAACAAGAAAATTGGTTGCATTCAAAACCCTACTTGTAAAAATAGAAAGATATTCAGTTATAAGAGAACAAACAGATACATTTTGACTTGAGTCCATCCAAGTTTGATTACTTCCAGAAGAAAACTCAAACTTTTCAAACCATGACAGTTGTTTGGACAGCATTATTCCACCCATATGATCCCTCTTGGAACATTATAATTTGATTCTGAGATACTGCAATTTCAGATTTCTTTACTCATTATTTCATTTACTCATTCATCAAAAATTCCCTGTATCTTAACTTTGTGACCTTGGCAGATTACTTTGCTTCCTGAAGTTTCTGTCTGCTCCTTTGTAAAATACCAAAAAAACCCAGTATCTACTATTTAGGTTGGTAAATATATTATTAGGAGATTGTCCATGTCAATTGTTCAGCGTTTTGCCTGGCACTTATTAAATGCTTTTACTAAACAGCTACTGCTGACATTCTTGCTATTTTGAGGTCTACTGCTACAAAACAGAGTAACTGATACTTCCTAGAATGATTCTAAGCATTGTTCTCCTTTCAGATATCAGATGTCACCTCTCTGTGGGTCCTCCCCCCAGAATGCATGATTCACCCCACCCTTGATTTTACAGAACTTTATTCATACTTTTATTCCTGCATTTTCATAGTATTTAGTAATCATTTGTTTATAACATTGTTTTCCTGTCAAATTTTTGAGCTATTCAAGAGCAGGAATGTTTGTCTCACTAATCTCTTTGTCCGTAATGTTGATCTAAGATTGCACATAGTAGGAATCTAATAAAAATTTTCTGGCTACTTAAATATTTCCTTTATATTTAGAAACAAACATTCTCTGAACACTCCAGATTGTGAGGATCGTCCCACCACTGCACTGCTAGATCACACGCCTCTTAGCACTGCGGAACTGCTGTCCAGCAACCAGCAACTCTGAGAGCCACACCGCTGGGTATCGGCTCCGCGCTGCCACTGCTGAAGCACCGCACCATGATGCCTTCCCCACTGCTCCTCACCCAACTGAACTTAAACCTCAACCATCCCAAGAGATCAGAAAGCATCAGGGCCATCTGCTTGCAATAGACTTGAGGAAAAATAAAGGCTTAGAAGGAAGAAGATGGCATGCTAGTGTGACTCAATTTAGGCCAGGTCTGCTCAGGAGCCAACCCTGAGATTTGAACGGTGCCCTTCTCCTCTCAGATTATCTCCATGTCCAAATCCCTGAAACTCGTCAGTGTTACTTCACTCAGTGAAACGATCTTTGCAAGCATAATTATGGATCTTGGGATCATCATGGATTACCTGGGAGGTCCCTAACTGTGATGACAGGTGTCATTATAAGGTGGAGAGAAGAAGTCTCAACAAAGAGATGAGGGTGTGAAGGTAGAGGAAGAGATTGAGTGATGCAGCTACAACCTAATGCCAAGAGCCACCAGCTGAGTGAGACCAGGAATAGCCTCCTATGGAGCCTTCAGAAGGAACATGGCCGTGCTCACACTTTGTTTTCACACTTCCGACCTCCACAAGTGTAAGAGAACAAATTTCTCTTATTTTAAGCACATATGTATGTATACATATTAAGACTTAACCATTACAGGCATTATTCTGAAACACTAGTCTCCTGAAGTTCAGAATACTAATCGTAGAAATTCCTGACCCTTAAATATAACAAAGGTGTTGATTTTAAACTTAAGACATGCCTGAAGCTGTTTCCTGGACTATCATGCTTCCATAACAGAGCGCCCTCTGCGGACCCAATGAATTCAGTCAGAGGGATCCTGTTAATGTTTTCTGTGTCTGTTACCACCAGAGCATTAAATAGGGGACTTTGCTGCCTGACAACTACTTTACCAAAAAACTCCCAGGTTCGGTAAGGCTAACTGCCATAGGGCAAGATTACACCGACAACATGGAGACGTTAATATGTAGACACGAATAGTTTCATCTTTGTTTTAACTAATAGTCAATCCTGTATTATTTTTACTGTTACTATTACTAAGGTTACCTTGGAAATCTGTTTCATTGTAGACTCCAAATCAGAAGCTAAGAATTTGCAAATAATCCCTTAAACAGGGTATAAAGTTCTCAAAGGATAACTCTCATCATTTCTCAGAGATTTCAGATAGGAATTACAACTACAGTTAGAATCAACGAACTTTTTAAGTTTTATCCATTGAAACACCATTCATCTAGAACAAACTCAAACAGCTTACTATTTTAAAAACTCTAATTTTGGTTCATATTACCCTGAGATCTTTGATTCAAGGGTGAATTTGTACTTTTTATTTTAGGACTAAACATACTTTATCTTCTAATAATGTCAACATCATAAAAATGTATAAGATTAACTGTGTGGTGACCATTCTGCCTTTTCCAGGATTATCCCACTTTCACATTTTCTATTGTTACAAATGTGGATATGTATTTGACAAACCATGTATGTCAATTCAGAATAGACAAAAAATGTTGGCTTCCATACAAGTATTTAATTGTGAGTTCTCAGTTAAACAGAATGTGCAATGAGCCTGAAACCTCATTCCAGGTCACTGAGATGATGCTTCCAAACTTCAGTATCTGATTTACACTTTAATATGAGCATCTGCGCATCACCTGTGTGACACTTTGTGTGTAGATTTTCCAAACAAAGAAAGGGAATTCCCAAGAATGGACTTAGGCCACGTTTGCTTCAGCACATATTGGTCATGGCAGAAATTCCCTTATTATCCTTTTCTTGGTTTTATTAACACTCTTCTCTTCTACATCTCTCACTGCACGGTAAACCTTCTTACTGCCCATCTTATAACAACTTTCAATCCAAAAAGCTCAGACAATGGATGATGTTTACTTGCTGTTTGCAAACAACAGAATCCACAGCCTTGCCAGCAGATGCCCTTGATTCACTGTGAATGAGGAAGGGAATTATAGGAAATCAGTGTGCATTGTGTGTCCAGCTGAGATGGATGCTGGCAGAACAGACTCCAGGCAAAATTTACGAGCACAACAGTCTATCTTCTGGGCCTTTCCAACTCTAGGGCATCTCTTTGAGTCTGACCATCTCCTTTACAGCACTTCTAAAGTATGTCCACCTCCAGACTTAAAAATTATCTTTCATTTTCTGAAGACCTGCTAGTTCATCCGATAGAATTAATTGAGACTGATGGCTAAGGTCATGCTTTCCAGAAAATGCTATTCTTCAATACATAATATCTGCAGATTCAATATCCTAACTTAAATCAATAGATTTATAAAACAACAATCCCTGTATCAATCAGGTCTGTAAAGAAGCATTTATCAAGAAGTGTGGAAGGTTTGAGATATGACCTACTTACATACTGGCAAATTAGCCTTCCACATAGATACCAGCAAATGACAGTGAATACTGGGTCCATGACAAAATATTTTACTATTCATAGCACATCCAGCAACATTAATATCATGTTTATGCCTTCCTTTACAGCACATGTCCCATAAGGTGACACAGAGGGACCCAACGGATGTTTCAATGGGTGTGCAAGCTTACAGAATCTGAATCTTCCACAATGGCCTGTCAGTGTGTATTCTCTTTGTCCCACCAAGACAGATCATTTTTTATCATACTAGACACTAAGACAAACTCAACACTGCCCCAACTCGAGTCATATACACACCTGTCAGTCACTGGCATTACTTCCTTGCTTGTTTCCTACACAAACATATTCCTGTCTGTTTGCTTTGTAGTTCTACCATCCTACCAACTTCTCCCTCGTCCTATGTTATTTGCATCACTGCAATTCTCCAGGTCATATACTGTCTCTAACATACACAAAATGATTTAAAACAACATGGCAGTGGCAGTGTATAATTAATGTCTAAAACCTCGTAGTACTAAATCTTGCTTCTATAAGCATCTATTTTTCCTCCTTAACTAGACTGTACTCTTTCAAGGACGACATAGAATATCTTTTCACACCACCTGGCACAGACCTAGACAAACCATAGATACACATATGGGAGACAAAATCTCTCCTTAAAAGAACTAATGACCAGCAAACATCATCACACAAGACAAACTTCACTTACAATGTATCGATACACTGCAGAACCAGCTTACAGATGGAATCTGACTTGTTACTTTAAAAATGATACATAAGAAATCTTTTAAAAACTTATCAAAAATTTTACAAATACATATCTTCCAATGAATCTTCCAGGTGAATCATGTAGGTGTTTATATGTCTGAGGACATGATGCCATTGTAATAGATAGTATCCTCTGTACAGGTATCCAGCCCTTAAGAAAAACAAGAAGCAGGAGAGCATAGGGCTACGTGGCTGGAGGCACAATGATGTTAAGTTTTTGTGGCATATCAGGTGTCTGAATTTCAATTATGGCTAAGATTTATAGGATATTCTATGGTCTGGATGCAAATTTTCAATTTTCTTATGTGCTAGAAAAAACAGTCTCAGGAAATACATTAGACTTCCGCCCTATACAATATTGACAAATATTTCAAAAATCGTTAATGTTTCTTGGGATTGTAGCTCTGCTATCGATTCTTTGAAAATACATGTATCAACAAAAAGGGTCCATTTGAGGAATGATACAGTAACAGGTTAAGCAGGATACATAGACTGGACATCTGTGGTTCTTTCATGCGTCACAGAAACACTAATCCACTCCCTCAATGCTTTCAACATCTTCTTCATAGTCTTCCTACTTCATTCTCCACTCATCTCTGTTTCCTTCGTTTTCATATTATTTAACTACTATACCCCCTGACCTCAGAACCTGGTCTCCCAACCTTTAAACATCTTCAGCCTCATTGCTCTGCATTCAACTCCCAGACATGGCCACGGCATAGACATGGGCATCACTTGGAGTTCTGCTTCTATTCTCTGATGCCAGGTCTGTTTACTACCTTCTCTAGGCAGATTTTCTTCTTCAACCTGTTATATCCTTCTATTACTACTCATTTCCTTGTCCATTACTACTTCAGTCTGTAAGGTATTTCAAACATCCAATAAAAAGTAGCTTCATTCTGGTGACATTTGGTGCCATAAAATGTTTACATGATATGTATTAAAATCTAGATTTTCTCACTCTAAAACACCTCTCATCTCTCATTTACAGATATGTGTAACAATTTACAAATTCTTTTTTTTGACAGGCAGAGTGAGCAGTGAGAGATTGAGAGAGATTGAGAGAGAGAGAGAGAGAGAGAGAGAGAGAGAAAGGTCTTCCTTTTTCCATTGGTTCAACCCCCTAGTGGCCACTGTGGCCCGCGCACCCCGCTGATCCAAAGCCAGGAGCCAGATCCTTCTCCTGGTCTCCCCTGCTGGTGCAGGGCCAAAGGACTTGGGCCATCCTCTACTGCACTCCTGGGCCACAACAGAGAGCTGGACTGGAAGAGGGGCAACCAGGACAGAAATCGACGCCCCAACCGGGACTAGAACCCAGTGTGCCAGCGCCGCAGGTGGAGGATTAGCCTAGCGAGCCGCGGCGCTGGCCAACCAAATTCTTTTATAGTTATATTTAAGAATACTCACTTTGGGCAGGAGACCCAGGAGAAGCACCTGGCTCCTGCCTTCGGATCAGCGCGGTGCACCAGCCGCAGCATGCCGGCCGCAGCGACCATTGGGGGATGAAGCAAAGGAAAAGGAAGACCTTTCTCTCTGTCTCTCTTTCTCTCACTGTCCACTCTGCCTGTCATAAAAAATACTCATTTTGCTTAAGAAATATGAACAGCAAATAAACACATGAGAAGATGCTCAATGTCATCAAATTAAAGCCTCAATGAGACACCACGACATGCCAATTAAAATGACAATAGCAAGTGCAGATCAAACAACTAAAATTCTCATTAGTGTATGTACAAGTAGCATATATCTGATCTGGAAAACAGATTGGCAATTTCTTATAATGTGAAACAGGGTTACCATGTGACCTAATACTTTTAGATATTTACCCCAGACAAGCGAAAATATGTTCACACAAAAGTATGCATATAAATATTAATATCTTTATTCATAATGCCAAAATGGAAACAAGCCAAGTGACTCTCACCTAGAATATGGGTATACAAACAGTGGTACAGCTATACAAAGGAGAACTACTCAGCAGTATAAGAGAATGAACTGATGAATACACCAAATTGAAGAACCTCAAATGCACTTTGCTGAGTAAAAGAATTAGACCATAAGGCATCCTACTATATGATCAGACTGATGTAACACTCTGGAAAAAGCAAAATGATAGGAATGGAGAACAGATAAGTCATTTCAAGAGTCATTTCAATGTAACTGTTCTGTATATTGACTGTGGTAGTAGACATGACATATATATATATGTATACATATATATATATATATATCTGTTAACACTCATATGGCCATTGTAATTTAGAAGAATAAATTTTACCATGTACAAATTTAAAAATTAACTATTTTAAGACTACAAAGTGAGGCTGAGGATATAGAGCAAGGGAATATTTATACAATCATCCTGGGGGTATAAATTGGTAAGACCACTTTGTAAAACAGGTGGGCATCATCTTAGAGAGCTGAATTTGGACCTGTATTATGATGTGGCAGTCTCACCCCAAGAGAAACCTGTGCATGTCCACCAGGAAACAGTCAGTCAGTTAGAAACAGATACTCCTAACAGGACATATAAGGACAAAAATCTAGAAGCAGCTCAAGTTGCCACTGGCAGGAAAACAGGTAAGTATCCTGGGAAACTCTGGGGAGCTAATGTTCAGTTCAGGAGAACTGGTAGCAGGTTGTTCACCCTGCATGACATCTACAGTGTTTTGTGCTGGCCAGCTCTTGATCCTACAAAGTTCTCACGAACTCTGTGAGCTCGAATTCCTCCAGCAAATTTCCTTTTTCTCTTATGATGGCCTGGCCTGGTTTACGTTTCTTGCAACCAAGAACTCTAAGAGGTTCAAAGCCCAATCCAAACTTAACATCTCCCTTCAACACATGCAGACCCATCACCTTCCAAGTCATTAACACCCAAACCCGGCATCACTTTAACAACTTCGTCTGCCTTACCGCCCTGTCATTTTTACCTCTTCAACATGTCACACACTTGTCTGAAATAAGCGCATACCTCTGTGAAATCACAGCAGCCGACAAACCTGTTTAAATCCTGCTCATCCTTGAGAACTAGCTCATAGTCAGCACTTGTCTTTCACTACATCTCTCATGCCTAGCCAGATATAATCAACCCCCATTCTAAACTTCTATAGCACAATTTCCTCCTTTTCCCGCCCTCATTAATGCATTCGATTAATGCTCCTTGGGTACATACTACATGTCAGGAATTGTTCTTGGGGCTGAAAATAGGGCAATAAACAAAACAGATACAAGTCTTTGCCTGGTGGGCAGACGATGAACAAAATAAGCAAAATGTATAGAAGTTGGAGAGTGGGAGCCGGTGTTGTGGTGTAGTGGGTAAAGCTGCCACCTTTGATGCTGGCATCCGATATGGGCACCAGTTCATGTCCTGGCTGCTCTACTTCTAATCCAGCCCCCTGCTAATGCACCTGAGAAAGCAGAAGATGGCACAAATGTTTGGGTCCATTCCACCCATGTGGCTGACCTGGAACAAGCTCCTGGCTTTGGCCTGGCCCAGCCCCTGTTGTTACAGCCATCTAGAGAATGAAACAGAGGAAGCTCGCTCTGTCTCTGCATGTCTATCTGTTACAGCTTCACTCTGTATAACTCTTTCAAATAAACAACTATCTTGCCAAAAAAAGAAGTTAGAGAGTACTAAGTGCTAAGGAGGAACAATTAAATATAGAAAACGCCAGCAAATGTCGCGGAGTATGCCATTTCTGGTAAGATGGACATAGAAAGCTACAAAGAAAAGGTGACATTTAAGAAAAGACCAGGAGCAAGTGAGAGAACAGACCAAGTGGCTATTTTGGGGAAGGTTGCTCAAGGCACAGGGAACAGGCTGGTTCTTCTGTGAAAGAAACGAGGCCAAGTGAGCAAGGGACAGAGCAGTAAGAATCGAAGTAAGAGAGGTAATGAGGCACCTGATGAAGGACCTTGAATTTTCTGGTTTAGACTGCAAACCATGCAAGTCTTCTGTAAACATGATGGCACTTTCAGCAGGCTCATTCTAGGTCAAGAATAGACTGTGGGATTCAGGGAACAAGGAGGGAGACAAGAGGCTGTTATCCTATGGCGAGATGTTGGCGGAAACAGCATAGATTGCAAATCTCCCCAAGATTGTCCCCAACATAAAAAGAGCAGCTACAGTGACAAATGAAAAAAAGTACAATGTCACTAACAAATGAGTAATGAATCCCCATGAACCCCAATACAGGTTAGATGCTAGGGGACTAGGAGAGCAGAAGCTCAAAGGAAAGGGAGAGGCGACAAAGGGATTTCTGTTGGTCGTAAGAGCTAGGGAACCCAGAAATTGCCATCATGTCACCACCATTTAAAGGAATGCCTTGGGGAAATAGGGGTCAACATGAAAAAAAGTAGCTGAGACAGAAGGAGGCTTCTGAGCCTACCTCTTGGGGTCAATGCAGGAGGGAAGTCGGGAGGCCTCAGTGGCTGAACAACCTGGTCCACAGGCCCTCTCAGAAAGTCAGGGGGCCCACACTGAGGACATAACCCAGGCTAGAAACTCCAGAGGCTTTTTGGAAAAAAGGAAACAAACAGTCCATCCAGATTCAAGGGCTGGTGGCAGAAGAAGGCAATGAAGGCAAATTTCAGGACGACCTGCAGAAACAGCTATACCAACACCATGTGTTTTAATACTTCAAAGTAGCTCTAGAAGACAGAGCCTGCAGGTCTTGAAGCCTGGAAAATTATCCTGGTCCAACCCTTGAGAACCTCCTTGTAAAAGTAGATGTACACAAGGGGGCCGGCGCT
The DNA here is from genome assembly GCA_949820135.1 of Sylvilagus floridanus. NCBI lineage: Eukaryota > Metazoa > Chordata > Mammalia > Lagomorpha > Leporidae > Sylvilagus > Sylvilagus floridanus. The sequence goes on from OX463223.1 coordinate 119,568,712, forward strand.
GTGGTGCAGTGGGTTAAAGCCTTGGTCTGAAGCGCCAGCATCCCACATGGACGCCGGTTCTAGTCCTGGCTGCTCCTCTTCTGTTCTATCTCTCTACTATGTCCTGGGAAAGCAGTGAAGGGTGGCCCAAGTCCTTAGGCCCCTGCACCCATGTGGGAGACTTGGAGGAAGCTCCTGGCTCCTGGCTTCAGACTGGTGCAGTTCCAGCCATTGCGGCCATCTGGGGAGTGAACCAGCGGATAGAGGACCTCTCTCTACCTCTCTCTCCCTCTCTCTCTTTCAAATAAATAAAAAAACTTTTTTTTAAAAAAAAAAAAAAGGTCATGTACACTTACCTTAAACTGGAGTAGCACCAAAGGAAGGTTTTCTCTTTGATATGCAAAAATCATGGATTTTAAAGGTTTTTCTCTTTTTCATAGGAGTAGTACTGACAAGATAGCATGCAATTATTCTATGCTCTGGCAATGTAAATACTTTACAAAATTGAAGTAAGAGAGACAGATTGGGAGCTGGCTTTGTGGCTTATCAGGTAAAGCCATTGCCTACCACACCAGTGTCCCATATGGGCACCAGTTCATGTCCCACCTGTTTCACTTTTGATTCAGCTCCCCATTAATGGCCTGGAAAAAGCAGTGGAAGATGGCCCAGGTACTTGGGTCCCTGCACCCACGTGGGAGACCTGAAGAAGCACCTGGCTCCTGGCTTTGGCCTGGCCCAACCCCAGCTGTTGTGGCCATCTGGGAAGTGAACCAGCAGATGGAAAATCTCTCTCTCTTCCTCCTTCCCTCTCTGTAACTCTGATTTTCAAATAAATAAATCTTTAAAAAAAAAAAAAGGAGAGAGATAGAGACTGTAAGAAAATGAGCATAGGCTTACAGGTTGCCTTATAAAGGTAAAAGGAAATTATGGAAGAACAGAGATTCTGAGATGGATGGGGAGGCAAGAAGTTCACTAGCTAAATTAATACTGCCCATGGACGATAACCAGTGAATGTTAACCAAAAATCTTTGTGCCTCCAGGATACAGAGGCAGGAAACCATTTGCACTAGGACACTAAGTTTTTGCAAGAACACTAAGGACAACTTCAGAACCCCAAGTGACACTCCAAGCTAATGGGTAACATTCACAAACCTAGAAAAAGCATACTTGGTTCATTAAAGAGCTTACCCTGCAGTCACGATGAATCAGAAACCAAATGTTCACTATTTGGGAAGCAAAAGTCAAGTTACTTAAAAAAGCATATGGAGGTGTGACAGGATCAGCTCCTCCCTAACCTACTAGGACTATTAAGCTAAATTTTTCCAGAGGCAGACAGAAGTCAGTGTCTACTTAGAGGTACAAGATGTGTCAACAGGTGCAGTGAAAAGTAGGGTAAGTAGGAATATACAGGGGCTTGAAATCAAACAGACTGGATTGGAATTCTAGTTTTACCAGTAATGAGTTATCTGGGATACTGGATATAGCTGAATCCTCCCCCTCCCAAAATTGATTCATTAAAATCACCGAGATAAACACTGTAATCATCTTTTGCAGATGAAGACTAACAGTACCCTACTTCTTGTTCTGTCTACAAAACTTAACTAGTTCTCACTCTCTAGGAATTATTAAAATTTCACTTCATGTATCAAGGTAATACTTTCTATTAAGGATATTTTAACAGCTTTGTAGTTTCTGGTTTACTGTTTATTTTTTGTTTTTGTTTTGTTTTTTGTTTTTTGTTTTTTTTTTTTTTTTACAGACCATTAAGCAGTTGTTCCATTTGTGGTTCAAAGTGCCTTTGCTTTGCTTTTCCTGTGCCATATTGGTTTGTAAACCAGGTGGCAAAACTCCCAGATAAAAGATCCTTCATCAATGCAAGACATTAGTATTCTATCTTTTTAGAAGAAGAGCTTACTCTCTAGGCATATGGAATTGAATCTAATTAAGGGCATTTGCATCATTTAATTCTAGGAAAAGCAAGACTGTCATTCTGTCATATTAATTTTACTTCTGTCATGTTAATGTTTACTGGCTGGCTGCATCTAAAAAGCTAGTACGGGATGGGTGTAAGGCCTAGCACTTAAGACACAGATTAGGATATTGCATTTCACAGCAGAGTACCTGAGTTTGATATCTCACTTCGGCTCCGATTTCAGTTTTCTGCTATTTAACATCCTGGGAGGCAAGGTTGATGACTTAAGTAGTTGAGTTTCTGCCACCCAGATGGGAGACCAGGATTGAGTTCCTGAGTCTTGACTCTGGCCCCATCCTAGCCCTAACTAGTCTGGGCAATTGGGAAGTGAATCAGGAATAGGAGTGCACACTTGCACTCAAGCGCTCTCTCTACATATTATACACACACACACACACACACACACAGAGAGAGAGAGAGAGAGAGAGAGAGAGAGAGAGTGTGTCAGTCCCCTTTTCAAATAAAAATTGAAAATTCAATAATAATCAGGATGCCTGGCCATGCAGAAGAGCAGTAAAGACGACAATGGAGCCAGGATCATCATCCAGTTCACATGTCCCGGCAACCTGAGCGTTTCCCTGCAAAAACTCTAGTGTTGACACAGCCACAATCGTCAAAGAGCACAGTTTTCCACAATGTGTTACAATTCCAGGAGACCAAAAAAACCACATTCAGTGGACTAATACAAAAAAGAGGCTGATTACAAAAAATCAGAAATAAAGCGACTCTTTTCTGGCTAAAACGTGAAGGAGAATCCCAGGACTGCCAGATGGCAGATAACCAGTACATCAAGCTTGGAAGAGGTAGCTGTGTGGAAACATTATATTTACAGGGGCTGGATAATCTCCCCCAAATAGGCCAAACGATCCCACATCACGTTTTTTCACTGCTTAGAAACGCTCTCATTGACTTTAGTGCTAAAACCAAGATCCTCAGTAGGACTTACACCAAGGATTTCAAATGCTGCCTTGATGTTAGACGATAACCAACAACTGGCTAGGCCTCTGTGTCAAGTCACAGGAAGTGGTGGGGATCATGATGAATGGCAGGGCACAAGGCTCCTAACACAGACATAGCCTCCCTCAAGCTCTACGTATCATTAGGACAGTATTACTAGAACCTCAGACTATTCAAGTCAATACATACAACTGGATTTTAAAATGTGATTTTGGAATACTTCAAACTTCAAATCCTATGTAAACCAATATTCTGCAGAACAAACAAAACCTAATCTAGGGGCCGGCACTGAGGCGCAGTGGGTTAAAGCCCTGGCCTAAAGCGCCGGCATCTCATTTGCACGCCGGTTCTAGTCCCAGCTGCTCCTCTTTCGATCCAGCTCTATGCTGTGGCCTGGGAAAGCAGTAGAAGATGGCCCACCCTGCACCCATGTGGGAGACCCGGAGGAAGCTCCTGGCTCTTGGCTTCAGACTGGCGCAGCTCTGGCCATTGCAGGCAACTGGGGAGTGAACCATCTGATGGAAGACCTCTCTATCTTTACCTCTAACTCTGTCTTACAAATAAATAAAATAAAACTTTAAAAAAAAAAGCTCATGTAGGCCACAGGCTACAGTTTTGCAACTTCTGTACATACCCAGAACAAGAGAGAGAGAATTCCAGAGTGCTCACAAAAGTTCACAGAAAATGAAATTTTTGAAGTTTATTTTGGTAGCAAAAAACTTGAAATGCATGCATATGAAGGGTGTTCAAAAAGTACATGGAATTGTATATTATGAAAAGTCTTTGTATGGATTTCAAAAATTTTGCATCAAAATAAAGTTAATTCCATTTCTACAAATTGTGTGGGTTTCTGTGCATAGTCACATATCATATATGTATATACATAATAGATAACTGACAAAGGAAATCTTCAAATCAAAACAAGAATATATAACCAGGACAGTTTGCATCATCCAGCAATTGCATATTTTTGATCATGTAGACAGAGGCTGAGCTGAATAATCACTAGGCATTTATCATATAAACAAAGCTTTATTTCACAAATTTATGCTATCAACAAGAAAATTTTTAGCTTCCTAAAATTAATTGAATCATAAGACTTTTGAATATTAACAGTCACAAAAGCTTCATTAACACATATAGTAGATGGCTATTTCTGTTCCATGTCTACAATACCTCAATATTCTTTTAAAAATTTCTTTCATTGGGGGCTGGCGCCATGGTAAAATAGGCTAATCCTCTGCCTGTGGCACAGGCATCCCACATGAGTGCTGGTTCTAGTCCTGGCTGCCCCTCTTCCAGCTCTCTGCTATGGTCTGGGAAAGCAGCAGCATATGGCCCAAGTGCTTGGGCCACTGCACCCGCATGGGAGACCCGGAAGAAGCTCCTGACTTCGGATAGGTGCAGCTCCAGCCGTTGCAGCCATTTGGGGAGTGAACCAGCAGAAGGAAGACCTTTCTCTCTGTCTCTCCCTCTAACTCTGCCTGTCAAATGAATAAATAAAATCTTTTTTTAAAAAAAAATTTATTTATTTCATTAATTTGAAAGGCAGAGAAGCAGACGAAGATCTCCCATCTGCTGGTTCACTCCCCAAATGCCTGCAACAGTTGAGGCTGGGAGAGGCTTTGATGCCAGGAGTCTGGAACTCAATCAGTGTATCCCACACAGGTGGCAAGAACTCAGCCACTGGAGCCATCACCCACCACCTCCCATGGTGCACATTAACAGGAAGTTGTAATGGAGCCAACAGCCAGGACTCCAACTCAGGCTCTCCAATACAGGATGCAGGCATCACCAATAGGAGGCTTAACCACTGCACCAATGCCCACTCCAATCTCAGCATTCTTTTAACAACAAAACAGAAGTAATTCAAAGCTATCATTTTTTAAAATATTTATTTCAAAGTTGGAATTACACAGAGAGAGAAGGAGAGGCAGAGGCAGAGAAAGGTCTTCCATCCACTGGTTTACTCATCAACTGGACACAATGGCCAGAGTTATGTCGATCCAAAGCCAGGAGCCAGGAGCTTCTTCTGGGTCTCCCACATGGGTGCAGGGGCCTAAGGGCTTGGGCCATCTTCTACTGCCTTCCCAGGCCACAGCAGAGAGCTGGATCAGAAGTGGAGCAGCCGGGACTTGGACCGGCACCCATATGGGATGTCGGTACGGCAGTTGGCAGCTTTACCCATTACGCCACAGCGCCAGCTCCCAAAGCTATCATTTTCATAGCCCCAGAAATTAGTTCACCATAGAGACTTTCAGCAAACTACTATTGTACTAGTCTCAATTTATACTTACACTTAAAATCATTCCAGGTTACTTTGTTTTTGCATCTGAAGATAGGGAAAATGTGATTGATTTTCATAAAAGTTATTAGTGTATTCATTCATGAATTCTGATATGCAAGGTAGGACCTTTCTTTTTCACATAATACAAAATGTCTGAGCAATGGCAACATCTATATAAGAAATATCTTCTCACAGATTGAAATCTTCAAACACTCAAGTTATCTGAATGTCTTAAGATACAGCATACATGGGGCTCGTATTGTGGCACAGCAGGTGAAGCCAGCACCTCTGAAGAAGGCATCCCCTTTGAGTGCTGGTCCATGCGCCATTTGCAATTCAGCTCCCTGCTAACTGCCTGGGAAAAGCAGTGGATGGCTCAAGCACTTGGGCCCCTGCTTCCCATGTGGGAGCCCTGCATGAAGTTCCTGGTTCTGGCTGTTGTAGCTATCTGGGAGAGTGAACCAGCAGATCAAAGATTTTCTCTGTGTCTCTCCCTCTCTCATTTTAAGTGTCTCAAAAACCAGTAAGTAAATGTCTAAATAAGAACTACTGTACTTTTAAGCATCTTATTTCTTTAGTTACATTTCATGCAATAAAACTTAATAAAACAAATGGAATAATTCAACTCATCATCTCCATTAAGATAATGTACATATCTACCGAAAGTTTAACAATAAATCAATTCTCCCAAAAGTAAGGGCTCGTATCATTCCCTCATGAATGAATTTTTCATAACTGGGTCATTGCATAATTAACTATTGGACTGAGTAAGCCATTTAATAGATTATGCAGCTACAGGCACTAAAGCACGAAGAACACACTGCTGACTTTAAAAACACTTGCTTCTTGTGTCTTACCTCACAACTGCAGAAAAAATACTGGAGTGGCTTGTGATTCCTGACTGTAAGTCTTATACTTTAGCTTTATAATCTCTGGCGCTTACAAATACAACAGGAGAAGTACTTGCCTAAACAGAAACCCTGGGCTAGATAGTAGTCGTCTCCAGGATGATCCAAGTACTTATATGTGGCTATCATGAAAAATGTCAGAGCTCGCCTAGGTCACCCACTGTCTAGAATGATGAGTGCTGTGCCTTCCAATTCAGACACAGCTGTAAGGACACCAACAGGTGTACATTTATTTTGTATCTATTGTTGTCTAATGGGGGCAAAAATGATTACTGAGCATCTGCCAACTGGATAAAATGCTACAATTATCCTAACCGTGTAATATCTATCTAGCCTTTTAACAGGGGTGTAAGTAGAATATGCCAAGGGAAAAGTAGCTTAAAGATCACAGCAGTTTTAGAATATATTTCATTATTTTGCAATTCTTCTTGGAAATAATAAAAAAGGGGAAAGTATTTTTCTTCTTTTGCCAAACTTGAAATACTAAGATAGGTATTTGTTTGATTTTTAAAAATCATTGCTCCAAACCATTACTGTCTCATCCCATTGGTCCTGAAGATTACAAATGCTTCAAAGTTAAATTTCTAGGAGATTTTTATAGTCAGTTATCATATTCCTAAAAGTGCTTACTATTATAGATCTATGCATTCCAATCTTGGTGCTAAAATATACATAAAATTTACCATTATAATCATTTTTAACGTCTCTACTTAGTTGAAATGCAGAACACAGAGGTAGAAACAGGCAGAGAGAGAAAGATCTTCTATCTGCTGACCCACTTTCTGTGTAGTCACCACTGTCTTTTTTCCCACGTGGTGGCAGGGGCCCCAACACTTGGGCCATCTTCCATCGCCTTTACAGACAGATTAACAGGGAGCTGGATTGGAAGCAGAGTGACTTGGACTTGAACCAGCACTCCAATATGGGACGCTGGTGTCTCAAGGGGGAGCTTAACCGGCTGTGTCACAATGCTTGCCCTCCCCCCACCACCAACCCCGCACACTTCATAGTTTTAAAATGAGAAGGTGTGACACTCCCACTTGTGCTGGTCTTCAAGATTGTTTTGGCTGAGATTGCTCTATCTTACATATGAATTTCAAGATGAGTTTTTCTATTTCTACAAAAACAATCATTGGAGTTTTATTTATTTATATTACAGGAAGAGTTGTAGACAGAGAGAGACAGAGAGAAAGGTCTTCCTTCCATTGGTTCACCCCCCTAAATGGCCACCACGGCTGGCACTGTGCCGATCTGAAGCCAGGAGCCAGGTGCTCCTCCTGGTCTCTCATGCGGGTGCAGGGCCCAAGCACTTGGGCCATCCTCCACTGACCTCCCGGGCCACAGCAGAGAGCTGGACTGGAAGAGGAGCAACCGGGACAGAATCCAGCGCTATATGGGATGCCGGCACCACAGGCAGAGGATTACCAAAGTGAGCCATGGCGCTGGCCCCTCAGCAATGTTTTACAGTGATCATAGTACAAGTCTTTTATTGCCTTGGTTAAGCTATCTTCTAAATAATTTAATCTTATTGTTGTTATAAATAGAATTTTTATAATTTTCTTTCATATTGTCAGTAGATAGAAATGCCACTGACATTTTGTGTTAGCTATGTATCCTGCCACTCTGCTGAATTCACCTATGAGTTCTAACTATTTGCTTGTTGAATCTCTGTAGTTTTCTATACATAAGACAACACTATCTACAAACACAGATGATTGGACGTCTTTCTTACCACCTTGAATGTTTTTATTTCACTTCTTGCCCAATTGCTCTGGCTAGAATTTTCAGTACTACATTGAATAGAAGTAGTGAATAAAACAAGGATCTGTTCTTCCTGATTTCAGAGAAAAATCTTTCAGTCTTTCACGACTGATTATGTCTAGCAGTAAGTTCTGCATACATGGCTTTTATCATGCTGAAGTATTTCTTTTCCTAGTTTTCTGAGTGTCTTTTTTTTTTACTATTTATTTATTTGAAAGGCAGAGTTACAGAGGGAGGGAGTGGGGAGGAGGGAGGGGGAGGGGAGAAAGGGGGAGGGGAAACAGTGAGAGAGGGAGAGAGCAAGGTATCAATCTTCTACCTGCTGGTTCACTCCTCAAGTGGACACAACGGTAGGGCTGAAGCCAGGAGTCAGGAGCTTCTTCTGGGTCTCCCATGTGGGTACAGGGGCCCAAGGACTTGGGTCCTCTTTTACTGCTTTCTCAGGTGCATTAGCAGGGAACTGGATGTGAAATAGAACAGCTAGGTCTCGAACGGGTGCCCTATGGGATGTCAGTGTAGCCGGCAGTGGCTTCACCCACAATGCCATGATGACGGGCCTAATAACTCACTTTTCTTACACATGTTGTTAGCACTTTTGTAAAAAAAAAAAATCAGTTTGCTGTATATGTACAGACTTACAGGGTCTCTATTCTGTTTCGTTAATCTAGATGTCTGTTTTTATGCCAACATTATATTTTAAATAAACATGTATGGAAATTTTTTCCTATATGGAAGTCATGCCAGCCTAAATTGGGCTGAGCAAACAGAAAACCTAAGAAAATTAAATATAAACTTTACTTTGGAATATATACACAAGAATGGTCATTTCCAAAATGCAGAATCAAGTTTTCAATGTGGGTGCTTATTACAATACAGATTCCTGAGTTTTATCCCAGAATTCTACTCAAAATCTCTAACGTCAGTCTAGTCTGGGAAATCTGAAGCTATAACTCAGCTTCAGCTTGGTCCTAGTCCCCATCCATCTCAGGAACCCTGGAGGGAATTCATTTGTTTAAGAGCTGCTGTTTTCCTCCAAATACAGTGCTGTACTATCACACCAGAGGCTGTACTTGTCAAGCAGCATTAGCAGAGGCAATGTCAAAGGAAAATAGATATGAAAACAGATGTTCTGAGCACATCACACTAGATAACTCATCACACTATGTTAGAAAAGTGATTTTTGCACACTTTTTCTTTGACTCCTTTAAAACAGTTGTTTCAGTATTTGGCAATATTTCCTGTAGGCATTTATAGCATTTTGGATTCTTTATCAATATTATTTGATCAATTGCCCTCGGAGAGAATAAAGTACCGTGATTGGATACTAGTAGAGCATTCTACAACTGTTTTCTGAGATATCTACTGCCACAGACAGGGCTTCCAAATGCTCATCGGCTCATCTGCTGCCAGAACTACTCAGGCAGAAGAAAAGGCTGAGCTTCCCCATTTCTCCTTGCTGCCATTTCACAGTCTTTCAAACTCTTATGTTTGCATGTGCCCTGAAAGAAAACTAATGAATTTATCTCCTCTACTGACAGCGATCTGAGCTGAACACTGGCAGCAATGATGCAATCGGCATTTGACTGATCATGCTCACACTTCTGCACCTGTGTCATTGCCAGCGGGAGTGAGGCAGTCTAATACAACACCTTGCTCCTCGACATCCCCAGGGATGGGAGAGTGTACGCATCAAGTAAAAGCAATTCATAAAGCAAATTATTTTTATTAGCAATATATACACACTTTAGACAAATCATGACCTAACATGTTGTATCTTACTGTAACGTTTAAACAACATCATATAAAAACTATGCTTAACTGTTCATCATACTGAAAAAATCTTTCAGGGTTCTGGAGATTCTCTTCTCCCAGCCAGCAACAAGGTAACCAGTGGCTTTAAGGCCAGAGAAGATAGAACACCAATGTTTATCTGCTTGCTTCTCACGAGTTAACCAGTGGCCTTAAGCCAAGCCTGTTTGGACTCACAACTCTGTTCCATTTTCTTTGGGACCATAATTGACAAGACTTCTTCCTTGAATACTTCCAACCCACTACATCTCAAATACACCAACTGACTAGCCCAGCCTCATCTCTAAAACAGAGTCCCAGAGAAAGGGTTTTTATTTTTTTAAAACTTTCTTTTTATTTATTTTCTGATGTAACTTTTTTTTACATTTTACTTAATGTATACAGATTTCATGTACCTAATGTACACAGATTTAGGAACATAACGGTAAACTCCACCCTACCCTCTCTCCTGCTCAGGCTCTTACTCTTCCTCCTCCTTCCTCTCAATTTTTACAATGATATACTCATTATACATTATACTCTTAAGATTAACGCTATATTAAGTAAAGAGTTCAACAAATACTAAGAAGAAGAGAAAACCCACCATTCAGTGCTATAAACAAACATCAAAGCTCAAAATGTCGATTTCATTCCTATACATTACAATTTCTGGTACACTGTTAGTTACCATGCATCAGGGAACATACGGTATTTGTCTTCTTGGGACTGGCTAAATTTACTAAGTATAATGGTTTCCAGCTGCATCCACGTTGTTGAATAAGACAGGATTTCAGGGCCAGTGCTGTGGCATAGTGGGTAAAGCTGCCACCTGCAGTAGCTTATGGGTGCTGGTTCAAATCCCAGCTGCTCTGCTTCCAATCCAGCTCTCTGCTGTGGCCTGGGAAAGCGGTAGAAGATGGCCCAAGTGCTTGGGCCCCTGCACCTACGTGGGAGACCCAGAAGAAGCTCCTGGCTCCTGGCTTTGGATCAGCACAGCTCTGGCCATTGTGGCCAACTGGCAAGTGAACCAGTGGATGGAAGACCTCTCCCTTTCCCTCTCCCTCCCCCCCTCTCTCTGCCTCTCCTTCTATTTTTGTGTAACTATTTCAAATAAATAACTTTTTTTAAAAAAAGACAGGATTTCATTTTTTACAGCTGTGTAATACTCCATAATTTCTTTATCTAGGCATCAGTCATGCAAATCTGGGTTGATTTCCTATCATAGCTATTGTGTATTGAGCTGCACTGAACATGGAGGTACAGATAACTCATATGCTGATTTCACTTCCCTTGAGTAAATTCCCAGGAGTAAAATAGCTGGGTAATGTGTATATCTATCTTCAGCTGTCTGAGGTATCTCCAGACTGTCTTATTAAGAATGCCAGGTCCCATTTTCTCCCCACGCCTGTTCTGCCTCCATTTCATGCACTAGTCCCGCTTGGACACCTGAGCCCATCACAGAGCTAGAAACACAGTGCCTGTCAGCAAAGTTAAGCCACCCTTTCCTACACTCTTTTCCTCCTCCCCTCAAACTCCTCTAAATCACAGCAATGCAGTAGGGAACAAATCCTACTTCAGCGTTTAAGCCAACAAGAAATTCAAAATCAACTGTGTTATTCCAGTAAGGAGGCAGAAATTAAACCAGTAATTGCAACAAGAAAAATATAAAAATTAACTAGTAAAAGATGGTTAACTATTAAAGGAATAAGAGAATACTAAAGAATATACCAAATGTAAAGAGCAGTTGTTCCCCTTGGGGATGAAGAAGATTATTCAAGATTGGGATTTTTTGCCCCCATTGGAGTCTTGAATGTAGCCCCTTGGATGGCAGAGAACAACCCTGGAATGCCACAGGCATAGCTGATTCACAGGCTATGTTGAGGATGGTGAATATTCTTACATACCACCATAAGTAGCATCATAGGAGCAAGAAGTAAAACATCCCTAAACCAGAACAAGAAACCCGTTTCAGACCATGCAATGGCCCTACAGTGCCCTCTACTGACAAGCCTTCACACTGTACCAGCTGGCAAAATAAATCTTTATAGCATCTAGCTTCAGGATCAAAACACAGTGTATACTTTCTCGCCACTCCTTTTTAAACACCATACAGGAAGTCCTAGCTAATACAGTACTAAAAGAAAGCACTATATATCCATATAGTTAACAAAAAAAGAAACCCTTTTTTCTCAATTAACACAATTGTCTTTACAAAAGAAAAACTCATAGAAAAGCTCTTCGAACTGATAAGCAATTATAGCAAGGCGTATGATGTAAAATGAATATCCAAAAGCCAAATGACTTACTACACACCCATAGTGAACAATTAAAATTTCAACCTAGAAACACAATACTGCTAAAAATAAAATACCTAGGCATAAGTCTAACAAAATATGTATAAAATCTGTAGGAGAAAAAATACAAAGCTCTGATGAAAGCAATCAAGGATTAAAATAAGAGATACTCCATGTTCATGGATAGGAACTCAATATTGTCAAGATGTCAGACTTTCCCAACTCTATAGATTCAATACAAACCAAATCAAAATCTCAGTTTATTGAGGATAATGAGTCAAAAGGTTTGTATGAAAATGCAAAAGACCCAGAAGAGCTAGCTATAGAAAAAATAAATAAAAAGTTGGTGGACTAACACTACCTGTCTTCTAGACTTACTATAAAGCAACAATAATATTGTTGGACATCAGCAAAAGAACAGACAAAAGATAAATGGATCAGAATATAGAACCCAGAAACATACCCACACAGGTATAAGCAACTGATTGTAGACAAAGAACAAAAGGCAACACAATGGAGAAAGGATGATTTCAATTAATAGTGTTAGAACATCCATATGTAACAAATTAATTTATGCGTTGACTTCATACCTTTCACAAAAACTGAAAATGGATCACAGCTCTCCATATAAACTACAAAACTATCCAATCTCTAGAAGATAATATTTTTTAAAATCCAGGTGACCTTGGGTTTGGCATTGAATTTTTAGATTTAACACCAAAAGCATGATCCATGAAAGAAAAAAAAATAGTCATTTTAAATTCATTAAAATTAAAAGGTTCTGTGGAAAGATACTGTTAAGACAATGAAAAGGTAAGCCACATATTGAGAGAAAATATTTGCAAAATTCTTAACTGATAAGGATACATATAAGGATACTTGAAAACATTTATGGAAAATGAAATTAAAAGTAAGTTTATTTAGGTGAACATCGTGTTAAAGAGTTCGGTTCTGGATCAAGTTCTGCTCCCCACAGACAATTTACTTAACTGGTCTGACTCCATTCTATCATTCACAAAATAAGTATAATTGGTAATGGGTATATAGTCCAGCAGTTAAGATACCTACCTCCCATATTGGAGTGCTTGGGTTCAAGTCCTGCATCTGCTTCCAAGTCCAACATCCTGTTAATGAAAACCCTGGAAGTCAAAAGGTAATGGCTCAACTACTTGGGTCCTTGCCACCCACATGGGAGATCTGACTGAGCTCCCAGCTCCTGGCTTTGCCTAGCGTAGCCCTAGAATTTGGGGCAGGAAGTAGTGGATGGGGGTGTATGTTCCTCTCCCCCTACCACCACTGTGTGCGTGCACACCTTTTTAATAAAAATTACAAAGCATAACACAGAATCTATCTCACTCTACATCACTAGATTATTCTAAACATTTCCTAATGATTTCTAAAGATTCAAGATGTGATTCAAAGTGGCTTAGCACATAGTAAGTCCTAAAAGTGACAGATATGTTCTGGATTATAATCAGAAAGATCCAACAGGGTATTTCCCCTTCTGCAAGATGAGAAGATGCTAGTAATACACAATCTCTATAGCGACACCTCATTCATCAGACATAAATGGGGTTCGCAAATGCTAATTTTTAAGTCCACAACTTATAATGTCCAAACAAGCTCCCACAAGTCCAAAAGTGGTAAAACTTGTATATAGTACAGTGAATGACGGTGGTAATATTATTCCTGTGAAATTCTGATTTACTTCTATCATATAACATGTATATCTAATATATAAATATAAATACACTAATCAGTCTATATCAGAAAATCAGATTTAGTTAACTCATTGTTTTTATATACTATTACTAAATACATAATTTGTTTTATACATTACAAATTTTATACATTACATTTTATCTTCTAATTAGATCAATTACTGCCCATGAAGACATTATATTTAAACATCTAGGCTTCCTGCCTTTACCTATTCATTCACTGACAACTGAGCAAAGTAGACTAATGAGTTGGGTTAGGCTGTCTGAGGAATTTAAGAATGAAAATATATTATATTCTCTTAAATATGCATTACCTTCTAGAACATTAAATATATATAAAATACTCATAACATGAGATGTGACAGTTGTCAAGAATGAACTAGGAGAATTGAAATTTAAGAAATCGTGCAATGCACATTTGGTATAGTGGTCAAGATGCAGGTTGGTTGTTAAGTCAACAACAGGAGTCACTGTGCACTTTCTCCTCATGTAGGATCTCTGTCCTTAAAGTGCTGTATATTATGATTTAATGCTATAACTAGTACTCAAACAGTATTTTTCACTTTGTGTTTCTGTGTGGTGCAAACTGTTGAAATCTTTACTTAATATATACTAAACTGATCTTCTGCATATAAAGATAATTGAAAATGAATCTTGATGTGAATGGGAGGGGAGAGGGAGTAGAGATGGGGGGGTGCGAGTGGGAGGGAAGTTATGGGGGGGAAGCCATTGTAATCCATAAGTTGTACTTTGGAAATCTATAATTATTAAATAAAAGTTTAAAAAAAGATGCATGTTGGGACCCCTCATCTCATATTAGCATGCCTGGGTTCAAGTCTAGGCTCCACTTTTTTAATTTTAGTACAAGAAGAACAGATTTCATATATTTCATAGATGTAATTCTATGATGATATCATACTTCCCTCCTTCTCTCAATGTACCCTCCTTCCTTTTTTTAATTTTTGTAGTAACATACTTTCAATTTATTTTATAAGCACAAGCTTATGTACTACTAGCCATAATGTCCAACAAGCAAAAAGTTGTTCCATGGGAATACCAACTGTTCTACAGGAATACCAACAAAGGCTATAAACAATAATCAGATCATAAGATGTCAGTTTCATTTTTTTTTCAAGCTTTCTAATAATGTATGCCTGGGAGGCAGCAGGTGATGGAGGCAGCCCATCACCTGCTGCCTCCCAAGGCAAATACTTGATGGGCTCAAGTATTTGAGTCCCTGCTGCCTACATAGGAAACCTAGGTTGAATGCCTAGATCCAGACTATGACCTGCCTGTCATGTGCATTTGCAGAGTGAACCAACAAGTGGAAGATCTGTGTGTGTGTGTGTGTGCGCGCACGCGTGCACCCTTCAAGTACATACATACATTTTAAAAAGAAGAAAAATCACTTCCAAGTGAAATAGGGCAAAGTGGCAGCAGCTTATGAAGTAATCTTCAGTCCTCAAAGAAGTGTGGGAAGATAAGACATCTTACAACTAGCACATAATTTCAGAAAAAAATATTGAACTGTTCCCAGTTGAGTATATTGAATTGTTTGTGCCTATAATCAACATATAGGATCTAACTGAAGTTTTTTTTAATCAAACTAATGTAAACAGAGTAATCATAATAAATTCTCTTATTTCTTAATATGGATTGTCTTTACTTCAAAGACTTCAGCACTAATTAGTAAAAATTTAGATTACAAAGAATAATAAGAGATCCTTGCTAATGGCAACCACTTTTTGGAGTACATACACACACGCCTTGAAATTCTTTTCACGTGTTTAAGATAACGCTCTAGCTGTTCCAACAGGTACACCTGTCACTCTGTCCCCTTGGCTCGTCTCACCCGTACCCCTTTCCAAGGAGCCCTACCTGGACCCCTCACCTCCTCCCCCTCCCAGCCAGGTGACTTCCGGGGGCCTCACCAGGGACGAAGGCGTATGTGTATGTGTGTGTCGTGGGCACTGACGTCTGGACCCTGCACTGCCTCCGGAGGGGCTGGGGGACCCCTTGTAACATTTCTGTGTGGATTTCCTAGAAGCCACTGCTACGGGAGGATGTTCGGAATGAATATCAGCAGCTCGTGAGTTGGCATAATGAATGAACCACCTCTGTTTCTGTGTGAGTTCTCGCTCTTTTTCCAGAATCTGAAGCCAGATTGTGTCACAAGAGCCCCTTTCCTGATGCCGGGTGGATTGGTGTGCATCTCCTCATGACGCAGGAGGGCAGCAGGTGTATTTTTATGAATGTGGGGGGGAAAGCTGAGCACTCCCTCTTGTGAGGTGATTTTCGGAACGAGTGCTACCTTACTCTGTAATCGTGATAACTTTGAAAACTGTACATGACTGGGAATCTGCCAGCCATCGCCACCCCAATTCTGATTGTACCTCTCTTCCCAGCCTTGAGTCTGTTCTGTGCTTGTCTGGGGGGTGGGGCAGCTGGCTCTGACCTTCGCAGGGCACACCCTCCGCTTCTCTTCCCCATGACAAACCATTGCATTCCACTGTTTCAATTACAAAATAAAAGGAAACTTATATTCAAAAAAAAGAAAGAAATTATTTGCATCCAACACTTATAAAACACTATTATTTCCACCATCATATTCCCCAATTTTCTACCAATTTAGAATATACTGTTCTCACCAAGAAATAAGACATGCATGCAATGTACAGACTACATCTGGAAACAACATGTCCAATTCTAGACATGTCACAATTTAAGACAATGACTAGGACAATGAGTGTCCAGACATAATTTATAAAAATTATAGGGGATTAGGCCGGCGCCGTGGCTCAACAGGCTAATCCTCCACCTTGCAGCACGGCACACCGGGTTCTAGTCCCGGTTGGGGCGCCGGATTCTGTCCCGGTTGCGCCTCTTCCAGGCCAGCTCTCTGCTGTGGCCCGGGAGTGCAGTGGAGGATGGCCCAAGTGCTTGGGCCCTGCACCCCATGGGAGGCCAGGAAAAGCACCTGGCACCTGGCTCCTGCCATCGGATGAGCGCAGTGCGCCGGCCGCAGTGCGCCATCTGCGGCGGCCATTGGAGGGTGAACCAACGGCAAAGGAAGACCTTTGTCTCTGTCTCTCTCACTGTCCACTCTGCCTGTCAAAAAAAATATTAAAAATTATAGGGGATTAAAGAGCATGAATGGGCCTCACTATGAAGACTAGGGATTAAACATTAGATGTATCTTCAAATATTTGATGAACTCCTGTATATCTAGAGATTGATGGTAAATAATGTTATTTATAGTTATTAAAGTATGAACATCTGCAAGTAATTTGCTTTATATAAACTAGTAAGGATTCAACCATGTTACCATGTTTCTAACTTTCCCACATTTGCGTTGTAGAGCTTTCTTGAATAATCCAAAAGTACAGTTATATGTATAGCCATTTACCTACATTACCTACATCCCCATACGTTTGCCAGATAGTAAACCTCTTAGGACTAAAAGACCCCAATACAAAAGGGTTGATGCTTTCTATTCTAGAGCTGATGAGCAGAATTAGAAGCAGGCAAATTTGAGCTTAATAAAAAACAATATTTACCATAGGGCTGTTCTATCAAGGAAACAATCTTCCTAGAAAAGCACTTTTAACTGTCCGATACTGAAACTGCCCAAGCAGAATATACAGGTTTATTAGAGTGGTTGCTACAGGGAATAGGGGGATGACTCTCAAGCCCCTCCTAACATTAAAAATTATGTAAGAGAATTGATGAGACTATCTGGAAAACACATCATACTCAGTTTTTATATTACAAAACAAGTAATTGCCAAAGCAGAAAAACCTGCAACAACGTTTCCTCTTTCTGAAGGATTTTGCTAAGAATACATCCCTTCCATAATGGGTGTAACAGAGAGAAGCCCGAGAACTGTGACTCTCCCCTACATAGAAAATCCTTGGACTCGATTACAAATCTAGGATCAGAAGAAATACTATCACACATAACTCATTAGAAAACTGGAACATAGTTTTAGTAAGGAAAAAATCATACACAGCTAGGAAAATAAGCATCTGAATAAGGGGCAACCCTTAGATAATTTGTTTAAAATCTTAATTGTTTTGTCAAGCATAGAGAGCTGAATTAAAGACAGGCAATCAAAGGCAGTGATTATAAAGCACTTATCTAGTTGGAGTCATGCTAACAATGGGATCCCCTAGCCATCATGTAGCTCTGATATTATTTTGACATTTTTATAAACAATCTGTGAGAGAAAGACATCTTCAGATTTAAAGAATAAATTTAGCTTTTGCAAGTACTGAGCTGCCAAACAGTTGGGGATAAACTGCCTAAAAACATCACATGATTGAAGGAATGGGCAGCAAAAAAGAGGCACATGGGCTTCAAGTTGAGTCCCAGGTACCGCATTCAAGTAAAAATTACCCCCAAGAATCAACTGCTTAATAAAGGATGACTCTTGAAACTGTATGTCTCATGCTGACATTCTTTCACGAAGACTAGGCTTGTATAGCCATCTGCCAATTATATATTTCCACTTGTATGGCTATGGTTCACATACACATCAAACTCAACATATTTCAATATGAATTCTTTATTTCCCTTCCTCTAACTTCAATTGATCCGTATATGATTTCTCACACTTTTTTATACCATAAATCAATTACTCAATCCAGAAACATAGGAATCACTATACTCAGAGCAGAGATTGCCAGCTGTCTACCACAAACTATGCTTACCTAACATATCCCAGCCTTTGTTGTAGTTTAGGACTAGTCTTATGACAAGATTCTCTCCAATGAAATAAGAAGAGAAGTGATGGAATGCAATTTCAAGTCTTGTTGATAAAATCTCTTGTGTGCATACCTCCATATATGCATTTCCCTCACTGCACTTGCCAAGTATGAGAATGGCAATAGTCAAAATGATCTTGGAATCCATATGTTCAAGGTGATCTAGGTATGATGAACCAGGGTCCTTAAAATATGAATATCCACCCCACAATCATTAGCAACCTGAAATACCAGCCAAGCCTTGGAGAGTAGTAAACTCTGACTGAGCTATTAGATTATGGGGTCTCTCTGTTCTAGTTGTTGAACCTAGCCTAACTGATACATTATCCTTATCACCTCATAATCATAAACCACAAAGTAGTACTTCCTGCATATTTCTCAAGTACACCTCCTCCCCTCTCTCCCTACTGCCATGACCAAAGTCTCTTATCTCTTTGCTATTCTATCACTCTTTTATATATGCCTCTTACAGGCCTGCTCAACTCCCTGCCATAAAGTATCCATTGGGCTTTTCATCAGTCTACATTGAACCATTCTAGCTTCCTAAGAGCCTTTGGAGAGGGTGTCCTCTGAGGATCCATCTGTTTGCAATGATATAATAGTGTTGCTAAGTTGGAATAACATCATCCCATAGCCTCAGAAGAGGTTCTAGATGGAATAAATCGATGAACGAGTTCCATATCGTTGGCCCAGTAATTGGTTCCTTGTTGGACTTGTACAACTGGGTTTGATGATTCAGAGATGGTCTATATGTCTCTTTCTTCATTCTCTTACTCTGGACATGGACGATGAACTATAATGTTCCAGGAACTGGTGGAAGCCATTTGTAATCAGGAAGTGGTAGAAATACCACTGAATGAAAAGCTAGAAAAAAATGTATCTTCAGTAACATCACTGAACTACTGGGTGAAACCTAACTTTCTACCTCTAGACATTACATTTATGTGTATCAAACGTATTCCATTGTTTTGAAATCCAATTTGAGATTGATTTTCTATTACTTACAACGCAAAGTGTACCAACTGAAACATGCCTCATTCCTACTCCAGTTCACCTTCCAAATAGCCCACCAGAACAACTCCCGTAACGTGAGAAACTGACCGAATAACTCTCTCACATAAAATCACTCAAAGCTTCTAACTTTCTGGGCCCTTCATCCTATCTGCCTCATCAAACTCATGTTATTGTCTTCCTATCTGCATAATTCACTCCCGGAAATAGCAAGAAACGTTTTGTCCCAGAAGTTAATTCCCTATACCAACCAATTCCTTATACCACTAGACTCTCTCAGGCCTGCTCTCCCTATGATCCAACAATTTCCACCTTCTAGAATAAGTCAGTAGCTCTTGAAATTACATACACAGTAACTCAACTACACATACTCAGGAAAATAGAGAAATGAATTATGATATAGGCATATAAAACTGTAAGACAATAAAAATAATGACATAACATGGATAAACCTCAAACACATGGTCCAAGGAAAAACCTAACAAAAAATTCAAATGGAGTCACTAAAATATGCAAAGCAGTAACATTTATAGTAAAATTAAAAATCAACTAAGAATGATGTTTCTGGGGAAAGAAGGAGCAAATGATATCAGGGAGAAATATACAGGCAGCTTCGAGTCTATAAGGGATATTTTACTTCTAAAAAAGAATCTAATGTAACTGTTACAAAAAGAATAATGTACAGTATATCAGGGTGGTATTGAACAATGATGCTTGTATTATTTTATGTACATTTTTGCAGGCTTGAAATGTTTTCTAACAAAACACACATGTACATATTACATAAAATACGCTTAAAAGCATTTTATCATCCTTTTCCAACCTCATTAACTACGTTAAAGCTTGTTCCAAGTGTGATTGATCACAACCAAGATAATGTTGTTGAGGTTCCAGTCTACAAACTCCATAAAAGATATAATCAAGTCAGGGAAGTTTGATAAAAAGCAACTGAAGTAGTAGTGCCCTGTGTTTGGTGAGACTGTTGGCAAACAGTTTTTCATACACTTCTGGTGAGACTATAAATTTCTATCATCTATTTGAGGACAACTTGACAGTGCCTATTAAAGAAAATGGAGGAAGGAGCCTAAGTCAGATTACTAGAGTTTTTATTAATACTTTTTCAATAACTGTTTTGAACTATTAAATAAAGGCTTCTGGGCACATCAAGTGCTTTAATTCGCTTAACAGTATGCCAACAAACAAGGCAACTTTTTTAAGGTTTATTTATCTGCAAGTCAGAGTTACAGAGATAGAGGGACAGATACCAGTGCAAACACATGGGGGTGGAGGAGGAGGATGGGGGACAGGGACAGGGACGAGAATGACAATATTCTCCATCCACTGGTTCACTCCCCAGATGGCTGCAATGGCTGGGGCTGGGCCAGACTGAAGCCAGGAGCCAGGAGCCTCCTCCAGGTCTCCCACGTGGGTGCAGGGCCCAAGCACTTGGGGCATCTTCTGCTGCTTTTCCAAAGCTGCTAGCAGGGAGCTGCTTCAGAAGCAGAAGTGCAGGGACTCAAACCAGCATCCACATGAGATGCTGGCATCACAGGCATTGGCTTTACCCACTAAACCACAGCGTCAGCCCGACCCTGTTTCTTTAAACACTGTCTTTTGAAGTTGACTTTACTTTTCATGTAACAGGAAATGTCTTTAACAACAAAGTTTGCCTATGAAAGTTTTGCCACGCATGTTTCTACTTACACAGCAACCACAGTTGCTTGAGTTGTTAGATTGGTAAAGGACAATTTTATTTAATATTAAATCTGGTCCACTATATGTAAATCAAATAATTGCAGAAGATATAGGTGAGGTTAATTTAAAAACACTCCAAGTAGAAACTTTATATTTTAGTTTGTTGCTGAAAGCACATAGATGAGAGGAGAAAGAGAGAGAGACAGACACAGACAAATATTTAGGTAGACACAGGCAAGATTCAACTAACCACTAATCAGGTTTCTTTCTAATTAACTGAGAATAAATAATCACATAAGCATGAATTAAGTTCAACAATTTTATAGTTTGCAGTTTCAGATTTTCCTAAACACAAATGTCAAAGTTAGTATGGCGATTTGGTTATATCAATCACTAATGATGAGAAATCACATAAATTAGTAATATACTAAAATTGAGTGCTTATTGTATACAGGTCAAAACTAAATTAATTATAATTGCACCATACCTTTAAACCATAGTTTAATTATGGAGGAAAGGAGATTTTAAAGGAATTCTGCAAAGAAACAAATTTAAGTTTTTAAAGCAGGCAAGATGCAAAAATACTTCATGGTATGCAAGGAGGAAGAAGACAGCAAATACTTTTCTGAACACTGATTAAATTTTAAAACACTGATTGAAATCATATCTGTTAAACATGATTAACCTTAATATTAACTTGAGACCTAAATATTTGTTTCCATTCATAAAACACTCTCTCCTTAAGAACAGTGGCATGCCACCATCAGATTTGCAATTATTTATTAACTTCAGCAAAACCTGGAGTCACAGAATGCGATGTTCAGTACAAGTCACTGAGTGCTTGTCAGTGCAGTGTCAAGCCAAAGCCCATCAGGAATGCTAAGGGAGTGAGGTCATGGAAATCAAAATTAGCAAGGCTATGAGAATGGTTCATTCACTAGAACTTGCAATTTATGCTAGAAAATTTTAAGCTGTTCTTGTGGTTGCATTCAGAAAATGTTAAGCACTGCTCTCTGCTAGCGACTGGTAACACATAGTAAGACCAACTTCTCACTCTCTCACCTAGGGCATGCAAGCAGCTGTCATGTTTTCTCCAGTCTACCTCCTTATCTCTCTCTCTCTCTCACTCACTCACACACACACCCCTCACCTGCTTGCTCTTCAGGTTGCCATTGCCTTAGTTTAGGATCTAATCACGTGATCAACAGTGCAAAATAAGATATATATATATAGAGAGAGAGAGAGAATATTCATTATAGCTTTGCTTCCAACAGCAAAAGACTGGTAACAGTCTAAATATCTAAGCAGCCATCAATATTGTCAATAGGGAACAGGTTAATGTATTATGGTCCATTAGAGAATTCTGGGAAGCTGTTAAAAAGAACTAGGCAACATTCCATGTACTGACAGGAAATGACCTCTAATATACACTAAGAAAGCAAGATGCACAATATGTTTAGCATATGCTATCCAGGGGAGAAAAAAATCTGTTTTCTGCACCCATCACTAGGATCACAGCTGAGGCCCTGAATAAAAAAAAAAAAAAAACAGATGAACAATAGAATGCATATGAATTTATTTAAGTTTTATGTGACACAGGAGCTTTCACAAGGAAATGAAGACCAAAACAAACAGGTAAACGTGTATCTTTAGGCTTCGGTGTGATGGAGTGGGTGGGCATGGATAAACGTAATTTGAAAACAAAAGGATATGATCTAATGGGGATGAACAGGGAGAACTTAGCAAGGTCTGTTTGTTCAGAATCTTCTCTCCATCTCTGCCTCTTCAGAGTTAAGGACACTCCCTTCCTGTAGTATACTGAGGACACCCCCCTCACGAGGAGGGAGGGAAGATAAGAGTGCTGTCTTCTCAAATGCCAAGGTGTCATATTTGGGGTAGCAGGTCCTGAACTCAATCAGCTACTATTTTAAAATAATACATATGACACATACTAGAAACCACACACACTCATGTTATACACATATCTAAAATACGCAAGAATCTGATAACAATGTCTTTCTCCAATTAAAAGAACTGAGTGACTAAGAGATGGGGAAGGAAGGATACATATATTTTACCTTGAGCGTTTTTTCCTTTGTTGAAGCTTGGCCCAGATATATGCCTATTCAAAAACTACATAAATACAATGCTGCCAAAATACAGAAAATATTTTTAAATATATCTCACACCAAACTATCACTGTCATAGTTCTACTAACTACTTGTTCTTCCATTATATGTTTTCTATCAAGGTTAAATTTACATAACATAAAATCAGTCATCTTGATGGCTCAAGCACTTGGGTCCCTGACAGCCAGATTGAGTTCCTGAGTCCAGGCTTCATGCTGGCCCAACCCTAGCTGTTAAGGAAATTTGAGGTGTTTGTGAACCAGCAGTTCAGAGATATTCATTCATTCATTCATTCATTCACTCTCTCTCATAAATATCAATTTTAAAATATTTTTAAAATTAATCATTTTCAAGGACACAGTTTAGGTGCTTTTAGTCCATTCACAACATTGAATAACCATTACGACTATTTAATTTCAGAACAGTCTCATCATCCCAAAATGAAATGCCACACTCATTATGCAGTCATTACCCACTCCCCTCCTTCTACCTCAGCCCTTGGCAACTTCTAATCTCATTTCTGTCTCTACCACCTCACCTACCCCAGATATTCATACATGTGGAATCATACAACACATGACTAAGTTGTCTACCTTAGTTCACCCCTCGTTCTACTCCGGAGTTATGTATCCTCTCATGTTTGGCCATAGCATCCTGTACTTGACTTTAATGTTGTATTCCGATCGCTCATTTGTCTGTATACATTAGTACAGTTTAAATCTAAGAGGGAAGCTCCCAGGCCTAACATGTCTCCATTATATCAATAAACATGATATTGAGTGAATGCTTTTAAAACAGAAGCTGATCATAATGCCCCCTCACTTACATAACTGGTGTTTAGACCAACTAGTCACACAAGGGTACAAGGAGAAACAGATTTTTCTTCCCATCAGCATTTTCTTATCTTTTGGGTTGACTCAATTTCCTTTTTCTACCCCTAGATGATATCTTGCAGTTTTGAGGGGCAGAAAATTTCTCATCTAAATCAGCAAAGAAATATGGACTAGGGATAACACAAGACAGAGACAATAAGCATGTTCTGGTCAACTTAGAGGGAAGTCCTGAGACATACACAGCATAATGGGCCTGATAAGTAACGCATCAAGCATGGAACACAAAGATGGGATTTCAGAAAGAACAGAAGAAAACATGAAACAGAATCTATCAGTTCATTGTTCACTGACTATATTAATTATTATACCTAAAATTTGGAGGCTGAGTATTCAGTGCAACACTTAAGAAGCCATTTGGAATGACCACATCCCATATAGGAGTGTCTGATTTCCGTTCTGGCTTCAATTCCAATTCTAACTTCCTGCTAATGTGCCCCAATGGAGGCAGTAGGCAATAGCTCAAGTTCTTGAATTCATGCCACCTATGTGGTAAACCTGGATTGAGTTACAGGTTGCTGGCTTCTGTCCGGCCCAGCCTGAGCTTTTCCAAGCATTTGGGGTGGAAAGCAGCTTACACACATGCTCTCTCCCTCCTTCTATCCTTCTTTCTCTCTTTCAAATATAAAAATTAAAAAAAGTAAAATTTGAGAGAATTACTGAAAGGTAACAGAAAACTAATTATTGACATGGACATAATGTAAATGTGGAATACTGATTTAATAAAAATAAATCAACGTATTTTTAAAGCAAAGTTGGAGAACAGAGGGGTACATGTGTGCGTGCTGAGGGGGGGATGGGAGACAGGTAATAATGAAGGATATTTGAATCCTCATTTACCATAAAACAAAGTTAGTAGAGAATGCTCAAATTTGAAAAATCAAGATATGATGGGAATTTAGAAGTAAATGCTAGAAGCAGCAGCTGAAAGTGTTGAGTCAAAAACGATTACCTCTTTGGGACTGGCTTATTTCATGAAGTATGATTTCCAGTTGCATTCATTTTGTTGCAAATGACAGGATTTCATTTTTTTAAATGCAGTGTAATATGTTCTCTCTGATCCATGGTAACTAATAGAGTACCTAAAAGGTAATCTATAGGAATGAAATTGACACTTGGTGATAATTTTCAACAGCACTTGTCATGACTGCTGAGGAACAATGCTGATTGTTTTCTTTTTTCTTCATACTATTTGTTGAACTCTCTACTTAGTGTAAGATTAATCTTTGGAGTATAAAGTTAACTGAAAATATATTTTTATAAAAAAGTAAGAACGGGAATGGGAAAGAAGGGTGAAAGTGTAAATGAAAGGGAGGTAGGGTGGGAAGAATCACTATGTTTCTAAATTTATTTAGTGATTCTTCCCACCCTACCTCCCTTTGTGAAATATATGAAGCTTGTATTCCTTAAATAAAATTTTAAAAATAGAAAAAACTGTGATTATCTCTACAAAGTCAAAATCAAAGGGCAGGGGAGGGGAGGGCTAGAAATGTGCGCTTTGTGTTAAATGTGATAATGCTGCATATATCATTAGAGATTAAGTGTATTAATTTCATAAAAATTTTGAAACATCTTTAAAAAGTCCAATCAAAATGTTCAATTTCCATTCACTTTGAACCTTTTCCTTAACCCAGCTCAAGCCTGAATCCAGTTTTAAAACCTAGAGCTGTGTGTTTGCTCTGGCAATGAAGTTATGGGAATGGCTCTAGAATAGTGTACCGACAGCAGTCCTCTCCCATCTCTGTCCAGACTTACATTCTGCTCCTCCACTTACTCTAAATGTCAACTTCACACATTTTTAGCTAGAATAAATGCTGTCTTTGGCTTTTGGCATCTGAAAAAAACTCTCCTCCACCTCCTTTGCCCAGTAAGTATTAAATACACTCCATGTTAGCTCAGAAACTACTGGCTTCCTCTAGGCAAACTTCATTAACCTCTAGTCCTAGAAGTAACCCACCAATGCTATCTCATATGACCCAGTTGTGGTTCGTAATAAGAATTTAACTCATCATGATCCTACCAGACTATAAGCTCCATGAAGGCAAAACCTCTGTGTTACATACTCAGTAAATATGTGTTGAATGAATGAATGACCACTGCACTCTCTTAAGATCAAACTCTTTAAGAGTACATTCTCTGTAGTCAAAAGTTTACTTCAAAAACACAGCATCAGATATAGGACAATTGAAGTGGGATTCACCCAAGATAGTCTTTTTCGCAGTGACGCCCAGAATTCATCATTAATAGTATGCCTCTTTCATTGTTTATAAAAATTCCCTGCTTTGGATGGTAAACTCTATATTCACCTTACATGATGAACCAACACTGTATGGATAGGATGCACAGGTTTCTCATAGTATCTGAGCCAGGGCAACCTTCCTCAGGACCATGCTAGAGTTATTAACTCCCTCTGTTTAATATGCTATATGACCAATTTTGTTTGACAGGTAGAGTTAGAGACAGAGAGAGAGAAAGGTCTCCATTCCGCTGGTTCACTCCCCAAATGGCCGCAAAGGCTACTACTGCGCCAAACCGAAGCCAGAAGCCAGGTGCTTCCTCCTGGTCTCCCATGCGGGTACAGGGCCCAAGCACTTGGGTCATCCTCCACTGCCCTCCTGGGCCACAGCAGAGAGCTGGAGTGGAAGAGGAGCAACCAGGACTAGAACCTGGCATCCATATGGGATGCCGGTGCTGTAGGCAGAGGATTAATCAAGTGAGCCACCGCCAGCCCCGCTATATGACCGATTACCTCTCACCACTCTCACCCCTATGCAAAGTTAGGCTGTTTTTCATTAGATAGGCTGAATGTCCTGTATCAGTGAAAAGGCAACATACTTTCTCCTAGGAGTGTTCTGCATCTCTATGCTAGAATCTAGTGTTCATTTTGTAATTTAACCCCTAAAGCCATCTTACCATCCCAGGGAAGAGGAAGTGGTCAGCAATGGATTACAGTTACTCCCAAGTTTTACCCATAGAAACCTTGTTAGCTATGCATCCTCGGTAACTGAAATGCAAGAAAGGGACAAGAAATCCAAGAAAGTCTTTGGCTTGATAAGATAATGGTTAAGACATATGTGTCCCATATCAGAGTACCTGGATTCTGTAACTAGCTCCAGCCCCAGCTTTCTGATAATGCAAACCATGGGAGGCAGAAGATAATGGTTCAAGTAGTTGGGTCCCTTGCCACCCATGTGGAACAGCCAGGCTGAGTTCCTGCTCCTGGCTCTGGTCCCACCAGCTGTTCCAAGCATTTGCTTAGAGATTCAGAAGATGGGAGACTTCCCTCCCTTCCTCCCTCTCCCCCTCTTAAATGGATACATTTAAAAACCACAGTAGAGTAGTACATATAAGATGAGCTTTGTGTATCTATGAACAGGAAGGTAACAAGAGCTTTCAAATTCACCAGACAGGGAAAGGTTATTTAGTTTTGGTGTGAAGAGCCTCACATGCTGAAGAACAATAATCAGTCTTCTACCAGCAAAACTCAAGAACTGAAAAAATATGCAGAGGGAATCCCAAGCTATTTCTCCTGTAAAGCTGCACCTGAACGACAAAGAAAAAAATGTTTTAAATGCTGCCAAAAGACACTACTCATTTCTGAATCATAGGATTCAGTTCCTAGCTTAGTTGGATTTGTTTGGACAGCTTTCTAAACTTACATTTATTGTTTTAATCGTCCTTTGGGGAAAAGCAGTATTATGATGTAGGAACATTAATTTCACAGTTGGTAAAACTTGGCACATAGCAACAGTGTGCAGAGGGCTGGTAGAGCCAGAGGGCTTGGCAGGACTCTGGGTACAGCCCTGCATTCCTCTAGTACCTCTCTCCAAAGCTTCCAATGCTCACTCCCTTGGCTACTGAGTTTTTTTTCTTTTAACTAACTTCTCTCAAGGTCTGTGGCTCCAGCTCAGCAGCAGCCAGTTCCTCTAGAAATGATGGGTATGTGGCAGCTGAGACTCTGACTTGGGGGAAATTAAAGCTGGGAATTCACTCCTTTTTCTGCAGCCAGGCGAGTCGCGGCTCTGAAATGACAGAACATTGTGCAGTCCCTTTTTCAGTCTTCCCTCAATCCACCAAGCAGGATCTTTATCAGACCTTCTAGTTGCTTCTAGGTTCCAGTTCTTTACAGTAATGGGTCACAAGCAACACATGGAGAAACATAGCTCTACTGATATAGAAAATGATTTGAAGGTATCTAAGACAGCCCATAGATGGAAGGAAATTTCAAAATGTCTCCTCAGCCTGCCAAACCTAAAATTCAATACATGTAAACAGGTCAGGTTTTTTTTTTTTTTTTGAATGAGTGTTTTATTAACCAGTGGCTGAGAGCAGGTTCATGTCTCCAGATCTCTCGACCCAAGCAGAGGCAAGGGTTGGGCTTTTAAAGCTGAAAACTGTTATCACATTTGGGGAAGAACAAATGACAACAGGGTCCAGGGGAGTAACATTTGGCTATAATGGTTTTAAAACAATTGCAGGTGCTATTCAGAACAATTACACGTGCTGAATGTAGTGCCAAACAGGATTCTGTGGAGAGACCTCCCAGAGCCACAGCCTGGGTTTTGAGAAGTCCCAGAGTTGGTCACATGGGGTGGGTGAAATGGAGCCATCAGGCCATATGGAGTCACTTCAGTTTCTCCTGCCCCTTCATTCCCTCGCTTCTTTTAGTAAGGAGTTACAGCACTAACTCATCTTCACTATCTAAAGGTTATAATGAACCCTGAAATGAGTTTAACAGAAGCTGTGTGCCTCTTGATCAAGTTAGCAACCAGTTAAGGATACAAGGACCAACAACTATTAGCTGTTGGCAAAGCTAGTTATGAGGGTGGTCAGCCAGGAGTCCAGTCGAACAGGGTATGGTACCAGGAGACACTTGTTTCTCCTTTTTGTTGGCATCCTAGATTTTCTTTTGTACATTGTCTTCTATGATGCTTTTATGTATTTTATTATGTTGGCAAAAAATAGGATGTGATGCCACACAGAGACCCCCTTTGAAAGAGAAACAGTAGTTCTAGTCCCCATCTATTTTGTAGGACAACCTCTGCAAGAGACTCTAGCTGGCTATGTAACAGATCAATAGAAGACTGGCGGTA
Organism: Sylvilagus floridanus; assembly: GCA_949820135.1. Classification (NCBI taxonomy): domain Eukaryota; kingdom Metazoa; phylum Chordata; class Mammalia; order Lagomorpha; family Leporidae; genus Sylvilagus; species Sylvilagus floridanus. The sequence continues at coordinate 119,597,960 of OX463223.1, forward strand.
GCTGATGTTAGCCTATGGAAATAGCAAGCTCAGCAACCAAGATGCTGTGCCGAGGACAGCCGTGAGCCCAACTAGGACAGAGCTAAAAAGGGGGCAATGCAACCCAGATGTTAAGGCCAGGGGGATCAAATGATGTCCCTCAGGTCCACTGTAAGCATACACCTGAGGAAGGACAGGTACAGTGATACAAAGAGTTTTGGTGACAGCCCAAATAGGAGGTGCTAACAGCTAGCTTCCTCTGTAGTGAACCAAGCCGCCCTGCTGTTAGTTTGAGGTGGAAGATTTGTGATTAGCTTGAAGATGTAGTCAAAACCACAGGCTCCAACAGAGGAACAGGATGTCACAGTGGGTAGAGGTGAGAGGTCTCAGGGCAAAGCTCCCTGTCACTGCTTACAGCCTACATGCATATTAAAGCCTGAGGGGTCCACAGACACTGAGCCCAACAGGATGGATTCAGTCCCCCCCTTTTAATCCACACCCTATTACTGTAAGGACCTAGGGCATGGAGCTCATCCTGCCTACTTCCTGTTGACAAGGGGTCATTCTCCGGGGGCCCCTTACAGCACGGACTGTTGAGGGTGGTGGTCACAGCCATCCAGGTTGCTTTGGTAGACAGTAGCCTGCACTCGAGGTTTCATCTCAATTACCACCCACATCTTGATAGATTATTTTCTGAGAGGGTTGCACCCATTGCAGCCAGCATCTCTCCATGGCACCAATTCTAGGAAACTGTGGTCAAGACAGGGGTCAGCAGGAGGTGGCCTCTAAAGATGGGCTGCGGTGCAGAAACTTCTTCCATCCAAGGTTTCATGTGCATGGCCATCTAGAATGTCATTGCTTCAAGTCTGGAGAAATGAAGCTAACAAGCAGAATAAATACACAGGGTCTAAAACAAAGGACAGAGTCATTATTAGAGGACCCATCAAACGTGCTGTTGAAATAAAGAGGGAGTTTTTCCATTTCCAGGCGAACAGAAGCTGACAGGAGGAGCTTGATAATAATCAGGTTGGTGTTAAGACACGGCCAGGTATATGAAGCCCAGACTCAGCTCTTTTTTAAAAATCTATAAATGACATCTTAAAAATTATGACATTATCAAAGGGATCACATAAACAAGACTAGTGTCTTCTAATACTAACTAATAGAATGAAAAAAAAAAAGGGGGAGAACACAATCCAACATGGGAAGCAGGATACACAGCAGACTCATAGAATGGCAGCTGTCCTAAACAGCACTCTGGCCTCAGAATCAGCCCTTAAGGCATTCGGATCCGACTGAAAAGCCCATGAAAGTATTTCAGGCGTGGAAAGCCAAGACACTCTGGCAAAAAAAAAAATACCTAAATGAAAGATCTCTGAGTGAGATCCCAGTGGAAAGAACGGGCCATCAAAGGAGGTACCTTTCTCTGAAGGGAGGAGAGAACTTCCACTTTGACTATGACCTTGTCTAACTATGATCAGAGTCAGTGAACTCAAAAGGCCTCCATAGCCTTGGCAAATCATAACAAGAGCCTAGTTTGATTACTGATGCCATAAACAAGAGTGTCAATTTGTTAAGTCAACAACAGCGTCACTGTGCACTTGTTCCTCATGTAGGATCTCAGTCCTTAATGTGCTGTACATTGTGATTTAATGCTATAACTAGTACTCAAACAGCATTTTTCACTTTGTGTTTCTGTGTGGTTGCAAACTGTTGAAATCTTTACTTAATATATACTAAACTGATCTTCTGTATATAAAGATAATTGAAAATGAATCTTGATGTGAATGGAATGGGAGAGGAAGCGAGAGAGGGGAGGGTTGCAGGTGGGAGTGAAGTTATGGGGGGGGAGCCATTGTAATCCATAAGCTGTACATTGGAAATTTATATTCATTAAATAAAAGTTTTTTAAAAATTATGACATTATAATTATAAATGGCATCTTACAGTTTTCACATAAATTATACAAGATTTACCCTTTTAAACCTTTTGTGTCTTATTCACACTTTCTGTAACTTATTTAAGCCTTACTTTCAGCCTCCTCCTCTTTTTTACAATCTATAGTAATCTAGGCATTTTACTTTAAGGCAAAAATCTTTACATTGTCTTAATCTGTCCTAAATCCTGAAGGGAAACTAGGACTTGAACTCTAATTAGTCTGAACTCCCCATTTGGGATTTCCTCTAAGAGACAGAGCCCCAGGTTGTTAGGGGAAGAGGCCTAGGAGGGGCTGGGGCCTTGCGTGGAGGCAGTTCTGGATTAAATGGGCAAGGTGGGGGAGGAAGAGGAGTCTGTTCCCTTATGAGTCCTCCTCTCCTGGAAGCATTGGCTCTTGTTCCTGCTGTTTTCTTCTTAGGAGTCTGCAGGGGGACCAGAAAGTGACAACAGCCTGTAACTTGGGATCCATCCAACAATCTTGAGGCAAGTGAGTATTATCCCTTAGTGCAAAGAGTTTAAACTTAAGACACAGGTGTTCTGCTCCCTCGGTCTTAGGTCAAGATGTCTCCTGACCATCTCCTGCCACCTGTTTCCAGGGGGACACCCTTCCTGGTGCACATTATTGTTATAGGAAAACGGTGGCAGAGAAATTATTATCTTGGTTGTTCATCTCACACGGAAGAACAATTTCCAACCAGACAAGGCAAAGAGAAATGTGAGATTTAAATGTTTAAAAGCAAGATTTACTAGAGTCAAAGACCTCCATCCAGAGAGGCGGGGGCAGGGGGGGGGGGCTGCAAGAGAAGCAAAACCCAAAGGACCCCTCAGTACAGAGTTTTTGAAGTACAATTTTGGGGACAAAGCTATCAATAAATAAGGTGGGGACAGCCCCAACAAAAGACCTGATTTACCATTCTTTATCCTGTCTGACATCACAAGCATGGGATACCTGTTTTCACAATAAACTGGAAACTCAGGAAGTTATAATCACTCCCTTGCTATTCTCATGGTGTATTTGGAGATGTGGAAGGCAGGAGTGTGGACATTTTGTTCTTGCTAAAGATATCCTTTTGGGGGTAAGTATTTTCCACCCCAAATTCCCATCTGACACTTCACATCATGATCATGAGGGCAAGTTTTCGGACCTTCAGCCTGCTGGCCTAATTAATTTGTGACACCGGTGAGCTCCTCATTGTTGGCCCAGTGAGGCCTTCCTCTCATGTAGAACAAGTTGACATGGAAATCCTACCTTCCCTCACATTAAGCTAGGTTTTACAGGCCTGAATCTGGAAATAATCCTTGGAGAAAAGGGCTTCAACCAGAGTCCTCGTGTCTAGTGTCAGGAGGGAGAGCACCAACGCCAGTGGCCAAGGCTGCTGCACAAATGCCAAAGGGCGTGAAGCAGTGTGACAGAATGCCCACAGTCTCCAACGGGCCATTTCCAAGAGATGCGCCATGAAAAGGACCTGCCCAGAATGAATCCCACAAAGGGAAGACGAGCAGTGTAGAAGATGTGTCCTGGGCACTCAGCCACGTGAGACAGGATTGGGCCCATAAGTCTAGGTCTTGAAGGAGTAAACTCTAGGACACACAGCACCTGAGCCTACAAAGCAGGCATTGAAATTCTGTCTTCAAAGTGACTAATTGCCTTAGAAGGGCCTGACTGGTTGGTTCAAGAATTCAGATTTTGAAAACCACCTGGAAAAGGTGAGGGGAGTTTGCAGGACAAAGAGAGCAACCGGAAACCACAGTGCATAGAATCGGAAGCAGAAGTGGCAACAGCAAAAGGGTAGAAGGCATCATAAAAGCGGCAGGGGACCATGCCTGGAAATGCTCAAGGTCTGGCACGTGGGCCAGGTGCCAGGCTCAGACACTGAGGGATCCCATTTTAATGCTCTGCTTTCCAACACCTTTTAAAGCGAGAGCTGGTGGTAGAGATGACGCACAGAGACACCAGGGTTGTTCTCAACTCAGGCAGTCTGGAGGTCTCAGGGGGAATGCCGAAGTCTCACCCACCCCTGGCAAGTAGTAATGCTCAGAGTGACAGGAAAGGGGACTCGGCTCTTGGGTACTCTAAGCGGTGGTCAGTGGCTAAGCTCCATTTGGAGATTTTCAGGTGCTCACCAAAGAGTTGCCTCAGCATGGGCATCTCATGTCATCCACAGATTTCCTCCAGCCACACACTGCCACAGCTTGGTCTGTTGCCATAGTCAAGGGGAGCTCCTGGTAATAGACTAAGATATGGCTTCAGATGTGATTCCAGGCAACCGGTTCTTTTGACCAAGTCTGAGGACAGTTGAACAATGTCAACTTTCATTTAAATAATAAAGAGCCAGAAACACCGCTAGCTGGGAAGGGAAAAAGAACACTCGTAGTCAACTTTAAAAAAATACTTCCCTCCCCTATTTCGCACTCTCACAAGGGAATTATCTGTTTAACTAGATTATGCTAACTATTCCCATATAAAATTGAAATTAATTTATAGGTAGGGAAATGAAGGAACCATATAAGCCAAATACCTTTTTGGAAAGAATGATTTCTAGGAAATAATTTCTCTAATGCTTAACAAAAAGTAGGAAAAAAGTGGTAAAAAATAAAACGCTGAGTCAAAAATCAAACAAGGAAAATATTACATCCCAATGCCATAAACTTCATAAATTGATAGCACAGGAAAGAAACAGAAATCCTATATAACAAACTTGGTGATGCATGGTTGTTCAGTGAAGTTTTCCTCTTCATTTGAGAGCTCAATTGTGAGTCAAAAAAATCAGGGGAACTTGCATTCATCTCCACAAACTGTAGAGTACCTAATGTGCTAGAATCTTCTTATGCTTTTAACAGGGGAATAATGAAAATACATGCTGCAGAAAAGTAGGTGAAATAAAAGCAGCAGGGGGAAAAGGTTAACCTCTGAATGGAGTCAGACGACTCCAGAGATACAGGCTGAAATTGGAGAATAGAACTTAAAGCCTATAGACTCTTTCTTACCTCACATCTTGTGAATGGGATGTACATCATGTCTACGTGGAGGAAACCTAGTTCATGGCATTTAACAAGGTATTGCAAGACCAGAGATATAAAACAAAAATGCACACTCCCTTAACTAAGCTCCCCATTCTCAGCCTGTCCTCAGGTTATAAAAAGAGGTTAAGCATGAAAATTTGAAGTTTGAACTGCGGCTTATAGTACAGATAACACTGATGATCTCAGATAAACTTGGAACTGGTAAGGAGGTTATGTATAATATGTCAGGAAATTGAAAGTTACAGATAGAGCTTTCCAAGAAATCTGAGAGAAAAATAAACAGAGAAATGGAAACATTCAAGTGTATCACGACAAAACAAAAAGGCAAAAAAAAATAAAGGAAAAGACAAAAAAAATTAGTCCAAGCAAATGTGTTAGTTAAGGAACACAAAGAAACTCACAACCAATCCTAAGAAAAAAAGTCCGGACTCCATATGAAAAACATTTTTTACAAAGTTTTTTCTAATATAGTCATAAAGTATAAAAGGGAACAGATGTCAGTAATTAACTCATATGTAGAGGGTGGAACAGAATGAACTAAAGAAGAGTGAATATTTTAATATAGAATTTTTCTAATTTTTGAACTATGTAAACATATTACCTATTTTTCTAACTAAACAAAAATAAATTCTGGCTTAAAGGAAGAGAAACTCACAGTTAAGATGAAAAGGGAGACTACAGATTTAGGAAATAAACTGCAGATCAAAACCATGCCAATAGGGAACTTTCTCAAGGACAGACATGAAACTTTCTCTAGGATTGACCACATTCTATGTTATAAGTCAAGTTTCATCAAATCCAAAAAAATAGAAATCATATCATGCATCTTCTTGGACCTCAGTGGAATGAAGATGGAAATCAACAACTCAAGAATTTCTAGAACATATGCACAATGGAGACTGAACAACATGTTCCTGACTAAACAGTGGGTCATAGAAGAAATCAAAAGAGAAACCAAAACATTTCTGGCAATGAATGAAGACAACAATACAACATATCAAAACTTAGAGGATACAGCAAAAGCAGTGTTAAAAGTAAAGTTTATAGCAACTGGTGCCTTCATCAATAAGTTGGAAAGTCACCAAATAAATGAGCTATCAAGGCATCTCAAGGACCTAGGAAAATTAGGAGAAAAGATAATTAAAACTGAAGAAGCAATCAACAAAATTGAAACAAACAAACAAAAAAAACACAGAAGATGAGCTAAATGAAGAGCTGGTTTATTGGAAAAAAAAAAGTGGCACACCATTGGTCCAAGTACTTAAAAAATAGTGGGAGAAGATCCAAATCAATAAAATTAGAGACGCAAAGGAAATAACAGATACCAAAGACACAAAAAGAATCATGAACTCACCAGAAATTACTATAAAGAGCTCTCTGCCAACAAAACAGGAAACTTAGCAGAAATGGATAGATTCCTGACACATAAAACCTACATAAATTGAGCCATGAAGACACAGAAAAAAAAAAAAAAACAGAACCATAAGCAAGATGGAAATTGAATCAGTAATAAAGACCCTCCCAACAAAGAAAAGCCCAGAACTGGATGGCTTCAACGCTGAATTCTACCAGACATTTAAAGGAGAAATAACTCCACTTCTTCTCAAGCTTTCAAAACAATTGAAGGGGACGAAATCCTCCCAAACTCCTTTTATGAAGCCAGCATCACCTTAATTCCTAAACCTGAGAAATTTACAACAGATCAGGAGAACACAGACCAATGTCCGTAACGAACACAGACACAAAATCCTCAACAAAATACTAATCAATCAAATCCAAGAACACATCGGAAAGATAATCTACCCAGACCAAAAAGGATTTATCCCCAGGATGCAGGGATGGTTCAACATTTGCAAATAAATAAATGTGGTATATCACATTAACAAATTGAACAAAAGCCATACGATTATTTCAAGAGATGTAGAGAAAGCATTTGATAAAATATAACATCCTTTCGTGATGAAAAGATTAAACAAATTGCATATAGAACAAAGAATCCTCAATACAATGAAGACAATTTATGACAAACCGATGGCCAGCATCAAATTGAATGGAGAAAAGTTGGAAACATTCCCACTAAGATCCAGAACCAGACAAGGATGTCCACTCTCACCACTGCAATTCAATATAGCCCTCGAAATTTTAGCCAGAACCATTAAGCAAGAAAAACAAAGGGATCAGATTGGGAATGAGGATGTCAAACTACCCCTGTTTGCAAATGACATGTTTCCATATATAGCATGATCCAAAAGACTCCACTAAGAGTGTACTGTAACATGAAAAAGTTTAGTAAAGTGGCAGGATATAAAATTAACACATAAACATCAATAGTCTTTGTATACATAGACAATGCCATAGCTGATAACTTCTAAGATCAATCAAAACAACTACAAAAAAAAATCTACGAATAAATGCAACGAAGGACATCAAAGATCTCTACAATGACAATTAAAAAACATTAAAGAAATAAAAAGACACACAAAAATGGAAAAATCTTCCATGTTCATGGGTTAGAAGAATCAATATCATCAAAATGTCCATACTGTCAAAAGCACTTTACAGATTTAATGTGATACCAAGGACATTCTTCTCAGAGTAAAGATTATGCTGAAATTCATATGGAAACACAGGAGATCCCAAATAGCTAAAAACAACAAAAACAAAGCCAGAAGCATCACAATACCAAATTTCAAGACATACTACAGGGCATTCATAATCACAATAGCCTGGTACTGGTACCACAACAGATGGAAAAGAAACTCCAGGGTCCAGCACTATGGGGTAGTGGAGTAGAGCTGCTGCCTTCAGTGCTGGCATTCCACATGGTTGCTGGTTCCAATGCCAGCTCTCTGTTCCAGCTCTCTGGTATGGCTTGGGAAAGCAGAAGATGGCCCAAGCCCTTGGGCCCCTGCACCCAATTGGGAGACCAGGAAGAAGCTCCAGTCTAGTGGCTTCTGAATAGGCCAGCTCCGGCTTTTGTAGCCACTGGGAAGTGAACCAGTAGATCAAAGATTCCCCATGCCCTCCCTGCCTCTGCAACTCTCCCTTTCAAGCAAATAAAACTTTTAAAAGAAAAGAAACTCCAGAAATCAACCGATGCACATACAACCAACTTATATTTGACAAAGCAGCTAAAATCAATCCCTGGAGCAAGAAGAGTTTCTTCAACAAATGATACTAGGAAAACAATCTCTTCAGGCCAAAGTATGCAGCAAGATCCTTACCTCACACCTTACACAAAAATCCACTCAAAATGGAGCAAAGGCCTAAATCTACAACCCAATACCATCAAATTACTAGAGAACATTGGGAGAAACTCTGCAAAATATTAGCATGGGAAAAGACCCCAGAAGCACAAGCAATCAACGTGAAAATTGACAAATGGGATTACATCAAGCTGAAAAAGCTTCTGCACTGCAAAACACTCAAAAAAGTGAAAAGGTTATCAAAAGAATGGGAGAACTTATTTGCAAACTATGCAACTGATAAAGAATTAATAACCACAAATCTATAAGGAGCTCAAAAAGCTCAACAAAAACAAAATAAACAACCAAGAAATAGGCCAAGGACTTGAACAGGCATTTTTCGAAGGAGGAAATCCAAATGGCCAGCAGACACATGAAAAAATGCTGAGAATCATGAGCCATCAGGGACATGCAAATCAAACATCACCCCTACTAGAATGTCTTTCACACAGAAAACAAACAACAAATGCTGGCGAGGATGTGAGGAAAAATGTATCCTAACCCTAATGTAAACTGGTAAAGACACTATGGAAGACAGTATAGACATCTCAGAAATCTAAATATAGACCTACCATATGATCCAGCTATCCCACTTCTGGGAATTTACCCAAGGGAGATGAAATCAGCATATGGAACTGTTATCTGGATCCTCATGTTTATTGCAGCTCAAATCACGATAGTGAAGATATGGAATGAACTCAAATGTCCATCAACTAAAGACTAGATAGGGAATTTATGAAATGTGTACAACACAGAATACTACACAGCTTTTAAAAACCTGAAATCTGGTCATTTGCAACAAAATGGATGAAGCTGGAAAACATCATACTGGGGCTGGCACTGTGGCATAGCAGGTAAAGCTGCCACCTGCAATGCCATCATCCCTTATGGGCACTGGTTCAAGTTCCAGCTACTCTACTTCTGATTCATCTCTGTGCTATGGCTTGGAAAAGCAGTGAAAGATGGCCCAAGCCCTTGGGTCCCTGCACCCACATGGGAGACCCAGAAGAAGCCCCTGGCTCCTGGCTTCGGATCAGCACAGCTCCAGCCACTGCAGCCAACTGGGGAGTGAACCAGCAGATGAAAAACCTCTCCCTCTAAGCCTTTCTCTCTGTGTAACTCTTTCAAATAAATGATTTTTTTAAAAAATCAGTTAGCGAAATAAGCTAGTTCCAAATGATAAATACCATGTTTTCACTGATCCGTGGTAACAAATGGAGTACCTAAAAGTTAATCTCTAGAAGTGAAATTGACACTTTGAGATGCGATGACTTTGAAGAGTCCTTGTCTTTACTGTTGAGGCAATTTTTTTTTTCCATACTATTTGTTGAACTCTTAGTATAGGGTTGAATTTACGTATATAAAGTTAATTAAAAATAAATCTGAGTAAAAAATAAGAATGAGAATAGGGGAGAGAAGAGGAAGAAGGGTAGGATCGCAGTTGGGAGGGTGGGTAAGGTGAGAAGTATCACTATATTACTAAACTTGTATTTATGAAATGAATGAAGTTTGTATACCTTAAATAAAAGGTTTATGGGTAAACAAGGGAAAAGAAAGCTCAAAGAATAAAATACACATTGGTCTTTTTTTATTTTTATTTTTTGCCAGGCAGAGTTAGACAATGAGAGAGACAGACAGAGAGAGAGTTATAGATAGTGAGAGAGAGAGAGAGAAAGGTCTTCCTTCCATTGGTTCATTCCCCTAATGGCTGCTACAGCTGGTGCTGCGCTGATCCAAAGCCAGGAGCCGGGTACTTCCTCCTGGTCTCCCATGTGGGTGCAGGAACCCAAGCACTTGGGCCATCCTCCTCTGCCCTCCCTGGCCAAAGCAGAGAGCAAGACTGCAAGAGGAGCAACTGGGACTAGTACCCGGCGCCCTGGGTGCCAGCAACACAGGCGGGGGATTAGCAAGTGAGCCACGGCACCAGCCAGCACAATGGTCTTAGAAAACAAGATGTGAGTACTCAGTCTATCCAATTAAGAAATGTATTGACATGAAAAAACATAGTAAAAGAACTGGTGGTAAAAGGCCTGCTTAAATATGTTTCAAATCTAGATAACTGTTATCAAGTAGAATAAAACAAATTTAAACCTTAGCAGTCCAAAAATAATATTAAGAGGAAGAGGGGAAGTAGAAGAATGAAAATGGTTATGTCTTAATTTTCCATTTCTGGAATCTATTACTATTTACAACTAAAGTATACACACACACACACACACACTCTAAGGTATAGCTATCTAGCTACACACATAAGCTTAGTTTTCAATTTTCTTTTGTGTTAACATAAAAGGGTCATCATGTAATTTAGAAAATAATTTGTGGTGAAGAAACATTGATTTATATTTCAACAGGTCCTTCACATCTATTTCAATGTACGTTAATTTTGTTGAATTTGAGTTCAATTTAAATTTTAATAAAATAGCTTGTGAACTACAATTCTATGTTTAAAGTATTCCATTTCTCCTTTGTATATAAGTACAGGAGTAATATTTAAAATGATGGCTCCTAATGTCAATACCAATTGTTTTTAGATAGTGGGATTTGAAGTGGTTTCTGATACTTTGTTGCTTAAATTGTCTATAATAAGTAAATATTAATGTCAGAAAAACAAATGATATTTTTAAATGCTTGTACATAGACCAAATTGGTTTTCAGGTCTAAGAATATTTTGGGGAGCACTTACTATGTGCCAAGTCTAATGTCAAGCCTTGGGAATAGATCATCAAAAAAACAAACAGAACCTTCGTCCTCACACTGCTCATCTTCTTCTAAAGGTTTGCACTTCATTCAGATCTACTTGGACCTCAGTCTCCATAGAGCACAATTCAAGATCACTTCAGAGGAGGCATTCTTTGGGCTACATTTTTGTAGAGGCCATGCAGTTACCTTTAAAGGTTGCAACATGTAACTGCAGCAGCATCAAAATCCTTGTAATTTGCTACATGCTGCACAGGTTAATTTGGGTGCTTGGGAGAGGATAGCATCAGCAGCTAGGCACAAGTTCACTTATCAGTTCCAGTACTTAAGGCCAGTGAGATCTTAAGTGGTGATTTAATCTAAGCCTCCATTGCTTGTTTATAAAAATTGGGACACAAACAAATTATGTATAAGGATACAGTTAAGTGCTAGTCAGCTCTTAGAACAGCATCCAAAACATAGTGGAAACTAAACACACCTATTTTTATTGTTTTAGTTGAATTATTTCCATCAAATGCATGATTTAGTGAGATAGATTTTGCCATTCCTGTTGCTTCCAGTGCTAATAATGTAGTCTACAATTCACAGCAACATTTTTAAACTGTGTGAACAGATAATGAAAACACTTAAAAGTAGAGAAGTCTCCCTTTTGAGGAGTTAAGTAGTACCTAAAGTAAATGAGTCCTTCAACCTTTGTGATAAATGAAACTCAATATTATCATATTGCAGATGACTAAAGGTAAATAATAAAATGTTTTTAGTCAGCGGACTACAAGATACTGTTACAAAAGTATAGGGTCTATCTCTGATTAGCCTTGAGGCAAGGAGCTTGAAGTATTTTAATTGCTTGTTACTCTTCCTTCACCTCCTATTGATAAACTTGAAGATAAAATAGAGTAAATTTGATTTACTCAGGCAAAGAGAACAGATGTTGTATGTTATAAATTTTGCTAAAAGCCAGCACGATAAGAGAACGCATTTACATGGTTGTCTAACTATTTTCAATTTAATTTATGTGGTACAAGTAGAAACATTAGGAAAGCTGTGCTTTTTTCTGCCCAGTGATGATTAAATCTGATTGATAATTCGCTAAGTTAATCACTGCAGAGACAGTGTTCTTTATGGCTTCTAATGTCCTTGTGGCAAGAAGACATCTAGGAATCCTGATAACAGAACTAGAGGAGAACAAAGTAAAAGGATTCATAAAGTGAGTGAGAAGAAAAATTTTACAGATGAGATAATCATGGCTTAGGGTTAAAGCCTCAACTATTAGCTCTCTGGAACAGAGAATATCCTTACAAGTCCAGTGAAAAGTCATGGGTTACACGTAGGCTGAAGAGGAAAAGCAGCAGAAAAAGAATCAGTAAAACGGTTAGAGAAAGACGACATTTAAAAAGATTGGTTAGTTTTTATCATAATGTCAGCTGTATAAGGGACTCTTCTGGCCCCAAGTTGTCACACTTTAAAATGATCCTCAAAGGCAGAACTGTAATCCACACGTTCCATGGCTACAAAAAACAAAGGCACTTTTTCTTCCTTCCCTCAACTTAGGCCCAGACAGAACGTCTATCCTGCAGTGCTCAACAGTCAAATGGGAAAAGGTCAAAGGCATGCAATACAACAGAAGTTCTTCAACTCACACCACAAGTGTAATGCTGCAATTTTGTCCTAAAATGCTAGGAATTTTAGGAGGCCAAGGATATAATTAATGTTGTTCTCTGTCTTAGCTTAAACAGTTGAAGAAATCAAAGTGGAAGTTGAGTAAGGGGTCACACCAGGACAATTTAGTTAGAAATGCAGATATAATCATACTGATACCAATCGCCACTTTTACATCATTTAATGTACTTCCGATCTGAGGCTAAGCTCATAAACAATGAGTCAGATATTACTCCTATTTTACAAATAAAAAAGCACAGGATCATAACAAGTAACTACAGGTTGCACAACTCACTTTGACCTCACAACTCCATCCCCCAAGCCCATGTTCTCCCCTGCCTAATACCTTTGAAGTCCTTTGGGGCTTGAAACACTAAAAAAGTAATGTACTAGTTTCCCTCATCCACAGCTGCATTTTCCACTGGTGTGAGTCCTCTGCTGTCAACCAAGTTCAAAATGTTAAATGGAAAATTCCAGAAGTAAACAATAAGCTTTAAATGACTTTTATTACAGAATTTAATTTTATTTGTTCCACTTTTCTTGTTAATCTCTTACTGTACTTAATTCATAGACTGAATTATCCTAAGGATATAAAAGGGTCTTCTAAAATTTATGGAAAATGTATCTTATGAAAAATATGCATGCATTTCAACATTTTTTACACCAAGATAGATCTATCATCCAACTACATTTTCCAAGAACTTTATGAAGTTCCCTCATCTGTATAGGAAAAACGTAATATACGTAAGTTTCAGTACTAGCTGAGGCTGACAGGGAGTCATGGAACATATACCCTGTGGGTAAGAACAGACTCCTGTAAACTTCTTCAAGCAAAATTCTACAAGGGGGATTTTCTGTGTTAAATATTTTTATTCTTTTTGGTCCCAGGAATCTCAGCTTGTGTAGTCTGTTAGCTCCTCCCAATGTAAGTGAATTTTTGTAACAATTTCTAGCGAACTTGATAAAGCAGTCCTTTGTTGATAATAACCAAAACAAAGACTGGCTCCCCCACTGTGGAATCAAAGAGTTGATCAACAGCTAATCAAGCAAAATAATCTGACAAATCATCAATGGCATTGTTATGCTTCTTATTTACCCTTCTAGTCTTCCCACACCATTAGTAAGTAGAGGTGAAAAATTCTGTCTGCTTTGATACTGTTTATCTTCCAGTGCTCCTCAGGTTCTGAGATTCCCCTTCTGTGTGATTTAGCCACTCCTGGTACCAGGTGAGTCCTCACTGGGCTAAGATTTTACGCCACATGGACCTGCAGTAATAATTGTTCATGCACACAATCTTTTCCTGGAGTTGCATAAAGATCACTTGAAGTACTGAATTTTTACAAAGGCATACCTTCACCATGCTCTACAGAAACTTCTGTCACTACAAATTTCAAAATAATAGTAATGAGAAATTAAAAGGCAAAAGGAGGAGAAGGAAAAGAGCAGACAAGAGGGCAAAAAGAAGAAAGAGGTTAAAGTTAGCAGAGGAATACAAACAGCGAGAGTACATTCGAGTGAAAGGTGATCCTAATAGCAAGTGTAACTCTAAAGTCATCTGTGCATCAGGTCGGTGCCCCCGCTACTCTTCCTGCTCTCGGGATGCCGGCATCATCCTACCCGCAGAGTCCAAAACTCCAAAGTGCCTAAGTGGATCTTCAGGTCCAACAATTGAGTCCAAAGTCATAGAAGCGTGGTACTTTAGACCTCTGTTATGTAGAGCCTGACTATAACATTCCTCAGAAAAGTATGAAATTGGAAGTGTTTAAATCCTAATTTAGAGCAAGATCTGTATAGCGCAATTGAATGCTACACAGTATATACATGTATAGAAACATCACATGGTATCCCATAAAAATGAACAACTTTTTCAAATAAATAAATAAATATTAAAAGGGGGGGCACTGGAGCACAGTGTGTTAAGCTGCAGCCTGCAGTGCTGGCATCCCATATGGGTGCCAATTTGAGTCCCAGCTGCTCTACTTCTGATCCAGCTCCCTAATGCACCTGGGAAAGCAGAAGACAGCCTAAATGTCTGAGCCCCTGTACCCACTTGGGAGACACAGATTAAACTACTAAATTCTGCCTGTCCCAGCTATAGTTGGTGCAGTCACTGGGGAGTGAGCCAGCAGGTGGAAGATTGATTCTTTCTCTGCCTCTGCCTTTGCCTCTACCGCTCTGTAACTCTTTCAAATAAATAAATCTTTTTTAAAAGGTACAAAATGGTAAAACTATTATGAAGAACAATTTGGCATTATCTATCAAAACGGCAAGTAAATTTTCCTTCTAGTCTAGAAATCCCACTGCCAAGAATTCATTCTCTAAGTATACTTGTAATTAGAAGTAACCTCTGTACAGGGATACTATAGCATTATCTGTAGTATCAAAAGTTGGAAACAAAGCAAGTGTACAACAAGATGATGCTGATTAAATAAACTATGGTGCATTCACAAAATACTTGGCTAAGCAATCAGGAAGTTCCCCACATATCCAGAAATGTTTCCAGAATATATTATACAGTACTATATAGTACACTACCCTATATAAGACAGAGAACAATGAAGAATGTAATCCTAGCTGTATAAATATTAAATACTTCAGAAATGAAGACAAGTGGTCACCCGTGGGGGTCAAGGGTGAAGATAAGAGAGGACAGAGGACAGGGACAAGGATGGGAACATGCCTGCTGAATGTACACTTTGATATTGTTCTGACGTTTGAACCATGGGAATATGTAAAAAATTAAATGAATATTTACTATTTTAATGTCATGAAAGATTACTCGGCCTAATTTTGAATAATCTTTACTTAGTTTACTGAAAATCATTTATTACATTTTACTTAATTCCCAAAAAGTCTTAAATTTCTGGAAGAAATCATATTTCAGGAGTTCCCTAGCATGGTGGTTAAATTCTTTCCTTCTCCACAAGTTGACCCCAAACCATTTATTCAGTTTCATTTCCTCAAGTCTTCTCTTCATTCCAGAAAGTATCCCAGATGTTAATGAGCGGTATGAAGTCACACAGAGGGCAAGAACAAAGCATTAGAAGCTTCGATGAGGAAATCAAGCCAAGGTCAGGTAGAGAAGAAAGCATCTAAAAGGAAAGATCTCCTTAGTTGAACAAAATTGTGTTAGGACAGAATGAGTCCAGGTACCTAAGTATTTGTGATATGAGCCCACAGATTCAACAATACCAACAACCAGAAAGAATTAACACTGTATCCTCTGCATTGGAGCAGTCTTAGCTCTTTCACTCGGGAGAGGAGATCTTACAACAGGCTATGGAGATGAGTTCAGTATTTGCAGATTGCGACATTGGTTCTCAATTCACCTCCACCTGTACCTACACCCTTTGCCAAGTTACTCAACAGTTCCTCTCAGAAGAGTCACAGTAAAATTCCCTGCGTCATTAATGCCGGCTTTGGCCGTAAGACTGAATTTAGTCAATGTAATATAGAGAGAAGTGACTGCGTCAGTTAAGATTTTAGACATTAATAGGAACCGCAGATTTCAGCTTGCCCCTCATTTCTGCCATATCCTTAGGAATACACCTCAATTAAGCTGATGGTTCAAGAAAGATGACAGACCTGTGGAAACTTCCATCCAACTTACAGTCTGAGTCAAGCCCAGTAAAGTCAAGCCTAGACCAACAGCCCCACTGCCACCCAATGTACAGATAGGCCAGCAACTATAAACTATTGTTTTAAGCCAGTGATTTTTCAATCAATGTGTTGTACACCATCATTCTGGCAACAACTGACTGATATATCTGATGAAGCTAGTTTAAGAAAAAGGTATAAAATCAACATTTGTACATTTATTATGACAGTTGAAAAAATTTTCCCCCATTGTTGTTCTTTCTAAAAACAATTTAAGGTATCAGCAAAGTACTTTATTTCACAATTTCAAATGAATGTCTTAAAATACGAATATTATTTGGAGATAACTGCAATGGGCTGAATTGTACCCTCTCCCATTCACATGTTTAAGTACTAACACCTAGTACCACAGAATGCTACTCTATTTGGAAATGGGGCCTTTCAAGAGGCAATTTTACCTCTCCCTTAGAGTGGCCAGATAAAATATAGGA
This sequence comes from Sylvilagus floridanus, assembly GCA_949820135.1. Classification (NCBI taxonomy): domain Eukaryota; kingdom Metazoa; phylum Chordata; class Mammalia; order Lagomorpha; family Leporidae; genus Sylvilagus; species Sylvilagus floridanus. Next base: position 119,614,590 of record OX463223.1, read on the forward strand.
CATCCAGCTAAATTAAATTTCCATAAAAACTAGTATCTTTTAAAATATGAATATATCCCTAGTATTGCTGGGGACATTTTTTTTACTAACAAGTACTTATTTTGTATCTGAAAATCAGATTTCATTCTGCATTCTGTATTTCTACTCTCCCATTCACTCTTGCTTAACACTGAATCCATAATAACAGATAGTGATGGGTGGTTTCAGGCAATAGTTGGTGAGAAAGGGAGGCAGAAGATTAGGGATATCTCTAAATGTATATTTCTCATCAACAAATGAATAAACAAAATGTGATACGTGTGAGGAGACTTCAAAAAGTTTGTAGAAAATTGATTTTAAAATAAATTAGTTTCATAATACGCATTTTCAATTAACTTTTAAAGACTCTCATACATACAATGGAAATTAATTTAGCCTCATAAAGGAGTAAAATCCTGCAAGCATAGATGAACCTTTAAGACACTACGCTAACTGAAATAAGTAAGATACAAAATGACAAACTATCATATGGTTCCATTTACATGAGATGCCAAGAACAGGCAAATTCATGGAGAGTAGCATTCAATGGATACAGAGTTTTTATTTTGGAGGACAAAAATTTCTGGAAATGGATTGTTGTAATGGTTGCCCAATGCTGTAAATATATTTAATGCCACTGAGTTATACACTTTAAACAGTACAATTTTATGAATATTTTATCACAAAATATATCCATTTCTAGAACCCCTTTTATGTATATTTTATCATAAAATACGTACATTTTTAGAACCACTGCCACTGGCTGGAATAATTTTTCTGAAGCCAGCCAGCCATTAATCGGTAAGGGACATGTAACAGTTGAGGATTACTGTGATTTTTGTTAAATCATTTATATATAGGTAGATATAACTAGATGGTAAGTGCTTGCTACAGTCACACTTCTTTATAAACTTCCCAGTGCTATACACATAGTAGCTGCTGAAAATCACTTAATAATTAATGCTTTTGGAATAAATTCATTTTTATTCAGTGCAAATTAGATTATGGTAGGAGTTTTCTATCAATTTTTTTTACAATTCATGATTACTTCTACACATGGCTCTTTAGAACCAAGTTTTACTATTTGAACAAATTCTAAGACATTACATTAGTTTTATGAAGTCTACATCAGGCACAAATTCCCAAACTCTTGTTAGACCTCTTCCTGCTATACAAATGGTAGGCCTACAGAGTAATAAATAAGTTATACATCAAATATTTAGAAAATCAATGCTTAACACTCATATCACATATTGGAGTTCCTAGAATCAAGTCCTGGCTCCACTTCCGGTTCCAGCTTCCTGTTAATGTATACCCAGGGAAGCAGCAGTTGATGGCTCAAGTGGTTGCATCCCTGCCACCCATTTGGGAGACTTAAATTGCGGTCTAGACTCTTGGCTTTGGCCTGGCCCAGTCCTGGTTGTTGTGGACATTTGCAGACTGAACCAACAGATGGAAAATACAGATCTCTTTCGTAGCCCCCACCCCTTTTGAAAAAAAACATCAATTTTTTGCAGTTAAGTATTTTCTCACTCTTTCGCATATCTGACATTGGATGAAGGGCTATAATAAAACACCAATGGAATGAAATTAAGCTATTTTATGTCATCTTAGATATGATAACAGTATCTCCTCAGACAAACAGTGGAAATATAACTTATAAGAACAAATTATCTAACTGGATTTACAAGTGGAAAAACACGAGATAAATTTGTCAGAAGATTTTGTTTTAGCACTAACAAAGTAGATACCCACTTATTTTTCAGTTTCCTGGTGCATAAAAAGGACACAAAAATATCTGCCCCACCTACCTCACAAGGTTGTGTTCAGAGTCAAATGAGACAGCCATCCTGAGCATACCCTTGAAACCTGTAAATCACACTGACATTAGTAAAACAGTGAAATTGAACTTATCCCAATCACAGACAAGGAGCTGAGCCATCAACAAAACTTACACATTAAAAAGCCCAAAATTATGTTTAATCCTTAGTAAACTCCATTCCTACTTCAGTGAATATATTAGATTCTAGATCAACAATTAACAGGATGGTAAATAGGACCACATGTCAGGATCAATTCCCAAGGCTTGAAAAAAATCATTCAAATAAACATTTGGTTTGGGAGTACCAGTAGAAAGTACATATTCAACAAATAAAAAGTACATAAATTTCTACAGATAAAGTAAAAACTGTTTTTTTTTAAAAAGTCTGAAATAATGACGTCATCAAACAAGTTGTAGACAAGCTAGTATCTTGTGTACTACATAGTATTCCAAGTACAGAAAACTAGCATCTATTCAATTCTCCTTGATAGAATTTGGATATTATGATAAAGGTCATGTTCATTAGAATCCTGAATGTTCCAGTTGGAAATAATTCCCGCTGAGTCAAAAATCTCCAGTGGGTCTTAACATAACTGTATTGCCTTGGCCTCATCAATGTTTCATTTTCGCCAACTAAGATGAGGGCCTCCCTCCCTCAACAGTGACTTTCAAGGATATAACGAAGAGGCTGCTCCTTTTTGAGAACATGGAATGGGGAAGCAAGGACAGAGCCAGTAGGAAAAGGGCTGTAGGATACAAAGTTAATGTTGAAAAGTAAAGTGACTGCTCTACTAAGGAAGCACAATGTATCATCTAGGGAATTTGGAAATTATATTTGTTTGCCCTGAAAGAGAAATAAACAGAATTGAACACCAAAATTTTGATGTTCTTAGGGATTCTCTAAAGCAGTTACAAAACTCAATTATTTTACATCAAATCTATCAAAGTTAAAACACTTAGATTTTGAGGGTTTGTGCTTGAAGTTGTTACCGTTGAGACCAGACTTAAAATTAGATATATTCAGAGAACTAAACAGAAAAATAACAACACTAATTGGGCTGACCCTCTTGCATCCAGAAAGTTTAGATATATGTTTGACAGGTAATTAAATGCAATATTCTAAAATGGGAGTGAAATCAACAGAGAAACCCTGCGGAATACCAATGGCAGAGTAGCTCTTGCTTTTCTTACCTTTATTGGACTCCCTCAGAATGTTTTCCACTACAACACCACTGAATGGATATTTGAGCCACTGTCAAAATGGCAAACTACCCTTTAGGAGTAATCCATGTTTTGTGTGGTTAGAGAGGCAATTTGGTGCTGGGGAAACTATAGGCTTTAATGTTTGGTAGACACAGACCCAAGATCTGGTTTTGTTACTTACCAGCTCATGATGCTGTGTTAGTTAATTCTTCCAAGCTTCAGTTTTTCCTCTATAAAATGGGAACAATAATATCTACCTCGCCAGACTGTTGGGAGAAAAGAAAATTTTATAAAACTGATACAGCTCATTATAATCCTGAAACATAGTATATTCACAGTTTGTTGAATAGTACGGAATATAAGAATATCAACCTCAGAAGCTATCCTTGAAAGAGAACATCATATTTGTAATAATAGCTACTATTTTCCTGAAAACTTCTACTGAGACTATTCATGGTGCTAACAGCTTTCAACATAGATCTAACTTTGCTTTTAGCACTCAGACCCAACCACAAGCAGGCTGAATCCAGGTCAGCCTTCTCTTTTAAAAAATGTGATAATGGTATCAAACATTGAAGATTTTGATTGGGTAAGTCCAAGAATTTCCCACCTGCTGTGATTCTCACTGGCTGAGTGAACACAATAAAACAACAAACTGGTTGACCTACAAAACTCATTTTGCAGCAAAAAGAATGGACATTTCAGTAAAAGAATATCATCTTTCAATGGGATAGCAAAGTTTTTTTAATCACATTATTTGTCTGTGTATTATTGTACTTCATTAGAGCTACTACAAATATGATTCATAAATAAAATGAAAAAGGAATTCCTATGTAACATTTAAGGGCTTGAAAAATTATGAGGTTTTTTAACTCCAAAAATCCTCATAGAAATCAAAGTATATTAAAAGGAAAGCCTCAAAATTTAATTGAGAGAAATTCAGAAAAATTCAGAGACTGGGTATGCATTATAGTCGAATGAATAGGTCTGCTTGGGTTTAACAACAATAAAAAAAAAAAAAAACAGCCTATTTGCAGTGATTTCCTTCAGTTTGAGCATGGACAAATTTTCTCTCCACTAAGAATGGGTTCTTTTATTCTCAGTTTCATTCAAGTAATAGTGGACTCAACTTTTCCTTAGTGTTGTGGGGTGCCATGCTGTGGAAATGGCTTCAAATAATGAGCACTGGGGGGTGACTGAAATGCTGCTCATGTTTACATTGGCACACAGGCACAAACAAAAGCTCCAGCACACCAGAAGCATTCTGTTCATCTGCTGATTTTCTCCAATACGGTTCCTGCCGAGACACAATAACAAGGGAAAATAACAAAAAGTCAGCTAAAAGATCCGTTAGGGATGGTGAGCAACGTCTTTTTAAAATAAGACTATAATATGTTTGTATAGTGCTGAAATTCACCCATACTGGTCAAAATAATTCATGAAGATGAAGTTTTACGTCTATTGAAAAATATTACCTCGGGGAACTCTACTGATGCATGCCAAATAATAGAGTCTAAGGGTGTCAGGCAGTCTGAAGACGCTGATTATTTGAGTCACCTCTTCTATTCATCACCCTGCTCAAGTGTATCATTGGAAACAGCCAGTAGTGTGTCATCGGACCAGAGACGGCCTCAATTCACAATGGACATACACTACATAGTGCGAATGGAGTAATTTTATGACCTGTGAACTTCACCAGTCTGCTCTTTTTAATGAAACAATAACAAGTTTCAATTAATTTATGAGACTTCTTATCAGAAGACGGAATACCATGTATCTGATTGACCTTCCCATTCATAAGAACATTAATTTTGTATGAATATTTCTAAGAGATTAAATTCCCATAAACTATAGAAAAAGAGAAGGGAGTGATCTCATCTGGGATTCCCCTAATTAGTTGTAATGGTCTGTATGCCTATAAATAGCCTTGAATAAGAGCCTCAACATCAGTTAATATAAGGCATACCATATCAGATAGCGATTTGTTTTGATATGTCAATAATGAACCAACAGCATTCCTTGTATCCATGGTGCTGGTAGATACATTACAACAAGAGATCTAGGCATAGGGAAATGGCTGGCCTTAACCTTCAAACTGTCAGGAGATGGAATGTAAGTGAAAGCAACACAAAAAGCCACATAATGAATTTAATAACACTCAAATAGCTTGGTCTCTGCTGGATGCCACTGGCCTCCCTCTAAACATCCTATTCATGCCACTCACAATACCCGTAGCATCACTTTTACTAACAATTTCCAATTTGCCCTGACTCTTTGGACCAATTCTACCATCTAATCACTGGAATTCAGAGTTGGAACAAAGGTAAGTTGATGGCTCAAAATAGGATTTTTTTATTTATATATAAGTTCTTCCTCTACCACACGACTCACCTATTCCTGGTGCCTAAATCCTATTCTCCTTTGTTTATTTTTTATCAGGTGGTAGAAAGGTTAATGATATACAGAAAGGTTGAGAAGAGAAATTCAGTAACAATTGGGGATTCATAGGACCAAACACCAGAACCTGTTTCATCATTTACCAAAGACATGAAGATTGGAAGTGACTCAAAAATAAATGTAGTGAGACCATCTTGGAGAATAGTCTTTATCTGATCTTAGATGACAGAATTTCTATTCAAATGCTCCTCTATGTGCAACATAAATGAAATGACTAATTGTGGTAAACTGCAAGGGACAGAAATTAATGAGTCACAAACAAATAATTCAGATGTTATAATTTCACAATTAAAAATCCAGGGACTATCTAGCTTCAGGGCTGAGTTGAATAAGGGCTCAAACAGTGTCTTTAAGATTCCATCTCTCTCTGTTTTGAGCTCTGTTTTTCTCAGGTTTTTTCCAGTTCAACTGTTTCATTAGGAGGAAAAGAGCCATTTTCTCACTATTTCCATTAAAAACACCCAGCTGTGAGTTCCACTGCTAAGGACAAGCCACATCCCCTTGTAGTTAAGTGAAGTGTGGGGGAGGCATATCGGCCCCACCAAAAATGTCATGCTCTAAGAGTTTTCCAAAGGAAAATTGAAGTGTAATACCCCAGCAGAGAGGAGCAAAGCAGATGTATCTACCACAGAGGAGCTATATGCTTAGGGATGAAAAGTCATCTACATAGATACAATCTGGTTAGTATAACATAACTTGCTAATTGCCCACCTCCAACAGTATCCATTTCCTTTCTTTTTGGAATAGTCTCCTCAAGTTTTATCTGATGCACAGTCACTCTTACAGCTAAGTGTAGCTGCTTGTCCAAGTTTGGGCTGATGGGTTGTGAGAGAAAGTCTTACGTGCAACTTTAAGATAATCTCAGAGATGAAAATGTTTCTGGAAACGTCTTTCTCTCTTCCTGATTTCTGAGAATAATCACAACTACAAGTGCCACCTTGGACCAACATCTAGAAGCAACATATTCAAGATGGCAAAGACGACCCACTGGCTTGGGTCACTGATTGGCTGAGTGGAACAGAAATGTTTGCCCAAGCTATACTATTCATCTACCTTTGGACTTGTGAGACAGAAATAAGCACCTTATATATTTATATTGTATGTCTTGATTAAGCCTCTGTATTTTCGATTTTAATGGCTGTTGTTTAATTTATAAATAATTAATACATTAGAAGATTCATTATGGGGGCCAGTGCTGTGGCATAGCAGGTTAGTTGCCACCTACAATGCTAATATCCCTTATGAGTGCCGGTTCGAGTCCTGGCTGCTCCACTTCTGATCCAGCTCTCTGCTGTGGCCTGGGAAAGGTGTAGAAGATGGCCCAAGACCTTGGGCCCCTGCACCAACGTGGTAGATGCAGAGGAGGCTCCTGCCTTCAGAGTGACACAGCTCCAAGTCATTGCAGCCATCTGGGGAGTGAACCAGTGGATGGAAGACCTCTTTCTCTGCCTCTATCTCCCTGTAACTCTGCCTTTCAAATAAATAAATCTTTTTTAAAAAGCTCACTACAGAAAAATTTTACAGGAAAATAACCAAAAGTATTATTAAATAATAGATCCATAAGGGTTTATGAGTGCATGCTAGTGTGTGTGTATATATATAAACACACATAATTTATACTATTCTATACAACCACAAAATTGAGACACCTAATATAGATAAAAATAAAATATCTCTCTAATGCTACAGCCTTATACAAGTAAAAGGATAATACTTATCTCTGGTAGAATTGGGTATTATTTTTACACTTTTATCCCTGCTTGTCATTATTTTTTAAGTTTTCTAATAGTAACAAACATTTAAAGTAAAACAGATGTAATTATAAATATTTTTAAAAGTAAAAAATTACTTTTCCAAGGTAATTCTATTGAGGAAATCAAAATACACTTAATACTCAGTGAGAAAGGACACAGCAATGGTCAAGGGCCAACTACATAATTTCAGATACTGTGATAGACTGTACAAATGGCCACAAGTTCTTTCCATTTATGCATCTATGACCCTTTTACAATGTGACTTGGCAGCTCCTCCCTTCAAGAGAAAGCCATCTATTCCTCCTCCACTTGAAACCTAAGGTTAGCCATGTGACTTCCTTTTGGAAAATACTAGCACTTCAGAACTAGCTTGTTCTTGCTATTCGTGGAAACCTTGAAAACAAAAACCTAAGAGCAAGCCTAGGCTAAACTGCTGGATGATCATTTGTGCCCATGTCACCCCTGCTGTCCTGTGACAGAATGAGACGCCATGAAAGCCCATAGCCCTGGTCATGGTGGCCGAGACCAGAAGCGCCCCTCACATGACTCACAGAAGGATGAAACATAATCCCATTGATTTAAGCCACTAAGTTTTTATGTGATTGTTATGCACCCTGTTAAATATAGAATGCCTTCTAACTTACTCATATTAAACTGTAAAGTACATGTTGCATGGATTTTATTGGAAAAAATAATCAACGTAGCAGTGTACATATAACACTATTTGAATTCATTTGGCCTAAAGCAGAGGAAAGGAATGACTAAAGCAGGTAATTATAAATTGAATGCAATACATAATAACAATAACAAACAAGGTATTTTAAAAGCAACAAGGTTCAAAACTTTTGGACTAACATGTAAAGTTTCCATTTAAATCAGATAACAGTCTTAATTTTTAACAGTTGAGTAGCATGTCTAACAGAATATCTCTGCATAAGTCCATATCTACTCATATATATTTCAAAGCAATTATCCACTAGCTACACAAGTATTTTAATGTATAGAGAGCAAATATGCTTGTAATGCTAAAATAAATTATTAAAATGTGGTTTATTAAAGCAAAAAAGCTGCAAGTTCAAGTAGCATTGTATAACATTTTCAAAATTCTCAGGAGAAATGTAATGGGAAGGGGAATCACAAATGTCTTAACTTGGAAAGGAATTTAGAATTCATGATTCATATACCTTTCTTCGTAGCTGATGAAACGGAGACTTCCAAAGGTAAATTGGTTTCCTATGTTTTATACAACCTCTGACAACTCCAAAAAATGCTTCACTGGCTTGTGAAGGCTCCTCGAGTCTAACCTCAAATCATAGGGCAATTTCAGCAGCTCAAGGACAGTGGGTTTAGGAATTTTGAATCAGAACACTGCCTAACGCTTAGTAAGAGCTCAACATATGAAAATCCCAAGTAGCTTGTGTGTGTAATGAATTCAGTTAGTCTGAGGTGCTCTGTGGACCTACTGGCACAGTTCCAAAAATAGCACCCTTGTGATCTCCCACCAAAACACTGAAAAATATAAAACACAGAACACAGAAAATATAAAAAATGCAGGAAAAATCTAGGGTAGACAATTTTGAAAGCAGAGAGAACAGATACATTCTCATTGACAGAGATAACAAGAACTTGGTTAAAACCTTGTGTTTCTTTTTTGCTACACAAACCTGTTGAAAATATGCAAAGCTGAAATAAAAATTCTTTAGAATTGCATTTAATTTAGGGCTGTAAACCAACCACCTCAAAGCTTAAACCAATTTATTAGTTCACACAAGTCCGCAGGTTGACTGGGCAGTTCTGCCAATCTCTCCAGCACTTGCTCATGCAACTGTATTTGATTGGTAGGTAGCTGGGTGCTAGGCTCAGCTGGGACAGGTGGCATGGCTGAAATTCACTTCCCATATGACCCTACATCTAAGACTTCATGGAATTGTCCCAGAGCGAATCTTAAAGAGATCAAAGGCTCTGGAACTCCCATATCACATTCGGACAGTCAAATCAAAGTACATGGCCAACCCAGACTCAAGGGGTGGGGCAGCAAAATGTTATAGCCATGCTTTTCAAAATTACCACAAGCAGTTCTGATCAAGGTTAATACAGCTACTGTTTTGACATTACCATCTAATGAAAAATACAGTTGAAATGAAAACTCCCTAGAATCGCATACCTAAATCTTGTACTTGCTCCAAACTCCAATTTTTCTACAGTAGATGCACTGAGAGACTAAACAGGCACACTGCCTTACTGTGTTTGTCAAACTCATTAGTAAGCTTCCTCAATAAGATGCTGCATTAGGAATTATACTGAATAGCATCACCAATACACAATGCCCTAACAGGAAATGCTAGAGTTTTTTCCATCCAAATGGACTTAAAATTCGGATGTTAAGTAAATGTACCAACAGAAATATGGGTGATTAAAGCATATTTAGGTGAAGACTTTTTAAAACATGAGCCACAGGAAGAAACCTTAGATGAAAAGATTGACAGATTTGCACATATGCAAATTTAAGACTCCTGTGTGACATAAATATCATGTTAAACAAATTATTTAAAAAGCATTTATTTACTAAGTGTCATGAACCACACTAAGTCTTTTATGTGTTTTTAATTCATTTGATTCCACCAGTAATCCTATGAGGTAGATGCCATTAGATGAGCAAGGCACAAAAGTTACAGAAGATACCAAAGTCAGCTAGTAAGTGGAACTGCCAATATCTAAATTGAAGCAGTTTGGGCTCCAGGGCCTAAGACTCTAAATCACTAAGCTCTATAGGAAACTGGGAAAACATGAGCAAAATATATGTAACATAGGCTTACTATCATTGACATTGTAAAAATTCTTGCAAATAAAAGAGAAACCAAAGAACACATTTTCCGTAGACAAGGCCTATGAACAGACAACTCACAAAAGAGAAATGTCAATGATGTATAAAATCTGAAAAATGGTAATCCTTACTAGGATTCATAAGAATTTTAATGAGGTACCACTTGACTCCTGGACAATTTCGTTAAGTCAAAAAAAATTATAACATCCATGGAGATTATCTCCTTGCTTGTAGGAAGGTAAATTGGTAAAATATTCCTGGAAGATTGAAAATACACACACATACACGCACATGCCATTCAAGTATGCCTACAGTTTCATCCATAAATTTTACTTCTAGTAACCGTCCCATAGAAATAACCAGACAAGTCCATGAAATGCAGGTTATAGATTACTGTGGCATATTCATAATATTTATTAAAATACAGAAAAATGAAAGACTGATTAAATATGCTAGGGTTCACCTAGAAATGGAATAGTCTAGCTTTTAGAAACAAGGACACAGGAGCAGGTATTTGGCATAGCAGTTAACACCTGCTTGAGACATCCACATCCCTTATCAGAGTGCCTGGGTTCAAGTCCTGCATCTACTCGTGATTCTAGCTTTCTGGTAATGTGTACCTGGGAGTCAGCAAGTGATGGATCAAGTACTTGGATTGCTGTCATTCATATGAGATACCTAAATTGACTTGGCACCTCTTGGCTTTGGCTTTGTACAGTTCCGGCTGTTGCAGACATTTGAGGAGTGCGAACCAATAGAAAAAACATCTCTTTCTCCCTCTCTCCCTCTCCCTCCTTCCCTCCCTTTCTCTTCCCCCTCTCAACTTTCCAAATAAACATATTTTAAATAAATAAAATGAAAGCAATGATGCATATTTCTTTTTACTGACACATAAAGAGGGTCATGAAATAGTGTTAAGGAAAATAGCAAATTTACTTAACTATATAAATAAAGAGTATAATCCTACTGTTGTATGCGTATTGACTACATGTTTTCTTTGGGTCACAGTTTCTTTATACCTTTATAAAATTATACTCTAGTTTCTAAATTACTTTTCATGTATTTATTGTTTCTGTAATCATAAAAAAGCCAATCACCTTATTTCCCCAAATTTAGAGAATCGAAATTCCTTGTAAGCTCTGAAATGTTTCCATTTAGAAAAACCTACAAGAAATATTGCTCTATTGCCCATCTCAGAGAACATCTGTGTGACTGAACTTGCTAAAACACGGTGAGAACATGTGCTGTGACACAGTAAGGGCTACTTGATACTCAGAACTACCTAGGGGTCATTGCTTCATGGCCTCCAATACCGTATCCCCTACCTGGTCAGCTTTCTAATCACCAGCCATTTGAGACCTGAAAATGATGACAGAGATGCGAAATCACAGCTCCCCAGTTCTTATCAGCCAATCCAATTGAAGGGTGGAAATAAGCCCAATAACATTTTCAAATGGATTTTGGGGCAGAGGCTGAGAGCCCATGAAGACTCGCTTCTTAAGTACAGGCAATTAGCAGTCAGCGCATCAGAGGCTTTCTTAAGCAAAGATGTCACATGCTCAGAGTCAGGGACAGTCAGAAGCTGCAGCATGTCCTCACCTGCTGACTGATGAAAATGACTGCCGCTAGGGCGCCAGCTGAAAAATCAATTATTCACATCTACTAGGCAGCTGCCCCCTACACAGTGAGCAGCAGCAGGTCGCAGGAAGGGGAGATTGTTGTGCTTTGTTGTTAATTTGCACTATCCATTTCCCCAGCCTTGAAGCTCAACAATAGCAAAATCAATAGGCTGCTCCAAAGGAACAGTCAGTCAAGTTGGGCATCAACTGCATTCCAAGCACCTGGAAACCTCCTGACAACTCTACCACAAACATGTAACAAGGAGGAACAATCTTCATCCCATCTTCATCTGTCCATCTTCCCACAGTATAAGGAGAACCCAAAGTTTCACACCACATCTAATCATTAGGTCCCTTTTACGAAGGCACAAACTAAGTATTCATGTTCAAAGCCTTCTCAGCTGTTTTTTTCTTTTTTATCCTTTCATCCATCTCAACTCATCGCCTTACATCCTCATAGCCCAAGAAGTCCATTTGAGGTTTGTAGACCTTTCAAAGAACAGAATCTAATAAGGTTACACATTCAGAAAGCACATTGTAGTATATGCCAGACACTGAAATAAGGAAAATACAGAGCCTGTTTCACAAATCATTCATATTTAGAATGTATTTTAGGAAAATATCTATTTGTATGGGTCTAATTCTTCTGCTTATTATAAATAAAAGCCACTCAATTATGGAGACACAAAAGGAAACATACATTTTGCAATCTGAACATACAACAGTGACTGCTAGAGGTTGGCAAGAGTCTGATTAAGGGTGATATAGAGTGGTTAAAAAGTGAACCACAGTCAGGAATAACACCTTCTAGTCTTTCACAGAACAGTACGGCAATCTGTTTCAATAATGATTTAGTATACACTGTATGAAGAACTGGAAGAGAGGAGCTATAGGCTCCAGACGTGAATAAAAGGAAAAGGAAATGATTTGATCAGTTTTTGTACTATACATACATTGAAATATTGCATTATACCTCTAAAATGTTAACTCTAATAAGTTAATCAAATTTTTCTTGAATATTTAACAGTGTATTTGGAAAACTATTTGGCATTTTTGTATGGGTATAAACTTACCATATGACCCAGCAATCCTAGTCCTAGATGAAATGACAATTTTCTGTCCATATAAAAGCCTGTACATGACTGCTGAGAGCAGCTTTATGCACAAAACCCAAAACTTACAAGAAATTGGAATTTCCCTCCAGGGGGTGAGAAATGGGTAAATAAATTGATGGACAAAATTAGAATGAAACATTGCTCATTAAAAGGAACAAACTAGTGACATACTCAATACAAGAATATATCATATATTATACTAAGTTAAACAAGCCAGACTCAAGTGTTACATATCAAATGATACTATTTATATGACACTCTGGATAAAGAAAATTCTTAAGGACAGAAAAAGGATCAGTGATTGACAGGGGTTGCAGGCAGAGAGACAGGCTAACTACAAGTGAGTGGCTGGGGGGATTTCTGGGGAGTGATGAAACTTTTTTATATCGCTTGTTATATGATTCTATGTGCCAAAACTCACAGGAAGGAATTTTATTGCATGTAAATTGTACCTTAATTTTTTAATTGAATAAAAATGAATTAGGGAAAAAACTCGAGGAATTTCTCTATAGTGATAAACCACTTTATCTTTCATTCCAATATATTTTCCTACTGCCATTATCCTCAGTTATGCCACATTCTCCTGTTATATCCAGGTTAGAGTTATAGAGCAACTTGGAATTAAAGCAAACAGGACTCTTGAAGGCATCTCTCTCCTTGAAGGTTCTTGCTACAGACAAAGGGACTAGCCAAAGGCAGTGGAGATTTTTAAAAAATGCATTTATGGTTGCTGAAGTCTCAAAGCCTTTCCTACAAAAGCTTCCTAAGATGAGTTAATGTAAATAGGCAAGGATATCACACAGAGTACCAGATTGGGTGGAATTTTACCAAATTTGCGTCTAGTCACAATATGAATCTTAAACTATTTCACATTTACATCCTTCAAGGTCTTGGCAGGAAAAATCTCAAGTCAAGTGGCTCAGCAGGCTTCCAAAAGTGAGGGCAAGGTGAACGGAAATCAACAAAGGGTGGTGAAACACCTACACATTAGCAGTAATGCGAGGCTGTTACTACCGTTAGCATTGAAGACGTAAGAGGAAGAGGTGATTGGACCCAGTGAGATGTGGAGCTGTGGAGGCAGAACTTTCCTCACAGTAGCTGTACCCACGAAAAACTAACCCAAAGACAAAAGAATATCCTCAAACTGCAGAACAACCTGGAAACATTAATCCACCACTTCTCTCCTCCCCTCCTCATTTCTTATTGGTGCGCCCCATTGTCTAATTCCAATATGAGGACAACTGGAAAGCAAGCTTAAGTGGTGCAGGTCTCAGTGAACAGCCTCCAACATGCAAGTCAGGACAGGGAGGGACAGAGTATGGATCCTAGAGGGCAAATTAAGAATGACCCGGACCTCATTATCATTAAAGTCATGTGGTTCGACTACTTCTAAAATGGTTCATGCTTAAATAGTCTATTAATCTACCTGATCATCAACTGTTGAAGCTCTCTCCGTTTTCCCTAGAAGCCACACTTTCAGGTAAAATAATTCCTATTTCCTCAAGAACATAACTGTTTTATATCCGAGAGCTAAAACTTGCCTCAACTGAATTTTACCCATTGATGAACCACCTTAGTCAAGAACAATCCCTTTAGAAGAAGTCTTATTTGCCTATCAAAACTTTAAACAAGATACTTAAGCATATGATTAAATCCTTACTTTTATAACTAAAGAGCAAAAGATATTTGACATGTGCAGCCATTGCATAATCCTTCTTTCCTCACTCGAGCTTCTCAGGGTATAGAATAATGAGTGTAGATTTGACAGAATATCAACAGTCTGGAACTCTCCTTTAATTTTTAATTTGTTACTCTATATGTAGCAAATGCTCGATGTTATATCTTTACTCAAAAGGGGTTGTGAATTCATACGTGTGTCTGTGTGTGCGTATGTATGTGTATAAAGACACAGATAAAACTGAAACTAGATGGCAAAGTAGGTAACTTCCAAGTAAGTATCATCTGTTGCCAGTCCTTAGAGCACTACTTAGGACTGACAAGTCATGAGGCCTGCTTTGCTTTGATATTTTTTTCACAATTCCCCAGTGACACTCTATCATTCCCCTAGGCTCAGAAAATTTTTTATCTCTGTATGTTTTCACCTGCAATGAGAATAAAAAAACTCCTTGACATGAGAAAAATAACTGTAAAGAGGAGCAAGGCAAGCACAGCAAACTCTGTTGTGTTCCTAAGTCTGCAAACTACATACAGCATGGTGCTGGTGTTGCCACCCAACAAACTATAGGCACTGCAGCTCTCCCACTGAACTCTGTAGCGCATGTGTCCAGGGCTCTACACTTAAGAGGATGTAAGGGGTACTGAGGTTATTCATTCTCTGTAAAACCCTAATGATCTTCATCCATAAGGTGTAGAGTTGTTAGAATGATGCCATAAGTGTATCAGTGCATTAAGCAGGTTACCTGGGGCTCCCAAATTCAAAGGAAGGGCTAGGTAATGTGTGAATTGCTGGCACTCTTCCAATTTAGGCTCGTCTTCAAATTTAAAGGCTGCCAGAATCTGTTCTGAGGAAATGCAGTCATCCAGCCAGAGGCAGGGCTTGAGCTACACTGATTCCAGAGCAGTTCTGCATAGGGTGACTGAACACTTGGCTCATAGGCCTCACAGGATGAAGGCAGACCCTCTGGAAATATCCAAAGGGCTTAACGGAGTACATTCTTAATGCCACTTAAGTAACTGCAACTCTGACTCATATCCAAGGCCTCAGACAAAAGGAAAGACTTTTAAGTCTTGTCTCTTTCTGAATCATTTTTCCTTTTACTTCCTGTCACCCTTTCCCTCTGTTCCCCATCCTGCTCTCATGATGAGCTATGTCTCTCCACACCCTTAATCTTCAGGAAAACCTACATGGCTGTCCTTCCTTCAAAGAGCCCATTGATCCAAAATCATTTCTTTCCCTTATACACCTACCACCCCCTAACATGATAAATAAACTTGGTACTCTTTAGCAACAGCTGAATTTGTGGTGGAAACTGTTAAAACAATTTCACACTTGAATAAAGTAAGAAATACGCTTCTCCATTTTCAGTTAGCTTTGCCTCCCTCGTCTGTCCAGAGTGAATACACTGGGTGAGGCAAGGAACTCTCCATTACTTCATAGCTTTCTTTGATAAAAGGAGAAATAAATCCTATCTGACCTACTCCAGGAAGAGGGAATGAAAGAAGAAACATCAATCTCCCTCCTTCTGGAAGCCATCACCCATTTTATCACAGCTAATTTCCACTTCATAATATTTTAATGAGGGTATTAAGTCTATCTCAACAATTTCTATTAAATTTTTATTTTTGGCAAAAGTTACCTATGAGAAACGTTTGATAAACCTAGTTTCCAAATTTATGTCACTAATTACATAATTTCAAATTAATATTCTTTAATTAACCTTTCTAGTTTTGGGCATCTTATCTTTCTCTTACAATCATCCTAGCTTTCAATTTTATTCCATGTAATCTCCCCCCTCAATATCTTTTTTGAAAGTCAATACATTATAAGTAAGCATCAATAAATACATGTATATTTTAAAGATCTCTATATATAACAAGTAAGTTTTCTGATTCTAGTGAGCAGCATGGAGATAAATGCTTATATGACAGGGTTGGATATTAACTCTCTTAAATTTGTTTTCTTTTTTATTTTTCATTTAACTGAAAGGCAGAGGGACAGAGGAAGACAGAGACAGGCAGACAGAGCTCTCCATCCACTGGTTCACTCTCCAAATGCCTGCTACAAGCCAGGGCTAGGCCAAACGGAAGCCAGGAATGACATTTCAATTCAGGTTTCCCATGTATGTGGAAGGGACCCAGCTACTTGGGCCATTCCCTGTGCCTCCTAGCATACATGTTAGTAGGAAGCTGGGATTGGAAGCAAAGCTAGGACTGGAACCCAGCCACTCTAATATGGAATCTGGGCATCCCAAGTGGTATCTTGATTTACATGCCAAGCTTAAGTTTCTAAATATTAACTTTTAAGCCATGAAAGGATCCAAAATTGAAGAAGTTAACAAGTCAATAAAACGTTAGCAACTTTCTCCATAGCATGGTACTCACTGGTTATTATGATTCACACATGTTCAACAGAGACTTTTGTCAAGTTCTGTTCCAGCCTAAAATCTCACTCTCTTACTTGCAAGATGTCTCCACCTAAAACTTCCTGACACTACCCTGATCCTGACATTTTCAGAATGCAGGAAGACCATCATAGATCATTTCTTGTTGTGTTGGATGCTTTTTCAAAGAGGCCACAAGATTGGCAAACAGCTCCTGGAAATCTATTAAATAAATCTATGAGAAAATGCAGAATAAGCTTGAAAAATAATGAGACCATTGCTGAATGAGGCAGATGGCTTGGCAACCCTAAAAGACTAACATCATACAGACATTCATTTGAGTCTTCATCTAGCTTCACTAAATTAGTATGTGAATTCAAACATTTGTCTTTCAACATTTCTTTCCCAGTGATGGGAACTATATGAGTTAGGACCAGTAGCTAGAGGAGGAGGAAATGTTAGCCAAAGAAAATGGCACTTTTAAGTCATGCTGACATGAAGCCTTATGGGGGTATAATAGAAACTATTGGAGACCTTCCATCTATACCTCAAAGGCCTAAGGACTTATGTGAGTTCTTCTCATATGTAATTATCCATAATTGTTACCCCAAGTTTTTCAAACTTTGCCACCATATTCTTTGGGCACTGAAGTAGAATCCTCACTATGCTATTGGTAGAGTGATCATCAATTATTTATATATTCACAAAATGAGAAACAGATTTTACCCTCTATGAAAGTTCATACAGTATAGGAATTGAAGGCAGAAAATCCTTTATTAATCTCACACACAAAAATGAGGGATACAAGCATATTGAAAGAAAGCATCCCTCAAAGAGCTTAATATTTAGGAGTATTATACTTTGGTCACCAAATCATATAAAGATTATATTGAAAATAGACGTGTGTGTGTCCCATAAGATTCACTTAGATTTTTCACCCAAAAAAAAAAATAATAAAACTTCAATGCATTTAACATTTACAGGAGACCATAAAAACATAATTCACAGTAAAAAAAAAAAAAAAAAGGAATCCCCAAAGCAAAGGGATTGTCATTTACTCTGGAAGAAGTCATGATCAGCTCTCTTTGAAATGACTCACGATGAAAATAGAAGACATTCAAAATTAAACAGAATATGTAAGTAGGATTAAAGGCAAATTAAAAAGAAGCTTTAGTCCCTCTTTTAGGGCTGTAGAGAACATATGAAGGCAGAAAAACTCCCAGTAAAAGTAAAAAGGAAATCCAAAGCAAGCAAAAGGAATATTTACAGGAAAATGGCAGGTCCAAGTTGTTACTTATGATTAACAACTTCAAATGTAAAAGGCATAAATTCTCCAGTAAAAGATACTGACTGGCTGAATGGATTAAAAAACAAGATCCATCTATTTGCTGACTCCAAGAAATGCAACTCACCAACCAAGATACATGCAGTCTGAAAGTGAAAGGACACAAAAGATATTCCACACTAACAGATACCACAAAAGAGCTGGTGTAGCCATCCTAATACCAGACAAAATAGACTTTAACACAAAAACTGTTAAGAGAGACAAAGAAGAGCATTCCGTAATGATTAAAGGATCAATTCAACAGGAAGATATGACTACAGTAAATGTATGGACATCCAGTACCAGGGCACCTGGTTGTTTAAAAGCAATTTTATTCAATCTAAAGGGAGACAAATGCACCAACACAATAATAATGGGGGATGGGGCCAGCATTGTGGCGTAGCAGGTAAAGCCAATGCCTGCAGTGCCGCATCCCATATAGGTGCCAGTTTGAGTCCCGGCTGCTCCACTTTCCATCCAGCTCACTGATATGGCCTGGGAAAGCAGCAGAGGAAGGCCCAAGTCCTTGGGCCCCAACACTCACATGGGGGACATGGGGGAAGCTCCTAGCTCCTGGCTCTAGATTGGCACAGATCCGGCCATTGCAGCCATCTGGGGAGTGAACCAGTGGATGGAAGACCTCCCCCCTCCCTCCCTCCCTGCCTCTCCTCTCTGTGTAACTCTTATTTTCAAATAAATAAATAAAGCTTTAAAAAATAATAATGGGCGACTTCAACACCCCAGTTTCATCAATGGACAGATCAACTTGACAGAAAATCAACAAATTAACAATAGAACTAAACTACGCTATGGATCAAATGGACCCAAAATATATCTACAGTATTTTTCATCCTACAGATGCAGAATACACATTCCATTCTTTTCATCAGTGCATGGAACTTTCTCTAGGAGAGACTATATGTTAGGCCATAAGGCAAGTCTCAATGAATTCAAAAAAAATTCAAATAATCCATGTATCTGTTCTGACAACAATGGAATGAGGATGGAAATAAGAAATTCCAGAAAATATGCAAACACATGGAAACTGAATAACACATTCCTGAATGAACAGTAGGTCATTGATTAAATCAAAGAGAAATCAAAAAATTTTTGGAAACAAATGAAGATGACAACATATTAAAACCTATGGGATATAGCAAAAGAAGTGTTAAGAGGGAAGTTTATAGCAATCAGTGCCCACTGCAAGAAATTGAAAAGGCATCAAATAAGGATCTAACAATGCTTCTCAAGGACCTTGATAAACAAGAACCAAACCCAAAATTATTAGGAGGATAGAATTAGGTAATTAAACAAAATTCAGACCAAAAACAAAAAAAGGATTGTAAAGATCAGTGAAATGAAGATCTTATTTTTTGGAAAAAAAAAATAAAATTGATATACCATTGTCCCTATTAACCTTGAAAAGGGATAAGACCCAAGTTAATAAAATCAGAGAGGAAAAGGAGATGTTACGATAGATACCACAGAAATAAAAAAAAAACCATCATGAATTACTAGAAACAGCCATATACCAACAATTGAAAAATCTTGAGTCATAAAAACATTTAAAACCTAAATAGACCATGACAGACACTGAATCTGTAAGAAAGATCCTCCCAGCAAAGAAATACCTGGACCTGATGGCTTCACCACTGAATCATACGAAATTTTCATAGAACTGATTCCAATTCTTCCCAAACTATTCAAAATGATTTAAAGGGAGGGAATCCTCCAAAACTCCTTGAATCTAGTATCACCTTTATTCTGAAAAAGAGTAAAAAAGAACTGTAGATCAATATCACTGATGAACACAGATGCACAAATTCTCAACAAAATGCTAATCAAATCTAACAACACATCAGAAAGATCACTCAATCAGACCAAGTGGGATTTAATCCTGGTATGCAGAGATGGTTGAACATATGCCAAACAATACATGCAATACATCACATTAACAAACTGCAGAATAAAAACCATATGATTATCTAAATAGATGCAGAGAAGATATTTGCTAAAGCATAACATCCTTTCATGACAAAATCCTTAAGCAAGCTGATTAAAGAAGAAACATTTCTTTTCACAATCAAGGAAATATATGACAAACCACAACCAGCATCTTATTGAATGGGGAAAAGCTGGAATTTTTTCCAGAATAAACTGGAATCAAAGATGTCCATTTTCAATATGTTTCTGGAAGATTTAGCCAGATTCACCAGGCAATAAAAAGAAACCAAATGGATACAAATTGGAAATGAGGAAGTCAAACTATCCCTGTTTGCTGATGGCATGATTCTATAATCAGGGAAATCAAAAATCTCCACTAAGAGACTATTGGAACTCACTAGACCATTTGGTCAAGTTGCAGGCTATAAAATCAATACACAAAAATCATTAGCCTTTGTATACACAAATTATGCCATGTCTGAGAAACAACTTGTAAGATCAGTACCACTTACAATAACTGCAAAATACTTAAGAAGCTGGCTCAACGGTATGGTAGGTTAAGTCTCCACCTGTGGGCCCAACATCCCATATCGGCACCAGTTCTACTCCCATCTACTCCGATTCTGATCCACCTCACTGCTCATGGTGAGGGAAAGCAGTAGAGGATGGACTAAGCACTTCAGCCCCTGCACTCACACGGGAGACCCAGAAGAAGCTGCTGGATTCTGGCTTCGGATCAGCCCAGCTCTGGCCATTGGAGCCATCTGGGGAGTGCACCTATGGATAGAAGACCTCTGTCTCTGTGTCTCTCCCCCTGTTTTTAACTCTGCCTCTCAAATAAAACAATCTTTAAAACAAATTTAACTACCTTGGAATAAACTTGATAAAGGAGATGAAAGATCTCTATGATGAAAATTGCCAAATATTAAAGAATGAAATCAAAGAAGAAGACACAAAAAAATGGAAGAATCTTCCATGTTCATGGATTGGAAGAATCAATATCATCAAAAGGTCCATACTACTCAAAGCCATTGACAGTATTTTAATTGATCACATTAAGTCTAACAACATTCTCCTCAGAGCTAGAAAAAAAAAAACAATATTAAGATTCATACGGCCACACAATAAACCCCAAATATCTAAAGCAATCTTAAACATCAAAAGCAAAGCCAGAGGCATCACAATCCCAGATTTCAAAACATACTACAGGGTAATTATAATCAAAACAGCCTGGTACTGGCACAAAACTAGACATGTAGACCAATGGAGCATAACAGAAACCCCAGAAATCAATCCATTCATTTACAACCAATTTACCTTTGACAAATTAGCTAAAATCAATCCCTGTAGCAAGAGCAGTCTCTTCAACAAAAGGTGCTGGGAAAACTGGATCTCCATGTGCAGAAGTTTGTACCTAGACCTCTACCTTGCAGCTTACACAAAAATCCACTCAAAATAGATAAAAGACCTAAATCTACAATCCAATACCATTAAATTACTAGAGAACAGTGGGGAAACTCTGCAAGATATTGTACAGGCCAAGACTTTTTGGAAAAGACCCCAGAAACACAGGCAATAAAAGCCAAAATTGACAATTGAGATTCTATCAAGCTCAGAAGCTTCTGCACTACAAAACAAACACTCAGCAAAGTGAAGAGGCAACTGACAGAATGGGAGAAATTGCAAACTATACAACTCATAAAGGATTAATATCCAGAATGTATAAATAGCCCCAGAAACTCATTAACAACAAAGAGCGCAGTTTAAAAATGGACAAAGGACTTGAACAGGCATTTTTCAAAAGAGGAAATCTAAATGACCGACACATGAAAAAATGCTCAGAATCACTAGCCATCAGTGAAATGCAAATGAAAACCACAATGAGGTTTTACCTTATCCCAGTTAGAATGGCTCTCATAGAGCAATCAACAAAAAATAAAATTTGGTGAGGATCTGAGGAAAAAGGTACCCTAATCCACTGTTGGTGATAATGTAAACTAGTATAGCTAATGTGGCGATAGCAGTTACCTCAGAAAATTGAAAATTGATGTACTGTATGACCCAGCAATCCCACTCTTAGGAATTTACCCAAGTAAAATCAGCATATCAAAGAATTATCTGTACCTTTGTTTACTGTAGATCCATTCACAATAGCTATGGCATTAACCCAGATGTACATCAACTGATGACTGGATAAGGAAATTATGGTATATATACACTATGGAATACTACTCAGCCATGAAAAAGAATTAAGTTCTGCCTTTCTCAACAAAATGGATGTAACTTGAAACCATTAAACTTAGTAAAATAAGCCAGTCTCCTGAAAACAAATACCATATATTTTCTGAACTAATAGAGTACCAAAATATAATGTATAGGACTAAAATTGAAATTTTCTGCTCTGATGATTGTTTACAGACCTTGTCTCAACTGTTGAGGAACACTGTATTGTCTTCTCATTATTTGTTGAACTTTTGACTTAGTGTAGGTTTTATCATTGAGTATACAGTAAACCGCAAGTAAATCATTGTAAAAATTTAAAGAATAAGAAAGGAAGAAGGAGGGAGAGTGGAGGTATGGGCGGGAGGGAGGGAGGGAGGGAAGTATCACTGTGCTCCTAAATCTGTATATATGAATTACATGAAATTTGTTCAACTTATGTACATTACATATATTACATATATAGAGAGTATTTCTGTGGTACTGGAAAATATCTTTTTAGACAGCTCAGAACTTACAACCCCAGTGAGAAGAAATATGGTGATTCATAAGCATAGAACACTGACACATGATGTGAAGGTGTCTTCAGTTCTCTAACTTCACTGAACTCTTACAAGGAAAAAAAATATCACCTTTCTTCCCAGGATTCAACTGGGCATAGTATGCTAGAACCTGGGCAAAAAAAACCTGTAAGACTCATTGAAGTACTTATATGAGCCAATTAATTTCTCAATAATCATGCTACATTAGTCCATTTTCCATTCCTGTAACATAGCACCTGAAGTTGGGTACTTCTAAAGAGCAGTTTACCCCACAGTTTTAAAGACTGCAAGTGCAATATTGGGAAGCTTCAACTTTTTGAATTCCATGAAGGCTCCCTTATTGGGTAACACAGTGGCGAAACAGAAAGGAAACCAACTGAATACAGAAGGAGACAAGTACCTGGGGCTACCTTGCTTTATAATCACCTACTCATTAAGTGATAACTCAGCCCCCAACCTAGCACTAATCCCTTACCAGGTCAATGCCTCCATGACCTGTTTACTTCTTCCTAAAGTACCACCTCTTTCAGGATTCACCACTTCTCACACAACCACACTGGGGACCAAGCTTCCAGTACATTAACCCTTGGTGGACAAATCACACCCAAATCACAGTACAACGTGAGGGATTCGGCACTGTAATTTTGATGTTCACCTTCCTATTATCTCTTAGAAGAGTTGCTTTTGTGTTTTGTTTATAAACTTTACAGTGCACCCTATCTCTGCAGCAAAAGAAAATAAGCAAAATATGATTATTTATAATCATATGTAAAGCATATAAAAATATTCCTAATACAGATATTTGAAACAATCCAAACTCTAACAATGGGGATTATTCATATATATATTATGATATACTCACTTTACACAATCCCATTTGTATTTTAGTATAATGATAATTTTTTGTATCTTGATAGACCATTAAAAAATTAATGGTCAGCATGGTAGGTTATTTCTGCTGCTTACCAACTTTTTCTAGTTCTCTCATTGTCTGTACACATAGTGCAATGGTAATTGCTGGCCCATAAGAGCACTTTTGTACAATAAATTATGGGTAGATTGATATTTGTTACTTTAGACTAGAACATCTAGTTTTTGGTATAGGAATCTCCACAGATTTTTTTTCCTTCTCTGCTACAGCAACTTCCAGATAACAGCTTCCCAACAGCCTAAGTGCAGTGATGAGAAAACAGCCCCATCAAGCAGAGTGCACGGTGCATCTGTGACAGACAGAAGCAGGAGTGAGAAATAAACCTTCAATGTTTAAACTCCCTGAGCTCTAAGGCTTACATGTTTCAGCAGCATGTCCTAGCCTTTCCTGACAATTACAGGGTGAGCACATTATAGCCCAAGATGAAAAAGTACCTAGAAGGAGATGTACTAACATGTTAATGCATGGTAAACACCCTTGGGTAGGCCATGGATAAATCTTTAATGGCTTTCTGCAGTTTCCATATCTTTAATTAACATAAAACTGTGCATATTTATGGCATACAACATGTTAATTCAGTATATTGCACAACATGTAATGATCAATTCAGGGATATTAGCATTGCCCTCTCCTTGTATACATACAATTTCTTTGTAATTGGAGCCTCCAAATTGCTCTCTTCTAGTTCATAAAATACCTAATATTGTGTTCTAACCTACAATCACTCTACTGTGCTGTCAAAGGGTAGAACATTTTACTCTCATCTCCCTCCTTTTCTATATTTTTATAATGGCATATATTCACTATAATCAGAAAAAATATTTTGCATGTTTTCAAATAGTAAGATAAATTATAATTCTTCAAATTATTCTCCACACTTGCCAGTCAACTGAATTAAGTCAACTTCTATCATGCATCTCCCATGTGAATCATTTTTTCCAGTATCACTAAAACTACTATTTCTTGTCCTTTCAAAACCAAGAGTGGGTACTGGCACATCTTGGATCAGAGTCTGGGTTCGAGTTCTAGCTCTACTCCCGATTCAAGCTTGCTCTAAATGCACACCCTGGAGGGCAGCAGGGTGTTCGAGCACTTCGGTCCCTGCCTTCTGTGTGTGATACCTGGATTGAGTTCCCAGCTCCTGACCCAGACCCAGCTGCTTTCAGGCATCTCAGGAGTAAATCAGGAGACGGGGTGGGGGTCTCTGTGTTTGTCTCTCTCATGTGCTCACTCTCGCATTCTCGCTCGCTCGCTCTCTCTGCCTTTCAAATAAATAAAACTAAAAAAAATTTAAAGGATGACTTTCAGAATATTAAAAAATGACCTGTCAAACCAAGAAGTTGTTTCCCCATTTTAACAAAAAAAAATTCTAAAACACCCTCCGCATGTAGAGTTATTAGTCAAAGACTAAAATTACAAAGGGTTTCTTGCTTTAGCTCTATTTCTTAGAGGACATGGAAGCAATAGAGGAGGAGTTAACTGATAAAAGGCTTTCCTTCTAGATACCAATTGTGTTACATCAATTATAATGTAAAACTCAAGTGTATAGAAATTCATTTGACAGCTACAAAACAAGACAGCATGAACAAGAGTAATCTAATATATACTAATTTCAGTGAAGAAAATAAGTGTTTGTAGGAGGGGGGAGTTTAAAGTGGTATTTAAATATAAGTACTATTGTAAGTATTATTTCACTGTAAGTTCCCACTGTGCTTCATACAATGCTATGCACACAGTAAATAGTCAAGTGGTTTAGTGTAAAGAACACTGGATTAGAAGTTAAGAGGCCTGGATTCCCATTCCAGCTCTACCACTATGCAATTAGCTAACTTTTAATCTATCACTGTATCCATTTCTTCATCAGTCAATCAGATTTGAAACTACCTCGCCTGCCTCAGAAGCCTGCATGAACATGAGAGAATGAATGGGAACAAGATTGTATTGAAATTGTAAAACATTTTATGTTAATATATCCCCTTGATATACTCCTGATAAAGGAAAACTTTAAGATTTCATCTCAATATCACTACAATCAACAATTATCAAATTGTACCTTCTTCTGTAAGTAAATCTAAGGACATGAAGTGGTTGGGTGTTCAAAAAGCATCAAAGATAAGTGAAGGGCTTCCTTTCAGATTATTAGAAATTTCTACCTACTACAGTAAGAAAAAAATTCACTGAGAATCAAGCCACCACAGTCATCATATTTAGAGTTTTGACAACTGTCATAGATCAAAGGACCAAGCAAGAACTTGGTTTCTTTCTGGCAGAAATAGGCCCTCCCTTCCATTCAGAGGAGTAGTGGGGGAAAGTACTAAATAATTCATTTCTATTCCTACCTGGAGTGACAAAAAAAGAGACTGGAAAGAATTAGGAGTGACACAACAGCATTTGCAAAGACTTGCAGACCAAAGGTCAAGTAGATCAGTGGTGCTGAAGTCTTGAAAATGTTCAGAACATAAACCACAAAAAGCTAGTTTGCTTTGGCCAGGGACCAGCAAACTTTCTCCATAAAGGGCCAGAAAATAAATATTTTACGCTGGCGCCGCGGCTCAATAAGCTAATCCTCCGCCTTGCGGCGCCGGCACACTGGGTTCTAGTCCCGGCCGGGGCGCCGGATTCTGTCCCGGTTGCCCCTCTTCCAGGCCAGCCCTCTGCTGTGGTCAGGGAGTGCAGTGGAGGATGGCCCAAGTGCTTGGGCCCTGCACCCCATGGGAGACCAGGAGAAGCACCTGGCTCCTGTCATAGGATCAGCACGGTGCGCCAGCTGCAGCTCGCCAGCCGCAGCGGCCATTGGAGGGTGAACCAATAGGAAAGGAAGACCTTTCTCTCTGTCTCTGTCTACTCTCTCAAAAATAAAAAAAATAATAAATATTTTAGTTCTACATGCCATATGATCCCTGTCACAGCTACTCAACTCTGATACTGTGGTTTGGAAGTAACCAATAACAGTACATAAAGGAAACATTTATCAATAAAACTTTATCAACAGACACAGACACATATTATGAAAAAGTCTTCTTTGGACTTGTAGTCAAAGAGGCTTGTTGACTACTTTGCTGACCCCTGTTTCAGACAAATAAATAGAATTTAGTTCGGCCTCCCTGAAGCAAACCTCAAGAATCAGTGTAGAGTAATTTGTTAAACAAGCCCTTCCATGGGAAATTAGTAGAGGAGAGAAGGAAGTGAGGATCAGGAAAGCAAGAGAAACTGAGAATCAGTCCTCAGGATGGCCTCCAAAGGCTCCCATTTCCTGATATTCATACCCTTATGTAGCTACCTCCCACAGTGTGTCAAGGTTGACTCTACATGGCTAACAGAACACAACGTACACGGTGTAAGTCACTTCCCAATAGGCTCTCAAAGACTGTGGCTTGCTCATTCGTCTGTGTGTGTGCACATGCGCACTTTCAGAGGCAAAAGTGGATACAGCCCTAAGAGAGTCAACAACAGATACCAGTGGCTGAAAGCTAAATATTTAAGATTGTTGTGCATCTGAATATAGCAATGACAGTATTAACTATAGGCCTCTTTTTTTCCTACAAATTTCTTATATGGACACATAAATGTTTTGAGTCAAATTTCAGCATGCAGGTTTGCCATATGTTGTAAGTGAATTAACTTACCAAAAGGCTCAGCATTCCAATTTCACATTCTATACATGTCCTAAAGAAAACCTTAATATTCAGAATGCTCACCAGGTGAATCAGGCATTGCTGCCTCTCAGATAACCCAGAATGAAGACAATAAAATCACTCTGTTGGTTAGAGATGTTAAAATACAGATGATCAAAAATAGTATGCAAGTTTTTGCATGGCCAAGATGTCAATTTTCTTAGGTACCATCCCATACCTTTAAGTTTCTGATTAAATTTAGGCCAGTATTGTCAAGCTTTAATAAATCAAATAGGGGCCGGCACTGTGGCGTAGTGGGTAGAGCAACTACCTGCAGTGCTAGCATCCCATATGGGTGCCGGTTTGAGTCTCTGCTGCTCCATCTCTGATCCAGCTTTCTGCTATGGTCTGGGAAAGCAGTAGAAGATGCAGTAGTCCAAGTCCTTGGGCCTCTGCACCCGCCAAGCAGACCCAGAAAAAACTGCTGGCTTCAGATTGGCCCAGCTCTGGCCTTTGTGGGTATTTGGGGAGTGAACTAGAGGATGTAAGACCAACCAACTGACCTACCTTCCTACTTCCCTTCCCCGCTTTTGGCCTCTCTGTAACTTGACTTTCAAATAAAAATGATTCTTAAAAAAAAAAAAAAAAAAACTTAAAGACCTGTTCTCCAACAATATTAACATTTTCAATTTTTTTTACTTCAAAGATGGAACACTCCCATATGCTGGTTCACTCCCCAAATACCTCCAAGAGCCAGGACTAGGCCAGACAGAAGTCAGGAGCTGGGGCCCCAGTCAAGATCTCCTGCATAAAGGGCAGGAACTCTGCTATTTGTGTCATCACCCCTACCTCCCAAAGTCTGCGTTATCGACAAGCTGGAATCAGGAGCCAGAGCTGAGAGTTGAACGTTATTCACTACAGGCCATTTTTATTCTCCTCATTGAGGAATGATATCGTACCAATCAGCATCTTAACCATGACACAATATGCCCAGCCCCAATAGTAACACTTTTAAATTACCTTTGCAATATTGTAAAGGAAATGACAGTCATGGTCTCTAAATCTCAAATATGCTTCCTCATCTCTGCAAATTATACCACCATTATTCTAATTTATAAGGAGTTCAAACTGCATCATATAGTTCAACTATTATCTTACCACAAATTGATTATATCAGAGTCTGACTCCTTTAACTTGGCAGAAAGGAAAAATGAAAACAGCATGGATCTAAAGCACTCAGTATATGGCGCTGGTAGGTCTAAGCTTAAATATCCAGGATTTTCATAGCATAAGGTAATGTTGAAGCACCACGGAAGATGCTCCGTCACAGAAGCCTCACCAAAATTCTTCTCCATCCTGAAGTACTGCGGGGAGGCTGGGGGGAGAGACACTCATTGACTCTGTATTGGTCACTTTCTATTTGCCCTCAGATCCTTTTCTTTTGCTTACCCTGCTCTGCTCTACGTCACAAAGAGACTGACCCCTACATGATCACCTTCTCAGCTCACAACTGGCTTCTGCTCTATCCAGCCAACGGGCAGCAAACGCAGAAGACTGTAGGGTAGGAAAAAGGGAGATACCAGGGTCCTTCTTCCTCACTCTTTGCTACAAGACAGGAATGAAAATGGCACCACTTCAAGTATTTGCGGGAAAATGAGTTAAAACTTAAGTTCATCGTGGTGCAAAAATTTTTGAAATCAAGGCATAATTTCCATAATATGCATTTTCATGATTATGCAGGGATTTTTATTTTTTACACTAAATATATTTATCTTTTAATTCTATTTCCCATGGGCTTTTCTGGTAAACTTTGTGTGTCTTCACAGCTCCAACTCCAGGAAGAAAACCATCTCCTGCCATGCAACCTCAGTTTATGCATTCCACTAACAGTACTTATTTCCATGCCCTAAAGGCAAGGGGTGGTAGTGGCTTCATAATGTTGTTCGTTTCCATGTTTGCCTCACAATCTTTTCCTTGGCATAGCTCTTCTACCACCTGCATAACCAATTCCTTGCATTCATTTCCTTCCATTTGAAATCCCTGGAGTGGCCTCTGTGTTTGCCGCCATTTTACTGAACTTTCTTCCCATTTGTCTGAATGCTGACATGTGGGTTTCAATATTGGTAGGTCGATTTCAACAGCCCAAGTATTCTTATGAACTTAATGTGTACTCAACAAGGAAGCAATAAGCTATTTTTGAACCCCACTGTGCTTAGCACTGCAATCGTGCTAGACACAACAAGTCAGAGCTTCTGAGAAACTTTGAGAATCACACAAGTAGCCCAAAAACACTTTTGAGAATAATTCACTTGGGTGCTTCAGGGTGAGGTCTCTAAGGTCTACTTCCAAGCCTATTGGGGTCTGCAACTCTCCCAACCTTTGCTTTTAGTTTCTCAACAATTATCTGAGCTGTTTTTCCTTTCTTAAACCCCTTTGTTCCTGAGTTAGAGTGTCTGTTTATTGACCCTTCTCAGACTGCTACACCATTTAAGGATGATTGCATTCTACTGTGTCTATACCTAACCATTCTGCCATCTGAAATCTTAGCTGCCCTTATATGACATTCCTTCTCCCAAAAGAACTAGTATTATTGAAGCCACGCTTTTAGATCGTTCAGCTCATTCCAACCCTTTCTTACATGTGTCCTTTTACTATCAAGGCAGAACAGCTGAAAACTCACTTTCTCAGATTCCCTCCTCTCTAGGGTGACCATGTGACTCAGCTCTGTCCAATCAAACACAAGTACAAGTCAACTGATGCTCCTTCCCTCCTCCTTCTTCTTGTCTGGATTTTCTATTATTCTCAAAGGGAAACAGCCATTACTTATGATTATAGGAGGAAGAAAGGAAACATTTTATTCCTTGATGACATCTTTGAGTTGCTTCCTCCCACACTTTGTGAAGCAATAGACAAATAATCCCATTAATTTTTAAAACACTGTTTGTCAGCATTTCTGGGATTTTCTGCCAAATGCAATCCCTAGCTGATACAATTATGTATAAAGAAGAAATTGTGCTTTTCAAAAAAATCAGATTAGGTTAAATTTATTGAGTCTCAAGATATACTCCCTGCTGGGTAAAAGCTGTGTGTTTCTTCTAATTTCTCCATTGTAATCATTATTTAGAACAACGTGTCTTTACCAAGCATGAAAATAACTTTCTTTGAAGATGGAGTTTACTTTTCAAAATAGTGATGTTGCTGGTAAAGTCAACTGAAAACTCAATTATATTGTAATGTACGCCAGAAAAAGTTATTATTTGAGCTGCTGGAGAACATTTTTAAATGAAAAACTCCTTATCTTGAATCTAAATGTTCAGACATCTGGCTTAATAGGGACCCAAATATACATGAGGTTTCAAAATATGGAAAAACAGAAAAGATAACATGCATTTTCCATGAACTTTTCAAAGCCCTCTCATGTCTATTTTACAGGCTTTCATATTAAACTAAGAATTAAATAGAAATAACTTTCCTTCATAAATGAATAGCACACAGTGCATATACAGGATAGACTCCAATGTCTATGGTAGAATAGATTATCTCACCTGAGAGGTCTCTCAAGCTAAGAGGCATTATGCTTCTGGATGCCCCCAATTGCCACTGGGCAAAGTAAGTTCTCTTTCCCATTTGGGTTTGACATCTCAGTGCATCCAACCCAAAGAACTGGTAGAGATAAAGCACACAGGGATAATGCCATTTGCATCTCAGAATTATTCTTTAATCTTCCATCACTTACTTCCTGGGCACTCTTTCCTTCTTGATAAGCCATCAACCTGCTCTTTGACAACATGTTATACCAAGGACCTTTCTCAATAGTAAATTTCCTATCTTACTAGCAAGAAGGTTCTTCTCCACCAGACCTTACAGGAAGGAAAGCAAACTAAAGAAAAGCAAAGTGAAAAGTATACAGTTATTTCCATTAACACAAGGACTGGTCTAGTCCCCATTGCTTCATACTTAGACCACTGCCATTTTTAAGTTGATATTCTTAAATCTACACACTTCTGCACATTATTTTAGTCAGTACCGCATTCTCAAATGTATTTTTAAAATGTTACATTATAAACATCTGTTTGTTGAAAACTTCTCTGCTGCTCCCTATGATCTACCACAAATCTGAACTCTTCATGTGGTTTTAATGTCATTCCTTTTTCTGACTAACTACAATTATTTCCCAATCCAGCCAAATATACATGGTCTCTCCTCTATTATTTGGTATGCTTTGGTTTATACATTTTTTAAACATGTGGAAAATCTACACAATTCTACTGCCGTTTTAAAATGATGAAGTCTGAAGAAAAGAAATTCCAGGACTGATTAATTCAGTAACTCCAGGTGATTAGGTACCCTGCTTTCTTTCTCTCTAACTCAGGACTACCAATCCATTCTCAGCAGGGGGCTTATCCTCATGTAACTGTTCAGAAGCCACGAGAAGGCATTGCTTCTCTGTTCCCTATCTAACAATGGGAAGGTCCCACGATGTCCCTTCATGATTCTCTGGCTACCATATAATACACTCATACCTGAGCCTGGCCCATGTCTGAGCCATGGCAAAGAGACCACCTTACCTGTGTAAAAGATAGTAAGCACTAAACAAAACTTGGTTCTTCCTTCCAGGAAGGAGAGAGACTGGCTCTAAGATTAAACGACTTCAACATTTGTAATACCACAGACTCCTCTTATCCCTATAGATCAGCAGCATTACAACATTTGACTTTGTTCCTGCTTTCAACATCTAATGCCCCCCTCCTCTTTTTCACCTTATAAATACTTTCCTTTACTGAAGATTTCAAACATATAAGAGACATTGACTTTGAAAGATCAAACAGCCAAGGACAAATAACCAGACAGAGGCCAAGATAGCATTAAAATGCAGAAATTCTAAGTCCAGGTCGTGTGCACTCCCTTCTACTTTCTAAAGCCTATCTCCTCTGTAAAATATCCAGTAGCACCATCATTCTCTCATTTCTGTTTCAAGATGGAAACTTGATCCCATTGAGTTCAATTCCTTCCCCCTCCACGTTCCCATTATAATAACCAGTGAATTAGAAAATATTGGGGAAATTGGGGCCAACATCATGGTGCAGTGAGTTAAGCCACTGCCTGCAATGCCAGCATCCCATATGAGTGTCAGTTCATGTCTTAGCTGTTCCATTTCTGTTCCAGCTCCCTGTTAATGTACATGGGAATGCAGTGGAAGATGGCCAAGTACTTGTGCCCTTGTCACCCATGTGAGTGACCTAGATGGAGTTTCAGGCTCCTAGCTTCAACCTGGCCCAGACTCAGTTGTTGCAGCCAATTGGGGAGTGAAACAGAGTATAGAAGATATCTTTTTTCTTTCCTGTCACTCTGTCAAATAATAAAATCTCTTTTAAAAATAGAAATAACTTTAAAACAAAAACATTGGGAAAATCTTTATCAAACCTAGCAAACATGGAAGGGTAACATGTTTGGTAAATGGGACAGGATTAAGGAAGAGATTTACCAATACATGGAGAATGATGGATGAGATTCCTCTGATGCTCCCAATGTTAGAGCCACTCCAGACCAAAAAAAAAAAAAACAGGTAAGCTACAAAGCACATAGAAAATAGAAAACTCAAACATTTCTGAAACTATACAGAATGGGAACAATGAGGCCAGTAGGTATCACTGTCAGCCTCAACTCAGTGAAACAAAGGGGCTAAAGAAATCAAAGATAATGCCCAGATTGTTAACAGAAACAATTATCTTCTTCATTTGCTCCAATATGCATGGAAGAAAAAATACTTGGCCCATGTAGCAGCTGTTTGGCTAGCAGGTTAAGATGCCCACATCCCATACCAGAATGCTTGGGTTCACATCCTGCATGCAGTTCCTGAATCCATCTCACTGCTAATATAGACCCCAAGAGGCAACAGATGATGGCTTATGAATTTTGGTTCCTGTCACCAATGTGGAAAACCCAGATGGAGTTCCAGGCTCCTGGCTTCAGTCTGGCCAAGCCCTAGCTGCTGTAGGCATTTGAGTAGTCAACTAGCACATGGAAGATCTCTGGCTCTATGTCTAAAGCAAAGGCAAGGGGCAAAATCGAGAGCAAGAGAAGGCCAAAGGGAGAGGAGGAGGGGAGAAGGGAGGGGAAAAAAGAGGAAGAGAATCAAAAAGAAAAGGAGGGAAGGATGCATGGAGCTAAGAAGGGAGGGAGGCATGGTTCTTCTTATAAAAAGAAAAAAAAATACTTGGCTCATCAGTTCATTTTCTTGCCTGAAGTCTGTTTCCTTTTTAAAAATTTTTCGTTAATATAAAGAGAACAGATTTTATACATTCCATAGGTATAATTTCAAGAAGACAACCACACTTCCCTCATTCCTCAACTCATTTATAAAACACCCTTGCTACTGTTCCCAGTGAAATGAAACTTCTACTTATCAAAGTAAAAATATAGAAAATATAACTTTTCCTTATGTCTCAAAATATTTGAACTGGGACCTATCCAGTCTTCAACATATCAATTACATTAACAGTTAAGTATAGACATCAGGAAGAACCGATACAGAAAACTTATTGGATGGAGGATGATTGAGAAGGAGGAAAATGAGAAAAAGAAAATGGTCCAAAATATGAAGACCCTTGAGGATTCAGAACAAGGACATTTTATGAGATTTCCTTTTTAAAAATAAAGAACCATATAAAAATCTGCAATTTGGAGTTATAATAAAATATATGACATTTCATCTCCAAAGAGCAAAACCACCTAAGGTCAGAAAAAAGTGCTTTCTGGAGCCAAGTAGTCCACTACAGAAACTAAAGTAGATAATGTACAGTTTGACAGTTTCTCCAAATTGAGAAAAAATGGATAACGAGAAATACCATTGAAAAACGCAGGAGACATGGAGGACGAGTCTAGAAGACTGCCTGCGTCACATGGAACTAAATGTGAGCTGGGCCCCTTGCTCCTTGGGGATATACGTACAACTGGTGGCTTGGACATTGGTTGCTTCTCTAACCTGACAAAGTCCAACGTGCTCCACTCGGCTTCTGCACACTCTTATTCTCCCGAGGCTCCTCAGGCCCCAATTTCCACATTTTGTCTCTATTTATTCCCATATAAAACTAGACACAGGACTCTTGGCAGCTCCCACTAGAAGTTCCCATGACAGTAGATTAGTAGATTAGAGACGTAGAGTAGTAGATGCGTAAATTAGATGGTCATTTGCCTTTATAATACCTCCCTTCCCTTTTCCCATCTCTCATCTCTGTTCCTGACTCCCAGCACTTCAAGACTGCCCTCAGTCACTGATTCATTCATTTGTTCATTAAATATTCATTATACTGGCAATATAATAGTGACCAAGACAGGCAAGTACCCGTCCTCTTGGAGCTTATATTCTAGATGAGGACAGAAAAACAATTACCAAATAACATCAGGCAGTATATTAGCTTCCCAGAACTGCTGTAAAAATTACCAGAAACTCAGTGGCTTAGAACAATGCAAACTTTATTCTCACATAGGTCTACAGAATGAAAGTCCAAAATCAAGACGCCAGCAGGCTTGTGGTTCCATTGAAGGCTCTAAGGAAGAATGCTTCTCTGCTGCCTGTGGGTGACCTACAATTCCTAGTGTCCCTTGACTTATGGCAGCATAACTACAATATCTGGCCCCCTCTTCGCGAGGCATTCTTTCCAGAATGTCTCCGCTGTATCACTCCCTCCTTAAGAGGACGCCAATTCATTGGATTTAGGGTCCATCCTAATCAAAGATGACCTCATTTTTGCTTGAGTACATCTGTAAAGATTATATTACAAACTTTGGGATCTGATTATGGGCCAAATTATATCCCTCAAAATTGCAAGTCATAACCCTCAGTACCTGAAAATCTGACTGTATTGGAAAACAGAGGTAATTAAGCATATATGACACCACTGGAATAGACCTGAATGTCCTTATGCTAGGAGGAGATCAGGACAGAGAGACTTACAGCGGAAAGACAGCCATCAGTAAGCCACAGAGAGAGGTTCAACAGGTTCAGATGTTCAGAAGCCAAAACCTGGATCTTGGACTTCCCGGGCTCTGCCACTGTTGTTTAAGCTACCTCTTTCTGTGGTGCTTGTTATGGCAAACTTAGAAAACTGTCCTTTGGGATCAATCATTTCTTTCAAACATTAAGAATTCTGCGTAACTGCCTATGTTTGACTTGTCACTGCTTTCCTTGTTTTCTGCTTTTCAAATATATAAAGGATTTAGTTAAATAAATCTCTTGAAAAAATACTCTATTTGAAAGTCAGTTACAGAGAGAAGGGGAAGAGACACAGAAAGCGAAACAGATCTTCCATCTGCTGGTTCACTACCCACATGGCCATGATGGCCAGGATTGGATCAGGACAAAGTCAGGGGCTTCTTCCAGGCCTCCCACATGGGTACAGGGTCCCCAACACTTGGGACATCTACTGCTGATTTTCCCAGGCCATTAGCAGGGAGCAGTACCGGAAGTGTGTGCCAGGATCACAGGTAGCAACTTCACCTGCTACACCTCAGTGCTAGCCCCTAGAATATTTTCTTATAGTGTCAATCTATTAGGAACATTGTCATGGAGAATGACCCAACAACCATGCATTCTTAAAGTCAAAGCTTCTCTGAAGCCAAGTTCTTTTCCAGTTATCTTCCCATCCTCCAAAGCAAAGGATCTTCAGCAAGATCTGAGTTCTCCCCACACTCTCAGTGAGGAGCCCTATCACATGGAGAAGGCAGGTACCTTCAAAGAAAGCATTTCAATAATCAACCCCATGCCCTTAAAATACATTTATTAAAGAGCTTAGACTGAAATAGAAATCCTAAAAATTCAGCCCTCCTAGGGATTCTTCTGCTGATTACATTACTGTGCCGCTGAGGACTGAAGCAGATCAAGACATGTCCTAATCCCTGGCTTCGAGAGTGCTCCTCCTGGGGAAGCACAAAGCTGGGTCCTCCAGAGGAAGACAAGTCAAGAGAAACAAGACAAAACAGAAATCCTACACCAGAGCTGGGAAAGTGGTCTAACCAGTGTGAAAAACAAGTGTCATAATTAAAAGAAACAGAAATGCAGGCTGAGAGCCAGGGCTGTGAAGTGAGAGTCCAAGACACAGTTTCCAGCTGGAGACTGGAGAAGGGGCCTCGGGCCCCAAACCTTCCCACAGAGAAGCATTTACAACTATTACTTTCTTGCTGCTTGTAGCAAATCTTTACAGATGTCTTGAGACTATAGAGGGGGACCTGTTGTTTTGGCTTTCTCACTGCTAAGCTATTGATATTTTAGAAGAATAATTGGACTTCTCAGTAGTCACTTGTTTTCTCTGTAAACTAGCATCCCCTGAAGATAAGCGAGTTTTTAGGGCATACACGAAAGTGACTGTAAATCTAGTGCCTAAATGGCATTTGTAGTTTATCGCCCTTTGGAGGAGGCGGCGGCAGCCTACCTGTAAAGTACTTCCTCTAGTTTCAATTTGTCCTTGCCTCATCTTACACATATGCTTTGTGTGCACATCTTGCAACTTGGCAGTTTTTAAGAATGAGCACAAAAAGGGGGATTTATTTTTGCAAACTAACAAGTGATATTTCTCTCCGAGAACTGCCACGATATGTTTGCCTGCCTTGAAAAGTTGCTTTCATCCTACACAGTCCAGCTGTTATTCTCAGGTTGCTGAAATAATGAGCAACACTAAATAACAGAGTTGAAATCAGCCACCAAGATTCATGAGCACATTTGGTGCCGTGCAAATTAGAGCTCATTTGGAAGTGTAGTGTTCCTTTTCACCAGTGCACCGACCCTCTAGTACCTACAGCATCCCCCTTTCAGCACTATCAGGTTATTAGAGCAGCTGGGCAAAGCCTGGGTCAGCGCGCCCCCTCAGCTCTCACCTCCACAAGCAAGGCGCTGCCTTGCATACCCCTCGTGCTTTCTCTCCTGCTACTGCTGCCAAGTGGCCAGTGGCCGAGCTAATGACGTGCACTTCTCAGAGACTACACTTTTCATCCAGACAGGTAACTAGCAAGAGCTCCGTTATCCTTCTAGTCCTATGTTCAGTCTCTAACATCGAGTTCACTGCATCCATGCAGCACATTACACAGCAGACCCTGTGCTACAGGTTAGAGCTAGCCATGTCACTTATCATCATCCCTAATTACGTGGTCCCTGACCTCATATAACTTGCCTTTAACAAGTGGGGAGATGATCAGTGTTCCAGACAGAGGTAATGGCATATGTGAATGTTCACAGAATGACCATAAGATAGGTTGTAGTAATTAAAAGTTAAATATGTCTGAAAATGGAATTCAAAGTAGCTGTGGGTTACTATACTTCCTTGAACAGCTCATTCTACCACTCTAAAACATTTGTTGCCTCAAACTTCAAAGTGTCCCTTGTCCAATACCCGTTATCTAACCCCTTACCTATCAGAATTTTACCTTACCCAATACTTCATGGACAAAATAGATGCCACTAAACAAGGACTCTGTCAACTTTCTGCTACCAAATATAGAAACCTCCAAAAAGCTCAGCTGGGTACCATACAGAGTGCTTTCCCTAACCTGAACTTTTACAATAAGGTTGAGGTCTACCTTCCACCTAAGGCCAATCCCTTGATGCTTTGGATCTCACTTTGCTCTGGTTTTTTTCTTGGATATTTTAGAAGAGTAATTTAACTTGAAAGGCTTCCTGGGGGCTTACTTTTTCATTATTTCCCCTCTTTCTCATTTATACCCAACCCCCCTCTCTCCAATAGATCATTGTGCTGATCTTTAAACATGCTCAAATTCTTCCCATTAGAAAAAAAATCTACATTACTCTTTTCCTTTACTATGGTGAAATACTTGAAGCCAGATAACTCTAAGCTAAAGATATTTACTTAGCTTACAGTTCTGGAGATTCAAGTTCCCACATCTGGTGACAGCCCTCTGGCTGGTACAGTCCCAAGGTAGCACAGGACTTCACATAATCCAAGACATGGAGCAGGTTCATGTGTCTAAAGCCTCCAATCTCTGTCTTATAAAGCCACCAGCATTCAGTCATACAGGTGTCCCCTGATGAACTCACTGATCATCATGGCCCACAAGCCTTACCTCTAAATAACAGATTAAATTTCTGCCATCATATTACTTCACAACGCAGATTCCATTTCAACACATGAACCCTTGAGGGGGACATTGAAACCACATCCAAACCACAGCAACCTCCTTCTACCTCATATTCTCCCAATAGTACTCTGTCTCCATCTTCTG
The DNA here is from genome assembly GCA_949820135.1 of Sylvilagus floridanus. Classification (NCBI taxonomy): domain Eukaryota; kingdom Metazoa; phylum Chordata; class Mammalia; order Lagomorpha; family Leporidae; genus Sylvilagus; species Sylvilagus floridanus. Next base: position 119,653,270 of record OX463223.1, read on the forward strand.
CTGCATAAGTAAACTTCTCTCAAGAGTTCTATACTTGTGATGTCCATCTGTTCACCGAGCCATTCTCTACTTCATTCTAACCCAGTTACCACGTTGCAACTATACTATGTGGTTCTTATAAGGTCACCAATGGCTTCCATATTGCCTAACCAAAAGGGGACAGTTTTCAGTCTTCATCTTCTGTAATGTCTTAGGAATATTTCACACTGTAATCTGACCCATTTTTTAACACCCTCTTTCCTTGGCTTCCACAACACACTCCCTTTTCCCAGGTATGAAACTTAGGCATTATGATATGAGACACAGCCATCCCAAGTGACTTATTAACGACTGCAAACATCTTTCCTCTCCAACATTTTAAAATTTTTATTATTTTTATTTACTTGAAAGACAGAGAGACAGAGATGCAGGATATATCTAAAGTTGACCTCCTAACATTTCATGATCATCCTATACAAATATACACTTAGCAAATACTTAAAGAAGATTAGTTTATCTCAGCAAATGACAACATCCATGCATTTTCTCAAACCAGATTTCTAGCAATAATCTTTTTACATTTCTCCTTCATTCTCTTCTTTCAATTTATTACTGAATTCAAGTAATTTTGTTTCCAATTTCTATATCGAATCAATACTTTTCTGATCTTGGTTATCACCTTCCTAATCCAAACTAATACCATCTGCTAGTAGGATTACTACAATAATCTATACCACCACACTGCGTGCTCTCTTGATTTGCTCAGTAGCTTGACGTTTTCAAGATACAAACCAGGACTTCCAATTCTGGCCAAAATGAGAAAAAAGCACTCTCCCTCTCTCCCAGAAATGACAAATGTGCTAGACCAAAAGGCAACTGCATGAGTACTCTGCAATGTAAATATCAGTAGGAAAATATGGGAGAGAAGTCAAAACTTGAAAAAGCAACCCCACGGCACTGAGTTTCCCCATTTCTCCCTCTCATCTCTCCTGTCTTTGATACTAATTATAAAATTGTCAGCAAATACAGGCAGCAAAACATCTGAGGGCAACCCCATCCTCTTAACCAGTGAAGCAGGAAAAGGGATAAACAGATAATTGTAGGAGAATTCACACTTCGCCATTTTCTTCTCTTTCTTCTCCCTGTCTTTCCCTGTAAGGGACTCCAGTCATGGAATTATGTACTGGCATATGAGAGAAATTCTGTCTTGCTAGACAGAGGAGTTGAAAAGACATAGACTGTGGAATAAAACTGCCATTTTTGTCTTTTTCTCTAATGACTTTGCCCCAAGGACAGTCCTAGTCACACAGAAATACATGGCAGTAGTTTGACAATTAAGATTTCAAGAGAAATGCTATCCTACTGGGCAAATGACCAGAAAGAGGGGCATCCAAAAGCCAGAGAGCCTGGGGAGGATGGTGGAAAAGGGAGAGCTGGACAACGTTATCCTCTAATTTTGTGTATGCACCCCTCAGCTATGTATGTATGAGACAGACTCAAAGTAGTGTAAGAACTTCCTTATGAATTGATCTATGATGTAAAGCAACCTGAAGTCCCAAAATTTACCCAAGTAATGTATGTAGGAGGTAGAGCCAAAATAGCATAGAAAGGACTCAGAAAATGGCACTGATTACTGCCACAGAAACCTAAACAGAGCCTACATTCTGAATATAAACAGGCTGATTGCCTGCTTTTTTTTTAAAAAAGTCAACCTTCTCTATAAGATTTTAACAGGATCCAGCGTTTTACAGCCTAATATTCAAAATGTCCAAGGGAGTGTCCAAACTTACTCAGCATACGAAGAACCAGAAAACGTAACCAATTCTCAAGAGAAAAGAAACATTTGCCAACCTCAAGAGAACCCAAACACTGGAAATATGAAGGTTTTAAAATAGCTATTGTAACTATCCTTGGTGAAGGGTAAATACCCTTAAAATTAATTTAAAGATAGAAGTTCTCAGCAGAGTCATATAATGTAAGAAATAACTAATTGGAAATGTTTTGGCTATAAGCAAGCTAGCAAAGTTTAATGAAGCAATACATCTGACAGGCCAGCTGGGCAGCTCAGCAAGGAGCTGTGTGTCCAGTCTGTATTTAGACTGAAGTTTATATAGGTATGGGGTCCAATTCTTGCCACCTATTCTCCTTGCCCCACCTTCTGTTTTCTACATTTGAAGTTAAAAATACACTGGATTGATACAATAGCAAAAATGATAGAGAAATTATCCAATCTGAAAGAGAGAAAAGAAGCCAATCAAAATAAACTAACAGAGCCCCAGGACTTGTTACAGTATCGGTCTAGCATGTGTATCACTGGAGTTCAGAATGAGAGGATACAATGTGCAGAGCACAGGAAAAGTATTTAAAGAAATAACAGCTAACTTTTTCCACATTTGGTTCCAGACATCTTTACTGAATGAACTTTGTGAAGCCCAAACGAAACAAATTCAGAGAAAACCACACACACTTATATATCATGGTGAAACTCTTAAAAACAGAGCATAAAGGAAAATCTTCAGAGCAGTCAATGGAAAACGGCATATAAACAGGTGAAAACAATTCAAATGACTGAGGATTTCCCATCAGAAACCATGGAGTCTGAAAACATCAGAACAACCTCTTCACAGTGGAACAGGAAAGATAACAAAAATGTCAAATGTGATCAAATATAATGTTTTTCTATTATTAAATACTTTTAAAGCCATATGCCTACTGAAAACCGAACTTATAAACTTATCCAATAGGGTAATCAATGCATGTAGACACCTAACAATAGTATAAAGAGTAAAGGAAACTACATTTAGTTTTAAGTTTTTCCATCTTGCTTGAGGTAATAAAATATTAGCTCTAGGTACTGTGAAAAGTATGTACATTATAATGCCTACAGTAACTACTAAAAATTATGCAAGAGACATAACCAAAAATCAATACATTAAAATGAAAGCCTAAAATCAAATGATACAAAATAACGCCTGAACTGAGTACAAGTGAATGAAAAAGAGGATAGGCAGAAAACCAATAATAAAATAGTAAACCTAAGTCCAATAATATCAATACAAATGAATTTCTACAAATTGATGGAAAGTGCAATTAAGAGATACAAATAAAAATGGAAGCTTTCTCGAAATAAGCTTCATCAACTTGGAGATACTTTTGTAAGCTATGATACTATTCTTTTAGCCAATCCCCCAAAACCTGAAGGTCCTTGGAATTTAATCAAGACGATACAGTTTTTTTTTTCCACATTAACTAAAGAAAAATGAACATTCTTCAAATATTTAAGATTACAAAGCAAAAGAAATTTTAAAAGAGTCACATCAGGACTGTAAGGTAGATATCTAATGATCTCCCATTGAAACTCTCACAAAATTGCCCCTGTCTAATGAGAAGCATAAACAGAAATATTATTGTAATGGAGAACTCCGTTGATGCTTTCCTGGGCATTTTGCTACTAAAGTTTTGGCTAACTTTCTCAAAACAGTATCCTAACAAGCAGATGTTATCATTCTTTGGCCCTACTGAAAGTAAACAAGAAAAATGCCTTGCATATCCCAAAAAACTGTTGGCATGACCTTTGTTCTTGACTGGTCCACTTTTGCTTTGGCTGAACCACTTTGCTCTCTTTGACAGTGCTTTTTCTTCCAGGATATCAGTCAAGCTATGTTTCATTTTCTGTTCAGTTCTTCAAAGAAATGCTTCATGATTTTGATCCCATTTGTTTACAATTTACATTAAAAGATATGTTCTTTTCTACAGCTGATTTGGGTGCAACAGTTTTAATACTCATCAGACAGAAAGCTACTCCAGTTTGATTTTCGTCACAATTGTCTAAGTTGGACCAATTCAGATGTCTATGGTGTTGGAACTCATAGTGTACTGCTCTTAGGAATACAAAATGGTATTCTTGCTCTGAAAATCTGTTTATCAGTTTCACATAAACATACATCTGTCTAGTTTGAGCATAATAATGGGTGTGAGTTAGGCTTAAAAAAGACAGAAGAGGAGACCAGGTGAAGCGCACAGGCCACACATGTAGGAAAGTCAAGGGACTTATAATTGAAACAAATTAAAGATCTTGAAATTGACAGAGGCATAATATAGTAAGAATTAAGGTGTATTAGGCTTTGGTCCCAATACTACAAAATACAATTGCTTTTCTCTAGTTTTAAGACTTAAAATTTCTTGGATTTTTATTGTTTTTACTCCTCTAAAACACTGATGAGGTGATGGATATGTTAATTAGCTTGGTAAAGTCTTTCTGTAACATATGCATGTATCAAAACATTACACTGTATCCCATAAATGCACATAATTATTTTTCAGTTTTAAATTTTTAAAAAATTTTTAAAATACATTTCTTTGGTGAAATGGTCTAATTAGTTCCTGCATGTAGTTATAAGCTGTAATTTCACAGTCTTTATCCATTTATTTCCTAACTTAATTTTTATTTTGTGTATCAAAGTGATCCTAAATATTTATTGCAGGCTCATTATAAATATGTAATATCTGCCATATATATTAATTTTAAATAAATACTTATGCAGGGGCCAGCATCGTGGCATAGTGGGTAAAGCCGCCACCTACAATGCTAGCATACATAGGCACCAGTTCGAGTCCTCGATGCTCCACTTCCAATCCAGCTCCCTGCTAATGATCCTGGGAAAGTGGTGGAAGATGGCCCAAATCCTTGGGCCCTTGTACCCATGTGGGAGATGGAGATAAACCTCCTGGCTTCAGCTTGGCCCAGTTCTGGGGGTTACTGCCATTTGGGGAGAGAATCATATCTCTCTCCTTCTATTTCTTCTTCTTTGTCTAACTCTGCCTTTCCCAAAAATCTTTTTTAAAAAGCAACTGAAGGCTCGCGCCGCAGCTCACTTGGCTAATCCTCCACTGCGGCGCCGGCACACCAGGTTCTAGTCCCAGTTGGGCTGCCAGTTCTGTCCCGGTTGCCCCTCTTCCAGTCCAGCTCTCTGCTGTGGCCTGGGAAGGCAGTGGAAGATGGCCCAAGTGCTTGGGCCCTGCACCCCATGGGAGACCAGGAGGAAGCACCTGGCTTTGGATTGGCGCAGTGCGCCGTCCATAGCAGCCATTTTGGAGGTGAACCAATGGAAAGACAACCTTTCTCTTTCTTTCTCTAACTCTGCCTGTCAAAAAAAAAAAAAAGGCAACTGAAAGTAACGTAATAGTCTCAAAAAGATTTTGAAATGAAGCAAACATCACAAAAACAGTATTTAAGTAATTTTTTCAGTCCTTAATAAGTACCAAATCCTATCTCTCTCCCAAAAATATGCTATTGCTGTTCTAGGAGGAATTATGTGATTGAATATCTTCATCCTTTTAAATCTTAGTTTAACACACTACTTTTAAACTAGCAATCTGAAGTTCTGATTCTAAGTTCAGTTTATAATTCTTAGTTTTAATAGCTTCTGTGACTGAAAAAGACATACCACAAAAAGTGTACTTTCAAATGAATGAAATGCATCATTACCCATGTTTACCAAATGATAAAGACACACAGAGAGCTCCCATCCACCAGCTCACTTCCCAAATGCACACATTGGCCAGGACTAGATTACGCTGAAGCTGGGAACTAGAAACTCAACCCAGATCTGATTAGTGCATCAACGCTAACACTTGACAATGTGGCTAATGAAGAAATCACTCAAGGACTAGAAGGATCAGATCTGCCATTTTCTTGTGGTTCAGTTGTGCTTACATATGAAATTATCTATAATTTCTTGGCAGAACTGCTCTCGAGACCAAGAGATCAGTTGAAATATAATACTGTTATCATATTATCCATAAAATGACTAAACAGAGAATACACCACAACAGACTGGAATAATAAATCAATTAGCCACCATTGTGCACCTCCTTTTAATTTTCTCTTCCCCTAAGCAGGGCACATAATCTCGTATGTGACCTGAAAGGGTATACCCATGTCAACGTGTATACTAATTTTTAAGATCCAAAATTTTTGTATTTAAGAATATACACAAATTGTGATACATAAAAAATAGAACTAGAAGCTAAATTTTTACTCCACACCATTCTCTGTAGTACACACATTCCACCACAGATTCATGAAATGTCACAGTAAATCCATTGTAAGAAACATTTTACAACCAATAAAATGGATTAAAAACATATAAACACAATATATAATTAGAGTGAAAAGCAATTCATCCGGGGAAATATTTGTGTATATATGGGTAAATGCAGATAAAGAAAATTAGTAGAAGCATATACACCAAAATGCTGATGTTATCTCTGGATGGTAAGACTATGGGTAATTTCTACGTCTTTGTGTTTTTATTTTGAAAAATATCTTCAATAATTTTGCAGTCAGAGAAAGACTTATTAATTCTATCAACTATTTTCAGAAGAACTGTCTTAATATTACAACTATATAAACTGTTCATTCCATTCACTCATCTAAGGTTTAATAGTCCCCTGTGTACCACAAACTACTTGAGACCACACAGGATACAACAATGAACAAAAACTCTGTCCTTGACCTCATACATCAGCAGCCGACAATAATCAACAGACTAAAAATATAACAGGAACAAGAATTATACAGAGTACATAGTTCAATAAAGATCCAAAAGCAGGGATCTAACACACAATAGTGGGAAAATATACTGTAAGCATTGATAAGTGACCAGACCTCTACTTAAAACATTTTAAGTGAAAATGCTGAAATTTCAATTCAAAACCAAATTGTAATAATCTGTGGGCTCCCTGCAGTTTTCTCTTATTCATGTCTCTATCCCCTTCTATTAGGATCAATAATAAAGTTGCTTGAACTTTCCAAAGTGTCAGATAATGATCAACCTGTGGAAAGAGTACTTTGACACAAATAAAACAATTCTAAAACAATCTTTAAACTCTCTCATGGTCTTTCCAAAAGCCAGTATCAAAAAAGACAAACACTGTATGTTTTCCCTTATCTGTGGTAATTAAAAAAAAAGTAATATCATAAGCAATATCACTGTTTTGAGAATTAACTAGTATATACAATACTTCTCTCCACTGCTGAGGAATACTATTTGTTTCTTCTTACTATTTGTTGAATTCTTTACTTAGTGGATGGTTAATCTTATTATCATAAAATCAACTAAAAGTATGTTTTATAAAAATTAAAAAGAAAAATAAAGCAAGGAGGAGGGGGTGGGAGCATGAGCAGGAGGGCGGATAGGGTAGGAAGTATCACTATATATGAGATACATGAAGTTTGTTCACCTTAAATAAAAAACTGTATAAAAATTAAGAACAAATTTTTAATCCAACCATAAGAAATGGTAAGACAGAAATCCTAACAAAAGCGGAAATTTTAGCGAGGCAATCCCTAGAGAGATAGGTCCCAGTTACTGCGTTGCCTTGGTTACCAGGAAAGATTGGTGAAAGACATTTGGGAACAGCCTGGCTTAATGGGAAAGATGTGACAAGACAAGATTGAATTTATCTCAGATACAGTTAGGCAGACACTGTCAATTTCATGGTCTGGCCCTTTCCAATCTACACATTTCATCAATACTCAAATGACTTAAAAGATAGATGCATAAAAATCTAGCTCTCATATTGCACCCTAAAGAATGCTAGATAACTATAAATTAAAACATATTATCGACTCATCTGGTTTTCTAGTATTTCTTTCTTTCCTAATTAATTTCACAGGGTCAGTGGTTTTTCAATTCCTTAAATCATTACTTCCAACACCATTGCTTACTGTAACTTTCTAGAAGCCTAAATGAGTCATGTTCCTTCCCTTGATAAAAATGCAAATCTGCCCAAACATACGATTTTATCCTTATAAAACTAAGCCTACTACCTGGCATTCTAAAAAGCTCTAAGTCTCACTGCATGATGTGAACTGGAAAGGGGATGCCACCACTTTGGCCATCATTATCATTTCTCCCTTCTGATGGTCCCGGGCAGTGCATCAGATCATACCCGGGACACACCAAATGTACTTGTCACTCTTTTAAGAAGACTTTGTGATTAGGAAGAAGCCCATGTGACAGATAGCACTCTGACACTGCGGACAATTCAGTTGCTGAATTTGGGGGTGGAATTGGATGTTGATTAGCGTCTGTTTCCTCTTTGGGTGAAGAAAAATGATGCTAAGGTGTTCTTTTTCCTCCCTTTCCCAGAAAGATCAGAGAAACGGCAGTGCATCATAGCTAATGACTCTCTCAGCTCCATTACTCCTGGCCTAGCATCCGAAAAAGGTAAATGATTTCACTGATTAGAAAATGAATCTTGAAAATGCAAGAGCTGCACAGAATACTGGCCCAGAATTGCACAGATATTTGAATGAATGCTGGAGAATAAATTTATTTAAAATTATCACCAGTGAAAATGTACCATTAAAGATGTGTATTTTGGGTCAATGATCATCTCTGATAATATAATTTGTACTCTTTCATGGAACTAAATACAAGAATAGTTTGGGTATTTCAATATGCACATTTTTAAAAAATTAGAAATCTAGCTCCATTCACACTAATCTTCAGGGATAGATATGCCTTAGTGCTAAGATACACCCCTTTTGGTTGAGGAAGTCATACCTTAATAACAAAATTGAAGAGAATTTTAAAAGTGAACTGTTGATAGTGATGGCCCTACTGGCATTTCTATAGTATATTAGATGTGATAATCCAGGGAATTAGTTGCTCCCTGAATATAAAGTAGACATTTTGAGAGGGGCTTTAAATTGACCATTCTATTAATGTAACATTAAGTAAATCATAGCCCCAGGGCATTAAATAGCTTCACAATGGTCAGGAACAAAGTTAGGAAAATGGGAAAAGCAATATCTTTTGTGCTGAGAGTAGTTCAATCACCCCATGAAATTTGGCCAAATGATTATTTAATCCAGTGTCCTGAGAATTATTAATGTAGTATACAAAAATGTGGTATATACCATTGTCTTTGACACACTAGGACAAATTATAAGAATTTCTCACATACAACAACAAGGAAAGACAGTAGACCACTTAAACACCAAACAAGATTTTAGCTCCAAGATGGCTGAATAGGGAGGGACTGCACTGATAGTCCGGGAAAAGGCAGTTTAGTAAAAGTGGAGATACTGTAGTTTCGGAGAAGAGTTAGGGAAAAAAATGCAAAGTAAACTCTTCCTGAGTGGGACATGGTGGAACTACATGGAGGGCACAGGTGCCCACAGCTTGGGACCCCAGCTGCCAAGTCTACGCATCAGTGTTGGAAAGGGAGGCAGCCCGAGACACCAGCGGAAAAGCAGCAGAAACAGCCTAGAGAGGACGAGACTTGAAGCCTCATGGTGGAAAGTTCACCAGGCTAACTAGAGGAGAGAAAAAAAAATAAAAGGGACCAGTTCAGATATGATTCTCTCTCTCCAATCACCTTACAAAGGCGAGCAAGACAAAGACCAGGCGCCATTTTGGACTTATGTAAAAGCTGTGCCACCTCAGGGCTGTGCCTGCCCACAGCCAAGCAGAAAAACATTACTCTGGTGAGGAAAAGTAACAGGAGGTTAAGAGCTAGTGAATGTGTGGAGCTTATGAACTGACACTATGAAAAAAAAAAAAAAAAGGTGTGTGAGAACTCATGAAGTGCCTGAGACTGAGTACTCAGTGGGAGACGCCACAAACTCTGTAACCTTGGCAACCCGGTCAGAGACTGCAGGGCAATCTGAGCTTACACTGAGGACTGCACAGGTCCTTTGTGTGGTCCTTGGGACAGAGCAGATGAATATTATACCCACAGGAGCCAGCGCTCAGACACTGACTGCCTTCAAGGACAATAGCTCAGCTGTACAGAATTATTTTCCTTCTGAATAAAAAAAAAGCAGTAGAGAGAAAGATTTAGCACGCCAAACCTGGGTGTGTCACCTTTGGCATATCCTTAACCCTGAAGAACTGAGCAGAGCTCTCTGGTCACACCCACCACAAGCCTCTAAATATCCACCAAAAGCAGACAGTCCACTTAATCTAGAGTCATACTATACCGAGAAAAACCACCACAGCAAGGGAATAAAAAGAAGAAGAAACCAAAGAATATCTCCACAATGCCAAGCAACAAATACAGAAACCAGGAAACAAGAACAAGGAAGACATTATGATACCCACAAATGAACATGACACTCTAATTCAAGATTATTAAGATGATGAGAGAGAAGAAATCCAAGATACGGATTTCAAAAAATTTATGATAAGAACATTTAGAAGTTCTCAAAAACAAATTCTTGAACTACAGAAATCCTTACTGGACAGGATAGAGAATCAAAAAGAAATGAAAGCCGGCGCCGTGGCTCAACAGGCTAATCCTCCGCCTTGCGGCGCCGGCACACCGGGTTCTAGTCCCGGTCGGGGCACCGGATTCTGTCCCGGTTGCCCCTCTTCCAGGCCAGCCCTCTGCTGTGGCCCAGGGGTGCAGTGGAGGATGGCCCAACTTGGGCCCTGCACCCAATGGGAGACCAGGATAAGCACCTAGCACCTGGCTCCTGCCATCGGATGAGCGCGGTTCGCCGGCCGCAGCGCGCCGTCTGCGGCAGCCATTGGAGGGTGAACCAACGGCGAAAGGAAGACCTTTCTCTCTGTCTCTCTCTCTCTCACTGTCCACTCTGCCTGTTAAAAAAAAAAAAAGAGAGAGAAATGAAGAATTCAACAGATCAAATGACAAACAAATTTGAGAGCCTTAAAAACAGAATCAGTGAAGCAGAAGAGAGAATATCAGACTTGCAAGACAGACCACAGGAAATTATACAGTCAAACCAAAGTAAAGGACATTAGAAATCTAAAAAATATTTTTGGGATACTATTAAAATACCCAACATTCGAGTTCTAGGAGTTCCTGAAGGCATGGAGAGAAAGGATTAGAAGGCCTTTTTAGTGAGATACTAGCAGAGAACTTCCCGGGTTTGGAGAAGGACAGAGACATCCTAGTACAGGAAGATCATAAAACCCCTAGGAAACATGATCAAAAGAGATCCTCACCATAAAACGTTGTAATCAAACTCACCACAGTGAAACATAAAAGATCCTAAAATGTGCAAGAGAGAAACATTAGATTACTCTCAGAGGATCTCCAATTAGACTCACAGCTGACTTCTCATCAGAAACCCTACAGGCTAGGAGGGAATGGCGAGACATAGCCCAGGTGCTAAGAGAGGAAAAACTGCCAGCCCAGATTATAATATCCTGCAAAGCTCTCATTTGTGAATGAAGGTGAAATAAAGACCTTTCATAGCAAACAAATTGAAAGAATTTGTTGCCACTCATCTGGCCCTGCAAAAGATGCTTAAAGATGTGTTACACACAGAAACACGGCCATAAATATGAAAGAAGGTAAAGGAAGAAAACCTAACAGCAAAAGATCATAGGAAACTCAAAGCATATATTAGAAAATATCTTTGTGAAAATGGCAGGGCAAATTTACTACTTATCAATAGTTACATTAAATGTTAGTGGCCTCAACTCTCCAGTTAAAAGACACAGACTCGATGAATAGATTAAGGAACAAAATCCCTCTATTTGCTGCTTTCAAGACACACATCTTTCCAACAAAAATGCATGCAGACTGAAAGTGAAAGGTTGGAAAAAGATATTCCACACCAACTGAAACCACAAAAGAGCTAGAGTAGCCATCTTAATATACAACAAAATAAACTAACAAAAAAACTGTTAAGAGAGACAAAGAGGAGCACTATATAATGATTAAGTGATCAATTCAACAGGAAGATGTAACTATTATAAACATATATGAACCTAATTACAGGGTACCAGTTTATTTAAAAAATATATTAAGGGACTTAAATGGAGACTTACAATAGTATTGGGAGACTTCAATATTCCACTCTCAGAAATAGATCAATTGCACAGAAGATCAACAAGGGAACAGCAGATTTAATTGACACTATTGCCCCAAATGGTAGAGTTAGAAATGTGCCAGGGGATTCCAATTCAATCCCATCAAGGTGGCATGTACCAATGCCATCTCACTAGTCCAAGTGATCAGTTTCAGGTCACAATAGATCATAATGATAGGATTAACAGTCAAAGGGATCACACAAACAAGACTAGTGTCTGCTAATACTAACTGATAGAATAAAATGGGAAGAGAACGATCCAACATGGGAAGCAGGATACACAGCAGACTCATAGAATGGCAGATGTCCTAAACAGTACTCACACCTCAGAATCAGCCCTTAAGGCATTCAGATAAGGCTGAAGAGCCCATGAGAGTATTTTAGGCATGGAAAGCCAAGACACTCTGGCAAAAAAAAAAAAAAAAAGACCTAAATGACAGATCTCTGCGAGTGAGATCCCAGTGGAAAGAATGGGCCATCAAAGAATAAGTTACCTTTCACTGAAGGGAGGAGAACACTTGCACTTTGACTATGAACTTGTCTAAATAAGATCTGAGTCGGCAGACTCAAAAGGCTTCCATAGCATTGGCAACTCATGACAAGAGCCTAGAGTGATTACTGATGCTATAAATAAGAGTGTCAAATTGTTAAGTCAACAACAGGAGTCACTGTGTACTTACTCCCCATGTAGGATCTTGTCCTTAATGTGTTGTCCAATGTGAATTAATGCTATGACTAGTACTCAAACAGTACTTTACACTTTGTGTTTCTGTGTGGTACAAACTGTTGAAATCTTTACTTAATATATACTAAATTGATCTTCTGTATATAAAGATAATTGAAAATGAATCTTGATGTGAATGCAATGGGAGAGGGAGCAGCAGATGGGAGGGTTGTGGGTTGGAGGGAAGTTATGGGGGGGGAAAGCCATTGTAATCCATAAACTGTACTTTGGAAATTTCTATTTATTAAGTAAGTTTTTAAAAAACCACCAAACAAGATGGTTAAAATTAATGGACCACGTTTGCATCTCAACTCTATCCATCATCCCATTTGTCTTCGCTTCTTCACTGACAAAGTCATAGATGCTTTCTTAAGGATTTCTTCACTCATTAAGAACCCAGCCCCAAAGCATGAATCACACTAAAACCACCCAACAGCCACAAAGAAAATTCACTGGGATACCATTAGCAGTGGTACTGTTTGCCCTAACTAAAGTTATTATGTATCCATTAAGATAGATGCCAAATTGTGGTGATGTCATGGTTTACTGCTGAATGTGAAACTATAGAAACTGTAGTTGAGCTGAATTAAAACAAAGTTAGAAAAGAGTAAAATTAGAGGCTAGCACTGTGGCATAGCAGGTGAAGTTGCCACCTGCAGTGCTAGCATCCCAAACGGGTTCAAAGTTCCAGCTGCTTTACTTCCATTCTAGCTCTCTGCTATGTTCTGGGAAAGCAATAGAAGATGGCCCAAGTCCTTGGGCCCCTGCACCCACATTGAGACCCAGAAGAAGCTCCTGGCTTCGGATCGGCCCAGCTCCACCCATTGCAGCCATTTAGGGAATGAAGCAGCAGATGGAAGCATGTACACTCTTGCTCTGGCTCTCTAATTCTGCCTTTCAAATAAATTAATCTTAAAAGAAAATACTATAAAAAATAAATCTGTTATGGTTTGGACACCCAAGTTATACAGGTATTGAAGGATGAGGGTTCTGATGAGAAAACCCAGAATAGCAATAGAGTTGTAGAGTTAGAATTCTAATACAATATGGGGCCTCAGGAAACCTGAGTCCATTCCATCATTTATCAAGAGTAAACTAAGGTCCAGAGGAACAAAGCAACTTGTTCAAAGTCACAAAGATTACTGGTTTTAAGTGATGGACTTAAAACCCATAGTAGTCCTGGGTGGTTGTTTTGGGTTTTTTTTTCCCTATTTAGTATTAGGCAGAGAAGCAACTGGGAAAATTGATTCTTGGCCCTAAGGAGCTTAGCCATTCTTCTAACACAGTTTGAACATCTTGAGCTCCTTCCAGGTCACCATCGCATGCCACAGAAAGTGCAAAAGGTACGCATAACACATCTATATTTACATATATAATCTTCAAACACAATTCCTATGTTTTAGTAAATTCCCTGAAATGAACTCAACTTGCTCTGTGAGGCAATGCAGTTTTATGGTTTTGTTGCTGTACTGTGTATTCAGTCCAGTAAAACAAACAAAATACTGTTCTGTGTACAGAGCCACCAGATTGTATTATTTAATACTCCTGATAGATGAGAGTCATTTTTACAAGTGGCATCTGGCCAAGATTGTGAGTCTCCAAGTGTCTCAACTGTGCTCAATCATTGCATCTCCCTCTATTAAAGTATTGAGATTTCTAGAACCCATAGCAATCAATCTGCTTGATTAATGAAATTCTTTTAAGCTTTTGTTTTCCTGGTACTGGCTCTCCAAAAAATTAGACACTCATTTCCTCCTGCATTTGTGGTTGCTAGGAAAATGAGAGATTTGGTGATAAATATTTATTATCTTCCAATTCCTGTCTCCCTTATGGTAGGGTTATTGCTTTACTCAGTTTCAAAGCTAAGGAAAATGTCTGCCTGTCATTAATAATAAACAAAGCTGTAATGTGTGTGCAATAATGAATTAAGCTCATCCCAGCCCATCTGCACATCTCTGCTCACAGGCATCCTGTCAAGTAAAGGTTCTGCACAATCCACAGGTCCTTGGTCATCTCATTGTAGAAATAATTTCTGGGAGGAGGCAAGTTAACATGTAAAATACTACACAAAGTGAGCAAATCTTTTCCCAAAGAAGCATCTGGCAATAAAGCAAAATCTGAGCTATTGTTATCCCCAGGGCTGGGGGCAGGGGGAATAAAGGAAAAATCAGCAAGGTTCATCTGATCTTGGAGAATCAACAGAACAGCCTCACTATGCAAATTAGCAGCTGGAGAGAGGCAGGGATCAGTCTACACTTGTTCACTTTTTCCATTTCTTGGCCAATTCACAATGGCCCCCTCCATGTGCTGGTAAGCCTTCTCCCAACTACTTCATAATAATTTCACTCACAGCCAAGACACTCTGGCAAAAAAAAAGACCTAAATGAAAGATCTCTGTGAGTGAGATCCCAGTAGAAAGAACGGGCCATCAAAGAAGGAGTTACCTTTCGCTGAAGGGAGGAGAGAACTTCCACTTTGACTATGACCCTGTCAGAATAAGATGGAAGTCAGCGAACTCAAGAGGCTTCCACAGCCTTGGAAACTCATGACTAGAGCCTAGGGAGATTACTGATGCCATAAACAAGAGTGTCAATTTGGTAAGTCAACAACAGGATTCACTGTGCACTTACTCCTCATGTAGGATCTCTGTCCTTAATGTGTTGTCCAATGTGAAGTAATGCTATAACTAGTACTCAAACAGTACTTTACACTTTGTGTTTCGGTGTGGGTGCAAACTGTTGAAATGTTTACTTAATTTATACTAATTTGATCTTCTGTATATAAAGATAATTGAAAATCAATCTTGATGAGAAGGGAATGGGAGAGGGACTAGGAGATGGGCGGGTTGCAGGTGGGAGGCAAGTTATGGGGGGGGAAAGCCATTGTAATCCATAAACTGTACTTTGGAAATTTATATTTATTAAATTAAAGTTAAAAAAATTTTTACAACTTTATTGTTTTCCTTCATTAATCATTCTCTAGTAAAAAGCATTTTAAGTGCTTACCACTCTGACAATAAAATTCTGTTCTCTTCTAAGCAAAGACCACCATGTACCCTTCACTTATGACTAACATAACAGACACCCTTAAATCAGTGCTTCTCTAACTGCAGTAAGCACAGGAACCACCTAGGGGTCTTATAACAAAACAGCTTCTGATTCGATAGGCCTGAGGCAGGGCCTTGAGCTTCTGCATTTCTTGCAAGCTAAAAGTGATGTTAGTGAGAGTATCCACAGACCGCCCTTTGGGTAGCAAAATCTTCAGTGAGTCATCTCCTCCCTTATCATTTCAAGTAATCACACAAAGCAATTAAGAAACTCACATAAACAAAGATAACATTTAAAATCATTCTACATATTTTAAAGTAGATGAATCTGATGTTTTCACCCTATGTTACCTCTCAACATGTTAATTCCCTTTAAATTTTAACACCTTCCATAAGATCCCCACATATAGGCAAGTGCCATAACTGATAAATATCAAAGCACACTTATGAGTAGTAATTCTATAAAAGAAGTCTTATGTTTAGTTTCAGTATGTCTTCTCTACATCTAGATCATAAGCTCTCTACAGCTTTAAGAGATAGCTACTAGTTCATCTTCATAGCCTCTCACTTAGCACATCATCAAACCCATTCCAACCAACATTATTGAATGTCTACTGTACAAATGACACCATGCTGGGCACTGAAGATGCTGAAGGAACAAAGAAAAATCAACATGTTCTCCAGAAGTTTAACAGAGAATAGAATATTCTCTCTGAATCTATCAAATACAGCATGTTTTAGAAAGATAAATGAAGCCAGCACTAGACAGGAAGTATCACCTTATAAACGTAAATATGTTAATTTCCAATCCTAACACTTCAAACCCAAATCACCCCCTATAAACTCCATATGACTTTAATTCTTTTGAAATTATGACTTCAAAGACCAGAACTGTTTTGTAATTCCAATGCTTTGGCATATCACACATCATTAAGTGACAGCATTTGAACTGACCAGATGTAAATAAAAGAGAACAATTTCAGTAACAAAAGCTGTATTCTGAGTTCTTGAGATTTGACAGCTCTAGAGTAATTCTCTATCATTGGAATGGAAAACTTTCACAAATGAATCATCAAAATAAAGAGATTTTCTTCCATTTGTTAGTTAGCAGTCCAGACACACCAAGGTTAAAAAATATAATTTCCATATTCCTTATCTAAAGGGATTCAATCAAGCAAGACTCCTTTCAACCCTCATTGGGATAAGAAGAAACAGATGTAAAAACATCTGTCCTGCTTCAGAATGATGAAAACACCCCCGTGCTATCAAAGACAGCTCTGGGTCACTTCACAAGAGTCTCTAGTTTCAACATGAAAGTGCTTTATCGACTGTGATTGTGGTGAAAATCAAGAATAATACAGACTAACATTTTATCAACCTGAAAACTGAGCTATTGGTCCTCTCTATTCCATCTCACAGCATTATCACCGATATTCCTAATTGAAGCTGCCTTATGTGCCTTTTGGGGGACTGAAAAAAATGCTTGAATACTTGACATTTTTGGTGCAGCAACAGTGACATCCAGTGGGTAGCAAGATTAACCCCAAAATTCTGTGTAAACTCAGTGAAAGAAGGTTAGGATATCCCAAAAACTGCTTTTGTCTATCTGTGTCACTTAGTATGAAAAGCATACTTTTTTATTCCCTTGGGATAACAATTCATTTATTATAGTAGTTAAAAAAGCAAAGTCCAATCTTGTCTAACTGATCAAAATGTTACTAAAGTTCCTTCTCAAGCCAATGTTACTCACTGCTACAAAAGAAACTATTATTCACTTTATAAATAACATTCTTTGAACATTTGGGTAGTTTCTCAGTAAGCCGCTTCATTTGACATGGTTTATCACCTGAACTGTTTCTAATTCTCAAAAACTTCAAGTGAAGAAATTTAATTAGGCTTTCTTTTTGTACATTCTTTATATTCATATTTATAGGTATATTTATAATACATATTTTAAATACAAATATTAATAATCAATCCACATTTTGTATTAAATTTCTGGCTAATAGGAATACACAAAACAACTACAATGTTCATGGATTTTCAGACTTTATTTCAGTAATCCATTAATATCACTACTGTATGCCATAGCTGTCATTTCAGTTTTAAAATCCTGAACATATGTCAATCTAGGTTCTGGCAAATAGATACCACAGAATTATAAAAGCTTTAAAGAAACTAATTGCCCCATAGATATGAATCCCTCAGGCTCAGTGGAAAAAGGCTAATTACCTGGATCCTGAGAAACGGTAAGAAGAGATATGAATACTGCTGCATTCCTGAGAGAGGTAGACTTTACAGTGTTTTGTGATTTCAGTTCATTAGCTTAAATGCACTCCCTTTGAAATAAAGAAAGCAGGACTTCTGAAACGAAGAAAGAATATCCAGTGACTCTTATGTGAATACTCCAAAAAAGTGATCCATGAAGATATATACAATTCATCATACAGAAAAGTCAACATTATTATTATTTCGAAGCCTACTGGAAGTCCAGGATTCCTGAGTTCTGCCATTAATACAGCAGTTTCGTAAGACGTATGGGAATAGGCCCATTACATCTTTTAGGCGAACTAAATTACAGCATATAATGTACCCAAAAAAGGCAAAACATATCTGAGTTTCTTTGCACTGAAACAAAAATTGAACAGGTTACTCCAAGACATTCAATTTCTTTCTCTCGCCTAATGAATCCGGTTTGGTTTTGGCTGAGCCCAGACCATCCAATGTGACAAAAACTAGCTATATGTGGCTATTGAATATGTGATATGTGGCCAATATGAATTGATAATTACTAAGTTTAAAATATATTAAGACTCAACATAAAAATGGAATATAAAATACCACAGTAATAACTGCATATTGAAATAAAAAACACATGTGATTGAATCAGTAATAAAAACCCTCACAACAAAGACAAATCTGCATCTAACATCATGCTCAACAGGGAAAAATTGAAAGCTTTTCCTTTAAGATACAGAGTAAGACAGAAACACCCACGCCCACAAATTCTGTCCAACCTAGCCCTGGAAGACCTAGCCAGATTCATTAGGCAAGAGAATGAAATATAAAAAGAAGTTAAATTGTCCTGTTTGCAGACAATAAGGTCTTTTATACAGAAAACCCTAGAGGATTAACCAAAAAACTATTAGGACTAATATATGAACTCAGTAAAAATACAGAATACAAAATCAAAATACAAAAATCATTCTATTTGCATACTGAAAACTATAAAACATTAAGATAAACTGAGAAAGACAAGTAAATGGGAAGAGAATCTGTTCATAGATTCAAAGAATACTGTTGAAACGTACATATTATCCAAAGTGATGCACAGACTGACACAATCCCTATGAAAAACT
The DNA here is from genome assembly GCA_949820135.1 of Sylvilagus floridanus. Classification (NCBI taxonomy): domain Eukaryota; kingdom Metazoa; phylum Chordata; class Mammalia; order Lagomorpha; family Leporidae; genus Sylvilagus; species Sylvilagus floridanus. Next base: position 119,672,232 of record OX463223.1, read on the forward strand.
AAATGAAATTATTCCTGAAAACAAGAATATCCTAAAATTTGCATGGAACTACAGAAGACCATAAATAAAGCAATCTTGAGAAAAAAAACTGAACACCTAACACGACCTGACTTCAGAATATACTACATGAGGTAAGCGTCCTGGTACAGTGGGTTTAGCTGTTGCTTGGGATGTCCACATCCCTGCTCTTGATTCCTACTTAAGCTTCCAATCCAGCTTCATGCTAATGCACATGCTAAGGCAGCAGATGATGGCCCAAGTGCTTGGATTCCCATCAGTCACGTGGGAGACCCAGATGTATTTCCTGCCTTCTGGCTTCGGTTTGGCAAAGCCCTAGCCGTTGTAGACATTTAGAGAGTGAAGCAGCACATGGAAGTTGTGTCTGTGTGTGTCTCATGTACCCTCAATATCCCTATGCCTCTCTGTCACTTTTAAATAAACAATATATATACATTGCAAATACTTATATTTGTAGTATGTATATATACCACAAAAATATAGTAATCAAAACAATATGGTACTTGCATAAATGTAGACACATAACCCAATGGAAAAGCAGATCATGAATGGCAGAACAGGTCAACTAAACATAGAACAAATGAAATACTATTAAGCCATACAGAAGAAGGGTGAATCTGGAGGACATTTTGTAAATAAAAAAGTGCACAAAGAAAAATTGGGCATTTTCTCTATATGTGGAATATAAAAAGGTGATCTCATAATGTGGAGAATACAATGGGAGTTACCAGGGGCTAGGATGGCTAGAGGTTGAAGTTGAGAAGATGTTGGTTGAAGTAGGCAAAAATTTCCGTTTAAACACAAAGAATAAGTTCAAGAGATTTTTATACATGTTGACTATTGTTAAAAAAAATGCTAAGAGTAGATTGTAAAGTGTTCTTACCATAAAAAAATGAAAAAAACTCCAAAGTTTTTACATAATTTGTTTTAAAATGTGAACACATTGGATGCAACTGGTTAAGTGAAATACATCGCCAAAATCAGTTTACCTGTTTTTTATTAACATAAAGAGAACAGATTTCATATATTTCATAGATACAATTCTAAGATAACCATTCTAATTATAAATGAGGGTACTTTAAGAAGTACTCAGAAAAATCATACTGTTTAAAAAACGATACATGGATTTAAAAATTTTGCACCCATAAAAATCCTCCAATTAGTTTTCTTTGAACTTCATGCAGTCTTCTCATATGGGTTTACAGTAAGCAATATGCAAGTGACCACATGTTATTACACATGAAAACTTTTACCATCATTTTGCATACCATCTCATCTTTGTATCTACTCCTCATCTGTCTTGGCCATCCTGCCTGCCTTTTCAAGTTTACATATATCATCTTATTTTAAATTAAGATTAGCAATTACAGTTTCTACTACTACCTGTTGCTTATAAAGGTACAATATAAATAGAGGTTTGACTGGTGGGCTCTGAAGCCAAGCTGGTGAAATTCAAATCCTAGGCCTGCTCCTGACTAGCTGTGTAACCATGGGCAAAAGTATTCAGTTCTTTTTGTATCTGTTTCAAATGTAATTTGAGACTAACAAAAGGAATACCAAGGGGATAAAACAAGTTAATATATTAAATCACTCATTACAACGCCTAGCAATTAGAAAACAATTATACAGCTGACTATTTTTGACAGCTTAAGAGAAAAATGAACATCTGACACCTTCAAAGATTCTGGAAATCTTAATTACCAACTATATGTGCATTTAAAATTTTGCCACTCTTCAAATAAGCCGATTCATATGATAAGCTTTCCAAAAGCAATTAGGCACTTATAATGTTAACTATTCATTGTTTTCTTTTTAATAAGACCCCTAATTTATTTTCTTCATAACTTTATAACCCTTATTCTATGATGTTCTGCTTTCCATTTTCTTTGGTTAGTCTCTTATAACCATGGTTTCCCTCTCCATACCAAAAAGTCAAAGCTTCCCTATCCAATACCCAAATACCATCTTTCTGATCCCTTCTGCCATTTTTCATTCCTAGCCCCAATTCTTTCATAGGCCTTCTCCTTCTGCTTTGGTCTGCGTTTTTTTCTCCCTGCCGAAACTCTCACGATATTCCCCATTCCAATCCACTAACATTTATTACCTGCCTACGCTGGGCAGTCAGGTTCCAGGGATACTAGAAAAAAAATCTCACACACACACACACACACACACACACACACACACACACCCCATCCTCACGGAAATGACAGTGTAAGTCGGAAGACAGACATCAAATAAGTCTTCATAAGAAGGCTGAGTGTCATAAGATGTAAGCCATGGAGGTAGGGCACTAATGCACTCACGTGCTCATGCTTTGCTTCCCTAATCATCCTGAAACCTATTGAGTATGCTTATTTCTTCCAATTTTAAAATATTGCCAATATAGCAAAGTACAGAATTCAGTGGGGACATAGATTTAACAACTAATATGTTATATTTGCATTATATGTAAACATATATGTATATATATGCACACAAACATATATAGTTTTTACAGCAGGGTGTATATATTGATATCCCATAACATGGGATTTATGAAAAAGATCATAAAATAAGCAAAAACAGACGCAGTTTTATGTTGGGTATAATTGAGTAGAGGCAATATTTATATCTATAAATATGTATATACAAGTATCTTAAATATATATATCTTAAACATCTATAAATGTGTATATAAAATTATGTCATCTATATTTTATCATATGTATGTATACCTACACATAGATATATTAATTTCCACATACGAGAAGAGTATGTTATTTGTGTACGTCTGGCTTTTGTCATTTATTTTTGGCTTATTTCACTTATTTTTTACACATCAGGACTTCATTCTTTTTGATATCTGAATAATGTTCCCTCATGTATATACAACACATTTCTTCAATCACCCAGTGATGGACACCTAGGTTGATTCCATTAATTTTTTACTGATTTGCTGCAATTAACATGGTAGCACAGCTTTTCTTTTATGTGCTGACTTCATTTCCTTTGGACATATACACAGAAGTAGTATAGCTGGGGCATATGATAGATCTATTTTTAGTTTTTAGAGGAATTTTCACATTTTTCTATAATATCTCTACTATTTTGCATTTATAACCACTCCAGCATCTAGTACAGTACTAGGCACATAGCTGGAGTGTAAATACAGGTCAAACATAACCAATATTTTTTTTATTTAGACGCCTATTTCTTTTTTGAAATGACCTGCCATTATGGTGGCCTAAGGTTCAACTTTACCCTTCATTATTGTGTGACAGTAAAAATCATTCAAATGACCTAAGTCAGACCCCAGCTTCTAAAACCATCAACTATATATTTAATCTGTTAACCCAGTGTTATGTAAATATAATATACTGGTATTTGTGGTCTAGTCCCAAAATACTATCAACTCTTCAAAATTCTACAACTGTCTCTAAATCCTTATTTTCTACAGCTTTTTAAAATTTTAACTCAAAAACCCAAATATAATCACTGTTGACACTTTAAAGTAGATCTTTCCAGTCTTTTCTCCATGCACATATGTACCTATATTTTGCTTTCTAAAATTGGGGTCATAGTACACATTTTTATAATCTGATGTCCATTTAATAAACAATGAATGTTCTCGCACATCACTGAATCTTCATCTGCATGATGATTTCTTAAGTGTCCTCCTATTCCACTGATGAAGAATCAAGATCCTGTTTTGAAAACTTCGTATCCTTTGCCTATTTTTCAAAAGATTTTTTTATTTTAGAGGTAGAGTTACAGACAGTGAGAGGGAGTGACAGAGAGAAAGGTCTTCCTTCTGTTGGTTCATTCCCCAATGGCCACAACGGCTGGAGCTACACCGATCTGAAGCCAAGAGTCAAGTGCTTCTTCCCAGTCTTCCATGTGAGTGCAGGGTCCCAAGCACTTAGGCCATCTTCTATTGCCTTCCCAGGCCATAGCAGAGAGCTGGATTGGAAGAGGAGCAGCCAGGACCAGAATTGGTGCCCATATAGGATGCCGGTGCTGCAGGCGGAGGATTACCCTACTGCACCACGGCACCAGCCCCTGCCCATTTTTAAAGATGTATTTATTTATTTAGAAGGCAGAGTTATATAGAGGCAGAGGCAAAGAGAAAGAGAGGTCTTTCAGCCACTGGTTCACTCTCCAAATGGCTGCAACGGAGAGAACTGCACCAATCCAAAGCCAGGAGCCTCTTCCAGGTCTTTGATGCACATGTAGGGGCGCAAGCACTTGGGTCATCTGCTACTTCTTTCCCAGGCCACAGCAGAGAGCTGGATCGGAAATGGAGAAGCCAGGACTCAAACCAGTGCCCATACGGGATGCCAGCACTGCAGGTGGCAGCTTTACCTGCTATGCCGCAGCACCAGCCCCTACCTGCCCATTTTTAAATTGGGTTATTTTCATATGACTAAGTCACTTGTGTTCCTCATATTTTTATTATCCTCTTATCAAATATGCAAATATTTTATCCCATTCTGTAAGTTGCCTCTTCATTATATCTATTGTTTCCTTTGCTATATAGCTTTTCAATTTGGTATCATCCCTTTTGTCTATTTTTTTTCGGTTGTATATACATAAATATACATTATTTTATTTTTTATTTTTATTTTTTATTTTTTTTTTGACAGGCAGAGTGGACAGTGAGAGAGAGAGACAGAGAGAAAGGTCTTCCGTTGCCGTTGGTTCACCCTCCAATGGCCGCCGCTGACGGCGCACTGCGGCCGGCGCACCGCGCTCGTCCGATGGCAGGAGCCAGGAGCCAGGTGCTTTTCCTGGTCTCCCCATGGGGTGCAGGGCCCAAGCACCTGGGCCATCCTCCACTGCACTCCCCGGCCACAGCAGAGGGCTGGCCTGGAAGAGGGGCAACCGGGACAGAATCCGGCGCCCCGACCGGGACTAGAACCCGGTGTGCCGGCGCCGCAAGGCGGAGGATTAGCCTGTTGAGCCACGGCGCCGGCCTATACATTATTTTATTAAATACACTTCAAATATACAACAGGATATTTTGAAATATGCACACAGTGAAATCATTATTACATTAAGCGGATTAGTATATCCCTACCTTCCACAGATATCTTATTTATTGAAGAGAACCTAGCATGTACAGCCATAGAATTGCAAAGTATTTCCCGTTTTCTTCTAGCAATTTTCTGGTTTTGCATCTTACATTTCAAGCTCATAGAACCCCTAGTAAATATGACCAAAAGAGATCCTTACCAGGACACATTGTAATTAAACTCACTACAGTGAAACATAAAGAAAAGATCCTAAAAGGTGCAAGAGAGAAACATTAGATTACTCTCAGAGGCTCTCCAATTAGACTCACGGCAGACTTCTCATCAGAAACCCTACAGGCTAGGAGGGAATGGCGAGACATAGCCCAAGTGCTAAGAGAGAAAAACTGCCAGCCCAGAATATTATATCCTGCAAAGCTCTCATTTGTGAATGAAGGTGAAATAAAGACCTTTCATATAAAATCAATGCACAAAAATCAACAGCCTTTGTATACACAGGCAATGCCACGGCTGAGAAAGAACTGCTAAGATCAAGTCCATTCATAATAGCCACAAAAACAATCAAATACTTTGGAATAAACTTAACCAAGGACATTAAAGAAGTCTACGATGAGAATTACAAAATCTTAAAGAAAGAAATAGAAGAGGATACCAAAAAATGGGAAAACCTTCCATGCTCATGGATTGGAAGAATCAGTATCATCAAAATGTCCATTCTCCCAAAAGCAATTTATACATTCAATGCGATACCAATCAAGATACCAAAGACATTCTTCTCAGATCTAGAAAAAATGATGCTGAAATTCATATGGAGACACAGGAGACCTCGAAGAGCTAAAGCAATCCTGTACAACAAAAACAAAGCCAGAGGCATCACAATACCAGATTTTAGGACATACTATAGGGCAGTAGTAATCAAAACAGCATGGTACTGGTACAGAAAAACAGATGGATAGACCAATGGAACAGAATAGAAACACCAGAAATCAATCCAAACATCTACAGTCAACTTATATTTGATCAAGGATCCAAAACTAACCCCTGGAGTAAAGACAGTCTATTCAATAAATGGTGCTAGGAAAATTGGATTTCCACATGCAAAGCATGAGGCAAGACCCCTACCTTTCACTTTACATAAAAATTCACTCAACATGGATTAAAGACTTAAATCTACAACCCGACACCATCAAATTATTAGAGAACATTAGAGAAACCCTGCAAGATACAGGCACAGGCAAAGACTTATTGCAAATGACCCTGGAAGCAGAGGCAGTCAAAGCCAAAATGAACAACTGGGATTGCATCAAATTGAGAAGTTTCTGTACTTCAAAATAAACAGTCAGGAAAATGAAGAGGCTACCGACAGAATGGGAAAAAATATTTCCAAACTGTGTAACAGTTAATAACCAGAATCTGCAAAGAGATCAAGAAACTCAACAACAAAACAAACAACCCACTTAAGAGATGGGCCAAGGACCTCAATAGACATTTTTCAAAAGAGGAAATCCAAATGGCCAACAGACACATGAAACAATGTTCAGGATCACTAGCAATCAGAGAATTTCAAATCACAACCACAATGAGGTTTCACCTCACCCCAGTGAGAATGGCTCACATTCAGAAATCTACCAACAACAGATGCTGGCGAGCATGTGGGGAAAAAGGGACACTAACCCACTGTTGGTGGGAATGCAAAATGGTTAAGCCACTATGGAAGACAGTCTGGAGATTCCTCAGAAATCTGAATATAACCCTACCATTCAACCCAGCCATCCCATTCCTTGGAATTTACCCAAAGGAAATTAAATCGGCAAACAAAAAAGCTGTCTGTACCTTAATGTTTATTGCAGCTCAATTCACAATAGCTAAGACCTGGAACCAACCCAAATGCCCATCAACAGACTGGATAAAGAAATTATGGGACATGTACTCTATAGAACACTACACAGCAGTCAAAAACAATGAAACCCAGTCATTTGCAACAAGATGGAGGAATCTGGAAAACATGCTGACTGAAATGAGCCAGTCCCAGAGAGACAAACAGCATATGTTCTCCCTGATCGGTGACAACTGAGCAGCAAAGGGGAAACCTGTTGAAGTGAAATGGACACTATGAGAATGTCCTGACTGTTGATGTATAATTTAATACTTTATCCCTTTTAGTATTTTTGTTCTACTTCATACCATTGGTTGAGCTATGTAATTAACACACAATTATTCTTAGGTGTTTAAAGTTAACTGAAAAGTGATCTCTGTTAAATATAAAAGTGGGAATAAGAGAGGGAGGGGATGTAAAATTTGAGACATGCTCCAGCTGATTTGCCCCAAGTGGTGGAGTTAGAAATGTGCCAGGGGATTCCAATACAATCCCATCAAGGTTGCATGTACCAATGCCACCTCACTAGTCCAAGTGATCAGTTTCAGGTCACAATAGATCATAATGATAGGTCTAAGAGTCAAAGGGATCACACAAACAAGACTAGTGTCTGCTAATACTAACTTATAGAATCAAAAAGGGAGTGCAGTGGAGGATGGCCCAAGTTCTTGGGCCCTGCACCCCATGGGAGACCAGGAGAAGCACCTGGCTCCAGCCTTCGGATCAGCGCGGTGCACAAGCCACAGAATGCTGGCCATAGCGGCCAATTGAGGGTGAACCAATGGCAAAAGGAAGACCATTCTGTCTCTCTCTGTCCACTCTGCCTGTCCAAAAAAAATGTACAGGATTGATATGGTCATTTTGGGACATGATTGTTTTTTTATCCCTTTTTTATCCTACTGTCAAACTGTGGTCTTCCTACTTTTTGTTCAATATTATCATTAACGGTGAAGTAAGCCTGTGAATATAGAGTGGATTAAAATGATGGCTTTAGCCGGTGCCGTGGCTCAACAGGCTAATCCTCCGCCTTGCGGCGCCGGCACACCGGGTTCTAGTCCCGGTTGGGGCACCGGATTCTGTCCCGGTTGCCCCTCTTCCAGGCCAGCCCTCTGCTGTGGCCCAGGGGTGCAGTGGAGGATGGCCCAACTTGGGCCCTGCACCCAATGGGAGACCAGGATAAGCACCTAGCACCTGGCTCCTGCCATCGGATGAGCGCGGTTCGCCGGCCGCAGCGCGCCGTCTGCGGCAGCCATTGGAGGGTGAACCAACGGCAAAGGAAGACCTTTCTCTCTGTCTCTCTCTCTCACTGTCCACTCTGCCTGTCAAAAAATAAAAAATAAATAAAATAATAAATTAAAAAAATGATGGCTTTGCAAAAACTCATCAAGAGAGAGGAAAGCAGAGAGAGGGAGATTAGGGGGCGCAAGAAGGGAATGAGAGAAGTGTGGTTGCCTTATTGGAACTCTACCTATGGAATGCATAAAATCTGTTCTCTTTACATTTGTTTTTTGGGACAGGCAAAGTGGACAGTGAGAGACAGAAAGAAAGGTCTTCCTTTGCCGTTGGTTCACCCTCCAATGGCTGCCGCAGCCTGCATGCTGTGGCCGGCGCACCATGCTGATCCGAAGGCAGGAGACAGGTGCTTCTCCTGGTCTCCCATGGGGTGCAGGGCCCAAGCACTTGGGCCATCCTCCTCTGCAATCCCGGGCCACAACAGAGAGCTGGCCTGGAAGAGGGGCAACCAGGACAGAATCCAGCGCCCAGACCGAGAGTAGAACCCACTGTGCCGGCGCCGCAAGGCGGAGGATTAGCCTAGTGAGCCGTGGCACTGGCCTCTTTACATTATTTTTTAAAAGCTGGATATCACCTAAACACAAGCCACCACCTAAAGCTCTGGATACCAGTGTTCCTAAATCGTAGTAAAAGTAATAACATCAAAATTAATATTTTCTTAAGTTTACACTTTACAAGGCAATTTAACCCTCTCAATTCAAACATTGTGGGGAACCACAGGCCGGCCACCTGTGGGGACCTCCTCATTGCACTGCCTCATCCTGTGGAGCAGAACAAGGTCAAGGAAGTGCTAAACAAAAGACTTGCAAACAACCTGAACAAAAGACTTGCAAACAACCTGATGGGATGAGATACACCTTGACCTTAGACTATGGGTGCCCTTTGATCTAATTGATGGACTGCTCGCCCTAGCCCAGGGGACTGGGGATGGATAAAAGACCGTGTTAGGAGCGGGAACATGGAGCAGCCTCTTCAGTCTTTCTCCGTCTTTCTCTCGGCTGCTTCCCTCTCTTTCTCTCCTTTCCTTCTTCTATCACTCAAAATAAAAGTTCCTTGAGAACCAATCAACAGCGGTCGTGTCGTGCGTGACTCCGTGGGTTGGACCTTCGCTGGCGAGGGTTCGACAAAACATCATTAAATAAAACTTAGAAGACATTTCACACAGGAAAAAGATGGCATTTTTAAGGTATAGAACTATAAGTAAGAGCTTGTTACAGAGCCAATGTGTACAGTATAATCCTATTTGGGGGAAATTGATTAAATATGCTGGCATGCTGTGCCCCAAAATCTAACAGTAATTATTTCTGTCATTTGTTTTGCTTTGCTTACCTCTAATTCCTCCGACAGACATGTGCAAGGACATTTCAAGGAAAAATGACTGCAAAGATTTTAGCCTCAAAAACTTTCTAATCCATGGAGACTTTTCATAATACACATTTTCCATCAACTTTTTGAAGATCTCTCATATTATTTTTACAAAGAGAAAGGCTATTTTAAGTATTGCCTGAATATCATTTTTATATTGTTTTTCTTTTTTAAAAACTTTGTGTAGGGGCTGGTGCTGTGCATAGTGCATCCACCACCTGCAGCACCAATATCATATACATATACCAGTTTGAGTCCTGGCTGCTGCCCTTCCCATCCAGCTCCCTGCTAATGCACCTGGGAAATCAGTGGAGAATGGCTCAAGTCCTTGGGCTGCTGCACCCACATGAGACCTAGAAAAAGCTCCTGGCTTCAGTCTGGACCAGGTGTAGCCATTGTAGCCATTTTGGGAGTGAACTAGTAGACAGAAGATCTCTCTGCTTCTTTCTCTCCCCCGTAAAATAAATCTTTTAAAAAAAGTTGTATGTTAGGTATCTGCAAAAGTTTATGGAAATGTGTATAATGAGTAAATGATACCTTTTAATTTCATTTTATGCAAATTTTGTGAAGCACCCTGATATTATTTCTTGTCTTTTTGTGTTTTTATTTTTACATTATAAATACTCAGTGAATGAGTTTCCTAGGGCTTCCATAATAAGCTACCACAACTAAGTAGCTTAAACCATCAAATATTTATTATCACACAGTTTTGAAGACTGCAAGTCTGAAATTCCAGTGTCAGCAATATCATGTTTTCTTGAGTATTCTAGGGGAGAATCTGTTCCTGCCTTTTAAGCTTCTAGTAGTGTCACTAGTAATCCTCGACTTGGAGCAATGAAATCAAGTCAAGTCTCCTCTGTGTGCCTCTATTATCTCATACTGTTTTGCCTCTGGGTCTTCATATTATATTATTTCTATGTTGGTTTATTTTTATTTGGTTTTTAATTAGCTTGAGCAGATTTAACATCATTTTTAGATTCCATTCTAAGAACATAATGATATTCCCTCCCTCCTCCTTTTTTCCCCTCCAAACTTCTTTTTGTTTTTGAGATTCACATTATATTCATATAAGGACATTGACCATATTGGATTAAAGGCCCACTCTAGTCTAGTATGTCCTGATCTTAACTTATTAAATCTTCAATTACCCTTTCCCAAATAAAGTTAGATTCTAAGGTGCCAGGTATCAAGATTTCAATACATCTTTCTAAGGAGCACAATTCAGCATAAAACACTCATCAATGAATTGTGTTTTTATTTTAAAGTCAGCATATATTAAATAAATTACACCCTTAGTTCTTTATAGATCATGCTTTCTGAAAATGGATATAATATAGTATCTCTTAAGTAAATCTAAATTTCTTAGATCATCCCAGAAGTATAGCTACACAAGTACAATTCATAATCTCTACATAATGTAGTAGAAAATTATCTGTACAGAACAAGTTTGAAAACTAAAACCTCATGGATTTGAGCCATTTATCAATGCCCTGCCAGGAACAGACAGAGCTCGTCTCTCATTTGGGACACTGAACATTTCCTATTGCAACTTGTTGTGAATTTAAAATAGATTAACAAAACATTTTTCCTTCTTTCACCAAGACTAGAATTTGTTGTTCAAATCCATACTAAAGAATCACAGGAAATAAGTCATTTTTTCTTTTATTTTATGCTCTACTCAGAAACAGTTTCTTGCAAAGAAAAAGCGGAGAACCACAACCCTCAAGTAATCAAGAAGAGCTCTTGAAGTGAAAAAAGCTACTGAAGTCTAAAAAGTAGTGGATCCACCACACTGTGAACAACTCCTAAGTGTATTTGAGCAATCTTTTGAAAAAGTAGCTTTTCATGTACAGCTGATGATGATCACCCTGTGAAAAAATAAAACCCCTATTAAAGAGACACCATTCGAAAAAATATAAAAAGCCAGAATAAAAAGTAGTCATGGTGTTGTTTTAGAAATAAAGTTACCATTCCCTTTTCCCGAAAGATAAAGTTTTCTCCTGATAGCCTTGGTGGCCTATAAGTGATAACACCAAGTGGTTGCAGCTCAATCATATAGTAGGTCTGACTACTACAACTTCAATTTGTTGGATTTCTTCAGTGAGAATTTCAGGCAGAATTTTGAGAGGCAAAGGTAATTACAGAAGCACATTTCACATCTTTGCTTGCACTTTATATGCTAACATCTTTAGAGAAAGAAAAGAATCCCCCCACACTCTCTCATAGTAAGTGCTTGGGGCCTGCAAATTAAACTGTTAACAGATTAACAGAAGCAAAGACGAATAATGTTCATTAATATTTTAAGTACACATGGGCTTCACAGAAATGAGGCAAAACCCTAAGGGTCATGGGCTTATATACTGTATTAACAAAGGGCAACAAATTGTAGAGAAGCAATTATACAAACAAAAGGACGTTTGGGTTACTAGGACCAGTAAGTTGTGGGATTTTGAGGAAATATATGGTGGAAAGTAATGAAAGAGTAAGGTGCAATTAAGGTTTGTTTATGCAGACTCATTTTAGTGTTAGCCTTCTGACTCTAGTGATAAGGGTAATCTCTTCCTCATGGGGTTGGAGAGCATTCACGCTACTGTCACAAAGGAAATTTTGTCCTGATTTTAGGCAGCTAAGGAGAAGGCAGAGAACTTTTCCCCCATCTATGGATTCTTCATTGTTTTCTACTCAAACTAATTTTTATGCCAAAGTAGCATATTAGGGGGTGGCATATTCTGGACCCCTTCACAACCTGTTCACCTAAGCAAGTCACATGGCCAAGCCCGAAGTGAAGAGGCAGGAACTAACTATCTCCCATAAGGCCACGGCAAAGAGATTGAAGAACTGAGAGCACTAATTCAATCTACCATGAACACCACGAAATTCTATCGTACTAAAAAGACACACTCTTTGGAATAAAGACATCCCTTAACATTTTGTCCTTCGAGAAGCCACAAGATCCAGATAACCTATACCATTGTTGAAGACTACTTTGTTTGCTATGAAAGTTATATATAACAATTCAATAAAGATTATTCAAGATGGTATAATTTAATCTATTTTTCATTTGTAAATTCTACTTATCTAAAAGTATGTAATGATCCTTTTTAAGTTACCTGATTTATACACTCCTACTGTTCATTTCATCAATATTCATGTTTTTTTTTAATTTGAAAGACCTTAATTAGTTTGTATAAAAAATATTCAAGAACGGAAGGAGGAGGGAGAATAGCAGCATGAAGGGAAGGAGAGTACGGTGGGAAGTTTCACTATGCCCTTTCATCTGTAGATACAAAACACACAAAATTTGTTCACCTTAAAAACTAAATAAATTTAAAAATAAAAAATATTCTTTTGCATGAATCAGTGATTACTATCTTACTCTTATAACCCAAAAAATACATTCAAATTCAATTGATGACATAATTCAAATATACTTACATAAATAATATAGATCAAATTGAGCCCCCCAAAAAATGTTATGGTACTAATCCCCATGATTCATGAATGTAAAGTTATTTGAAAATAGTATCTTTGGGCCGGCGCCACAGCTCAATAGGCTAGTCCTCCACCTGCGGCACCGGCACACCAGGTTCTAGTCCCGGTTGGGGCGCCAGATTCTGTCCAGGTTGCACCTCCTCCAGGCCAGCCCTCTGCTGTGGCCCCGGAGTGCAGTGGAGGATGGCCCAAGTGCTTGGGCCCTGCACCCGTATGGGAGACCAGGAGAAGCACCTGGCTCCTGGCTTCGGATCAGCACAGTGTGCCGGCCATAGCAGCCATTTGGGGGTGAACCAACGGCAAAGGAAGAGCTTTCTCTCTGTCTCTCTACTCTGCCTGTCAAAAAAAAATACCATCTTTGTAGATGATCAGGTTTACACGAAGCCTTTAGAGTCCTAATTGAACATAACTGGTGTTGCGGGGTGGGCATTCTGTCACAGTGGTTTAGGCTGCCACTGGAAATGCTCACATCCTGTATCAGAGTGCCAGTTTGAGCCCCAGTTACTGTGCTTCTGAGCCAGTTTCCTGATAATGCTTCCTAAGAGGCAGAAGATAATGGCTCCGGCCGGCGCACAGCTCACTAGGCTAATCCTCCACCTGCAGCACCGGCACCCTGGGTTGTAGGCCCGGTTGGGGTGCCAGATTCTGTCCCAGTTGGGGTGCTGGATTCTGTCCCCGTTGCTCCTCTCTGCTCTCTTCTGTGGCCCAGGTCCTTTGGCCCTGCACCCGCATGGGAGTCCAGGAGGAAGCACCTGGCTCCTGGCTTCGGATTGGCCAATGCGCCAGCCATAGCGGCCACTTGGGGGGTGAACCAATGGAAAAAGGAAGACCTTTCTCTCTCTCTCTAACTCTGCCTGTCAAAAAAAAAAAAAAAAAAAAAGATCACAGCTCAAGTGCTTCAGCCCCTGCCACACAGATAAGAGACCTGCATGAATTTCCAGTCTCTTGGATTTGGCCTGGCCCAGACCTGGTAATTGTGGGCATTTGGGGAATCAATTATGATATTTTTATTCATATAAAAAGGGAAAAGTTGGACACAGGAACAGATGCCTACAAAGGAAAGGTGATGTCAAAACGCAGGAAAAAATGACATCTACCACCCGAGGAACACCTGAGTGCAGCTCTAGAAGGAACCAACCCTGCTGACACTTTTATTTTGAACTCCTAACCTCCCTATCTTTGAGACAAGTTGTTTCTGTTGTTTTAAGCACCCAGGGTGTGATACTTGGTTACAGTCCAGGACACTAATAAAATATCTAATTTAAGAAGCTTTTAAACTCTAAGTTCTTGAAACATTAGAAGTCCAAATGGTATGCTTTACTTCATTGATGTAGTAAGTCATCATTATATTTAACAGCAACCTATATGATCGCATGATCTGTGGTCTCCCAATACTGAAATAAATTTTGGGTTACTTAGTTTCAAAGGGACCAAAACAAAGCCAATTAGTGGCAAGTATCAAAGAGAAGCTAAATCCTAGCACAACTCTATCACCATCTAATACACCACGTATTTTCTACATTTTTACCTTGTGCGTAGTACGACTCTCTGCTATTCCTATTAGAATGTAAGCTTCATGAAGGTCAGGATCTCTACTCACCTTGGATCCCCAATGCTAGAACTACGCCTGACACATAATTGGTCTTCAATAACTATTTATGAAATGGATCTCTAAGTAGGAATCTAGTAATTGGAAAATTCCCTTAATTATACTACAGGTATTTTTGTCACATACCTACTTGTTCCCTTGGACTATCAGTGATATACATGGACTTGGTTTCTGTACTTATCACAGGAAACAAGGAAACATTATAATAGGAATGCATGCTCATTACCAATTCTCTGATCATAAACTGCATAAATGGGCCCACCATAAAGAAATACCCAATAGAGTCAATTATTGCAATATTATTCTTAACCTGTAATATTCTTGGTAAAGAAATTCTTTCAGATGGACAGCAAGAGCTACAAGGTCAAGTTGGCAAAGCACAGGCTTTGAAGCCAGAATGAACCTGGTTAGCAGTTCACTGGTACTAGCTAAAATCTGAGTCACAGTTTCTTCTCATCAAATGGGAAGTAAGAAGCTGTATTGTTATAAGGAATAATATCAAGTTCCTAGCATTATATTATGCCTGGTAAGGTGAAAGACCCAGACACAAATCTAAGGAGTGATACTATTATAGCCAATTGATGTTAAACCAGCTCTTTTGAGATAAAGTAATTCCATCAGTAAGTCCCTGAAAGTTTACTGTGTGATTTCTGGCTTTACCTAAAACTGTTGTAAGCAAAATCTTTGCAGTCTTCACACTGAGGGCTATTTGCCTCAGAGGTCAGAGGGGGGTTGGGTTTTTTTCTTGTTTCTAGAGACTACATACAGATTGCTCTATGTTGAATGGTTGCATTAGCTGAAGCAGCATTTAGCAGCTCAACACATGGTTGAGTAAAGCCTGGGGGAGAATTAGATGATAACATTTCAAGGGGAAATTGCCAATGGACAAAAATAGCAATGAGGCAGGGCAGCCTAGGGTTTAGCAGCAGAATTTTTAAAGAGGCAAAGCTACACAGGCCTGTTCTTTTCACCAAGTATTCTCCTGAGAGCCAGCTCTTTACCTCCAATCAGTGCTGTAACAGCTGAAGGCTTTAGCCTTTGAAAGCCAAAGCAATCGCTAAGAGGCAGGCTGAACTAACTAACATTTAATTTCGTATTTGAAATTTCTCCCACTCAGACTCTAGGGTGCAAACCCTATCCAACGCCAGAACCAAGGATTACACAAAGCTACATTTGCAGATGCAGTGTTACTGGCTCCAGAGGTTCCAAGAGAAAAAAGGTCTGCAGATCACAGTTCCCACTTTGGTCACCATGAAAATCAATGCAATAAACTGACAATAATTTGGATGATGATTATCCAATATGAAGATGACCTAAGCCTGTCCACTGCTCATTTTTGGCACTTTAATAATTTTACAAGACTTCAGAGGTTATGCATTGGCCAAAAAATAGGAAATTCAAATAAATATATTCTATTTATTAGCAGCTCCAAATGGGGTCTTTAATAGAGGTCATTTGTTGAGTTCTCTTCATTGCTGCATTTATGAATGGAGATGTGACTGTTAGTGCCAAAAGTCAGATGTGGTAATTTTATATTTGACTTCCCCTTGACCCTTAACTGCTGGAAATGGTTTTAGGACCATGCATTTAAAGCTGCTGAGCTATCACCAAGATAAAATTGTAAAGTAGCTTATGATTGACGCCTTTGGTATCCTTTCTCTCTAGCACCTCATTAAAACAAATAACCTATGAAGTCTAGCAGTGGTGTGGTACCTTGCAAGTACTAAATGAATATTAGTTCACATTCTTAAGTGCACTTTCATCTGCCCCCCCCCAAACCTGTCCTCTAATCTTGTCCTCCACCTCCATCCCTTCCAATAACTGTACTTATTGGTAGAATACTTAAAAGGACCTACTGCCAGAGCCACTACTTCCCTATCTCCAGGCCTCCTGACACCCAGTTTATATGACATTTCTTGAGAGCAGGCTGTTTACTTTCTGGAATACCACCAAGTAATCCAGCAAATCGTATTGGATTTCTGCAGAGAAACAGAACCAACATTATATGTAGGCAGAGATATAAAAGGAGAATTACGATGGGAATTGACTCACATAATTATAGAGTCTTAGAAGTTCCATAATCTTCCATCTGCAAGCTGAAGAACCAGGAAAGCCAGTGACATAATCCAAGTCCAAAGGTCTGGGAAACATGGGAACTGATGCCTGAAGGTTAGAGAAGATGGACGCCACAGTGATGCTGCCCAGCCATGGTGGTGAGAGCAGATTTTCTTTACTCAGTATTTACTCGGTCCACTGGTTCAAATACTAACCTATTCCAGAAACACTCTCACAGACACACTCAGAATTAAGACTTTACCAGTTATCTGGGAATACTTTAATCTAGACAAATTAACAAATAAAGTTAACCATAACAAAAATTACTTCACATTAAAACAGTGAAATCCCAGAAGTAGGCAGAGTGTGTTGGTACTTTTCAATGCGAGTTAAACTAAGCCTAACAAGCAAGAATTTCTCAGAACATAGGAGAAAAAGAACTAAGAAAAATTTGAATTAAACTCACCAAGAAGCCAAGAATTATGTAAAACAATGCTTTAGAAAGGACATATATTATTTCCTTAGTATAATCACCAGTACTCTGTGTTAAAGAGAATATAAATACTAAAGTAGGATCTCTTGTTTCCAGTGACAGTACAAAAGGTTATTCAGATCAAATCAAATTTTGAAAAAGGGTGGTGGGGCAAGCTGGATAAATCTGTTTAAATCACTTTAAATTTTAGACAAAGAGTATTCAGCGAGATGAGAATACTACTGAACACCAAAGCCATTTATGCCTACACAGGGCATTTGCTTATACCAAAACTATACACTTGGGCCTTGGTTCAGAGGGGCCACAAATCAAGGTCCAGGGGTTAGGCAGACTTAGGAGGCTTTACAGGAGGACATCTACACATTAAGCTGTGATCACAGAAGATCACACAGATCCAAAGCCAATTCCTGGCTCCCGAGATGTGAAAGCGAAGGGCAGGGAGGGAAGATGTAAGTTAACAGAGAAAAGTGAGCCATCTCAAGGGGAAACCAGATTCCAGAGGAAAAAAAAGACAATGCAGAAAGAAGAAAATCCCAAAAAGTTGTAATTAATATCTTCACAGAGGTAAGATATTACAACTATAAGAACAAAAAGAATGGCATTTAAAAAGCACATTCAACAATTTAAAAAGTTCTTGGAAACTAAAATTTTAGATGCAAACTTTAAAACTTAAATAATTAAGGTAAAATGAGGGAAATCTCCCACACAAAGTAGAATTTATAAACAGATGGAAAACAGGAGGGAAAGGACTAAGAACCTAGGTGGATCTGTCCAAAAGATTCATTATTGAATCTATTGAGGCTCTAGAAAAAAAATTAGAGTGGGAGAAATAATCAAAGTATCAGCATAACAAATTCCCTCCCCTGACAGGGTCAGCACTGTGGCACACGTGGTTAAAGACCTGCTCTGCAGCACCAGCATCCCATATAGGCACCAGTTCTAGTCCCCATTGCTCCACTTCCTTTTTTTAAAAAAAATTATTTTATTTATTTGTTGAGAACCCCCGCCAGCGAAGGTCCAACCCACAGAGTCACGAACAACACAACCGCTGTTGATCGGTTCTCAAGGAACTTTTATTTTAGTGATAGCAGAAGGAGAGGAGAGAAAGAAAGAGAAGAAAGAGAAGAGAAGCAGCTGAGAGAAAGAAGGAGAGAAAGGCTGAAGAGGCTGCTCCACTTTCCGCCCCTATCCTGGTCTTTTATCCATCCCGGTCCCCTAGGGCTAGGGCGAGCAGTCCATCAATCAGATCAAAAGGCACCCATAGCCTCAGGTCAAGGTGTATCTCATCCCATCAGGTTGTTTGCAAGTCTTTTGTTCAGAACTTCCTTGACCTTGTTCTGCCCCACAGGATGAGGCAGTGCAATGAGGAGGTCCCCACAGATGGCCGGGCTGTGGTTCCCCACATTTATTTGAAAAAGTTACAGAGGGAGGTAGAAACAGAGAGGTTTGTCTTCCATCCAGTGGTTCACTCTCCAGATGACTGCAACAGCTGGAGCTGCGCCTATCAGAAGCCAGGAGTCTGAAGCTTCTTCTGGGTCTCCCAGACGGGTGCAGGGGCCCAAGGACTTGGGCCGTCTTCTACTGCCTTCCTAGGCCATAGCAGAGAGCTGAATCACAAGAGGAGCAGCCAGGACTCGAACTGGCATGCATATAGAATGCCGGCACTTCAGGCCAGAGCTTTAACCCACTGCGCCACAGTGCTGGCCCCATGCTCCACTTCCAATCCAACCCTGCTATTGTGCTTGGGAAAGCAGTGGAGGATGACCCAAGTTCTTGGGTTCCTGCACCCACGTGGGAGACCTGGAAGAAGCTCCTGGCTTGGATTGGCTCATATCCTGCCACTGCAGCCATTTGGGGAGTGAATCAGTGGATGCAAGATCAATCGATATCTCTACCTCTTTGTAATTCTATCAAATAAATAAATCTTTGAAAAAAATCACGCCCGAACTGAGTAACCTAACTTTCTAGAATCACAGAGGCTTCCGTAAAATCAGCACAACAAATTGGTAAAAGGACACGTACTAACGCTCATTACATGAAAAGTCAGAACAAAGAAAGAGTCTAAAAAGACTGGGATCAGAATAGTTTAAGATTTCTTAACAGGAGATTCTAGAGAACCACAAAGCAATACTTGACAAACAGGAGGAAAAAATGATTGCCCAAATAGAATTCTAAACTCAAACTAAAAATCTCTTGTGTAGTTAAAATTGTAGCTATTTTTCTGTCATTTATTTTCCATGCATCCTTTCTTAGGAAGTTACAGAAAATTAAATATGCTCTATACAATGAGAGAGCAAGCTAAGAAAATGACAAGGGATCCACAAAATAAAAGATACAAGACAGGAACATAGCAAAAGGAGACTCAGAAAGACAACTATAAAAGTGGCCTAAAATTTCATCAACCAGAAAAGGATGGAAGCCTTCAGGAGTCAGGTCCTCAGGAAAACAATCAATATTTCAGTTCTCCATATGGAATACAATTTTGATGAGTATATAACAAATCTGATAAACACAGAAAAAAATAAAGTTTAAAGGACATGTATTAAAAATGAGTCAATTATTACTTTTGAGAAAAACAAGCTATTTAAGAAAGAAAAGGTAACCAAAGACATAATTTGGGTCAGTGGTAAATAATCTATATATAAGCATAAGGTAAATATTGATGCCTGAGATACACAAAAATAAGGGCAAAACTATATGAAAATGAAGGAAAGGCAAGTGTGGATTACAAGTATGTGTATTTGAATGAAACAGCAAAACTCTCATCTACCATAGCTGGAAGTCAATAGACTGTTATGAAATTAATGAATCAAAAAATTTCTTTAAGTATATTACTTTACATATGGAAGAATATTATCACCAACTATAATTATTGAAAACAATTTGCCCAAAAGCAGCAAAGTTGGAAGGATAAAAAGAGTAACTAGGTAATTTCCTTATGATAAACTTTTTTGTAGTTTTTATTTTTTGATTTAAACATATTATACTGATATATAACAAAAATTTAACTTATGGCTAATAAAAACAACCATGCTCCAGTTCAGTTAAATTTCTGTATCTTGAGTAAAAGGATACTTAACATGTCTCAGAAGAGATTATTTTCAAGGGTTTGGGAGGTTTGTTTTATTTTTGTTTTTGGACAAAAAGAGTAGGCAAACGCTATGTGACATGAAGTACTTGACATTCTTCTACATGATTTGTATAAATTATTGCATGAAATCAACACAACAAGAATCTACATAAATAATATCACTGTCTTTCAATATAGGAAGAAGCTGAGACTTAGAAAGATTAAGTAACTTGACTATACTACAGGGAAGTTATAATTATAACAGCTTAGTACTGGCACCAAAATAAAAGAGATGGGTAGACCAAGGAACAGAACAGAAACTCTAGAAAGCAGTCTACACATCTACAATCAAATTATCCTTGACAAAGAACCTAAAATCAAGTCTCTTCAACAAATGGTGCTGGAAAAACTGGATCTCCACATGCGGAAGTATGAACCAAGACCTTTACCTTACACTTTATACAAAAATACACTCAAAATGGATCAAATCTAAATATAAGACCTGATACCATCAAATTACTAGAGAACATTGGATAACCCTGCAAGACATTAGCATAGGCAAAGAATTTTAGGCAAAGACCTCAGAAGCACAGGCAATCAAAGCCAAAATTGGCAAATGGGATTACATCAAATTGAGAAGCTTCTGCATTGCGAAAGAAACAACTTAGCAAAGTTAAGAGGCAACTGACAGTTTAGGAGAAATCATTTGCAAACTACACAACTGATAAAGGATTAATTTCCACAATCTATAAAGAGCTCAAGAAACTAAACAAATAATCCAATTAAGAAATGGGCAGAGGACTTGAACAGCTATTTTTCAAAAGAGGAAATCCAAATGGCCAACAGACACATGAAAAAATGCTCAAGATCACTAGCCATGAGGGAAATGCAAATCAAAACCACAAATACGTTTCCCCTCACTCCTGTTAGAATGGCTTTCATACAGAAATCAACCAACAATAAATGCTGGCAAGGATGTGTGGAAAATATACCCTAATCCACCGTTGGTGGGAATGTAAACTGGTACAACCACTGTGGAAGACAGTATGGAGATACCTAAGAAATCTGAATATAGACCTACCACATGACCCAGCCATCCCACTCCTGGAAACTTACCCAAAGGAGATGAAATCAGCATATAAAACAGTTATCTGTACCCCCTTGTTTATTTCAGCTCAATTCACAATAGCTAAGATATGGAATCAACCTAGATGTCTGTCAGCTGAAGATTGGATAAATTATGGGGATATGTACAGCATGGAATACTAGAGTGGTTTAAAAAAATAAAGCCTGCTTTCAAAAAAAAAAAAAGGATTAAACTGGAAAACATTATACTTAGTGAAACAGGCCAGTCCCAAAAAGACAAATACCATATATTCTCCGTAATGTGTGGTAATTAATAGAGTTCCTAAAAGGTGATCTGTAGAAGAAAAAGTGACATTTTGAGATGTGATGAGTTTGAACAGCCCTTGTCAACTGTTGAGCAACAGTGTTTTTTCTTCATACTATTTGTTGAACTCTTTGCTTAAACTTAACTCTTTGCTTAAAATAGATCTTAGTAAAAAAAAAAAAATGAGAATAGGAGAGGGAGGAGGAACAAGGGTTGGAGTGGGAGAGAGTGTAGGTTGAGAAGAATCACTATGTTCCTAAATTTGCATATAGGAAATGCATGAAGTTTGTATACCTTAAATAAAAGGTTTTTTAGCTAAAAAAAAAATAAATACATAAAATCATACAATTCTCATTTTAAAAAAGTAAGTTGGCTATGACCACAAAGCTGCTCAAGCAAAGAGCTGCTGAAGAGCCAAGATTCAAATCCAGAATTGTCTCTGAAGCCAGTGCCCTTTACCACTAACACTATCTTGGTTTTCTGGGACTCAACCCCACCTTGCTTCTTCCACTTCTTCATCCAACAGCTTATTAGAATCCACTTCTACTAAATCCTGTAATTTCTTCTTAATAAAAACCTAAAGTTAACTGGGACAAAATTTTTCATCCAAGTATGAAATAAGCTACCTCATCATGCTATAATGAAGAAAAGCTTTCAATTTGTTGGGTTTCATTTGCACTTTCCAAAGAGTTTGGTCTGCCCTGCCTATTGAGATTGCTGCAAGAGGATACCATCAAGACAAAGTGAATGAGGAAGGCCCTCTTCTGTCATTATACCACTATGCTCTGTTGAACATATTTATTCACTCAGCTATTTGCAATGTAATAAGCTATAAGCTCCCTCAAGGCAGGAAACTCATGTTCATCTCCATCACTGAATATTTGTGTGTGCATAACTTTTATCCTTTTTTCATAAAGGAAATATAATGTCTCATATGCCATTTTAAAATGGACATATGACATGCTAACCATGGTTATCTCTGGTTGAGGGAAATGTGTGGTATTTCTTCTTTTGTATGTGTATTTCTAAAGTTTCTGTGATAAACATGAATGAGGGCACTTCAGGAAGTCACCAAAACAGAATTAAAATAAGTTTATTCTGATGCAAGAGAGTCTGAAATTATGCATCAGGAAGGTAGGGATCTCTAAAAGTTCATCAAGAATATTTATCACAAAAATCTGTCAATCGATTCCAACAATGCTGCATCAAAATAAACATTCTAATTTAATAATTTCTTAAGTATCCTCATACATATGCCTGCATATGTCTAAGTTATTTTACTTAAACATATACTTTCATTCATATGTAGTAATTGAAACTCAGTTAAAGTCTTCAGTAATTCAATAAAATGCTAATTAATGCCACAAATTTAAGCCCAACAATACCAAGTGTTTAAAGGATGTACAGGAATAAGAACTCATACAGTGTTGGTGAATGCATAAGAAAACATTTTAATGTTATCTAGTAACAGGGAAAAAACAACATGCTTATTTAATCATGATATATGTTAGAGTGTTCATTTTTCATAATTGCCCAAAGCTAGAAATTACTGTTCATCAACAGAATGAATAGTGATACAGTTATACAAGGAAAATTTATGAATTAGAGCCATATAAAACATGAATGAATTTTAGAAACACAAAAATGAGCAAAGACAGAAAATTACACTTCAAGTTCAGAAACATGTGAAGCTGTATTAATTAGAAATGCATATACAGATAATAGAAGTGTAAGGAAAATCCAAAGTTATTTCTACAAAAAAACAGGATGGTGATTCCAAGTGGTAGGTGGAGGGATGGATTTGTTCATGGGAAGAGACATTTGTGGGGCTTCTAGGACACTGCTTATGTTGTGTTTCTTTGTGTGAATGGTAATTAACATGAGTGTTTGCTTTATAAAAAGTATACAGAAATATAACTAGAAGAGTATAAACTACATAATTTTTCTGAATGCTGTTTTGAAACTACAAAACATCCCTTGTGCTAACAAACATTAACCATTTAAAATTAGGGAGCTGCTGGCTGAAAAGTCCACTAGAGCATTTAGGCATGGAAAGCCAAGACACTGTGGCAAAAAAATGTCCTACATGAAGGACCTCAGTGGGTAAGACCCCAGTGTAAAGAAGGGGCCATCAAAGAAGGATATACTTTTCTCTGAAGGGAGGAGAGAACTTCCTCTCTGCCTATAGCCCTGTATAAATACTGACAGAATTTGTGGATTCAGAAGGCTTCCACAGCCTAGGTAGTTCACGTCAAGAGCCTCAGTGATCACTGACATCATACCTAAGAGTGTTAATTAACAACAGGAGTCACTGTACACTAACTCCCCATGCAGGACCTCTGTCATCTAAGAGTTATAGTATGACTAAGTGTAAATGCTCCCAAGGTAAGTATCATTCTTGGGTGCTTCTTTAAAGTTAACTAAGTTTCTTAAAAAAAAAAAAAAAAAGCGAAGAAAAGAAAGAAGTGAAATTAACTTCAAGACGCAATTACTTTGGCCAGCACCATGGCTCACTTGGCTAGTACTCCGCCTGCGGCACCAGCACCCTGGATTCTAGTCCTGGTGGGGGTGCCAGATTCTGTCCTGGTTGCTCCACTTCCAGTCCAGCTCTCAGCTGTGGCCCGGGAAGGCAGTGGAGGCTGGCCCAAGTGCTTGGGCCCTGCACCCACATGGGAGACCAGGAGGAAGCACCTGGCTCCTGGCTTCGGCTCAGTGCAGCGCACCGGCCATAGCAGCCATTTGGGGGTGAACCAACAGAAAGGAAGACCTTTCTCTCTGTCTGTCTCTCTCACTGTCCAACTCTGCCTGTCAAAAATAAATAAATAAAAATACAAAATAAAAAATTGCAATGACTTTGAACAGCCCTTGTCTCGACTGTTAAGGAACAGTTTTGTTATTGTTTTTTCGTGCAAATTGTTCAACTCTTTACTTACTATAGAGTTAGTCTTCTGTATATAAAATTAATTGAAAATGGATTTTAGTGGAGAATGAGACTGGGGATGGGAGAGGAAGGAAGGGGAGGAGTAGGAGTGTGGGTGGGAGGGCAGCCTTGGTGGGGAGAATCACTATGTTCCTAAAGTTGTACTTAAGAAATACATGAAGTTTATATTCCTTAAATAAAATGTTGCTTTGGGGGAAAAATTAAAACAAAATAAAAGAGGCTATAGAACACATAGAAAATAGTGACCCAATGTCCCAGGCACCTAATATTAAATATAAATGGATTAATCCAAACAAATCTGAAATACAACGAGATGGGTTGAAAACTATACTCAGCACCTCTTGTTCTTTAATCTATCTCCTCAAAGTGGCATTTGCCATCATTCTTCTCATTGCTAATTCCTTGATTTAGAGCATTTCAGCTGAAGTCTACAGTGATCTTTTCTTAGCACTAGTTTTCTGGTTATAACAGACAAACATACCCTACTATTTCCAAACTTAGATTCCTTTACCTATGGCTTGGGATTGGATGCAGGAAATATGGCCCTAGGCTATTGGGAATATCTTAGTCATGGCAAGGCCCAGTCCCTTTTATTATTATGTGGGTGGCCCTGGTGATGGGAGGAACAGATTTGGAGATTTGCTTATTTATAAATGTGGGAATATATTATATGTGTATGTATATATATATATATATATACATACAATATATTCTATGTGTATGCATATATACATATACATACACATATACATACATTAAAGCTGGGGTAGATAAAAATTTTGTCAGTATTTTTCCTATCAGAGTCAGGGCTTGCCCTGGTATACTGCCTGACTCCAAGTTGCAGCCATGAGATGTGGCCCATAGAATCTACTGAAATTTTTGGGTCAAACTACCTCTGCCTCTTCATGTTATTCTTTAGCCCAAGCCATTCAATAGAGTGGCTATGTTACCTCTACGTGAGCGTTGGTGATAAGCTTCCCCAAGTGTTTTTAGCTTAGAGTCAAGGATGTTAGAAATTAACCAGATCAGAATGTAGAACTACTTAGATTGCTCAGGATAGAATATTAAAAGTATTTTAATTTCACTGGCTTTAATCAGGGCTCACGCTCCTGAGTTCACCACTTGTATCACCCCCTATAATATCAATAATACACCTTCCTGGCCCCTTTGGCATTCGAGTCTACAAAACCACTTTAAGAACTGCTCATCCAACTTATCTTCTGCTATGGAAAAAGGTAGGGGGCAGTTACTAGTTTTCCTGTTGCTGCTGTGACAAATTACCACTAACTTGGTAGTTCAACACAACAGAATTTGCCCTCTCATTCACAATTCTAGAGACCACAAGTCTGAAACCAGCATCACTGTACTAAAATCAAGGTGTTAGTGCAACTGTACTCTCCCAAATAGTCTGCCCCCTGCCTCTTCCAGGTTCTGTTGGCTGCCATCATGCGGTGGCTTGGGTTGCATTACCCTAAACATCTGACTCCATCTTCACATCACCTTCTCCTGTGTGTCAAATATTCCCTTCCCCTACCCCATCTTATGATGATACTTTTGATGCATTTAGGGTTGAACCACATGATCTAGGATTAGGACTATCCCCTTATCTTAAGATTCTTATCATCACATTTGCCAACATTTTCCCCAATAGATTCTAGGAACTGGGACCTATTATCTTAACAGCCACCATTTAGCACTACTGTAAGATCCAAAGGTAAAATTTCATCCTACCCTCTGGTGCCTCTGTCTTATTGTTCTAAGGACATTCCAACATTCCAACATTCCAGCCAGCCAGCTTTCTTAGAGCCTGTCCATGAATTATCCACTTTGTGTCCATGAACCATCTTTCCTGACTTATAGAGCAGCAAACTCCAAATATTCTTGATATGTTTCTATCATAAAAAATTTTGCACATGCTCCTTAATACATGTTGCTTAATTCTAAATTATGTGTGCCAGTGTATTAGTGTGTTACCCTATCATGGATATAAAAACAGTAACTTTTAAATGGCAAATAAATATAAATTGAATTACTAATACCTTCTTCCACACCCATATGAATCCGTCTTGTCAACTCCGTGGGATACACACATCCCACCCTCTTGTTGTGCATCCTTGCTTCTCCAAACTCCAGGGAGGAGCCTCCAAGACTGTTGTTTATGATAGGAAAGCTGAATGAGTCCTGGACTCCTCGCCATTAACTTCACCCACAGCAAGTCAGCTTGCATTTTTGTGCTGTATTTTGGGGTTTTAAAAATGATTTCAATGGGAAAAATGTTTCTCCGCAAAAAAAATTACAAAATAATAATAGGTTTGAAACCCACTTCTGTGGAGCACTCTCTTGGTGTGAGCCTCTGAGCGGCCTTTCATGCAGGTGGCACATGACATCACTCGGCCCCAGCTGTTCCTTATTAACTCTGCCTCTCAGTGAAAGACACAGCCTTTACAACTTGATTTTTTTAAGACAGCCCATTTTGCAAATCAACCAAACACATTAAACACAGTTAGACTGCCACGTTCCATAAATATAAATTCAACAAATAAATTCTGTCTCCACAGCCTCCCCTAAGACATGGATTGACTGGAAGTTCTGAAGGACATCAGGTTTAGTGGGAAAGCACCCCTGTTTTGTCACCCCAAGAGAAATGCCTGCCGAGCCAACTGTACCTCCAGTGAATCCAAGCTCAAGAATCAGCCAGGAGCCGGTAACCCTCAGCGAGGCCTCCAAACTGCTTCCCACATGAGCGGACTTTGTAAATATGTTCTTTGCCTGCTACTGATGTCTAATTAGGCCCTGACCATGAGGCTAAGAGGTGGAGAAGAAAAGCCAGGACGCCTGCAGGCTGCCACATGAGTTCACAGTAAAATGACAGGCAGAGTGTGTGATCCAAGGGTAAGAATCTGACAGTCACACTTCAGTCTTTCAGCCACATTTTAACATGGAAAGGTTGTAGCATCAATAGTGTCATCTTCTAATATAAAGGACAACTACATATAATGCATAATTGCCGGTCTAAATGACTTGTTATTTTGACTGTCTATTCTAAAATGTCTGTAATTGCTTCCAATGAGACTTTGAATAAATGATAAGTGACTACAGGCAATCACTGATGGAGACAGACATAGCACAGCTTTAAAAAACTTAAATTCAAATTTTTTTGTCAAGTGTCAATTTCTACCAATTCCTGATTATGATCACAGGCATGTGTACTGCTTTGTCAGGTATTTTCTTCTAACTCTGTCCACTTAAGCAACAGAAGGAGTATCACATGTATGTGTATAAACGACAGGACAGTCTATTTTCAAGGTCAACGAGCAGAAGCTGGCTAAGCCTGATAAATCAGTTTTACAAAATTTTAACCTGTGCCAAACCCTGACCCTTTTGTAAAATGAAGCAAAATAAGGTAGAATACCACATCATCAATAGTTGCCGCTATCTCTGCAAATGAACTTTTTCCCCTCTTCCTATGTTTGCCAAGTTTTAAAATAACAAATCACTTCTTCATAACAAAATTCTCTCCCTGGAATAACAGCCTTTAGTGTGGGTTCCGATAGAGCAATAGCTCCTCTAAATGACAGCCAAGGCTTGCAGCAGAGATACGAGGCACGTCTATTTCAGGGCTTCCCATTTGACAGAAAAGCAGTTTGCTAAGAAATGAAGTCATTTCCTGACTCATTGGGATGCCATGTTTAAATCACAGTTTTCTGGCTGATGATACGAAGATTGGGAAAACATGGCTAAGCCTCAAAGAGGTGAATCATCCTTTAATGATTCAGGAAACCAGCATTTTAAGGTCCTACACATGGTATTAGAACATACTGATGCGGGGCTGGCATGGTGCATTGGGGGTAAAGCTGCCACCTGCAGCACTGGCATCCCATATGGGTGCCGATTCGAATCTCAGATGCTCCACTTCTGATCCAGCTCTCTGCTGTGGCCTGGGAAAGCAGAAGATGGCCAGAGTCCCTGGGTCCCTGCACCCATGTGGGAGACCCAGAGGAAGCTCCTGACTTTGGATTAGCACAGCTCCATCCATTGCGGCCAATCGGGGAGTGAACCAGTGGATGGAAGATCTCTCTCTCTTCCTCTCCTCCTCTATATAACTCTGACTTTCAAATAAATAAATCTTTTTAAAAAACATACTGATGTATTCTCACAGTGAACCTTTAAAACCTTGGTAGCATCTTTTATTTAAAGTTAACAATTTGCATGTATTTTATAAATACAAGTTTAGAAACATAGTGATACTTACCACCCTACCCGCCCACACTCCCAGCCTTCCTCCTTCCTTGCTTATTTCCTGTTCTTGATGAACCTAAGTCTGTATATACATTCATAAATCTCTCAGACAACACTACAGTGAGCCACCTCTCCTGGCTGACTTTGCCTCCAGGCCCCTGGAAGCCCATAGCCAATGAGAATGTAGTGTTGGCATCAGCCAGCCTGAAGAATATCCAATAGATTATAGCTACATTTTGGAATACTTGTACGGAATTCCAGTGTTGCCATGGATGCTTACTTCATCGTGACTGATTTGTACATAACTGAATATTGCATGAAGCCAGGAGGAGGAATATCAAATATTTTATTTTTATTTATATTTATATTTATATTTATATTTATATTTATATTTATATTTATAAAAAAACAGGGACCAAATACAGAGGCAAAAGATAATTGGGAAACAAGACAGACCTAAGAAATGTATTCAGGAAATGAAGATAGAACAATTGATTACAGCATATGACTTTACCATTTCTCAAAAAAATGAAGTTGATATTTCAAAGCACAACTCTAGAGAGTTGTATTCAGTAACAATGACTAAGATTTTCTATCAACTAATGTAGTCCTTACAACTGCTTTATGGGTCAAGTCTTTCTGCTGTTCCCCTTTGCATAAGAGAAACAAGGCCCACAGCTCTCACAGCTCCTAGGAGGAAGAGTAGGAAAGTGATCCCAGGGTCTTCTGGCTCCAGATCTTCATTGCTATACAATAAGTTTATTTTGGTGACAAAAAATTTTGAAGTCCACACATAGTTCTTTCATAATACACATTCTCCATGAGCTGAAAGAACCTTCTATGAATGGATCTCGAAATTTTGTACCAAAATAAACCTACCTTTTAATACCATTTCCCATGAACTTTTTGAAGTTCCTTCATACATACAACCTCTACCTCCTCAAGCCATGATAGTCCTGTCTTTTGAAGTCCTATACTCACCAGCAGTCATGCACATTTAATGTTGAACACTTACCATTTTGCCTGTTTGTTGCATTTTCATGTCAGTACAGTATGTCTTCCCAACTAGACTGAAAAACACTGAGTGCAGGAACCATAAATAACACTCCTCTGTAATCCCCACAGCACTATCCCCTACTCATTAAATAAGATTTAATTGGAACTACAGCAGAAAGGTAACTTTCCAAACAACTATTCCAATAATTGTGCCATCAAATAAATTCTACCAACACTTTGTGATAATCAACAGTCATCTTTTGAGATTGCTGGAAAATTAAGTTTAGGAATTAATGCTTTTTATCTCACTCTATTTCTTTTGACTGACAAAACCAAAAATAATCACTTTGCATCTTCAAAGAGTTCCACCCCCGTGAAAGCAGGGGAAGAGTGAGCCATCACTAGGAAACAAATGTGTTCTGCTCAAGGCAATCAAATAAATCAACCCCCAAAATATAGTTAAAGCAAAGTGACTCACACAGTTCATGTTTTTAGTCACTTAGAATCTGAAGTTACTCTGAAACACGAATCGTTTTTAAAGCATTACTCATTTTGCTTTCTCTGATAAAACTAAAATAATCCAATACAATTATCTGAATGGTTATAATTTAAAGATTTAAAATACACACTCAAAACCTAACATTTCAAATTAGTGCCACTCTTTAGGACAAACTCTAACTAATAATAATCATCTGGTATAAAAGTATCCTGAGAAACTAATTTCCTACCATTTTCTTTTTATTAAGCTAATCTGAAAAAAAAAAAAAAACAGCATTCTTCCATGGGGCTGTCCTAGAGAAAGCACGGCACTGTAGAAACCACACAACTGAAAAATCATTACTCAACATCAAAAACCATTTTTCCTTTCCTCAGCTAAGAAGGCATTTATTCCCACACTGGAAAATTAAATATGGCTCAAGACTTTTTTTTTTTTTAGAAATAATTGAGTTTCATCTAATCAATAAACTAAAACAATCTCACTGAATTTACCAGTAGCCCAAGGATGACAAATATGGTTAATCATACTTGGAAATTACTGGTTGGTAGTGAAGACCTGGATGCGGTATTGAGAAAGAGAGAGACCATATCCAAAAGAAAATGTTTAGATCAACTAGCGCATCAGCAATGTATGTAGGAGGCAAAGTCCAAGCACCAGAAACTTGAACTAAGCGCCACAATTTATTAAAACTAACACAAAAACTCTCCAGCTGAAATGAGGGATGTGTGCAAGGAATTTGGAAGGTGGTTTGGGATTGTTTGGTTAGCTTTAAGAGAGGTAATTTATCACTAAGAAGCGATCCAGACTTTTGGTACCTTAAACAAATAGCAGGAAAAGAATGGAACATTTATTGAAAACCTACTACCTGCCAAGCACTGAACTTGTTGCCTTACCTCAACCATACATTCACATGGCCATAACCAAAGTTTTTGTCATTACCACTAATACCCCTCCATCATCTTAATTTCAATCATTTTACTTCCCAAACACCACTTCCTATCTTTCAGACGTATTCCCTTAGGTATCCTGTCTCTATGTCACTGATGTGTCGAGTCCATGGGTCCTATCACCCTTTCAGTATCCCTCTCCTCCCCACTAGCCCTCCCTCCCTGTTTACCCATCATCAGTTCAATGGGATATACCACTCATTTGCAGTATCCATTCCATTGCTCCTTTCTCCTCATAATTGCCAAACCAAATCCCACACCTTGTTACATCTAGGTCTCTGCTGTTCCAGACCTACATCCATGCAACCTAGGAAGTGCTACAGAAAAAAAAAGTCACAGCTGTAATTATCACTCTACAGTAATGATTCCCTCAAGTGAGTCCTTAGTAAGGCTGATAAACACAGCATATTCCTCATTCATCCAGTCACTCTACCACTAAATAACTGTATCATACTTTTTCCTCTATCTCTTAAAGTCTCTTCCTCCTTATTTTCAGCTGCTGAGTCATCCTTCCTGTTCCATGAAAAAAAAAATTGGCAGAGAATTTCCACAGGCACTCACCCCTCCAAGTGCGAATCCATCCACACATCCTTATGACTTACCTCTAAATATGACCACTCTGCATCTACTTCCCGCTTCCTGGTCCAAGCCACCATTATCTCTCACTAGGTCTTCTCAACAGTGCCTTTGTGCTACTACAGTCTATTCTCAACACAGCAACCAAAATAAAAATTTTTAAAGAGTAAATCATGGGTAGACATTTGGCTCAGTGGTTAAGTCACTGCTTACGACATCACACCTCATATCCAAGTGCCTGGTTCAAGTCCTGAGAATTCCATTTTCAATCCAGCTTTTGGCTAATGCAAACTCCAGATATGACAGGTGATGGCTCAATGACTTGAGTCCCCTGCCTCCCACATGGGAGACCAAGATGGATTTCTGAGTGCCCAGCTTTGGCATGGCAGCCATATGGGCTGTTGCAGCCATGGGGGGCGATGGAACCCTATCTGTCACTCTGCCTTTCAAATAAAAAAATTTTTTAAAGTTTGATCACTATTCTGCTCAAAACCCTCCAACATCTTCCTATCTCAACCAAAATACCCTCCCAAGAAACATCTCTGACCAATTCCTGCTATATTCCCCCACTCCCTACACTTGAATCATTTTAGCATCTTTGCTCCCTAAACACAGCATCCATCTTCCCACCTAAAGATTTGAGTTTGCTAATTACTTTTCCTGAAATGCACTTTATCCAGATATCCACTGATTGCTTCTTCATCCTTTGAAGGTCTTTCCTAAAATTTTATATTATCAATGAAATCCTCACTGACCACCTGATTTAAATTCAGAGAACATTCTGGCTCGTTGACACTGCAGTTTTACTTTTTCCCCCACAGTAGTTTTCACCATCAAACATTATCAATTCTATACAGCATTTGTTCATCTTTCTACTCTAGCCAGAATGAAAATTACATGAGCAAAGAGTCTTATCTGTTTCTTGAATTTATTCAAGGCCCATAATAGTAGAGTACCTTGTGCAAAATAGACAATTTAAGATTTATTTATTTGAAAGTCAGTTACAGGGAGAGTGGGAGACAGATCTTCCATCTGCTAGTTCATGCCCCACATAGCTTCAATGGTCAGGACTGGGCCAGACCAAAGCCAGGAGCTTCTTCACAATCTCCTAGGTGAGTACAGGAGCCCGAGAAGCCAGGCCATCTTCCACTGCTTTTCCCAAGCCATTAGCAAGGAGCTGGGTCAGAAGTGGAGTAGCCAGGACATGAACTGGTGCACCTAAGACATGTCAGCAATGTGGGTGGCAGCTTTACCCACTCACCACACAATGCCAGCCCCCAGTCATCACTTCTTGATTTGACAAAGCAATCAATGTTATCTCACTTTATTAAACCATAGAATGTATATATTATTGTACTTTATTGATACACAAAGTGAGGTGCAAAAGATCAAATTATTTGTCCAATATAACGCATGTAGTGACTACAGTAGTCAAGATTAACCTTGATGGAGAGTAGCAATTTAGCTTACCAGTTAAGATGTCTATATCCTGCATTTGAGTGACTGTATTTGATTCCTGCCTCTAGACTTCAGCTTCCAACCTACACAGACACTGGGAGGCAGTCGTGATGGGTCAAGTAATTGGGTTCCTGTGTCATGTAGGAGACTTGGATTCCATCACTAGCTCCTGGCTCTAGACCTGGCCTAGTCCTAATCATTGTGGACTGCAGGAAGTGAACCAGTGAGGCTCCCTTTCACTCTCTCGCTCTTTCTGTAGCTCAAATAGATAATAAAGTGATTTGACTCCCATGCTTACTTTTTCTTCTTAGTAATTCTCTTTTAAAATACTTAAAATAATTTTTAAAAATAAGTTTACTTAAAATAAGTTTTATTCTCCACTGATTGATGACACATGAAATTTTACAAATATCTCAACTCTTTCTCAAATAATGTTCCTTCTTTCCTCTAGATTATACATCTCCAATGCAGTACAAAACAATCACTTATCAATTACCATGTTAGTCCATGTGAAATTTCCAGTATTTGGCTGTTTTTTATTATTTATAATCCTATTTTTAAGATTTTTATTAATAGAAAAAATAGAATGCATGTACTTCATAGGTACAGTTCTAAGATTCCAGTAATTCCCGCCTCCCTCCTATTTTTTCCTTCAATTTTTACCAACACACAATTTTAATCTACTCTCTAATCACTGGCTTAATTTGCCTCTAACCAAAACATTCAATGAGTAAAAATAGGAAGACTACAGTTAGAGGTGTATCAACAAGAGCTCAAAAGGACAATTGTATCACAAGATGTCCGTTTCATTCCTATACATTTTTTTGTATTCTGTATTAACTGCCTCTTTCTCATGACATTCAAGAATCAACTGTTGTGGCCAGCACTGTGGTGTAACAGGTAAAGCTGCCACCTGGGATGCCTGCGTGTGTGTCTTTGCTGCTCCATTTCTGATCCAGCTCCATGCCAATGGCTTGGGGAAAGCAGCAGAAGATGCCCAAGTGTTTGAG
This sequence comes from Sylvilagus floridanus, assembly GCA_949820135.1. Lineage (NCBI taxonomy): Eukaryota > Metazoa > Chordata > Mammalia > Lagomorpha > Leporidae > Sylvilagus > Sylvilagus floridanus. The sequence continues at coordinate 119,706,571 of OX463223.1, forward strand.
CCCTGTCATCCACATGGGAGACCTGGATGAGGCTCCTGGCTTCCGCCTGGCTCAGCACTGGCCGTTGCAGCTACCTGGGAAGTAAAACAGCATACAGAAGATTTCTCTGTCGTTCCCCATCTCTAACTTAGACTTTCAAAATACAGAGATCTTGGGGGGAAAAAAATCAACTATTTATCCTATCTTAATGGCTTATTTATTCGAAAGGCATAAAGACACAGAAAACAAGGCAAAAACAGAGAGAGACTATTCACAGGTTAACTCCCTAGCCTGCACAGCCAACAGCTGAAAACATTCTAGGTCTCCCTTGTGGGTGGCAGACATCCAATGACTTGAGTGATTACGTGAGGCTTCCCTGGGTTCACATGAGCAGGAAGCTGAGCTAAGGTGTGAAGCTGGGACCCGAACTCAGGTGCTCTGATACGAGGTGTGGCCATCCCAATTGGCTTCTTAACCACTACACCGAAAGCCTGCCTGTGCTCACTCATTTCTTATGAGATGTACCATTGGGTACCCAAATGGTATGTGAAGGGAGGGTCTTTTTATTGAAGTATTTCACCTAATAAATGAAGTATAAACTAGAACATAATTTTTAGCAATAAGCTAAGCACTAAGTATCAAAGGCTGCTATTAACACAAAATTAGGGGTATCTAGACATTATGGGCCTGCTGATAAAACACCATACCATCTAGTCTTTTTTTAAAAGCTTTTTGTGTTTATTTGAAGTACATAGTTAACAGAGAGGGAGAGGCAGAGGCAGAGATCTTCCATCTGCTGGTTCACTCCCCCAAAAGGCCACAATGGCCAGGGCTGTGCCCTACTAAAGCCAGGAAATTCATCTGGGTCTCTTACATGGCTGCAGGGGCCCAAGGACTTGGATCATCTTCTGCTACTTTCCCAGGTGCATTAGCAATGAGTTGGATTGGAAGTGGCACAGCTGGGTCTCGAACTGGCACTCATATGGGATGCCAGCTTTGCAGGCAGCACTTTACCCCTTATACAACAGCACAAGTCCACCATCTATAGTCTTACCAAAAAATAAAACAGTGGGGCCGAGGCTTCAGTGTAGCAGGTAAAGCCACCGACTATAGTGCCAGCATCCCATATGGGTGCCGGTTCAAGACCCAGCTGCTCCACTTCCGACCCAGTTCTCTGCTATGGCCTGGGAAGCAGTAGAGGATGGCTGAGTCCGTGGGTCCCTGCACCCACGTGGGAGACCCAGAGTAGTCTCCTGGCTCCGGATCAGTGCAACACCGGCCATTGCGGCCATCTGGGGAGTGAACCAGCAGATGCAAGACCTCCCTCCCTCCCTCTCTGCCTCCCTCTCTGCCTCTATAACTGACTTTCAAGTAAAATAAAACTTCTTAAAAAAATAGTGACATTGAATCTTAGTAAACCTGTCAACTGAGGATTCCCAATTTTATTATTATTGACATTTGGAGCTGCATAATGTCTTGTGTATTGTTGGATATTTAACACTGTCTCTGGCTTCTCCCTGGTAGATACGAATAGCACTATCAACCCTGTTTTGAAAATCAGATATGGAGCAAGTATTTGGCACAGCAAATAAGATGCCTCTTGGGACACCTGTATCTCATATCAGGGTACCTGATTTGAGTCCTAGTTCCTCTATTTCTAGCCCAGCTTCTTGCTAACGTGCACCCTGGGAGGGAGCAGGTGATGTCTCAAGTACTAGGGTCCCTGTGTAAAGACTTAGATGGAGTTCCTGGCTCCTAGCTTTGGCCTGGCCCAGCCCTGGCTGTTGCTATCAATTGTCAAGTGAACCAGCAGATAGAAGATTTCCCTCTCTCTCCCTCCCCATCTCTCTGCTCTCTCTTTCCCCTCCCTTCATCCTTCCTTCCCTATCTCCCTCAACAATTTTTTTTAAATAAAAACAAAAATTGTCTTCAAACACTGCCAATGACCTCTGGTGGCAGCGGGGAGTGGGGGATACAAATCACCCCTAGTGGAAAAATCACTGCTATAGATGAAATCAGCACTGCACAGGCAAAACTGAAGACAGAAGGATGTGTTAAACTAAACCACATGGATGCAATCAGCAAAATATAGGCTGTGGGAAACATCACAGACCAAATGACCCAGATTCCTACACACATAAATTTCCAGGAAGAAAAGGCAGGGATCAAGGGGGAAACTTTCATTCAAAACACCCTTAGAAGACATTTTTTAAGCAAGCCAAACTAAACTACAGGGCTTAAGAATGCATGCTTGGGTGCCAAAGCTATAAAGACACTATGGGACACTTAGTTGGGCTGGGGCTTCTTAGGTGACTAATGAGATTTTATTTCTTGACTTGGGTGGCATTTAAAGGGACATTGACCTTATAATAACTCATTCATTTTTATATTTGATTTACCCTATTTTCTGCATCTATGTTTTTCCAGTAAAAAGTGCATAAAGGCATAATAAATAAGCAGCAGAATCTGCCTTCCTCTCTACTTCATGAGGGTTGACATTTTGTGGGAGCTGTCCTTGAGAGAACTTTGAATTTATTAAGTTCAGGTCAATGTTTATGTTCCTTAGACCTACAGGTGTAAATTCTCATCACTGCATCAAACACGGCTTTGGGAACTGAAGCAGGACTTATTATAACCTACACAAGCCATATGCTTGATGTCTACCTCTTGGCCTACTGTAGAAGGAACACTTCAGGTCCCATCACAAATACCTACCAGGAAGCCTGCTGTAATCCAGGCTGCCTGCCAGGCACTATGAGGGGAGCGAAATGGAAAGCAGTGAAGTCTTGGCAAATGTGAACAAAACTCACGAGAACTGTGTGAGCTGAGTAAAGTTTTGTGGGATGATAACCTGTAGAAAGATTTGCAGGCCGCAGAGATGAGAGAGGAGAGATAGAAAGAGAGACTCTGAGACCTATTTTCTGACTCCACAGATGTATCTCCTTTCTAGCAAAAGATACACTCCTGAAAAGTTATGTGATTAAATTTTTATAAATTTAATTATATTTTCTCATTGACTCACATTATAATCAGAAAGTGGCTTTATCTACATTTTGGATTAATCTTCAACTGGCAGTGGCTCCCAACAGTTTAAGTTCCCCTGCTTCTCTGTCAAGTAGTGAACAGTTTATAAACAAACATTTAAAGGCAACATTTAGAGGAATGCTTGAGTGAATCATTTAGAACAAAGAATTCTTTGGTAATATTTATAATCCTTAGATTGGAGGCTCACCAAGTTTTTGTAAAGTAGGGCATATCTACATACAAGACTCCAACGTCCTCTGATGGGATTTCATTGTAATTATACCTCTTCACCTAAAGATCTGAATCTTGTCTATGTGTGTTCCAAGGTGACATCTTATATTACTTTTCCCAATTTTTTCCAAGAGCATTTACAAGAGAATTTTGTCCAGAGACTCAAAAATAACAACTAAATATGGCACATATTACTGAGTCGTATGACATACTAGGACCCTAGCTTTCATTCATCAGTTAAAAAGCACACATCAAAAACAAAATGCCACCAACACCAGGAGACAGGACATTTGAAGTGATTGGCCCACTGGTTGGATTCTTCAGGATAGAAGATGTTCCAGCAGATCACTTTAGAACAGTCTCTTGGATACTAGGCTGCCTAGGCATCCCAAGTAGGTCACTGGCATTGAAGATGGAGCTCATCAGTCCCATCATTCCCAGCTATGTCACCACTTTCCTTCCCTGCTCCTCCACACTACCCTACCTGCCTGCCAACCCATGACTCCTCCTTAGTTCCCCATTTTCCCTATCAAAATCTGACTCTTATTCAGTCCCCCCCCCAATAACTTTTCCTGGACAAATAAAATGAAGATGTTGTCTTCAACACCGACAGCATGCGAGCCGATCACACTTCATGTCATTCAGTTTGCACTTGGGTCCAGAACATAGGAAGAGATTCCCAAGCTGCTAAAGAAGGGCAAGACTCTAAGGTCACTGATCCTTCTCCAAGTGGTTTTGATAATTAGATGTCAGATGTCATTAATTTTGGAGTAAATGAGTAGGGGCTAGTTCACTTTTTTCTCTTGTGACAAGAATATAACTCATAATTGGTTTATTTAGAAGATGTAATGAGTTTGTGCTAGATTATTCTTAATAGAACAATAATACAACTATGAAGAGTCAGCAATGGAATACAAGTCCTCTGCTAAGCGCATTCCTAACCCATGACAATCAGTGAACAGAGAAATCAGTACTATCAGGGCAAATTACAGTAAATGCTTCCACTCTCACCCACCCCCATCTACCTCTCCACGCCTAAGAGCAAAGGATCTAGAACCTATCTAATGGTTATTTCAGAAAGGCTTTTCTTGCCCCCGAATTGTTGGTACACAAAAGATCATTCTGTGCCTACCTTTTCCTTGTAAAGACCCCACAGATAGAGCCCTAAAGAGATGAAGGAACCAAACATGCCTCTGAACAAATAAAATCCTGAACTCAATAGTATTAGTAACAAACTAAAATGCATGGTAGTGTCACAATCAGTGCCCAAGGGCAAACACAAAATGAAGAGTAGAAAGAGGCAGCAAATCAGCTATTGCCAATGATGTCCATGAAGGGAAAGAGGTGGCTCAAAGAAATCAGACAGAAGACCGCCCACCATCACTTACTAGGTACCCCTAATTTGTACATTTGGATGAATGAGATTTTTAAGCAAAGAGTTTAGCATTGCAAAGGACCGAGAAATGAGTGTATAATGTAGTGGCCATGAAAAGCTTAGGGCAGAGAATGCTATCAGAGAAATTATTAATTTAAGAGGCCATCTAAGTTGACACAAAGAGTAGTGATTCTCAAAGTGTGGTCCCAGGACAAGCAACATTAGTATCACCTGGGAGTTTGTTAGAGATGCCAATTCTGCAGCCTCACCCCAGACCTACTCAAACACTCTGAAATGCGGCCCAGCAAATAGGACCTAAGAAGCTCTCTAAGGAATTGTGATGCACACTCAAGTTTAAACAGCACTGACCTAGAGAAATAAAGGAATCCTGTGAGATTTAAAAAAAAAAAGGCAGCAGCAGCAGCCTCATAACAGCCTTATCTCTGCCTGCACATTAAAACCAGCTGAGAAATTTTAAGACTACTCATGGCCAGGCTGGCTCATCACCAGAGTCTGATTTAATTAGTGTGAAGTGAGGACCAGGCATCCAAATTATTTACAAGCTCTCCAGGTAATTCCCATGTGCCCCAAGGGCCAGGAACCTCTGACGGAAAAGGCCAAGCAGTGTAGGAGGACATCATTCAAATTGCTACATAAATGACCTCTAAAAGCAGATTTGACTCTTTCCAGTATGGTATTCTGCTGCCTCCCAAGTAGTCACACGTATATTCTCAGCTGTCAACACTGCTATGCTTTTGCACAGGGCAGGGAAATTGCTTTTATTTCAGAAGCACAAAAATAAAATCCACAGCTGGCCCCTTGCACAGTCCCTACTCACCCTGAGAGCTGGCTTTATACAACCAACACTTTCCTTTCCTATCCTTGGTAGATGGGGTGTCCTTGGGAGTCACTGAGAAGTTGTACTTTGTTCTACTCAGTGGCAGCAGCTCTCACAGGGCTGTTGGCCTGACTGCCCCCGCAGCCATCTCTCAGACAGCAGGATGCAAAGGCAGATGCCTCTCTCCAGAGGTCTAGATACACTTTAACAGCTGCGAAACGCCAGTCCCTCAGCTACTCTGAGACCATTGTCTCATGAACATGGCAGGGAATGAGGGTCTCAGTGGGAGGAGAGAGGAAGCACTGTAGCAACTTGAGCTGGAATAGACAACAGAGGCGGCTAGGGAGCATCCAACTCTCTTCCCAGAGATCAGCAATAAGGTCATTGGCCTGTCTACATAACCTGAGTCCACTTGCACTATGGGGTGAGGGCAAACACTCGGCAAAGTTCAAGCATCCAGAGAGAAACCAGAAAGGTACAGATTGTCAGCAAATGCCACTCAATCTTATGATCTGTGTGCAACTTCCAAGGGGATTCTCTGCCAGTCCTGTGCAAGGGCCTTTGCAGGCACACCTAGTAAATGATAGAGTGCTGGCTGGATTAGCCAGGTACACATTACACAGCTGACAAGTAGGAAAGAGAACTAATGTCTCACCCCAGAATTTCCAAATACATGGAAAACGGAAAGACTTTTCTACAAACTTTGAAATCCATCCATAGTTTGTTTATAACACACATCTTCCGTAAGCATTCTGAAGATTGCTCAACTAATAGGTGGCAATGACAATGATGATGGTAACCAGATTTGCCACTGGAAATTTTAATTTTCCAAAAACCTCAAATCTGCAAGAACCTCCAGGCACTCTGGTATCTGTGAGCATGATTTCTGCACGAAAAGACCCAAGAGCAGCCAAGGGGAAGATACCAAGACAAGAAAGGGAGATGGGGTAAGTGAGCTAGAAAGCCTACCATTTTTCAGGAACTGATCAAGTAAGTTCTCAGATTGGAGCCTGCTGTCTAGAGCAGTGGTTCTCAAATGGGGTTCATTTTCTTCCCCGGAGGACATTTAGCAGTGTTTGAGATACTGGAGGAGGGGAAGGGTAAAACAGTAGGAAGGCGCCACTGGCATCCTGTGAATTCAGGCTAGGGATGCTTCTGAATACCCACCATGTGCAGCAGAGTCGCCACAACAAAGATCATGCAGTCCCTATGTTATTAGTACCAAGACTGAGAACCCGTGACATAGTTAAATGGCTCCTCAACAAGGAAAATACTGATGGATTTTTCTCATGAAGGTCCATAATCTAACCAGCTTCCATCAGCATTCTAGAAGAAGAGTTGTTCTCCTTAAGGAGACAGACAGGTAAATTCATCCTGATGATCTTCCCCCACCACCTGCTTTCAGCAAACGCAGCATCTCAATCTCCCAATGGCTGTCTAGACTCTTATCAAATATTTTCAGTAATAAAAGTCCTATGGCCTCCCTGTAGCAACTTGTTCCAATGTTTGTCTTCCAAACATTCCAATCCCGCCCAGGATTTTTTAGTGACAATGATGCCTAACCATCCACTGCCCAGTCAATACCTCCCTGTCCCCACCTGCATCCCTTGCACTCAATCTTTGTTGGCTCTCCTGCCAAAAAAATTCAGTTTTTCCTCAGATCAACTGCTATTGTTTTGCATTTTCATTTGTAATTTCATTGTGTTCTATGGGAAGTAACTGAAATGAGGTTGTTATACTAGCAAGTACCTGGGACTTTTATCCTGAGCAAGCATAAGGAAAAGCCCAGAAAAGCAGGCTCTCTTGAGTCTTATGACACACTGTGGCTCATTTAATAGTGTACCATATCTTCATTTAAACATCTTGACTTCAAATTGCTGCTATGTACTCAAAGAAAGGGGGAAAATTATGAAATGGTTGCAAGGGGAAAAATTATGAAATGGTTGCAATGTACCAAACAGTATACTACAAGATTTCTTATAGATTATCAAATTCATCTCTAAAGCAAGGCTATAAGGAAGAAATTTTTACTCCATTTCACAGATGAAAGACAGTTCAACAATTTAAATAATTTTTGGTGCCAGCTTTTATGAACCCCAATCTGCACCTTACCAGTATGCCCAGACACCAGTGCCCACACTGCTACCATTATCTTAGGCAGATTGAAATCAAGTTTGAGAATTTCAAAATCACCACTTGAAAATACACTGCACTGATGAAGGTGAATTTTCCTGTTACCCTGAGTTTTGACCACAATTCACCGTCTACACACACACACCACAAAATTATTTTATGGTGTGTATGATCTCTCTCATAATATTAGCATCATTCCCTTTACTCATTTCAGAACAGAAAAAAAAAACCAAAGAGCCAACAAAATTGCCAGTGGGGCTTTAACACACACTCGCCTTGCTATATCCGTTTTCAGCTGAAAATATTATCCATTGCTTTTCATTTAGCTCTTTCATAAAAAGCCATAAATTCACTGATGAAAGATGAAATCATATGTATTCTTGTCTTCCAAACACACAGCTTAATGTACTTAAAATTCCCTTCACGTGAAACAGGGAGGGAAGGGGAGAAGCAGAAGCGTTTCTACACAGGTGAGGGGTGAGCTGTGGCCACCTTGTGGCTAATTGCTGAAAGAAGCACCACTCTGACCACAGTGGGCCCAGAGACAGAATGAGCCCTTCAGGCACAGCAACTGCAAACTTGCACCTTGTTCTTCGTTTCTTTGCAGACACAGCCAACATTTACCAAACAGAACCACGTCTTCCGTAATAGGAGACAGAAGGAGCACAGCTTCGGAAAATGCTCGAGTCACTTGCTCCCTTTGTAAAGCTGCATAGCTTAAGGCTTACAGGCCGCCTCCCAGAGGCAGTTAAAGGCAAGCCCAATTTTCCTTCCTGCATGGCTGCTAAGGACTTCAATTCTGCTGATCACACTGGGTGCAGCTTCACTAGCATGTGCTGTTTTCCTGTGGTCTGATACAAGACTATGCTGTGTACAGACGTGTAGTATCATCATCCCCAAGTAAGCTCATGTGTTTCGCCAAGTTACAGAATCATCATCCCTCTGTGAAAACACCACTTGTGAGGGACCGGGAATGCAGCTCCTACCACACTCTATCATGAACTGGCTTGTGTGACTTTCACTGGCTCATCCTTGGTTTGTTTATCTGTGAAAGCAGGAATTAGTCAATCAGTAGATTTTCACAAGGTTTTAGCACTGAAACCGTTTTTCCCCCAAAGAGTTTTCAGAACCCTAATAAGTCAAAGGAATCAAAAGTTAGCAGTCATCTGAACAGCTAGGCCAAACCCATCCTCCACCCCCACCAGCCACCCCCTTTCTGTCCCTCTTCCGGAGCCTTTAACCCACCTCTGCTGAATCCTGGGCGTCAGGAATCGAAGGTCACTGGGCCAAGTGATTTTCAAAGTCCCTTGTGTTCCAAGTGTCTAGCAGGCCAAACAGCCAAAGTTTTTAAAAGGCAAGCATTTGATGAAGACACTTTATAGACATACTTCCAACCTTTTGGCCTAGAAAAGATTATGCACACTGAACAAGTAGAGAACAATTTAACTCTACATTAGCTATGTGCCCCTGGCTCAGAATCCAAGAGAAGGTCCTTTGAAGAGCACTAGATAAATCACACTCACAAAGTACCCAGAGTGCTCTGGGGCCAGACAGAATCTCTGATTATTTCCTACAGCTGCTACCCTCATTGGCCTTATGGTGGCCACTGCAGGCCGAGTGAACCAGGTGCCAGATAAGGCCTAATCCATCAGCATTGATCACTCAGAACTGTGCTTGTACCGATGGCCCTGGGAACCCAAGTGTGTTTCTTACTCAGCTGACAACACCTGCCTTTATTAATGGCTGTTTTTCTCCCTGATGATAAAACGTATTTGCATTTGCCCTTTAGCCCTGAAACCTAACTGTGGGGTGACCTACAGTGGGGAGAATGATTTTATCGTGATGGGCTATGAGGCCCCAAAGGAAGACTCAATAGGAGAATAAAATCAGGGGCAGACTTGATGGAAATTAGCCAAATGGATTCACTAAAAAAGGTATCTACTGTTTAGGTAAATTATAAATATCTTTCAAAAATCACAATCAATTCATTTACTAATTAATTCAATCAGTTGTTATTGAAAATGGTTCAGGCACTGTGGTAGGTGCCAAGGACACCCTACAGAATAACACATTGTCCCTGTCCTCAAGCGACTCATTAAAATCTACTACCACTCAGCTGGCGCCGCAGCTCACTAGGCTAATCCTCCGCCTTGCGGCGCCGGCAACCGGGTTCTAGTCCCGGTCGGGGCACCGGATTCTGTCCCAGTTACCCCTCTTCCAGGCCAGCTCTCTGCTGTGGCCAGGGAGTGCAGTGGAGGATGGCCCAGGTCCTTGGGCCCTGCACCCCATGGGAGACCAGGAGAAGCACCTGGCTCCTGCCTTCGGATCAGCGCAGCGCGCCGGCCACGGCGGCCATTGGAGTGTGAACCAACGGCAAAAAGGAAGACCTTTCTCTCTGTCTGTCTCTCTCTCTCACTGTCCACTCTGCCTGTCAAAAAAAATCTACTACCACTCATGTAAAAAGTAAGTGAAATGCAGCATGGTAAGTGCCACAGCTGAGGTGAGGAAGGCACCGTGGGGTTGCAAAGTAGATCGTTTGCAGCTGGGGCTGGAAAGGTTGGCAGGAGTGACTCCTGACCTAGTTTTTAAAGGAGCAAAGACAAGTTTCTCTTTTACTCACTGTAACAGAAACCACTAGTGTGCCGCCCTCTTTTGGGAGAACATACCAAATTACATTTTTAAGCCTCCCTTGCCGATTGCAATTAGATGTTGACACATGATTGACTTATTTAAGATTTGTTTATTTGAAAGAGCGACAGAGACAGACATAAAGAGGAAGAGGGAGAAAGAGAAGAGAGAAATCTTCCATCTGCTAGTTCACACCCCTAAGTGGCCACAACAAATGGCCTGGCTGGGCCAAGCTGAAGCCAGGAACTCCATTATGGTGTCTCACATGGGTGGCAGGGGTCCAAACATTTGGGCCATCATCTGCTGCCTCCCCAGGCCACTAGCAGGAAGCTGGATCCAAAGAAGAGCAGCTGGGACTCGAACCAACACTCCAATGTGGAATTCTACTGTCATAAGCAGCAGATTAACGTGCTGTATCACAATGCCAGCCTCACCAACTAAGTTCTAAGTTTAAGTAGAAGTTGTGTACTGGTTCCAAACTAGTCCCCAAAAAGGCTTTCACACTTGACCCTGATCCTCCTTCCCCATCCTCCATCTGGCTGAATGGAAAGCAATGAAGGACTCAGAGCTGAGTGGATCCCTAAGACGGAGAAGCCAAAATCCCTGAATGTATGGAACAGGGTCCCCTCATGGCCCCAAGTGTTGAAAGAAGTGGTGGGAGATTACTTATAATTCCAGTAGCTAGGAAATGCTGGCACTGAAAAGTTTTGTCACTCATGGCTTTATTCATTAGGCAGTAGGAAACCGCAGAATGGTTTTATATAAAAAGAAAAAAAAAAGTAACACAATCAGATTGGTCTGTAAAAAAAGATCACCCTGATGGCAACATGGAACATGGATGGAGAGGTGGGGCAAGAGTAGCAGCAGAGTGAACAAAATAAAGATTAGTGCCTAAGGCAAGAAAAGATGTATATTTGAACTAAATCATTAGCATTAGAGCTATGAGGGTATTTTAAAAGTTTATGGAAAAGTCAAAGTCAACATTAAGTTTATTTTGACACAAAAAAGTCATTGATCCAAAGTAGGTGTTTGACTAGCAGTTAAATCAAACACATCAAAGAGGAAGAGGGGTGGGAGAGTGGGTGGGAGGGCAGGTACGGTGGGAAGAATTATTATGTTCCTAATGTATTTATGAGATGCTTGCAAATACATAAATATCACCCGTATCTCATAACAGAGTGCCTGGATTCGAGTCAAAGCTCTGTTCCTAATCCCAGCTTCCTGCTAATGCACACCCTGGGAGGCAGCAGTCATGTCTCCAGAAGTGAGTCCCTACTACCACATGGGAGACCCAGGTTGAGCTCCTGGCCGCATCCTGGTCCACTGCCAGCCAGTGCCTGCAAGCATTTGAAGAGCGAACCAGCAGAGGAAAGTGCTGGCTCTCTCTTCTCGCTCTCTCTGTGTTGCTGTCTGCAACTCAACATACTCTCCAAAAAATTTGAAATTCAAGCAGTTTTTTATAATATCTACTTTTTCATGGACTTTTTGAAGATGCCTCACGGAACAAGGAAAAGACTCAAATGCCACTGTTAAAAGAAAAGACATTTAATTTAGCACAGGATGGAATGGGTAGGAGAGTCAGGAATCACATGTAACTTTTGGATTCCTGGCTTTTATGATATTTCATTCACAAGGAAAGAAAATGCAAACAGTGAAAGCTTGGAAGACAGGTTAGTGAGCATTTTGCATTAGTTGAGTCTGACATACTGGTACAGATATTTGAAGATAGTTGGATACATGGGTCTAGAACTCAGAAAAGAGATCTGAACTGAAGCTCAGATTTGAGAATCAACTTGGTTACCATTGAAACCGATGAAGTGGCCCAGGGAAAATATGTAGAGTGAAAAGGTTACAACAGAACATTTAAGAGAGTGAAGGAGGAGAAGCTAGAAGAACACTGAGAAGGAATGGCCTGAGGGATAGAGGGAGAACCAAGACAGAGTGAGAAACAAAACAGAAGCCAGAGAAAGATGTTAAAAAGTTGAAAAGCTTCCAATAAGGTTAAACGCAAATAGATTTAGAACCAAAAGTTACTGATGACTCTATCAGTCAGGGTCTGATCAGGAAAAGAAGCCATTCTAGGTGGATTAGCCAGCTCAGACTGTCATAAATGCCATAAACTGGAGCACTTAAACCACAGAAATTTATTTTCTCACACTTCTGGGGGCTGGAGATCTGAGCTCCCTGTGACAGCAGGATCAGGCTAGTGTAGGGCTCTCTTCCTTATGGCCACCTCCCCACTGTGTCTTCACAAGGCAGAGAGCAAAAAGAAGAAAGCTTCTTGGTGTCTGTTCTTATGAGGGTATCACTGCCAGCCTGAGGCCCCACCCTCAGGTTCTCATCTACATCCAATTACCTCCCAAGCCCCCATCTCCAAACACCATCACAATGAAGCCTGGGGCTTCAACACATAAGCTGAGGAGTGGGAGGAGAACACAATTCAGTCCGTGGTACCAGGTATGTAATACAGGGAAATGTTACACAGGTGATGGGAAAGCTGAGAAGCCAAATATGGGATGTTGAACCAACATACAGATTATTAACTGCAAAAGCCTATCATTATCTGTAGACCTGCAGGACGATGAGAGGGGTGATGTTACCTTAGCCCCAGTCTGGGATCGCACCAGCTTAAAAGTTGCAGCACTGTGGGATTTTTCTACAGTAACTAATATCACAGAAGAAGGGGCTCTGTGAGGCAGCTGAAGCCAAAGAGAAGACAACCAACATCAGAAATAATAACTGAGATAGGCGTTTGGTGCATTGGCTAAGCCTTTGCTTGGGACTCCCACATCCCACATCAGAGTGCCTGCGTTTGAGTACTGGCTCTGCCTCCTGTCTCTAGCTTCCTGCTAATAATACACCTCCTGGGAGGCAGCAGGTGATAGCTCAACTAGTCAAGTCTCTGCTACCCATGTGAAAGACCTAGATTGAGTTCCTAGGCTCCTGGCTTTGGTCTAGCCAAGCCCTGATTGTTGCAGGCTTCTGGGGAGTGAACCAGCAGATGGGAGATCTCTCTCTCTCTCTCTCTCTCTCTCTCCACTCCAATCCTACCTCTGTCCCTCTCAAATAAATAAGTAAATAAATTTTAAATTTTCAAAAAGTAACACTTGAAGAGAGACTCCTTGCCTCATCTCCAACCTTCTGCTAATGCACACCACTGACCGAATTCATATAGAAGCCAGAAGGCACAGTAGTTGTTCCCTACAAAATAGGGTTGAGCATAAGAAACCAAAGAATGGATTCAAATGACCTGTCTGACCTCATCAGGAGCAGTTTCAGTGAATTACGGTATCTTGCAAAGTGACCAGGAGGTGGGGAAGTAGAGACAGTGGGAGGAGAGCATGTTTTAAATAACATAGAAGGGAGGGAGGGACAGATAGAGAGGACAATTGCTAATATAAATAAATATATATGGTCTAGGGTGAATGTGTGGAGAGTGGAAGAGACCAAGTGCTGATGGAATGTAGTCAACAGCAAGGGAAAATGAAAAAGATGATACAGAGAGAGAACACTTGTCAATGGAAAGACCCAAAGGAGACAGAAGCAGATCTATTTAGAACTTATATGCTTAGACTTATTCACTCATCCAGTATATACTAGGTACTCACAACACGCCAGGTACTGTTTTGAATGCTTGTAATACACCAGTAAACAAAACACATAAAATGTTTGCCCTTGTGGAGTTTGAATTCCAGTAAATGGCAAGACAGTAAGAATGACTTAAGGATGAATGAACTACTTTGGATACATGAGGGGAAAATTAATGGAGGTCATATCTTGACTCAGAGTAGGGCAACAGACAGTCTCACATTTTCAGTGGTTAGACACTGTAAATGTTTATTTTCTCCTTCAAAATATCCAATACAGGTGTACCAAGTCAGACAGCTATCCTCCAAGCATTGACTCAGGGACCCAAGCTTCTTGCATTTTATGGCTTTGCCCTCTTTGGGGGTTCTTAAGAGTCTTCCTCATTCCATTGGAAGATAAAAAAAATTGAGTATCAATCTTGGGGGAACCAGACCTGGAAGTAAAATACATCAATTCTGCCCATATTACAATGCTGGAATTCAGTCATACAGCTATGCCAGTCTGTAAGCAAAGTTGGAAAAATGTTCTTCCATTAGGAGAAGACAAATGATTTGATGAATAACTATCCAGTTTCTCAAGGAAACGAGGGTACTTTGAAAAGGTCACGGAAAAAAATGAAGTTAAAAGATAGATTATTTTGGTGCAAAATTTTTTAAATCCATGAAAATACAAATTCAAAATACACATTTTCCATGAACTGCTTGAAGAGGACACACTTGCATAGATTTGAAATGTTTTGCACCAAAATCAATTTATATTTTAATTAAATTTTCCATGAACTTTTTGAAATTCCCTTGTATAGGACAGAAGGATGAATTTAAGGGTGGTTTGCTAAAAATGTGGAAACTCAGAGACAGGACTGGGCTCCAAAATAATGAAGAAGTGTTGGAATGACTCTGAGAGGAGAACAAATCAATAAATTAAAGGATTTACAAGAAGCATTAAGACCAACACTGGGGGCCGGCGCTGTGGTGTAACAGGTAAGGCCACCCCCTGAAGTGCCAGCATCCCATATGGGCACCAGTTCCAGTCCTGGCGGCTCCACTTTCTATCCAGCTCTCTGCTATGGCCTGGGAAAGCAGTAGAAGATGGCTCAAGTTCTTGGGCCCCTGTATCCCCGTGGGAGACCCAGAAGAAGCTCCTGGCTCCTGCCTTTGGATGGGCACAGCTCCAGCCATTGCATTCAACTGGGGAGTGAACCAGTGGATGGAAAACTTCTCTTTCTCTCTCTGCCTCTCCTTCTATCTCTGTATAACTCTGACTTTCAAAGAAATAAATAAATCTAAAAAAAAAAAAGACCAACACTGGAATTCCTGAATTTTTGTTGGAAACCATCCAATGTCCAATACCGTTTGAATCTCTAAATTAAACCTCTAAAACATATAGCAGAAACAGGCATTAGGCCTAGAGTTACAATGCCACTTAAGACACCTGTGTCCCACACTGGAATGCCTGAGTTTGATTTTCACCTCCGGCTCCTGATGCCAGCTTCCTGCAATGCAGACCGTAGGAGGCAGCAGCAGTGATGGGTTTCAGATACCCATGTGGGAGAACTGGATTGAGTTCCAGGTCCCAACTTCAGCCTGGCCCACTGAACCAGGAGATGGGCGCATGCATTCATGCTCTCTCTCTCTCTCCCTCCCGCCCCCTCAAGTAAATTTAAAATGTTTTTAAATACTCCAGTCTAAGAAATAAAAAAATAATTGCATAAAATTTAAAAATACATATCACAAAGTCCGACAAGTAACAGATACTTAATGTTTCATAAGTGAATGGACGGACAGAGGCAGAAAACCATAACCAGAAAGGCACTGAAGTTGATGTTAAGTTCACAGGACAGTCATTAGTCCCTATGAGAATCAGGACCTTGGTGTCATCAAAGATATAAAAAGAAAACAGGTAGTAACATCTTGACTTTCTTCAGTCCTTCCTGTTTCTAATGCCTTGACTTAAAGATGCTATTGATAACAACCTTTCTATTCACTTGTCAAGTACAGAAATGGCTTCTTTTTAAAAATGTCCCTATGGGACTGCTCATTCTAGACTGGGGATTGCTTTGACTTTTCAGTTACTGTCAGCAAGTCTCTAAATTCAGTGAATTCTGAAGCTCCTCCTACCTTAGTTTACCTATATTTCTTACATTCTTGGATTTTCCAAGTGTACCCTCCAAGAAAAGCATTCTTGGAGAATTTAAATCAAGACTGCTTTGTAAGTTCAAAGCACTTAACAACTCAATGCAGTTAGAGTTCTTAAAAGAAAGTAAATAGTTAACAGGAACCATTAGACTATCTCTCTTACACTAGTAGCCAACACTCTCCACATGAGTGTTGGAATCTATTTACCGTTATAAGAATTGATCCCCCCAAACATAATATGACCTCACCTTGTAGGTGGATCACACAAAACAAGCAAAAGTAGAGACACTAGAATTGCAAGAAAGAACATTGCAGAAAAATCATTTAAAATAGTGTTGCTATAATTTTTGACAGCATAATTTAGAGACTCTTTCAGTTGAGTACATCTATACCTAAGTCCCTCTCCACCTCCTTTCCCCCATAGTGTTGCTTGCCTGTCAATTATTCGGAGAGAAGGCTGTTCTTTAAAAGGCTTTTAGATAGTATTAGAAATTACTGGAATCTTATCTAAAAGCACTTGAAAAAAATTCATCTTTTGCTTGTGTTACATAAAATGAAAGGTCCTGTTCCGTCTGTTTATTTGTTTGTGTGAAAGCTAGAAGCAAAGACTGAATACAGTTCAGTAGGTTAAGTGAGAAACCAATTGCCAGCACTGTTTCCAACCTATGAACTGATGACCTTCAATGACCTTTTGTGGAATAAGAATTCAGGGAACTGTGCAGATGCACCTGTCTTTGGAGTCTCCGTGTGTCACTGAAATGTCACATGCAACCCTATTCTAACAAAAGGCACTACAGAACAGCTTGCTATTGAAAACAGTTGCTTTATAAAAGAAAAAATTCATTCATAAAACAAATATTCTAGTAATCACATTCCCCAACTTGCATCACAATGAACTTCGTACCATCACCATGAGCATATTACTTAAAGTTACCAATGCTCACACTTTCTACATTTTTCTTGTAATCAACATCTTTAAGAGGGATGGTAGGGAGCATTTTAGATGCTTTAGACACTTTCAAGGATACTCACTGGACCAACCCTCCCCTCTTGTCCACCCAACGAGCTCTTCACCCTACAAGACATTCAAAGACTGTCTGCGTGCCTCCTGACGGGTAATCTCAGGAAGTGTCGGACAGGCCCTCTTTTGTGTCTTGAACATAGCTCTCGAGTGAGCACCTATTGCACTGTTGCAATAAGTCATTTGATTGTCCGCCTTTCCCCTTGCACTCTTTTATGTGTGATTTTTGTCATAATGTCATTTGTTTATTCATTTATGTTTCAGCTACTTGAAATACAGAGCAATAGACACATCTGCTAGTTCACTCCCCAAACTCATGTAACAGCCAAGGCTGGGCCAGGCTAAAGCTAGTAAATCAGAATTTCATCCAGGTCTCCCACATAAGTGGTAGGGGCCCAAGCACTGCACTGCATCCATCATCTGCTACCTTTTGAGATACATTTGCAAGGGAACTGGATCAAAAGCAGACGAGACGGGACCTGATTCAGCACTCCAATGTGGGATGCAGACATCCAAGTAGCAGCTTAACCCACTGAGCAACTTACTTTATTTTCCTTGAAATTCACACAGCTAACCCTTTAATGTGGACAGAGAGAGTCCTTGCATCAACTAAGAAAAGCTGGCCTGATTCCCCTTCTGGGAAAAAAGCATCCCCATTGTTGGCCTGGTCTCAGCATGAGCCATGCTGGCCCAGCAGAATAGGAGCAGAGGGGAACTGTAATATGAAATAAATTGCATGCCTCTGGTGATAGAGGGTGATAAGATGTATTTTCTTAGCACCATAAACATTATGTTGATAAGAGCAGTGCTGTATAAACCAAGCCAGTCCATCACAGCTGCTAATATGTGCAGAAGTTGCCCACAGAGATAATGTCTCATTGTCCTAGGAAGTCTCCCTACAGTGACCTTCTGAGCCATGGAGCACTCAAAGGACATGATGCATTAATTACACAAACATCTAGATAGATGTTCATCCAATTGTTCCATTACTCATTCAACAAATACTCACTAAGCACAATCTACTGGGATCATGCTAAGTCTAAAGACAGAGTTAAAACAGACCAAGTCTCTACCTTCTTCATGCTTTTACCAAAATACTTAGAAAAGTTTGTGGAAAATGGAATTAAAAGACAAGTTTATTTTTGTGCACAAAAATGTTGAAATCCATGAGCCATTTTTTCATAGTACACATTTTCCACAAATATTTTTTAAAAGACTGATCAATCGACTTGAAAGTCAGAGTTACAGAGCGAGAGAGAGACAGAGATCTTCCATCCACTGGTTCACTCCGTAGGTGGCTAGAACCACCAGGGTTGGGCCAGGCTGAAGCCAGGAGCCTCATCTAAGTCTCCAACACTGGTAGCAGGGGGCCAAACACTTGGGCTATCTTCCATTGCATTTCCCAGGGCATTAGCAGAGAGCTGGATTGGAAGTGGAGCAACAGGACACAAACCAGCATCACAAACAACATCTCAACCTGCTACACCACAATGCTGCTCCCCACTAACTTTTTGAAGGGACCTTTATTCACACAGGTGGCACCTATGCTAAGATTTCTACATTTCTTACATTTTAGGGCTGGTAATACTGTACTTCAGCAGTTGAGGCGCCTTCTTCACCTGACTACTCATTCCAATTGCATTTCCATTGCAAAAGTTGATTTGCTGTTAATAGTTATCAAGACTATGAAACCCAAATCCTAAGACATAGTAGATTTAAAACACTCTCAGTTCCAGACACTTTACAAGCATTTTTTGGGGGCCGGCACTGTGCCATAGCGGTTGAAGCCACCGCCTGCAGTGCCAGCATAACCAGCGGCACTGGTTCGAGTCCCGGCCACTCCACTTCTGATCCAGCTCTCTGCTATGGCCTAGGAAAACCGTGGAAGATGGCCTAAGCCCTTGGGCTCCTGTACCCACGAGGGAGACCCAGAAGAAGCTCCTGGCTTCTGGCTTCATATCAGCACTGCACCAGCCATTGCAGCTATCTTGGGAGTGAACCAGCAAATGAAAGACCTCTCTCTCTCTCTCTCTCTCTCCCTCTCTCCCTCTGCCCCTGCCTATCTATAACTCTGCCTTTCAAATAAACAAATAAATATTTTTAAAAACTATTTAATTCACCACTCATGATACTAGAAATTGATCCTGAGTATGATATCCACATTGTACAAAATAAGAAAATGAGATTCAAAAAGGTAAGCTTGCTTTCTCTTAGTCATATGAAGCCAAGACTCAACATCAAGTCCATCTGATGCCAATATCTTTGCTTTTTCCACTATGTGTTTTTAAAAATAACTTTCAAATCATTCATTTTAATGTTCCTTTTTTATCAAGCAAGCACCAGTAAGTGCTTCTAATGTATACCTATTTGCTTCAATCTCCTATTTAGGTACGCTAGTTTTATGAACTATACCTTATAATCTCCTTTTAGCCGTACAATCAATGAGAGTATTAAATGGATTGAGCATCTGCCCTCAGCATTATTATTCCAGATAGGAAAATGATTACCAAATTCATGCCTATGAGTTCACCTTTCAACATTCATTTAATCAAGATGAGTAATTACCCTAGCGGGCAGTAATTAGGTAATTAGTAAAACTAGTTAATACAAATAGCATATTAATATAACCAAATAAATGCTAGTATAATTCTTGTAATTATTATGGCATATAGGTCTACCTGATTTTTTTTAAGTAAAAGACACATAATTTCTGGGCTATATATTGCACAATTTCCACTTGCATGTGGGAATGCCTTTTGACATCTGTGACCCTGCAGAGTAAAAAGGAGATTGAGACAATTATCTCGGGTACTGAAGCAAAAGCCTGCTTACACTAAAATTACCTGCCTAGTCTTTGCCTGATTTTCCCTAATGGTGGCTCCATTTTTCTTAGAAAAGAACCACCTTATAGCATTGGACCTAAATATCCTTCTCTGCTTAGAAAATTTTTAAAACCAATATTCTAAGAATAATCCACTCTGGATAGACAAACAGCTATACACATATGTATTTTGATTCTGTCCTCTAATCCTAGGTTTGGCATTATTTCCCCCAATACTTTATCAACACTATCCTGTGGACCCCTACCACACACAAACAAATGCAAAACCCAAACTAAGTGTAATAAACTAACACATTCATGAAAGAAAATAAAATATCTCGATACTGTGGTACACACAGACACATACACACAACACTAACCCACACGTGTATTTTGGGTGGTAGGTATTTTTAAGCACTGTATCCTGTGATTGCTTCACTCAAAATGGTTACCAATCAGCATACTCTTGTGATAGTGATCTATACATCTATACATCTATATATCTATTGGCCTTGAAGTCATCTCCAGCCATAACTGTATATGATAACCTACAATTGAATTAAAATCCTTTTTCTTTCTTACAAACTCAGATAGTTCAATTGTGAATTTTGTAAAAACAACTGACCCCCACGCAATCCAAATTCATTACTAACTCTCACTCAAACCCAACTGACATACCAAGCACCCCAGAATTTTGTCTGGCTTCCTCAGCCCACTAAGTTTTATTTTTACATGGTTTTTCTGTCTTCAAGGAGAATGAGCATTTCTGAAACTATAAGCTATACCTTTGAATTTTCAGGCTGTAAATTGTGAAATAGGCTTGTGGGTATGAAACAAGAGAAGATAAACTGCAAATTGGAGCTAAAGAGAAAATAAATACAAGATTTTAGTGGAATCTAATTGTTTTCCACATATCATAGTAACAGCTGTTATCCTTCCTTCTAAATTTCTGTCATCTGCACATTTATCTATATTCCCATTTGTCTGTCATCTCTCTGTCTTCTACCTGCCTGTTAGTGTCTGTTTATTTGGCATGGCAAGTTGTGCTGTCTTTGTCTGCAGAGAAGAAAAGAAGGGAGAAAATGATGAAAAATCTTGGTGTAGCATGAATAGCAACGAGGTGAGGCTGATGCCTGACGTGCGGATGAATCCTGTAAATGAAGTGGCCCTTGAATTAAATTAATTTAAAATCTGGCAAATATTACCCGGCATGTTTGTCAATGTGCTGTATAATTATTAATTTGTTCATTGAGGCAACTGTATAAATAAATAGAAAGCAGAATGCCATGATTAAGCAAGCATTGCTAAATCCAGGGTCAAGGAGCCCCACAACATGGGAATCTCAAAGCTTTCCTGGGCCCTACTTTTACATCTCCTCGTAAATCCACATGTCGATAACAGCAAATTAATTGGCCCACATTTAGATGCCAACAGGGCTTTTGTATTCTCAGTGCACATTTTTGTCTTCTTGGAGTGAGATGTTAGTAACAGGGGTTTTAATATTACCCCTAGGGGAGCACCAGAAAATCTTAACAATTTCCTTCACTAGAGTATTTTCATTAGCGATAAATGCCGTGCAATTTACATTTGAAATCAGGTGTAGGGGTGAACAGAACGTGACAAGACATGTTAGAGCAGTTTTATTTTTTGTTGTTGATGTTGTTCAGTGTTCTTTACTGTCATGGAGTCTCAGAAAAAACACATGCAAGTCAAAATGGAAATATTTCTTAATTTCTCTTTGCCCTTACTTTTAGGAGGTGAAAATTCTATTTTATTCAAGTATTCAAAGCATACATTTAAAACAGCCCTCTTTCACCAAGAAAAAGAACAGTTTAAAAAAAAATAACAACAATACACCTAAAGTAGAATTAAACTACAAATCTCCTAACATCTGTGAACAGATATTCCAATAAGGGGTGATAAGGGAAAGGATTAGAAGTGAATGCTGACACTAGGCTTCTAAGTTTATGTAGCTCAATTACTTAATTCAAGACTAAGCTAACGAGAAGTGTATCTAGTATTACTTTATTGTAAAATATTATAATAAACTACGTGTGAAATTAATATTATGAATTTAAGCTCTTGCTAATATTTTAATTCAACAAATCTTTGAATACCCGTCCTGGAATGAAGAGTTATTACAGTGTAAATTAAATCTGGGCTCTGTTGGTACATATTTTACAGTTTAACTACTTGTTGGAGTAGCTTAGATTTTTATGGGTGTTTCCGTTTCTAAATGCTTGAGTACAGCCTCAAGCCAAATGAGTAAAATGAAGCCAGAGGACTAGTTGTAATCCTTAGGAAAGAGCCACTAATTGTGCTATGACAGTTCTAGTTCATCTGACTTTCCCATTAGGCACAAGAGGTTAGTATTGCTATCCCCCTTTAAGAGGTGTTAGAGCTAAAGCATGAACATATGTAGGGTCTATAAAAAGTTCATCAAAAATATGTATTTTAAAGCTACTCATGAATTTTCAAATTTTTGTATCAAAATCAACTGTCTTTTCATTTCATTTTTCCACCAACTTTTTAAAGTATCCATATATTTGTAAAAATTCAAGGATAGTTTATCACATCAACAAAGAGCTCTCACCTAACAAGGTTCCAACTGTCATGGCATTAGAAGACCAGACAAAAGCCCCATTGACTATGGTGGAGATCAGCCAGCATTTGATCCTTAGCTATGACATCCTCAGGAAGATCTCTGGATGGATGAAAAGTGACCCAACCTCCAAAGTTCCCTGAGCATGAAATTTATGTTTCTCATTTTTTAAGTGTAACTTTGCGGGGCTACCCCCCCGACTTGCTGTTATATTAACAGATTAATAAGGGTGCTTTGTTTATTGCCTCATGCTCCCAAAAACATTCCCAAAAGAGGGCAAGGACAAAATAATGGAGTAGGGGTGGGAGAGTTTTCTATTCCAGTGGTCCCCGCTTGGACTTTGGAACCTCTCTTGGACTTTGGCAATAAACTACATCCAAGATTATTTCCTCAGCTATCAGCTTGTCTGTTTCATTGCCACTAAAGGCTTAAACCACTCGGGAACAAAATCACCTCATTTAGATAGCTTATGAACTGGCTCATCTTCACTAGACGTTTCTTCTGCCTCTTTCTTACCATAGTGTGTTTTTCCCTAAATTTCTGTCATGTGCACATTTATCTATATTCCCATTTGTCTGTCATCTATCTGTCTTCTACCTGAGGGTCACAGTGTTTAGAAACCACTAGGTGAAGCACTTTCCAATGGCGGTACCCAACTCACAATCCTTCAAGAGTTCCATTAGAGAGCCCATAGTTTGACTTTTCAGAGTCTGAATTGGAATTGACTGACCTGATCCAAAAACAGGGATTTTTTTTTTTTTTTTGACAGGCAGAGTGGACAGTGAGACAGACAGAGAGAAAGGTCTTCCTTTTCCATTGGTTCATCCCCCAATGGCCACTCCGGCCAGCACGCTGCGGCCGGCGCACTGAGCCAATCCAAAGCCAGGATCCAGGTACCTCTCCTGGTCTCCCATGCAGGTGCAGGGCCCAAGGACCTGGGTCATCCTCCACTGCACTCCCGGGCTACAGCAGAGAGCTGGACTGGAAGAGGAGCAACCGGGACAGAATCTGGTGCCCAGACCGGGACTAGAACCCGGTGTGCCGGCGCCGCAAGGCAGAGGATTAGCCTATTGAGCCGCAGCGCCAGCCAAATAGGGATTTCAACCCTGTGTAATCTCGTCCTACTATCTGTGGAGAGTTTGCCTATACCTACCACAACAACCAGCCTCAATCCCTAAAACAGAGAGACACAGGAAACCCTTTTAATAAACTATTAACCTACTGGTTTTCAAGCTTGTTTACATTTTTAATTACCTGGGAATCTTCACTAATATCAGTAATGGACTCATCATTAGTAACAGTGAAACACTGACATACCAGTTCTTAAGAACTAAAAGCCCTAATTTGCAGTGTCTGCTGCTCAGTGTGATGCAAAGACCCACCACTGGGTCTGGTGTTGTGGTGCAGCAGGTTAAGCCACAGCTTGGGATACTATCCCATATCAAAGCTCTGGCTTCCCATCCAGCTTGCTAATGCGCCTGGAAAAGCAGCAGCAGGGGGTCGAAGTACTTTGGTTCCTGCCACCCACATGGGAGACCGAGATGGAGGTCCTGGCTCCTGGCTTCAGCCTAAACCAGCCCCAACCACTGCAGCTATTTGGGGAGTGAACCAGTGGATGCAAGACCTCTCTCTCTGTCTCTCCCTCTCTCTGTAACTGTGCCTCTCAAATAAATAAACCGTTATAAAAAAAATCTACCACCAATTTCAAGTTTCCAAATAGATCACACATAAATGATTGTGGAATTGGGAAGAGATGCAAGCCATCAGGAAAAGACACAAATGCTTGGTCTTCACGAGCTGGTGCAAGCTAGCTCCAGCACATCACTGAATCAGGGGAGCGGCAGTGGCTTGACAGCAAGAGCGGCAACAGTGTCCCAACACAACTGGTTCCATAACGCAGTTGGCTGAGGCCCTACCCTTGCTCCAGTTTCTCAGTGTGCTTCTCCATCCTCAACCATTCTGAGAACTATGTAGTCTTCTTTCTAGTGAATCACTTAGCTCAGCCCAAGAATGTTTCTGTTGCTTAGAGCTAAGAACTTTGCCCTTCAAAATGTTAGACAAGGAGGTTAAGAACCTAAGACCTGGAATCTAAATTGCTGCAGTCCTAGGAAGTGTTTAGCTTTAAGACATTTGCATTTCAAAAGGGCTGAAACTCTTAAACCAGTGCTTCTCAGACTTGAATGAGAGTCGCCTGGGGATCTTGTTAAAATGCAGATTCTGATATAGTAGGACTACAGTGAGGGGAAAAAATTCCATTTCTCTCTCACAAGCTCCTTGAAGATGCTGACGTTGCTGGGCCTGGAACACAGCGTAGAGCAAATCCTTAAATCACAGAAATAAATGAAGAAGGGTAGGGCCTGAGGCGGGATTCCTTCCTACCACTCCTGATTTCAGTGCCCTGGTTGACAGGAAATATTTCTCATGGCTGACTCAGGCTGGACCTAGCCCTTGTGGCAACATGAGATGCCATGGTCATTGTCACTTGCCCATTCTTGAGCACCTTCCTCAATCCACAGGCTACAAATTTAAATTTACTTACTCATGCATTCAACAAACAGTTGGTGTTTACCTCTTACGTATAATGCTGTCAGCTAAGTTTATATAATTCTAGATTCGCAGTGCATTTTACACAAACTGAATCGGGAGTGTTCCCAGCGCTATTAATTGTGGACTGGATTTAGCACATGTAACAAAAAGTTAAAGGTGAAGGATAGCTATGTAGGCAGGGAAAAGTTCCAAGCCTGTCAGCAGTTTGGCTGTGGGAAAATGTGACTTGATAATCTGTCAACTCAGGCTGTCAATCAAAGCCCATTATTACTATTATACCACCCATCTGAC
Source organism: Sylvilagus floridanus (assembly GCA_949820135.1). Lineage (NCBI taxonomy): Eukaryota > Metazoa > Chordata > Mammalia > Lagomorpha > Leporidae > Sylvilagus > Sylvilagus floridanus. The sequence goes on from OX463223.1 coordinate 119,731,784, forward strand.
ACTAGATCAATAGGATAAGTACTTTCTGATGTCAGATCAATGATATGACTAAGTTTGGGGGTGACAGCTAAACAATTGCATTCATCCTAGGTATGTGAATGTTATTACCAAGAACATCAACTCAAAGTAAAATGATAAACCACTTCCTGCACAGTGTTGTGAAAGAAATGTTCAAATCTCCAGAAATCCTTGGTGCTCCCACCTACTTAGAAGAGGTAAAGTGTGTGTTTATTTCTAAGATTTATAAAGTACCCATTTTGCAACTGAGTTTATGGGAAAGATACATTTCCCAGAGCCACAAGCTAACAATTGAGCCCCCTGGGCTGATAGTATAAGAGATTCTTGTCATATCATAAAATTTGCAGGAAAGTATAGAAATTCGCATGAACTGTGAAAATAAATACTTTTTCCTCCATTTTCCAACTGTAGCAGTTTCCTTTCCTTGAACAGCTTCTATCTTAGGGGTCCAGGAATTAATTTTAACCAGGACGAAGAAGGGGCAAACAAAGGAATCCAATGTCAGTTTCTTTCCCCCCTCCTCCCAACTCTCACCATCCACAGAAAATTCATTTGCTCATTCAACTGCAAACAGTAACATGCCCCTGAACACTGTGTTAAGCTATGGGGGTAAGTATTGGAAAATTTAGGACACAGTACTATGGGGCACATAGTACAGATACAACCCTAGTCTGAAAGAGGCCAAGGATGCCCTCCTCAGAACTGACATTTGAGTTAATGCCTAAAGGGTAAGTGAGATGTTGCTAGAACAAAAGTGTAGGAAGAGTTTTCCAACTATGCAAAATATGATGTGCAAGAGAAAATGTAACATCTTGAAATTAGACCCATGGTGTAGGAGTACAGAAAGCATAGTGGAGAGTAGAAGTTGCCAAGACCAGTGAAGTGGGCAAGAACCAGATCAGAGATTTGTACAGCCTTCCATGTGCACTTCTGTCCTTGGATAACTGAAGATTCATGCTGAAAGATGTACTGAGAGACAAGACTCCCAAAGACAGAGAAAACACCTTGCTAATCGTCAAAAAATTCCACCAGGACAAGCGGGCCCGCTCTGCTCTGTGACAGCCCTGAGCACATTAGGAGGGAAGTAAGAACCAACTTGAGTCTTCCTCTATATCTCCCTCCTATATTCAAATACTTGCCTACAGCCTCTGTGCCTCATATTCTGGTGTCTGAATGTCCCATGCCACCCCTACATCCTAAATCACAGTGAAACATAGGTATAGAGTGACCAATCCCTGGTGAGCATCTGGCGCAATGGTTAAATCACTGCTTGGGATGCTCACATCCCACATGGGAGTCCTTGCATTTCAGTCCATGCTCCACTTCTGATCCAGCTTCCTGCTTCCTGCTAATGTACAGCCTGGGAGGCAGCAGATGATAGTACAAGTACTTGATGCTTGCCATCCACGTGTGAAACCTGGATAGAGTTCCTGGTTCCTGATCTCAGCTTAGCCCAACTATGGCTACTGGAAGACAATTGAGGAATGACCTAGCAAATGGAAGATTTTCTCTCTCTCTCTCTCTCTCTCTCTCTCTCTCTCTCTCTGTGTGTGTGTGTGTGTATGCCTTTCAAATAAATAAATCATTTTTAAAAAAATAGAATGAATTGGAGCCAGTGCTGTGGTGTAGCAGGCTAAGCCCTCCAATACAGGTGCTCATTCAAATCCTAGCTGCTCCTCTTCCGATCCAGCTCTGTTATGGCCTGGGAAAGCAGTACAGAAGATAGCCCAAATCCTTGAGTTCCTGTATCCGTGTAGGAGACCTGGAAGAGGGTCCTGGTTCCTGGCTTCAGATTGGTGCAGCTCCCATTGCAGCCGTTTGGGGAGTGAACCAGTGAATGGAAGACCACTTCCTCTCTCCACCTCTGCCTCTCTGTAACTCTGCCTTTCAAATAAATAAATAAATCTTTAAAAACTAGAAAGAATGACCAATCCCAAGGACATCTGTGCTTTAATGGGGATGGTCACTATAAGGCAAATGTGACAATGATAGGGAAAGGTATATGAAAACAGGATAGGAAAGAAAGGAATGGTTTGAAGTATACCCTGATGTAATCATCCAGTTGACCATATATTAGTATGTGTGTATTTATGTGTGCATTCTGTATATGTACATGCCTGTATACTTGTATATACAGAAGCATATATGTGTGATTATGAATGTATGACTATGTCTGTTTACAGTCATATCCACATGTATACAATGTTTAAATAGGTCCTAATAACTGAGTACAGGCATGTTTGCAAACACTCTGCCAAATACTTCACATGTATAATGTCCTTAGTTTTCACAACAGCCTTAAGATCCCTATATTGTATCCATTTTTAAGATAAAGAAACTAAGGTTTAAAGGAACTCACTGGTTGCCCCTCTTCCAGTCCAGCTCTCTGCTGTGGCCAGGGAGTGCAGTGGAGGATGTCCCAAGTGCTTGGGCCCTGCACCCCATGGGAGACCAGGATAAGCACCTGGCTCCTGCCATCGGATCAGCGCGGTGCACCAGCCTCAGCGCACCAGCCGCGGCAGCCATTGGAGGGTGAACCAACGGCAAAAGAAGACCTTTCTCTCTGTCTCTCTCTCTCACTGTCCACTCTGCCTGTCAAAAATAAAAAAAAAAAGGAGCTCAGTAACTGGCTCACAATCACACAGTTGTTAAGTAAACCCATCTCAACACCCACCTCTTCCAAGTAGCATTTCTTTTCCTTTGTAGCTCCACGTATTTTCCAACCCTTGAAAAGTTTATTTCAACACTGCCATTAATCATTTGTCTGGCCTGTTAGACTCCCTTAAGAAAAAATTTATGAGTACCTTCAAATGTACCCTGATTGCCAGGATGGCTGGGCCCACAACAAAAGCCAGCATTTTGCCAGTGTGTGTTAACTGCAAGGTGAGAAGTGGTCTGATCTTCAAGGAAATACCTCACATGGGGTTTGGTGAGCCCCTGATTCTAACAGCCTATACTCCTGCTATTTGCATAAGTCAATTCCAATTCAAAGGACATGTCAAAAAGGCCTTACCTACCATCTTGCAGTCATGAAACATTCTGAAAAGCAGAGGCTAGGATTCCAAACCAAAAGGGCATATAATAATCAACATGAGAGGTTCTGATTTGGAGGGGAGGGAATGGTGAATCAGAGTGAATATAACAGCCACACAATCACAGTAGCAAAATATGGATACTATAAAGCTTGCCTTCCTTTAATGTATCTGCCTTTACATCTATACTTACCAAGAAACAGTTTCACTTGCCTTTTAAACACCCAGAGTGCCACTTCATCATTAAGCAGAGATGCCAGGGAAGAAATGAACGTTATTTAAAATGCAGAGTGCAGAGGACGGCTGCCAAGAAGCAGCTCTTCTCAGATGCCTCAAGCTACCGCTGTCTACTGTACAGAATACCTATCAGAGAGAAAGCTCACATGGACCTCTGGTTCTCAAGCGTAGGCACATATCAGGATCCCCCGGAGGATCTGTTCCAGCAAAGTTCACTGAGCTGCAGCCCCAGAGATCTGATCCAGCAGGTCTGAGGTATGGCCCAAGAACATGCATTTCTAACCAGTTCCCAGGGCTGCTTCTGCTTCTCCTGCAACCACACTTTGAGAACCACTGGGGAAGGCATTGCTAAATTCACCCCCATGGAAACTGCTAACAGTTAAGTATCAAAGATGACTAGAGCTATTCTGGCAAGAGGATCCTGTGATGCAAAGAGAGACGCTCAGGTCATAAAAAAGGCTACGGAACCCTCAGATGAAAGTTAAGTGGCTTCATCTCAGAGACCCAACATCCAGAAAGGGGCAACAAATCCTTTGGGCTGGATCAAGAATGGTGATTGCATTAGGCAACCAGGAGGAAAGCGACCTCATTGAATTACAGGTACCACATAGAAATCCCAGGAGCAAGCTTCAAGATTTCCCTAACCACAGGAACCTCAGAGAATAGAGGTTTTGCCTCTCTTCTTCTAGGCTATTGTGCCTAGAAGATGTCTAATAATGACCTACCTTTCTTCTCTATCTCTTTCAAATAAAGCTTGTCAAAACAAACTATGCTTCTGTGCCAAGGTCAGGTTTGGTCCCTACCAAACAATAAGCCAGTGTATTTCTGGAAAACTGGACTTCTACTATCACCTTATTCCACCAAAATCCCTGTGCCCATCATACCCCTATCTTGTTTTGCCCTGTCTTCTGTGAATTGACCAGCCCCAGCATTAAACCAGTTGCAAAGATGCCAAGTTCTGAATAGTATGTTTTAAAGCATTATCTCCCTGGAGAAGGGCAAAAAGGCCACTGTATAGGACATTTACAATTGGAAACGTGTGGGGATACAGAGAACCACACACTGCCCCAAAGATCTAGGGTAAGTGTAATTCCCCTTGGGTTTAACGGAGCCTTGTTAATCCTTCATACAATGAGTGTATCCTGTCAGGATTTGTGATTGAGAGCTGCTTAAACAGGTGAGAAAATTTCAGGAAGCTAATATGGCCCATCTAATCAAGGCTAAGTGTTCCCTCTTTGCCCAAGCCCTCTTATTTGCACGAGTACCACATGGTAATAGGTAAATAATTTTTTCCAGGTTGTTTGAAATGCGGGCCCTTAGATAAGTGGTCTAGTGTTGAGTTTCACCTGGAAGAGAGGTTATCCAGCAAGCCTCGAGCTCTGTGCCCTCATCAGAACTACTTCCAGCTCAACCTCATCTTTCAGAAACACACAAAATCAGCTCAAGCGCAGTTGTAAACCAACAGATTATTTCTTCATGCACACCCAGAATCTCATTTTTCACTCTTTAAGGCTTGCAGCAATCAGCCTGAGTCACTTAGCACTCCTATCTGTTAGTTCTTCTACAAGGATAACCACATTTTAAATTTCTTCCTTGACCTTTGGTTTTGTGGCTTTTCCTCTCTTTTTTCCATATATACTTTGGCTTTCACAAAAACGTGCCCTTTCCACATAGTGCCTAGAAGCAGACGTTGAGCAAAGCATTTTGCCTGTTGTCCTACTAGGGAAGTGGCTGTCAAAGCATGGGCCCAGAACCCACAGCATCATCAACTGAGAACTTGATAGAGATACAAATTCTTGGGCCCCACACTGCCCCTAGACCTACCAGGAACTCAGGGTGGGGGGCAGTCATTTGTTTCCAGAAGCCCTCCAGGAGATTCTGTTGCCTGCTGTAATGTGAGAAACTTGGTACTAGAGGACATGGAAACAAGGAGTAACTTACCAGAAACCCAATTCAGGGTAAGAGGCTCTCTTGACTCATGGACATTATTTTCTCTTTAAACCTTTATGTTACTGTCCCAAGTTAAAAAAAAAAAAATACTATTCTGCCAAGTAAACATCGCCCTGGATAATGCATTTATGTTGTTATCTTCCTATCATGATGGCTTGCTGGAGCCAGCTCCCACCAGCTTGTGAGAACCCACCGTACTACTCAGGAATTCTGCAAGCCAGTTGGTAAACCACTGATAGCTTGAGATGGGCCCTGGTGATAATATTTATACCATGGAAATGAGCAAACACTACAAATCAGGATTCTTATTCAGGGAGCTAATTCGCCATTTGTCAATCAATCAGTCAGTATAGGGTCATAAGGCAGTGACACATAAAGGATCTCAAGGGAAGGAGACAGGATTTGGAGTTTGATGAGAGTGCAGAAGGGAGTATTCATGGAGCAGCAGTTCCATTCCAGTGAAAGGCCAGAAAGCCAGTAGTCAAGCCAGAATTGAACGTTTAGAACAGTGCTCTGAGTTGGAGCTGGAGTATTCAGACTGTGGAGGGAGACATAACATGTTTAATATATATAATTTTATATTTGGAATGTAAAAGAGATCTTCCTGTAACTTTCTCAACTGATGGTGATGCACTGATTCATTTATTGACTCAATATTCATGGTCTACTTTGTACCATGTACTATTCCAGGCTCTGATGATATAGCAGTGAATAAAAAAGACAAAGACTCTGCCATCAGAATTTTTTTACATTTTATAGACAACAAAAAAGCTAAGTATACATAGTTTAGTAAACTAATCATGATATGAAGTTATTTGACATAAGCAATCTTAAGTGTCTGTTGATAATATAAGATGCTCAAACTCCATTATTGACAATGTAACGTTTGAGCAGAAACTCAAAGGAAGTGAGAGAGTAAATCATTCTTGGGGGGCAATTCTCCACAAATCTCCTGTATTTTTGCACAATTTAGAAGCAGAGGGACTGATAGGTTTTCAAGGATGTTTACATAGCAAACATCCATGCAAGGCAGAGATAAGGTCTCCCTCTAAAGTAAACAGCAGATTTACTTACTGTCCAGTGTAACAAAAAAAATATGGAAGGAAGGGACAGTCATACTTACCATCCATTTTAAGTGATTCAAGTTTCCTAATCTCAGAGTTCCTCTAAGACAACCCACTGTGTGTGCTAGTGTTTCCTGACCCCTTCATATCTCCATGTGAGAACTGGGGCTTTCATACAGAAATCAACAAACAATTGATGGCGAGGATGTGGGGAAAAGGTATCCTAATCCATTGTTGGTGAGAATGTAAACTGGTAAAGCCACTGTGGAAGACAGTATGGAGATACCTCAGAAACCTGAATATAGAACTACTGTATGATCCAGCCATCCCACTCCTGGTCATTTACCCAAGGGAAATGAAATCAACATATGAAAGAGTAGTCTGCACCTCCATGTTTATAGCAGTTCAATTCACAATAGCTAAGATACGAAAACAACCCAGTTGTCCATCAACTGAAGACTGGATCAAGAAATTATGGGAGAAGATGGATATATAGCAATAGGACAATCTGAGCCACACAGGGCAAAAATAGATAAAAAAAAAAAAAAAAAAGAGAGAGGATACAAGCCAGAGATAAAGCCATGGCAAATTCATGCATATAAGCCCAGGAGTACAACATAGACTGGGCGTGTCCATGCTGAAGGAGGAAATAAGAAAGGGAATGCAGAGGCTGGCACCACCTCTAGCAGACTAGGTTAGACAGGAAAAACCGTGGGTCCACGGAGCTGCAGATAGCAGTGGGAGGGCAAGCTTAGTGAACTGCATTTGAAGTTCGACGCAGGAAGAAAGAGAAGGTAGAGGGAAACATACAGGGAGGTCAGGTATAACCCTGCCCATCTTCATCTCTCCCCTCCCCCCAACAAGACTGGCAGCCAGATGGAAGAAGCCATATGGATTGTTTACATTTTTGAATGAAAGCAGGGGGCTACCACATTTGTCTCACGTGCACACGCCCATCAATTGTAGGGATCACCTCACCACATCACCCACCCAGGGACCATAACATTTCAAAGTAATTTCTTCCCCACCACACAAGCTATACAACAAAGAGAAGTCCTGAATATTGAAAACTTGAGATCGTTCATGCACCAATGAGAAACAAGCCAGGACCCAGCAGGAGGGGCTTAGTGCCTTGAGCTCATACCCACGCCCATCATGATTGAGAAGTAAATTAGAATTCAGGAGATGAGGTTGTGCGCTTCCATTTGCAATGCACAGACATATTGCAGTTTATAGCAGAGAGAAATTAACCATAAGCACAAAGACACAAATTAAAGAGAAAAGCAACCAGACCAAAAAAAAAAAGGAAAAAATACAAAATTGCCAAAAAAAAAGGAAAAACCAAAAAAATAAGGAAGACACTATGACACTATGAGCCCCCCCAAAGGAACACTACAACTCTTCAATAACAGAAGGTGAAGAAGAAGCGATCAAGGATATACCAAAAAAAGAATTCAGAAAATTAATCCTCAGATTACTTAGAGGCAATCAGAACCAAATTCATGATCTAACTGAAAAGTTCTCCCAAGAAACTGAGATATTAAAGAGAAGTCAAAATGAAATATATTAGAAATGACAAATTCAATAGAACAAATAATAAATGCAGTGGAAAGCCTTAACAACAGAATAGGTGAGACAAAAGAAAGAATATTAGAACTACAAGACAATGTTCTAGAAATATTACAATCAGACCAGAAAAAGAAATTAGAAAACTGAAAAAACCAGGATAGAGATCTACAAGATACTATCAAATGATCCAACATATGGATACTAGGAATTCTGGAAGGTGTGGAAAGAGAGAAAGGATTAGAAGGCCTTGTTAATGAAGTAGTAGCAGAAAACTTGCCCAGTCTGGAGGAAAAAAGAGACATCCAAGTACAAGAAATACACAGAACTTCTAATAGACATGACCAGAAAAGATCTTCACCACAAAACATTGTAGCAAAATTCTCCACAATAAAACATAAAGAAAAGACCTTAAAGTGTGCACAAGAGAAATTCCAAATTACATTCAGAGGAAACTCCATCAGACTCACTGCAGACTTCTCATCAGAAACTCTACAGGCAAAAAGAGAATGGTGAGATATATTCCAAGTCCTAAGAGAAAAAAACTGTCAACCCAGAATAATGTACCCTGCAAAGCTCTCATTTATGAATGAAAGAGAACTAAGGATCTTCCACAACAAACGGAAATTGGAAGAATTTGTAACTACTCGCCCAGCACCAAAAAGGATGTTCAAGGATGTGCTACAACAGAAACACAGAAACAGGAACATCACTACGAAAGCAGATGAATGCAGAAAATGACCCAGTAAAAGTACAAAGGAAACCCAAAGCACAAAATTAGGACTATTTACAGAAACATGGCAGGGCAAAGTCTATACTTAAGAATATTCACCCTGAATGTAAATCTCAACTCCCCAGTTAAACAGACTGGCTGAATGGGTTACAAAAGAAAACCCATCTATTTGCTGCCTACGAGAAACACATCTTACCAACAAAGACGCATGCAGATTTAAAGTGAAAGGATGGAAAAAGATATTCCATGCTAACAGAAACCAAAAAGGAGCTGGTATGGCCATCCTAATATCAGACAAAATAGACTTTAACATAAAAACTATTAAAATAGACAAAGAAGGGCACTATATAATGATTAAAGGATCAATTCAACAGGAAGATGTCACTATTATAAATGTATATGCACCTAATTACAAGGAACCTGGCTATCTAAAAGAAATGTTAACGGATTTAAAGAGACATAGAAACTCCAATACAATAGTAATGAAGGACTTCACTATCCCACTTTCAGCAATAGACACTCAGCCAGACAGAAAATCAATAAGGAAACAATAGAGTTAATTGACACTATAAAACAAATAGACCTAGCAGATATCTACAGAGCCTTCCACTCTATAGCCACAGAATACATATTTGGCTCACCAGTTCATGGAACTTTCTTGAGGATTGACAACATGCTAGGCTATAAAATAAGTCTATGCAAATTAAAAGAAAAATCAAAATCACACCATACATCTTCTCAGACCACAATGCGACGAAGGTGGAAATCAGCAACTCAAAAATCTCTAGAACATATGCAAACACGTGGAGATTGAACAACATGCTCCTGATTGAACACTGGGTCATAGAGAAATCAAAAAATTTCTGGAAATAAGATGACAATACAACATATCAAAATTTCAGGATACAACAAAAGCAGTATTAAGAGGAAAGTTTATAGCAAATGGTGCCACATCAAAAAATTGGAAGGGTATCAAATAAATGAACTATGAATGCACCTCAAGGATTTAGGAAAACAACAGCAAACCAAACCCAAAACAAGTAGGAGAAAAGAAATTAAAATTAGATAAGAAAGCAACAAAATTGAAACCAAAAAAAATACAAAAGATCAGCAAAATGAAAAGCTCATTTTTTGAAAAAATTAACAAAATTGACACACCATTGGCCAAACTACCAGAAAAAAGGAGAGAGAAGACCAAATCAATAAAATTAGGAATAAAAAGAATCATTAGAAACTACTACAAAGAGCTGTATGCAAACAAACTGAGAAACCTAGAAGAAATGCATAGATTCATAGACACATACAACCTACCTAATCTGAGCCATGAAGGCACAGAAAACAAACCAACCCATTAACAAGACGGAAATTCAATCAGTAATAAAGACCCTCCCAACAAAGAAAAGCCAAGGACCAAATGGCTTAACAGCTCAATTCTATCAGACATTTAAAGAAGAACTAACTCCAGTTATTCTCAAGTTATTCAAAATAGTTAAAAGGGAGGGAATCTGGTTGGTGCTGTGGCTCACTGGGCTAATCCTTCGCCTTTGGCACCAGCACCCCGGGTTCTAGTCTGTCCCGGTTGCCCCTCTTCCAGGCCAGCTCTCTGCTGTGGCCCGGGAGTGCAGTGGAGAATGGCACAAGTGCTTGGGCCCTGCACCCCATGGGAGACCAGGAGAAGCACCTGGCTCCTGGCTTCAGATCGCTGCAGCGCACCAGCCATAGTGGCCATTTGGGGGGTGAACCAACGGAAAAGGAAGACCTTTCTCTCTGTCACTCTCTCTCTCTCACTAACTATGCCTGTCAAAAAAAAAGGGGGGGTGGGGAGGAATCCTCCCAAATTCTTTCTATGAAACCATATTATCTTAATTCCTAAACCCAATAAAGAAGCAACATAGAGAGAGAACTACAAGCCAATTTCCCTGATGAACATAGATACAAAAATCCTCAACAAAATTCCAGTCAGTCGAATCCAGCAACACATCAGAAAGATCATCTACCCAAACCGAGTGGGATTTACCCCTGGTATGCAGGGATGGTTCAACATTTGCAAATCAGTCAATGTGATGCATCACATTAACACACTGAAGAACAAAAATAACATGATTATCTCAATAGATGAAGAGAAAGCATCTGACAAAATAGAACAGCCTTTCATAATGAAAACTCTAAGCAAATTGGGTATAGAATGAATATCCTCAAATACAACCAAGGCATTTTATGACAAATTGTGACATGGACAGTATCCTACGGAATGGGGAAAAGTTACAAGCATTCCCACTGTGATCTGGAACCAGACAAGGATGCCCACTCTCACTACTGGTATTCAATATAGTCCTGGTGGCCGGCGATGTGGTGTAATGGGTAAAGCCACCACCTGCAGTGCTGGCATCCAATATGGGCACTGGTTCAATTAACTTAAACATTTTTAAAAGGAAATCCAAATGCCAACAGACACTTGAAGAAAGGCTTAGGTTCATTAGCTATCAGGGAAATGCAAATCAAAACCACAAGGGGATTTCACTTTACCCCTTTAGAATGGCTTTCATACAGAAATCAACAAACAACAAATACTGGTGAGGATGTGGGGGGAAAGGTACCCTAATCCACTACTGGTGGAATGTAAACTGGTACAGCCACTATGGAAGACAGTATGGAGATATCTCAAAAATCTGAATATAGTCCTACCATACGACCTAGCCATCCCATTCCTGGGAATTTACCCAAGGGTAATAAAATCAGCTGGTGCTGTGGTGCAGCAGATTAAAGCCCTGGCCTCAAGCACCAGCATCCCATATGGGCACCGGTTCAAGACTCGGCTGCTTCACTTCCGATCCAGCTCTCTGCTATGGTCTGGGAAAGCAGTAGAAGATGGCCCAAGTCCTTGGGCCCCTGCACCCATGTGCCAGACCCTGAAGAAGCTCCTGGCTCCTGGCTTTGGATTGGCACAGCTCAGGCTCTTGCAGCCAACTGGGGAGTGAACCAGTGGATGGAAGACACCTCTCTCTCTCTCTCTCTCTCTCTCTCTCTCTATATATATATATATATATATATATATGCCTCTCCTCTATCTGTGTAACTCTGACTTTCAAATAAATAAATAAATCTTTTTTCAAAAAAAAGAGTTATCTGCAACCCCATATTCATTGCAGCTCAATTCACAATAGCTAAGACATGGAATCAACCTAAATGCCTGTCAATTGAAGAATGGATAAAGACATTATGGGATATGTACTCTATGGAACAACACAGAACAGTAAAAAAAAAAAATGAAATCCAGTCACTTGAAACAAAATGGATGAATCTGCACAACAACACACTAAGTTAAATAAGCCAGTCCAAAAGGGACAAATACCACATGTTCTCCCTGATCTGTGTGAAATAATAGAGCAACTAAAAACAAAGCTGTAGAAGAGAAACTGACACTCTGAGAAGCAATGACTTGAATAGCCCTTGTCTCCACTGTTGAGGACCAATTTTTTTTTCATACTATCTATTGAACTCTTTACTTAACACAGAGTCAATCATGTATATAAAATTAATTGGGGCTGGCGCCATGGCACAATAGGTTAATCCTCTCCTGTAGCGCCAACATCCCATATGGGCATTGGTTCTAGTCCCGGCTGTTCCTCTTCCAATCCAGCTCTCTACTATGGCCTGGGGAAGCAGTAGAAGATGGCTCCAGTCCTTGGGCCCCTGCACCCATGTGGGAGACCTGGAAGAAGCTCCTGGCTCCTGGCTTCAGATTGGCTTATCTCCGGCCGTTGTGGCCATTTGGAGCGTGAACCAACGGATGGAAGACCTTTCTCTCTGTCTCTCTTTCTACTGTCTGTAACTCTCTCTCTCTCAAACAAATAGAATCATTAAAAAATTAATTGAAAATAGATCTTAGTAAAAAGTAAGAATTTGGTATAGGAGAGGGAGGGGGAAGAGTGTGGGTGAGAGCATGGGTATGGTGGGAAAACTCACTAAGGTCCTAAGCTTGTAATTATGAAATGTATAAAGTTTGTATTTCTTAAATAAAACATTTCTGGGGAAAAAATTCTGATTTCAAATCAATAAATCTTTTTTAAAAAGAAAATTCTGATACTCTGAGTACTGTTACTGCTATAAAGTCACATAAATAAATACCTCAGGTCTTCCACCAGTATCCATGAAAGTGTGGCAGGCTTAGCTTTCAAGCAGGGTAAAATCTCAGACCCATCAAATTCATGACAGCTGTGAAAATAAATAACGGAAGGGTGATCCAGGGAGAGGAAGCAACAAATGCAAATCTTCCAGGAGGATAAAAGTCTCCTTCAACTCTGTGGCTTACCTTGGCCTGTGATGGCTGGGCAATTTGACTCAATCTTATTCAGCCCATTCTGCCAAGCTCTAACTCTGAATGTCAACAAAATCAGTGGGAAAAAGCAGCAAGATCAGGGAGTTCCAAAACAGGAGGAAAGGAGGGTCCCAAAGAAGGTCCTATCAAGTCTAGGGACACATGGCCTTCAATTTATTGAAAGAAAATCAGTCCTAGAATGATTTTGGTGCCCAAAATTGACACTTCAGAGGACAAATGAGGGGAACAGTGAGCAACATGCCAAAGCAGCAACCAAAAACCTGAAGGACACTGGGAGAAAAATGAAAAACTTAAGAAATGGGAGTAGTCATACTCCTCAAATAGGAATGGCTCAGCCTCAGAGCTTTTGTGCTTAAGGACATAGCAAATCCTAGCAAAGCTAGCCACTATCACAACAGCCAAAAAAAAAAAAAAAAAAACTAGGACAACTTGACTTATGTAAAGAATACGTTGGGGATGGGCATTTTACTCAATAGTTAAGACCCAACTTGGGATGCCCTGCATTCCATATCAGAAGTGCCTGGGTTTTAGTTGTGGCTCTTCTCTTGATTCCAGCTGCATACCTTGGGAAGCAGCAGGTGACTGTTCAAGTATTTCTGTCCCTGCCACCAAAGTGGGAGAACTGGATTAAGTTCTGGGCTTCTGAGGGCTTAAGCCTGGCTCAGCCCTGGCTGTTCTGGGCATTTGGATATTAACAGATGGGACAGATGGGAGATTGTCTCTCTCTCTCTCTCTCTCTCTCTCTCTCTCTCTCTCTCTCTCCATATAATTTTATATATAAATATAATCAAATACAAAATAAATAAAAATTCTAAAAAGAATATACAGATTGAAGGACATGGCATCTGGTATTAGATTCTGAGAACCGTGTTGAATGCATTTCAAGAATTTTTTCAGAACACATCTACAATTTGATCATAAAAGTTACTGAAAAGGGAATTCTATTTGCAGATATTTGCATTATAGATCACCCCTTAGAAATTACTCATTTCCTTAAAATTAACTAGGTTAGCACCTCATGAGGCGCAATACCTCTAACAATCACTACCCTGATTCTTGAGAAAAATGTAACTCAGCTTTAGTTTTTTAAGTGTAAAAAAAGTATGTTCAACTAACTCCAATAAAATATAAGTAGCCAATACTTTGCTATGCATCCTAATTCAATTTGCAGCCATTCTGATGTAATAAATCATAAATGACAAAAAACATGGTCATTATAATTTCTGTTTTAAAAGACTTTTCTCTCAAAAACGTTTTCTTCCCTGCTCCATAAATTTTGCAAACTCACCATTTCAACATGTCATATGAGGGTGTGGGCAGCTTAGTGCAGTCATTCATATACATAAATAGCTTCAAAGCACCGTTCAATGCTAAGGTCATCAGATCCACAAAGAACTGCAGCAACTTTGGCCAAATCAATCACTGCCATATTTCCAAGACCTTCAGTAAATAGCATCATGCCATCTCTTGTAACAATCTCTTTTTTAGTGTCCTGTGAAGAAGAATTTAGTTACAATCATGATTATTGATGTATTTTTAGAAACAGGAAAAACTAGAAACTATTTAAGTGTCCCCAAGTAGAGGCTACATGCATATGGCAGGACACCCTGCAGCCATTCAAATAATAGTGTAGAATATTAACATTAAAAGTTGTCACTATTTTCGAATTTACTTTATATGAGCAAAGTTGAACACCTTTTGATTTGATTATTGTTTCTAGCCCTTGCCTATTTACCTGCTAAACTGTGGTCTTTTTACTTTTTATTTGTTGAAATCTTAATTTGGTACAGCCATTAAGCCTCTGAATGTAATGTAAATTTAAATATATTATCCCAAAAAATAATGAAATATTAAGTTAAAAAATAAAAACTAAAATATTATCGTAATATTTTGAAAAAGTAGGGGAGATACAAAACAGCATATACAGGGTGATTCTATTTTGTATACATATTATGTGTCCAAATATTCTTTTTTTCAATTTTTATTTAATATAAATTTCCAAAGTACAACTTTCATATTATAGCAGCTTTTCCCCCCATAACCTCCCTCCCACCCACAACCATCTCATCTCCCACTCCCTCTCCTATCCCATTCTTCATCAAGATTCAATTTCAATTATCTTTATATACAGAAGATCAACTTAGTATATACTAAGTAAAGATTTCAACAGACTGCACTCACACAGACACACAAAGTATAGAGTACTGTTTGATAGTAGTTTTACTGTTAATTCACATAGTACAACACATTAAGGACAGAGGTCCTACATGGGGAGTAGCTGCACAGTGACCTCTGTTGTTGATTTAACAATTGACACTCTTATTTATGACGTCAGTCATCACCTGAAGCTCTTGTCATGAGCTGCCAAGGCTATGGAAGCCTCTTGAGCTCGCCAACTCCAA
This sequence comes from Sylvilagus floridanus, assembly GCA_949820135.1. Taxonomy (NCBI): domain Eukaryota; kingdom Metazoa; phylum Chordata; class Mammalia; order Lagomorpha; family Leporidae; genus Sylvilagus; species Sylvilagus floridanus. The sequence goes on from OX463223.1 coordinate 119,747,125, forward strand.
CCTTATTTAGTTGTCTCCTCCCTTCAGAGAAAGGTACCTCCTTCTTTGATGGCCTGTTATTTCTTCTGGGATCTCACTCACAGAGATCTTTCATTTAGGTAATTTTTTTTTGTCACAGTGTCTTGGCTTTCCATGCCTGAAAAACTCTCATGGGCTTTTTAGCCAGATCTGATTGCCTTAAGGGCTGATTCTGAGGTCAGAGTGCTGTTTAGGACATCTGCCATTCTATGAGACCGCTTCCCATGTTGGATCATTCTCTCTTTTTTAATTCTATCAGTTAGTATTAGCAGACACTAGTCTTGTTTATGTGATCCCTTTGGCACTTAATCCTATCATTATGATCAGTTATGAACTTAAACTGATCACTTTGACTAGTAAGATGGCAATGGTACATGCCACCTTGATGGGATTGAATTGGAATCCCCTGGCATGTTTCTAGCTCTACCATTAAGGGTAAGTCCAAGTGAACATGTGCCAAACTGTACATCTCCTCCCTCTCTTATTCCCACTCTTATATTTAAAAGGGATCACCCCTCAGTTAAATTTAAATACCTAAGAATAACTGTGTGTTAAATAAACAGTTCAACCAATGGTATTAAGTAGAACAAAAAAATACTAAAATGAATAAAATAGAAAGCTGTTCCTCGACAGTCAGGAAAAGGGTTGATCAAGTCACTGTTTCTCATAGTGTCCATTTCACTTCTACAGGTTTCCTTTTAGGTGCTCAGTTGGTTGTCACTGATCAGGGAGAACATATGATATTTGTCCCTTTGGGACTGGCTTATTTCATTCACCGTGATGTGTTCCAGATTCCTCCATTTTGTTGCAAATGACTGGATTTCATTTTTTTTTACCACTGTGTAGTATTCTATAGAGTATATATCCCATAATTTCTTTATCCAGTCTTCTGTTGTTGGGCATTTAGGTTGATTCCATGTCTTAGCTATCGTGAATTGAGCTACAATAAGCATTGAGGTGCAGTCAGCTCTTTTATTTGCCAATTTAATTTCCTTTGGGTAAATTCCAAGGAGTGGGATGGCTGGGTTGAATGGTAGGGTTATATTCAGATTTCTGAGGAATCTCCAGACAGACTTCCATAGTGGCTTCACCAGTTTGCATTCCCACCAACAGCAGATTACTGAACCTTTTTCCCCACATCCTTGCCAGCATCTGTTGTTAGCTGATTTCTGTATGTAAGTCATTCTAACCAGAGTAAGGTGAAACCTCACTGTGGTTTTTATTTGCATTTCCCTGATGTCTAGTGATCCTGAAATTTTTTTCATGTGCTTATATTCTTCATATGCACACAAAATGTTAATTAAGCCCCTCTAAATAACAGGCATTGTGTTGGGCTCTGCAAATGCATTGGTGAAAAGACAAATTTTATCCTGACCTTTGTGAACCTTACAGTCTAGTCAAGAACATACACTGGATAATAAGTACACCATCCATTATTTCATTACAGACAGGAGAAATACAGCAAAAAAGAGGATGTTGCAATTTCCAAAGAAGTAATCCTAGCCCCAGACCCTGTGCTCATCCTCTCTTTAGGAGAGATCCTCCATACTCATGTGTAATAACTAATTTTTCCTGCAAATACAGTTTTATAATTCTAAGACCAACAAAAGAAAAATTTTAGATTTCCTGGGGAATCATTTCTCATTAACCATTTCTTCCTACCAAGAATAACCTTGCATCAATTGGAAATCTTCATTCCTCAAATCCTTTTTGCTAAGCTAATAATGTGAATTGTTTTAACCTTTCCCTATAGGCTTTATTTTCCCAGCTTTAAATCATCTTCATTGTCCCTTTATGAACTGCCTCCAAGTTTTATGTGATTAATGCCTGCTCATTAGAAGCTGAACAAACTTGAGGACGAATGTACTCCAGTAACTTTAGAGGCTTTGGCTTTGTCAAAGAAGGGCTACAGCCAGCACAAATATATATACATATATATATATATATATATATATGATGATAGATATATATATATATATATCATCTGCATCTATGATAAACATGTCTCTTAAAGTTGGGTTCTCCATAAAAACATTCAATCTTCCCATTTCTTTCTAATTAAGATCATCTTCCCAACTTCAAAGGATTGGATTACATCCACAAACCCTAAATAATGTGTTTCATTTCTTCAAAAATAGCATGTCCCTGAAGAAGCATCACACAGACATTTCAACATGGGTTTGGTTATTTTTTTTCCTCTGACCAAGCCGGTCAGCAGATTTTGCTACTGCTCTGGCCATCAGACACAAGGCTGCAGGTCCAGCACAGCGTTTTTTTAATTTTATCCCTGGAAGTCAAGTGACAATTCTATTTTAAAGATCCAAATTGGCCTGAACAATTGTTTAGTATCTACTATTTCCTGGATACCTAATATATAGGTAATATTTCTCTCATACAACTAAGCAAGAAAATAAAGTCTCTGAGTTCCAAAGTTTGACACACAAATGGAAAAAACAACACAAACAGGTGGTGGTTTGCATGTGAACATTCAGCAGCCTCTCCCAGCTTGGGACACTGGGAGGCTACACACTAATATCTAACAACTCCATGCAACGCCAGCAGAGTATTAAAACTAAGCTCCACTTGGCTGTGCGAACTTTTCATGGACAAGATGACTTTTATGTGACATTTTTATTACTGTTGCACACAGGGTCTAGCCAAATATGCATTCAACCACCAGACACAAGCTCTTGGAGAACATCACAGCTGAAATTAAGCCTAACCCCTTTATTGCCACTAAGAACTCAGGATGATACAGACACTTTTTGTGTGTTTTTTTTTTTTTTTAGTTTCTATCCCCAGCTGAGTCTACAGTACCACTCAGTCCAATTATCCTGAGTAAACATAGACACAAAAATCCTCAATAAAATTCTGGCCAATAGAATGCAACAACACATCAGAAAGATCATCCACCCAGACCTAGCGGGATTTATCCTGGTATGCAGGGATGGTTCAATCTTTGCAAATCAATCAATGTGATACACCACATTAACATACTGCAGAAGAAAAACTATGTGATTATCTCAATAGATGCAGAGAAAGCATTTGATAAAATACAACACCCTTTCATGATGAAAACCCTAAGCAAATTGGTTATAGAAGGACCATTCCTCAATACAATCAAAGCAATTTATAAAAAAAAACCCATGGCCAGACTGGCGCCGAGGCTCAATAGGCTAATCCTCCACCTGCAGCGCCGGCACACGGGGTTCTGGTCCCAGTCGGGGAGCCGGATTCTATCCCGGTCGCTCCTCTTCTTGTCCAGCTCTCTGCTGTGGCCCGGGAGTGCAGTGGAGGATGGCCCAAGTCCTTGGGCCCTGCACCCGCATGGGAGACCAGGAGAAGCACCTGGTTCCTGGCTTCGGATCAGCACAGTGCACTGGCCGTGGCGGCCATTGAGGGGGTGAACCAACGGCAAAGGAAGACCTTTCTCTCTATCTCTCTCTCTCACTGTTCACTCTGCCTGTCAAAAAAAAAAAAAAAAACCCACGGCCAGCATCCTACTGAATGGGGAAAAGTTGGAAGCATTTCCACTGAGATCCAAGTATGGTGTTTGGTGGTGGGACTTTTGGTGGGTAACTGAATTGAATTGGGCTGTTCAGGATTCTTCCACCAAGAATGGCATCACTAACAGGGAAAGCAGTACTGCTCATGTAGTCTTGGAGTGTGAGCCTCCAGAACCATCAGCCAAAAGAAACCTCTTTCTGTTAAAATCTAGGCTGCCTTAGGTATTTCACTGTAGTAAGGCAAACACACCTTACCTTTCCGGAAGTTCAGTTTTTGTTGGCATTTCCATCACTAAGCCATGTGCCAATGATCTGTCTCTCATTTATGAGAGTAAGGTGTTAGCTACCCTTCGCTTTCTGGAAAGCAAAGTCAAGTAAGAAGGGTAGCCTGTATTCCCTTCCTCGTCTTCACTGTTTGTGTTATGTCCACAAATCTAAATTCTGTTTGGTGGATACTTGGGAACTGCTCACTTTTGCTAGTTTTAACCCATTGCTTCATCTGATTTCTGCCTTTTGTGAGAACAAAATTGAATGCAATAGTGATAATATACACAAGTGTGGGTATGTGTGTATATAAAGCAATAAGAAAACTGAAACCAAGTGTAGGATCAATAAATATAAACCAACTTTACTTGTACATTGGAAAATGAAAAATTTTCAGATTGGATAAAATACTGAAGTTCAATATTATGCTGCAAACAAGAGATCCACCTAAAATAAGGAGATTCAGGAAGGCTAAAGATATGTAAACAAAGATACAATAGTCAAACACAAAGGGCCACAATCCTGCCTCATATTTGAACAGTTATAATCCATATTAAAAAGTATTAAAAAAAAAAAAAGGCCAGCGCTGTGGCTCACTTGGCTAATCCTCCCCCCGCAATGCCGGCACCCCGGGTTTTAGTCCCAGTCAGGGTGCCAGATTCTGTCCCGGTTCTCCTCTTCCAGTCCAGTCTCTGCTCTGGCCCGGGAGTGCAGTGGAGGATGGCCCAAGTGCTTGGGACCTGCACCTGCATGGGAGACCAAGAGGGAGCACCTGGCTCCTGGCTTCAGATCAGCACAGCACGCCAGCCATAGCAGCCATCTGGGGGGTGAACCAACAGAAGGAAGACCTTTCTCTCTCTCTCTCCCTCTCTCCCTCTCTCCCTCTCTCCCTAACTCTGCCTGTAAAAACAAAGCATTAAAAACAGAAAAAAGATTGGGCATTTCATCTAGTGGCTAAGATGCTTGTTGGAATGCCTGCAACCTATCTAGGTAGGTGTAATGTGTGCTTGATAGCTGCCTCTAGCTCCTGATTCCAGCTTCCTGCTAATGCAGAACCTAGGAAGCAACAGTGATGATTCAAGTACTTGGGTCTCTGCTATTTATATGGGACAGAGAACTGAGAATTAAGAATTCGTGACTCCTAGCTTTGGTCAGGCTCAGCCTAGGCCATTATAGGCATTTAGGGACTGAACCAGTAGATGGGGGAGCTCTCTCTATTTTTCTCTCACTTGCTCACTCTCTTCTCTCTCTCCCCCACCCCCCCTCAAGAAATTTTTAAAAGAGTGAAAAAATACTTTACAAAAATAAAAGTTACAGTACAGAATGAAGATATGAGCTATCAACATGTATGTAGCCAACAGCATAGCAACAACTTTCATAAAGCAGAAACTATAAGTGATAGAAGGTTAGACAGAAACACATCAGTAGTCAGAAGCATTATCACACTTCTGTCAATGCAATACAAATCAAATGGACAAGTAGTAAGAATGCAGAAGATCTAAACAGTAAAATCAGTGAGACAACAATATGTTAAAGATATTTATATTTGATGTCAAATGCTGGAAACAAAAATAAATTTTTAAAAACACATTTGGTCAGAAAAAATTGAGTATGTTTAGACTGTAAAAATGAAACGAATTACAAAGAATATAACTAGTGTAGGCAGAATTTGCAGGCAATGATGTAATTTAAACAAATAGAAGTTAATCACAAAATCAACAAGAAAAGCTCCTATTATGTGGGATTTAAAGAGCATGCTAAAGGGCCAACACTGTGGTACAGTGGGTCAGGATGACACTTCGAACATCCTGCATCCCATATGGGAGTGCAGGTTCCATTTCCAGTAGATCAGCTTCCAATCCAGCTCACAGCTAATACACCTGGAAAGGCAGCAGATGATGATGGCCCAAATACTTGCGCCTCTGTTATCCATGTGGCAGACCAGGATGGATCTCCTGGCTCCTGGATTTGGTCTGACCCAGCACTAGTTGCAGCAGCCATTTAAGGAGTAAACCAGTGGATGGAAGATCTGTCTCTTCCTCTTCTCACTTTTTCTCTGCCACTCTGCCTTTCAAAGAAATAAATCTTTTTTAAAAATAAAAATCACACAATTTCTGTAAGAAAATTACAAAATGAAAATTTCTTGGAAACAATTTTTTTGAAAGATTTATATAGGGGCCGGTGCTGTGGCATACTAAGTTAAAGCTCTGCCTGTGGTGCTAGCATCCCATATGGGCGCTGGTTCAAGTCTAGGCTGTTCCTGCTCCACTTCTGATCCAACTCCCTGCTAGTGATCTGGGAAAGCAGTTGAAGATGACCCAAGTACCTGGGCTCCTGCACCTAGGTATGAGGCCTGGAGGAGGCTCCTGGCTCCTGGCTTTAGATCAGCCCAGCAATGGCCATTGCAGCCATTTGGGGGAATTTACCAGCAAATGGAAGACCTCTCTCTGTCTCTCCCTCTCTCTTTAACTCTGCCTCATAAGTAAATAAATAAATATTTATAAAAAATTACACAAACCTAACAATTCAATTTAAAAAGCAAAAGATTTATGTGTTTACTTGAAATGTAGAGACAGAAACAGAGACAGAAATGAGAGAGAAAGAGATCTTCCATCCATTAGTTCAATCTCCAATTGTCCACAATGGCTTGGACTGGGCCAGGCTGAAGACAGGAGCCAGAAGCTTCTTCCAGGTCTGCCATACAGATGCGGGGGCTCAAGCACTTGACCCATCTGCTGTTGCTCTCCCAGGCCATCAGCATGGAACTGGATCAGAAGTGGAGCAGCCTGGACTAAAACCGGAGCCCATGTGAGATGCTGGCACTACAGAGGGGTTTAATCCACTGGGCCACAGTGCCATCCCCGGAAACAATTTTGATGAAAACAATGTATCATAAAATGTGGCATATAGCTAGATCTGCTACAAAAGGAAACTTTATACAAAAGGCTATATCAATAAAAGTAAAAACAAATTAATTAATCAACTCAAAAGCCTAGAAAAATAATAAGAAAGTACTAACATGCAAAATTAGTTAGGGTTGGTACTGTGACACAGAAGATTAAGCCACTGTGTATGATGCCAGCATCCAATATGAGTGCCAGTTTTAGTCACAGTTTGTTCCACTTCTGATCCAGCTCCCTGCTAATGCACCTAGGAAAGTAGCAGAAGATGGCCCAAGTGCTTGGGCCCCTGCCAACCAAGTGTGATACCTGGATGGAGTTCCTGGCTCCTGGCTTCTTCGTGGTTCAACCGTGGCAGTTGCAGCAATTGGGGTGTGAAATAGTAGACAGAAGATCAATCGATCGATCGATCGATCTCTCTCTCTCTTCCCCAAATAAATGTTTTTTCAAGTTATGAACTCACTTATATCAACATTAAAAGCATCTGACAAAATATTCTTTCATGTAAAAAATTCAGTCAAATAGGAATTGATGAATACTCTCACATAATAAACCTCTGTACAAAAGCTGGCATATAATATAATGGAAACACACTAGAGAACTGTCTGCTAAAATCAGGCATAAGACAAGGATGCCTACTCTTCTTAAGACTATTAATAGGGAGATACCAAGATGGCACAATAGAGAATGACATACTGTGCTAGGCTTGGAATAAACAGTTTTAAAAAAAAAAGTGTAGGAAGTATAATCTCAGGGGAGCAGGGGAGAATTGGAAAGAAAACTGCACTGGAAATCTGGAAATCCTAAAAAAGGAAGAGGAACGGTGTGGACCTGTGTGAAGGGTGCAGATGCACAGCATCAACAGGAAGACAATGTACAACTGGAGCAGCCAAGAGCCAGAGTGGACGGCAGCTTGAAACAGAGGTGAAACCAGACTACAGCAACCCATGGTGATACAGAGGGAGAGAGAGCATGGCGTGAGTCTGGATTGGAGCACTGGGGGCTAATAAATGCTAGTGGCTGCCCCTGGACCCAGTAGAAGTACAGGTGGCACATTTATTTTACCCCAACTTCCCCCACAACAGCACCTGCTGCCCAGCTGAGAAAAGGTGGGCACCATTTTGGGTTTGGGCAGGAGCTGTGGAAGACTTTGTGTGCACAAACAGCAACTGGCTGAGACAAGACACCATCTTCTCAGAAGTACTTGTGGCAGTGGTAGGGAGAGAGCAACATTCAACCAGTGGCTCTTGTGTATGCGTGTGATCCAGAGATTCTACCAGAGGGAACAATCCACAGTCCGTACTGACTTTGATCCTGGCAGGGAGGTGGCTGGGCAACCATATATGATGATGAGGCACCTGCAGCCTCCCAAGATCAAGACACCTAGGTGGAGCTGTCTCGGGAAACATCTGACTGTTGACTGGAGAGGCTGGCAGGGCAGAACCAAACCTCTGGACCCAACGACTGTGGGAGCTTTGTGTGCAGAGGCCATGGGGACTCTCGGTGGTTACATGAGAAATTACAGGGTGCAGCTGGGTATTGAGATCAACCACATCCAACTTGAGTATTACCCTGGATACTCACCCCACCCTGGAAAACTGAACTGAGCTCCCTGGCCACATCCTGCACATACTGCTTGGTATTCACTGAAAGTGCAGACATACCACTAAGCCACAGGGTATGCCCCTGTGGCTCAAAGATAAAAGCCATCAGAGGAAAAAGAAATCAACTCCACAAATGCCTAAAAACAAATGCAGAAATTCAAGAAACAAGACTAAGGAAGACACTATGACCACCACACACACAAAGGAACACAGCATTTCAATATTAGAATGTGAAGATGAAGAAATAGAGGAAATGCTGGAAACAGATTTCAAAAGATTAATCATAGGATTACTCAAATAAAATCCAAGAACTAAAGAAAATCATACATGAGATTAATGAAATTTTTCCCATGAAACAGATTTTAAAGAGAAAACAAAATAAAATATTAGACATGAATAATTCAATAGAACAAATAAAAAATGTGGCAGAAAGCCTTAACAGCAGACTTGGCAAGGCAGAAGAAAGAATATCCGAACTAGAAGACTAATCTTTGGAATCCTTATAATCAGACCAAAAAAAAAAAAAAAGAGAGAGACAGAGAGAGAGAAAGAAAACAAAGTGTTGGAGATTTATGGGATACTATTAAACGACTCTATAGGAGTTCCTGAAGGTGTGGAAAGAGGATGGACTAGAAGGCCTATTTAATGAAATATTATAGAAAACTTCCTGAATTTGGAGGAAAAAAAAAAGGAATGTCCAAGTAGAGGAAGCACATACAACTCCTAATAGACATGAACAGAGAAGATCTTCACCACAATACATTGTAACCAAACTCTCTACAGTAAAACATAAAGAAAATATTCTAAAATGTGCATGAGAGAAACGTTAGATTACTTTCAGACGATCTCCAATAACATTGACAGCTGACTTCTCATCAGAAACCCTAAAGGTTAGAAGAGAATGGTGAGATATATTCCAAGTCATAAAAGAAAAAAAAAAAAAGTCAACCCAAAATACTGTACCCTACAAAAATCTCATTTATGAATGAAGCTGAACTAAAGACCTTCCATAACAAACAGAAATTGAAAGAATTTGCCGCCACTCATCCAGCTTTGCAAAAGATGCTTAAAGATGTGCTACACACAAAAACACAGAAAGACAGCCATCATTATAAACGAATGTGAAGGCAGAAAATCCCCCAGTAAGAACACAAAAGAAATCTAAAGTAAACAATAGGAATATTTATAGAAAATGGCAGAGCCAAGTTGTTACTTATCAATAGTCACTTTGAATGTAAATGGCCTCAACTCTCCAGCTGAAAGATACAGACTGGCTGAATGGATTGAAAAAACAAGACCCATCTTTGCTGCCTACAAGAAACATATCACATCAACAAAGATATTTGCAGACTGAAAGTGAGGGATGGAAAAACATATTCCACGCTAAAGGAAAGCAAAAAAGGGAGGTGTTGCCATCCCAGTATCAGATAAAATAGTCATTAACACAAAAACCATTAGAAGAGATGAAGAAGGGCACTGTGTAATGATTAAGGGATCAATTCAACAGTAATTTGTTACTATAGTAAATGTATACACATCCAATTACAGGGTGCCTGGATATTTAAAAGAAATATTCATGGATTTAAAGGGAGATATGGATTCCAATACAATGTTAACAGGGGACTCTCATCAATAGACAAATCAACTAGACAGAAAGTCAACAAACAGAGCTAATCGACACTATGGACAAAATGGACCTAACTGATATCTACAGAACTTTTCACCACAGTTTCAGATCACACATTCTTCTCATTAGTGAATGGAACTTTCTCTAGGATAGACCATATGCTAGGCTATAAAATAGGTTTCAGCAAATTCAAAAAAATTGACTTCATACCACGCATCTTCTCTGACCACAATAGAATGAAGCTGGAAATCACAACTCAAGAATCTCTGTAAAATATGCAAATATGTGGAGACTGAACAAGATGTTCCTGAATGAACAGTAGGTCATAAAAGAAATTAAAAGAGAAATCAAAAAATTTCTAGAAACAAATGAAGACAACAGTTCAGCATATCAAAACTTATGGTGTAGAGCAAACGCACTATTAAGACAAGTTTATAGCAATCAGTCCCTACATGAAGAAACTGGAAAAGTACCAAATAAAAGGGCTATCAATGCATCTCAAGGACCTAGAGAAATAACAACAAACCAAACCCCAAATTACTAGACGGAAAGAAATAATAAATTAGAGAAGACATAAACAAAATTGAAACAAAAAAATACAAAAGATCAGTGAAATAAGAGCTGTTTATTTGAAAAACTAACCAAAACTGATACACCATTGGTCCAACTAACAAAAAAAAAGAAGAGAGAGAAGACCCAAATCAATAGAGTCAGAGATGAAAAGGGAAATATAACAGATATCACAGAAATAAAAAGAATCATCAGGAATTACTACAAAGAACTATATGCCAACAAACTGGGAAACCTAGACAAAATGGATAGATTCCTGGATACAATCTACCAAAACTGAGTCATGATGACATAGAAAACCTAAGCACACCAATAACCAAGACAAAAATTGAATCAGTAACAAAGAACCTCCCAACAAAGAAAAGCCCTGGACCAGACAGCTTCACTGCCAAATTCAACCAGACATTTAAAGAAGAGCTAATTCCAATTCTTCTCAAGCTATTCAAAATGATAGAAAGGCACAGAATTCCCTGAAACTCCTTCTATGAAGTCTGCATCACCTTAATATCTAAATATCAAAAAGATTCAACAAAGAGAACTATAGACCAATATCTCTGATGATCATAGATGCAAAAATCTTCAGGGAAATATTAGCTAATCTAATCCAAAACACATCAGAAAGCTAATTCACCTGGACCAAGTGGGCTTTATTTCTGGTATGCAGGGATGGTTCAACATTCGCAAATCAATCAATGTGATGCATCACATTAACAAATTGAAGAAAAAGTCAATAGATGCAGAGAAAGCTTTTGATAAAACACAATATCTTGTCATGATGAAAACCTTAAACAAATTGGGTATAGAAGGAACATTCTTCAACATATCAAGGCAATATAGGAGAATCCCATGGCCAGTATCCTGTTGAATGGGGAATAGCTGGAAGCATTCACCCTAAGATCTGGAAACAGACAAGGATGCCCACTCTCACCATTGCTATTCAATATAGTCCTGGAAGTTTTATTCAGAACTATTAGACAAGAAAAAGAAATCAAAGGGATACAAACTGGAAGGGAGGAATCAAACTATCCCTATTTGCAGATGGCATGATTCTATATATAGGGGAACCAAAAGACTCTACTGAGAGACTACTGGAACTCATAAAAGATTTTTTGGTAAAGTGGCAGAATATGAAATCACACACAAAAATCAATACCCTTTGTATACACAATGTCATGGCTAAGGAAGAACTCTTAAGATCAATCCCATTCACAATAGTTCCAAAAAGAATTAAATAACTTGGAGTAAATTTAACCAAGGATTACAAAGATCTCTATTATGAAAATTACAAAACACTAAAGAAAGAAATAGAAGCAGACATTTAAAGAAGGAAAATCTTCCATGTTCATGGATTAGAAGAATCAACATCATCAAAATGCCCACACTATCAAAAGCAATTCGCAGATACAATGCAATCCAATCAAAATACCAGTGACATTCCTCTCAGATTCAGAGAAAGCAATGCCAAAATTCATACAGAAACACAAGAGACCCAGAACAGCTAAAGAAATCTTACACAACAAAAAGCCAGAAGCATCACAATACCTGATTTCAAGACATACTACGGGGCATTTATAATCAAACTACCTGGTACTGACACAAAAACAGACTTATAGACGAATGAAACAGAATAGAAATTCCAGAAATCAGTCCATGCATCTGCAACCAACCTACATTTGCCAAAAGAGCTAAAATTAATCCTTGGAACAAGAACAGTCTTTTTAACAAATGGTGCTGGAAAACTGGATCTCCGTGTGCAGAAGTATGAAACTGGACCCATACCTTACACCTCACACAAAAATCCATTCAAAATGGATCAAAGACCTAAATGTACAACCCAATACTATCAAATTACTACAGATCATTGGAGAAACTCTACAAGACATTGGCATAGGCAAAAACTTCTTGGAAAAGACCCCAGAAGCACAGGCAACATCCCAAATATATAAAGAGCTCAAGAAATTCAACAACAAAACAAACAATCCAGTTCAGAAATGAGCAAAGGACTTAAACAGGCATTAATCAAGATAGGAAATTCAAACGTCCAGTAGACACTTAAGAAAATGCTCAGGATCACTAGCCATCAGGGAATTGCAAAGTCAAACCATGGTGAGGTTTCACCTCATTCCTGTTAGAAGAGCTTTCATACAGAAATCCACAAAAAACAGATGCTGTTGAGGATGTGGGGAAAAAGGTACCCTAATCCATTGTTGGTGGGAATGTAAACTGGTCAACCACTGTGGAAGACAGCATGGAGATACATCAGAAAGCTGAAAATAGACCTACCATATGATCCAGCCATCCCACTCCTGGAAATTTAATCAAACCAAAAGAAATCAGCATATGAAAGAATGATCTGTACTCCCACATTCATTGCAGCACAATTCACAATGACTAGGAAATGGAATCAACCTAGATGTCCATCAAATGGTGACTAGAAAAAGAAATTACGTTATATATACACTATGGAGTACTACTCAGCTGTTAAAAAAATGAAATCTTGGCCAGTGCCGTGGCTCACTAGGTTAATCCTCCACCTGTGGCACCAGCACCCCGGTTTCTAGTCCCGGTTGCTCTTCTTCCAGTCCAGCTCTCTGCTGTGGCCCAGGAGGGCAGTGGAGGATGGCCCAAGTGCTTAGGCCCTGCACCCACATGGGAGACCAGGAGAAGCACCTGGCTCCTGCCTTCGGATCAGTGCAGCACACCTGCTGTAGCAGCCATTTGCAGGGTGAACCAGTGGAAAAAGGAAGACCTTTCTCTCTGTCTCTTGCTCTCTCTCTCTAACTCTGCCTGTCAAAAAAAAAAAAAAAAGAATAAGAAATCTTGTCTTTTGCAACACGATGAGCACAACTGGAAACCATTTTACTTAGTGAAATAAGCCAGTCATAGAAACACAGATACTGTGTTTTCCCTGATCTAAGGTAACTAATCGGGTACCCGAAATGTAATGCATTGGAGTGAAATAGACTTTCTGAGATTCAATGAGTGTGTACAGCCCATGTCTTTTCCACTGAGAAACAGTATTTTTTTCCTTCATACTACTTATTTAACTCTTTTACTTAGCGTATGGTTAACTATAAGATCATTAAGTAAACTGAAAATAGGTCTTTGTAAAAATTAAGAGTGGGAATGTGAGAGGGAGGATGAGGAACAACTCGAGCGTGGGCGGGGGGTGGGGTGGACGTGTCATTATGTTCCTAAATCTGTATATATGAAATACATGATACTTGTATAACTTAAATAAAATTTTTAAAAGACTATCATTATATTATAGGGGAAGTGGAATAGCAGGTAAAGTCATTGACTGCAGTGCTGGCATCCCATATAGGTGCCAGTTCGAGTTCCAGGTGCTGCACTTCCAATCCAGCTCTCTGCTATGGCCCTGGGAAAGCAGTGGAAGATGGCCCAAGTCTTTGGGCCCCTACACCTGTGTGGGAGACTCTGAAGAAACTACTGGCTCTTTGGCTTTGGATTGGCACAGCTCTGGCCACTGCAGCCAAATGGGGAGTGAACCAGCAAATAGAAGACCTCTCTCTGCCTCTGCCTCTGTCTCTCTGTCTCTCTGTTTCTCCCTCTTTCTCTCTGCCTCTACTTCTCTGTAATTCTGCCTTTCAAATTAAATAAATCTTTAAAATTTTATATTGTAGCTATTAAAGAATAAAAATTAATTTAGAGGCATAAAAATTTTCAAAGAAAGAGATAAGCCTACCTCTATTTGCATAGAATCAAAGGAAAAACAACTACAAATAAATGAGACAATTTAATAATATGTAAAGCTTAAAAGTTAACACATAAAGCAAGAGCCTTCATATATAATTAAAATCTAAATATTTAGATTATATAATATGATGAAAAAAATTTCATTAAAGACTGTTACATTGTTGATGAGGAAGGATTTATATGATAAAGATGTCAGTCCTAAGTTAATTTGTAAATATAATGGCACACTTTTAGAAATATCAGGGTGGGCAGTAGGCATTGCAGCACGGCAGGTTAAAGTGCTGCTTTTGAAGTTGGAGTGCCATTCAGATGCTTTAAGGGCTGATTCTGAGGCCAGAGTGCTGTTTAGGGCATTTGCCATTCTATGAGTCTGCTGTGTTTCCTGCTTCCCATGTTGGACCATTCTCTCCTTTTTAATTCTATCAATTATTATTAACAGACACTGTTCTTATTTATCAGATCCCTTTGACACTTAATCCTATCTTTATTACCAGTTCACATGTGCCAAACTGTATATCTCCTCCCTCTCTTACTTCCACTTTTATTTTTAAAAGGGATAAATTTTCAGTTGGATTTAAACACCTTAGAATAATTCTGTGTTAATTAAAGAGTTCAAACAATTGTATTAAGTAGGAAAAAAAAAACACTAAAAAGAATAAAATAGTAAGCTGCTCCTTTACATTCAGGGCAAGGGCTGATCAAGTCTTTGCTTCTCATAGTGTCCGTTTCACTTTTAGATGCTCAATTGTCACAGATCAAGAGAATATATGGTATTTGTTCCTTTGGGACTGGCTTATTTCACTCAGCATGATGTTTTCCAGATTCCTCCATTTTGTTGCAAATGACCGGATTTCATTGTTTTTTAATGCTGTGTAGTATTCCATAGAGTACATATCCCATAATTTCTTTATCCAGTCTACTGTTGATGAGCATTTAGGTTGATTCCATGTCTTAGCTATTGTGAACTTAGCTGCATTAAACATCGAGGTGCAGAGAGCTCTTTTATTTGCCAATTTAATATCCCTTGGGTAAATTCCAAGGTGTGGAATGGCTGGGTTGTGTGGTAAAGCTATATTCGGATTTCTTAGGCATCATTTTGATTCTCTTTAAGATCTCAATTTCGTGGGAGAAATTTTCTTTCATGTCATGTACGAATTCCAGTAGTTCATGCATTTACTTCTGATTACTTCTATGTAACGTTATGATCCATTTTTGGAGTTCCATTTCTGGCATTTCTTCAATCTCATCATCTTCACAATCTATTATTTTTTTAAAGATATATTTATTTATCTGAAAGTCAGAGTTATACAGAGAGAGGAATGGCAGAGAGAGAGAGTCTTCCATCTTTTGGTTTACTTGCCAACTGGCCACAATGGCCAGAGCTGTTGAGATCAGAAGCCAGGATCCAGGAGCTTCCTCCAGGTTTTCTCACATGGGTGCAGGGGCCCAAGGACTTGGGCCATCTTCTACTGCTTTCCCAGGCCATAGTAGAGAGCTGGGTTGGAAGTGGAGCAGCTGGGACTTGAACCAATGCCCATATGGGATGCTGGCATTGCAAGTGGCAGCTTTACCCAAAACACCATAGTACTGGCCCCTACAATCTAGTATTGAAGTGCTGTGTTCTTTTGGGGGCATCATGTTGTCTTTCATATTCTTGTTTCTTGAATTGGTGCATTTGTTATTTGGCATTTGTGGGATACTCATTGGTTTACTTTTTTTTGGTGTTTTCTTTTTCCTGTAGCAGCTTTTATCTGTGTACTATGCCTCCGTAGATCAGTGGCGTATCTGCTTTCAGTGAATATCTAGAGGCATGTGGTGGGCATGGCCAGGGAGCTCTGTTTAGTTCTTCAGAGTGAAAGGCATGTCTAAAGTGACACATCCAGGCTTGGCGCAGTAAATTTCTTTTTTTTTTTTAATCAGAGTTGAGGTTTATTCTAATCAACTGAGTTCCTCTCCTCAAAGGAGACCAGTGCTTGTGCGTTAGTCCCAGTGGGTATGCTATTCATCCGTTCTACCACAAGGATCTGTGCAGACCTCAGTGTAAGCTCAGATTCCCCAGCAATGTCCCTCACCAGGTAACCAGGGAACCCTGAACATATAGAGTCTCCCACAGTGACTGCCCAAAGTCCCTGCCACACCGTGAGCCCTCCCGTACAGCCAAAGTTTTTTCACAATAACAAGCACCCAGCTCCCTTTTAGTTCTCCCCATCAGTCAGGAGTCTGCTCGGCTGTTTGCTGGGCACAGACAAGAGCTGGCACAGCTGTTATTTGTGTCCAAAATGGCACCGGCTCTATCTACTTGTTACAGAACACCATTGCAGGGTGATGGGGGACAGAGAAACATGCCCCTCCTTTTTTTTCTCCTCTAGTTTGGCAGATACACTATCTCCCATGGGACACCAAGCTGGGTTCCCTCGAGGCTCCTCCTGCAGGTGTATCACCAGTGGCTTGGTCTGCTGCAGTCTGGTCTCACCTCACTCTCCAGCTCTGGTACAGAAACTCTCGCTGCTGGGGTTCTGAATCATAGGCGTTCACGCCCTCCACATAGGTCCACTATGTCCCTCTAATTTGTACAGAGTTTCATCTGCCATTTTGTCTCTAATTATCCCTGAGACTGTACTCTCTCCACTTTTTTTAAAACTATCTTTTCCTAGACTGGAGGAAGAAGCTCCCTCCCTACTCTGCTCTCTTGGAAGTTACCCTTAATAGTTATAATATTTAATAGCTTCACTGAGATAAAATTCACATACCAGACACTTCATTTGAGGTATATAATTCCATGTTCTTTAGTATATTCACAGGAATGTGCAACCACCACTACAATTTAACTTTGGAACATTTTTGTTTCCCCAAAGTAAAATCCTTTATCCATTAGAAGTCACTCGGGCCGGTGCCGTGGCTCACCAGGCTAATCCTCCGCCTGCGGCACCGGCACACCGGGCTCTAGTCCCGGTCAGGGCACCAGATTCTGTCCCGGTTGCCTCTCTTCCAGGCCAGCTCTCTGCTGTGGCCTGGGAATGCAGGGGAGGATGGCCCAAGTGCTTGGGCCCTGCACCCCATGGGAGACCAGGAGAAGCACCTGGCTCCTGCCATCAGATCAGCGCGGTGTGCCAACAGCAGTGCACCAGCTGCGGCGGCCATTGGAGGGTGAACCAACAGCAAAGGAAGACCTTTTTCTCTGCCTCTCTCTCTCTCTCTCTCACTGTCCACTCTGCCTGTCAAAAATAAAAATAAAAATAAAGAAGTCACTCTCCACTTCTTTCCAGATCTTCCCCCACTTCCCTCAGTCTTAAACAAATACCAACCTATTTTCAATATGTGAGTTTTTGTAACTAGCTCTTTTCACTTAGGATACTGTTTTCAAGGATCTTTCATATGGTAGATAGCATATATCAGTATCTCATTTGTTTTTATTGCTCAATAATATTCTCTTACATGGATATAGCATTTTTTAGAAAACTTTTAATAAATATAAATTTTGAAAGTACAACTTTTGGATTATAGCAGTTTCCCCCATAGCCACCCTCCCACCCGCAAACCATCCCATCTCCTACTCCCTCTCACATCCCATTCTTCATTAAGATTCATTTTTAATTATCTCTATATACAGAAGATCAACTTAGTATACACTTAGTAAAGAGTTCAACAGTTTGCACCCACATAGAAACACAAAGTATAAAGTACTGTTTGAAGACTAGTTTTACCATTAATTCTCACAGTACGACACATTAAGGACAGAGATCCTATATGGGGAGTAAGTGTACAGTGACTCCTATTGTTGACTTAACAACTGACACTCACATTTATGATGTCAGTAATCACCCGAGGCTCTTGTCATGAGCTGCCAAGGCTACTGAAGCCTAATATAGCACATTTTCTTTATTCATCAGTTGACGGGCAGTTAGGTTGTTTTCATTGTTTAGCTATTATGGGTAACACTGCTGTGACTGCTCATGTACAAGTTTTTATATAGATGTATATTTTTATTTCTCTTGGGTATATGAGTATGAGTAGAATTGCTTCCTCATGTAAATAAGTCTAACATTCAACTTCTTTAGGAACTTCCAAAGTGTTATTATTCGAATTGACTATACCATTTTGCATTCCCACCAGCAATATATGAAGATTACAATGTCTCCACATCCTCTTCAATCCTTACTGTTTGTTTTATTTTAGCCATCCTAATTGGAGTGAAGTAGTATCTCATTGTGATTTTCATTTGCATTTCCATGATAAACAATGATATGGAGTACCTTTTCATGTACTTAAATGTTCAGATCCTTTGATCTTTTTTTAAATTGGGGAGTTGGTTTATTTATCGTTTTGTTATTGAGTTGTAATATTTCTTTATATATTCTGAATACACATCCCTTATTCAATAAATAATAATTATAACAATATTTATTGAGAGCCTACCACATGTCCAGCAACATACTCAGTCTTTCCAGTTATGATCTCATAAGTTCTCACAACAAACTTATGATTAGGTAATTTGATTATCATTCCTATTCACAGATGAAAAAGATGAGGTACACAACAAATAAGTGAAAAAATGTTCAACATCACTAGCCATCAGAGAAATGCAAATCAAACTCATGATGAGATAAATCTCCTTACCCCTGTCAGAAAGGCTATTATCCAAAAGTCAGAGAGTAATAAATGCTGGTGAAGAGGAGAAAGAGGAACTCTTATATATTGTTAGTGGGAACGTAAATTAGTGTAGCCACTGTGGAAAACAGTATGAAGATTTCTTTCAAAAATTAGAAATGGAACTGCCATATAATCCAGAAATCCAATTTCAATAGGGGAAATAGGGTGGTGAGGTATACAGAAACTCTTTGTATTACTATCTCACAATTTTTGTTTTGTAAATTTAAAACTATTCTGAAATAAAATGTTAAAAAATAAAAATGAGGCACAGACACCCAAGCTGATGGCATTAGTAGGTGGTAAAGCCAGAGTTTGATTCCATACAGTCAGATGCCAGAATCCACATCTTACTCGCTGCCATGTAGTTTTACACAGGCAGCCTTCCCTGTTGCACCCAGAATCTATAAAGAGCTCAAGAAACTCAACAACAACAAAACAAACAATCTAGTTAAGAAATGGGCAAAGACCTTGAATAGGCATTTTTCGAAAGAGCTCATTCAAACGGCCAAAAGACACATGAGAAAATGCTCAGGATCACTAGCCAGCAGAGAAATGCGAAATCAAAACCACAATGAAGTTCCACCTCACCCCTGTTAGAATGGATCCATACAGAAACCAACAAATATCAAATGCTGGTGAGGATGTGGGGAAAATAATACCTTTATCCACTGTTGGTAGGAATGTAAACTAGTAGAGCCACTGTGGAAGACAGTATAGAGACACCTCAGAAAGCTTAAAATAGATCTATCATATGACCCAGTCATCCCACTCCTGGGAATTTACCCAAACAAAATTATATCAGCAAATGAAAGAGTAATTTGTACCCCCATGTTAATTGCAGCTCAATTCACAATAGCTAAGACATGGAATCAACCCAGATGTCCATCAACTGATGACTAGATAAAGAAATTATGGTATATAGATATAAATAGTATAGAATACTACTCAGCCATAAAAGAGAATGAAATCCCGTCTTTTGCAACAAGATAGATGCAACTGGAAACCATTATACTTAGTGAAATAAGCCGGTCCAAAAAATACATATACTCTATGTTTTCCCTGATTTGTGGTTACTAATTGAGTACCAAAAATGTAATGTATAGGAGTGAAGTTGACATTTTGAGGTTTGGTAGTTGTTTATAGCTCTTGTTTCTACTGTTGAGGAACAGTGTTTTTTTTTCTTCTTCTTACTCTTTGGTGAATTCTTTACTTAGTTTATGGTTAATCTTATGAGTATAAAGTAAACTGAAAGTAGATGACTGTAAAAATTAAGAGAGGGTAAAGGAGGAAGGGTGGAGTGTGAGCAGGAAGGAGGGTAGAGTAGCAATATCACTATGTTCCTAAATCAGCATATATGAAATACATGAAATTTGTCTACCTTAAATAATAAATTTAAAAATAGAAAAAAGGAATCTGGCCAATAAAGCTTATTTCCTGTTGATCTTACTGAATAGTGTGAGGATATAGTAGACCAACTTCCTTGAAACAGCAAGATTTCTTTGGAGAACCATGTTCAAGCAAAATTCCTCAACATATGTTCTGTTTCAGTTTAACCCTAGAAATTACTCCTTCAACACCGTTCATGGACAAGCAGCCCATGAAAGGCTGCATGTTGCACAATCTAGGAAAGACTCCATAACATACCTCAACACATTACAGTCCATGAGAATTTTCACAATAAGGATATCCATTAATTTTTTGAGTGTCAACATATTTGCACAACCTGTAGACCCACAAAATCCCAAACTCTGAGAGTGTATTTTAGAAAACACCAGATGAAATAAATGTAGGGTCCACAGGAGGAGGCTGAGCAATCACTCTGTGTTGCTAAACTATAATAATCTCCCATGCTATTTTATGCCTTAAAATTTTAAGGCTGGAACACAAGCAAGTTCAAATCAAGAACTTCACCTGCTTTCCACATTTCTTAGCCCTGTTTTAAATGCAGAAGATCAACACACCTTAAAAGGTGAAAAACAGACTCTGTCATTGTTCAGGTAACTATTGTCCACATCTCCATCTAAATTTTACATCTCTGGCCCATTGGTGCAGAACAAACCTCTTGGTGTTGTTAGTTATTTTTATTGTAAATATCCAGTTTTCCATTTCTTTCCCTGTCATTGCTTTTCTGGGGATGGGAACCATTTGTGTCATTCAAAATGTGTTCACTTATCCATCACAGATATTGTTTCAGAGCAGCAGACATGTTTCCTAACTCCTAAGTGGATTACATCTGGAACCTAAAGGACAAGAAATGTACATAAATGCTGGGTGAACTGGACATAAGGCAAAACAAAACATAGGTATCTCCATTTTTAAAAGATGTGAGAGAAAGGGGAATGAAAACGTGACTTACACGGAGAATCTTTCTAGAGTTGTGTCTATCACATACTATTACATAGCTAATGATTTCAGATGACTGGCGTGTCGTGGTTTCATTGTTTCAGAAATGTCAATTCAGGAATAATTCTGAATTATTAACAGAATGGTGGTGATTAACAGTTTAGGTTCTTAGATTTAAACTGATTAGGCCCTTTATCAGTTATCTCTTGATACATAACAAATTGCATCAAACACAGTGGCTTAAAACAACAAGCCCTTATTTTTAGCCATCTGCGGGTCAGCTGGGCTTGACTCCAAGTTGTTCTTTGGATCAAGTCCTTACGACAATGGAATAAATCCAAGAGTTCAAGCCCAATCACATGAGCACAGTTCACATTTCTGCTTGTATCATTCCTGCTCGTTTCCCATTGGCCAATACAACACCATGACTAATCTAAAAGGCAATTAAAAGTAAAGTATACTTCACCCACCATGAGACCAAAGCAAGTCACTCCTCCCCCGGAGGTGTGGGTAAGAGCATTACTATTCCAATCTTCCACAGGCTCTAATCTTGGATTTGCTGCTTATCATCTTCATTACTTGCAGCAAGTACCTGAACTACTATGTTCCTCAGTTTTCTCTTCTGTTAAATGGGGATAAAATGGTTCCTACCTTACTGGATTGTTGTGATTAAATACTTGTAAAATGTTTTGTTATTTAATTCTCTATCACCACCATTAGCAGTTGCACAAATGGTTGAATTACAGAGACTTTACATTTCCTCGGTAAATGAAACAAGGGTGTACTAACCAATGGATAGAGTGCTATCAAAGCATTTTTACTTTTAATCTAACCTGCTTTTCCATATAGAAAATATCAATATTGATACAACGGAAAATCAGAGAGAGAAAATCAAAGTTATGCTGGAAATTATGACCCGATACTAACTGTGTGACAACTAGGTAGAAAACTACAATCAGGTAAAATAATGTGCATGCCTTATTGTCTGGGCATTTTATACAAAAATCTTAGCCACATTTTAACCTAAATGGTGGAAAGGTGAATTACTCATAGTTACTTCGTCCTTCACACCATTTTGTAAAATTTGCCAAATAAAAGGGGGGCTATATTTTAATGTCACAAACAAGTTTTATAAGGAAAAGCATTTTAAGACTATCGAGGAAGGTTTTATACAGGAATTTGGGTAAAAGCAGGAAAGTTAGCAATAAAGCACCCTACCGGGGAAAGAAACTTATTAGAGTCTACTTTCATAACTCAGTTGTAAAAGCAATTCAGCTGAAACACATCAACTTTTTCTAAGAAACAGACTTAAAATTGATTTACCTTTCAGAATATACATTTTGCCCATTTAGTTCCTAACCAAACAACCTGAATTCTGAATCCTGCTTTTTCCCACTGACTGAACATTTACCTACAGCTCTGAATTGTGACGAATGTCTTTCTAGGTCACATAATTTCTACGTCACTCATTCCCCAACACAAAGGGAATCAAGGTAAGGACTTTGTCTCTTCAAAATTCTATAAGGACTTAGCCAAGAAACTTAGGCATGGATGGTATTCCATAACTAGTTGACTATATGAAGTAGTTGTCTATAGAGTGGCCCATTCCTTCAGCCCACAGCATATGTAAAACCAATGTCCACAGAATTTTTATTAATAACTAGAAAAATCATCATGTTTGTCTGAATAGATGAAAGATATCTGCATCTTCTCTCCTTAGTGAGAACTGTACTTTAGCCTCTTCTTCATCTTTAGACGTCAGGTCAAGTAGAGATCAAACCTTCTAGGGTTTATTTGGCTACAAATATATAAATGTATCAACAAGGAATCCTCACAGAAGGACTATTATGAAACTAACTCCACTCAGGAGCTCAAGCCAAAAACATGAATGCATCCTTGATTCCACTCACATGCACACACAGCCTTAATTGCCAAGGTCTGTCCATTCTTACTTGCAAATATTTCTTAAATCCTCAACATCTGTCTGTTGCCACTACCCATTACTGCTGCTTTCTCATATTACTGCAATTTCTACCTGCCTCTTACACCCAAGGGCTTGCCACGTTCCAGTCCATTCTGAATAATGCAAATCTAATTGTGATAAGTTGAAAAAAAGATAAGCACAGTAAATTCAGCTTCTCTCATTGAGTAGCAGTTTGTTTCTCTACTCCTTGAATCTGGGTGTGGTCATGTGGACTTGCTTTGGCCAATAGGACATTAATAAACCACACAAAATCAAAGGTTTCAAAAGGATTCAGACATCAGTGCTTGTCCTCCCATGCTGCTAGGGATGCTTCAGCCATCACTGGAACAAGCCTGGAATAGCCTACTGGATGCTGAGAAATCACTGGTGAAGAGAGATCCCAGGCATCTCACCTAAGGTCACTATTATGTGAGACCACTCTAGACTATCCAGCTCCAGCTGGGCTGGCCAAGACCAAAGAACAGCCCAACCTACTCATAGATTCATGACAAATAATAGGTTAGTGTCTTAGTTTTGTTATACAGCTAAAACTAACTGCTCTTTTTAGTTCCATGCTTAAAATCCCAGAATAGATTCTCTTAAGATAAAGGCCAAACAACTTTCTAAAATGTGGCCCTTCATAATTTAGCACTAGCTAAACTCTACAATCTCCTCTGCATCCACTCCCTCTCCTCCTCTTCCAACTTTTGCCATATAATTAAAATTTTTAAACCTTTAAAATCCCACCTATTAATAAATCAGCTCCATTTAGGTCCCTTGCTAAAACCCCATTATTCTCTCAGTCCTTCCTGCATCCTGGTAAATAGCCATTTATTGTTGGTTTTAATTTATTAAACACACACCACTCAATTTTCAGTGCCCTGTAGGAGGTTCTTTCAATATACAATAAAAAAGTTGCTGCTGTTTATTCATATTTTAATGATACTCTGAATACAATGGTGCATATTCTGACTCCTATTCTTAGAGAAACAGTCTCTGTTGGATTCTCACTGCCATTCATTTTTCTATTTATTGTTGGACTTTGCTATTATAATTCCAGATACATCAAAATAATATCATCATGGGTCAGTTGCTTTGTTCAAAAATGAGACACCTTGTCAATTCATTTCCTTTTATATTCAATAATAAAGCTTACAGCCAGATTAATGTTTTAATTGAGCCACACTGTGTTTGTAGCTCCCTGTGGAAAGTCAGTAGTTCTCGGGCTGGCAGTGTGGTGAAGTAGATTAATCCTCCACCTGCAGTGTCGGCATCCTATATGGGCGCCAGTTCTAGTCCTGGCTGTTCCTCTTCCAAACAAGCTCTCAGCTAGGGCCTGCAAAAGCAGTAGAAGATGGCTCACGCTCTTGGCCCCGCACCTGCGTGGGAGATCTGGAAGAAGTTCCGGGCTCCTGGCTTCAGATCCACTCAGCTCCAGCCATTGTTGCCATTTGGGGAGTGAACCAGCGGATAGAAGTCTTTTCTCTCTGTCTCTCCCTCTCACTGTCTGTAACTCTACCTCTCAAGTAAATAAATACAATTCTTTTTTTAAAAAGTCAGTAATCCTCAAAACACTGAACTCATTATTTTTTTTTCTGCTGCTCTAAGCTAATCTACCACCACCTGGTAAAAGGTAGTCATATTCCTTTAGGTTAACATATATATCTGTGTATATGTAGAAAATATCATTATTCCCATCAATTTGACAGTTACCTAGTTAGCCTGATA
Organism: Sylvilagus floridanus; assembly: GCA_949820135.1. Lineage (NCBI taxonomy): Eukaryota > Metazoa > Chordata > Mammalia > Lagomorpha > Leporidae > Sylvilagus > Sylvilagus floridanus. Next base: position 119,772,015 of record OX463223.1, read on the forward strand.
AATGTGTACAATTAAACTAGATAATTCTGGCTCCAACTTAGATATCCAGTAACAGTGGCCTCAAATTCCTACGTGGACCTAAACCACTCATTCTTCTATCCCGCAAATCCTAATTCCCATGAAACAGAAAAACAGAGTAATGAACCTCCTGTAAATTCCAGGTTCATGAGTAAGTGTTCATTTACATGGTTAAAATGGCATGCTAGAAAGGTCTTCTAGTTCTCTATTCTACTGCCCACACACACAAGGCCACTTCCAGCGAGACTATTACATTTTCACAGCAATACTCCTGGCAGAATATGACTGCAAAGGGATAAAGCTAAATGTGAGCCAAGAAAGCGGTCACTTTGACAAGCTCTTTCTACTGAGTTTCCCTGTCATCCACCCACTGGGATCACTACCCCAATTCTGAGGGACCCTCCTACATTGACCAGCTAAGACAGCATACAAAACTCACTGTGCTGAAAAGGAGACTGATTTTTAAAAATAGCCTTTTTGGTTTCATAGCTAAGTTACAATTACACTGTGCAATACAAGGATATCAACAGCCTAGCTATACTCTTTTATTAGAATAAAATTCATTCACAGAGTCAACAAATATTTACCCAATGCCTGCTAAGTGGCAGTCATTCCATATTTTCAAAAGATTGAACGAAACTCACACTATGTTTTACATTTGCCCTAGTTATTGTATCTCCTGTTACACATAATTCACCAAAAAGTCTTTCTGTACCATCATTCACCTTCGGGTTCCACAGTCCATCACGAACTCTTGTCAATACTATCTTCTAAGTGTTGCTTAACTCTGCTCCTTGCTCTCCATCTCTATTCCTATTACTTGAATCCAGGCCTGAATTTATCACTACCTCCTGGCAGATCTTTATGCCTCTATCAATTCTTCTTAAACTCAGAATGATTATCTTAAAAAAGTAAACATGAACATGTCACTCCTTGGCTTAAAAACTCGGAAGGGTTTCAACTCTATAAATCTCTAACTCCCCAACATAGCCTAACATCCTCCTTATCACTATCACCTCCCTCAAGCTGCCCCCAGCACATACCTCTCTGGGGTTGTGAATAATGGACTTACAGAGCATTAAGGAATGGGCAGCATGACAGCATAAGGGCACTAGGGCCTGAGCCACACCAGCTTCCCTCTCCTACCAAATCTCAATCTCCTGCCTCCCCAGTTCCTGTAGATACAGGGGACAGGTTCAGGCAAATGACAAATAATTGGCTAAATTGTTGTTTCCACCTCAATCTCTCCTCACTGAATCTGAAAATCAACAATCAGAAATTGACTCAAAGTGCTGCACATACTCAGAGCAGCTTCTTTTTTCTACACAATTCTGGAAACCCAGCAACAAGCTCTATAATTCAAGGCCAGACATTGGTATATAGAAGATTCTACACAGACTGTGGTTGTGAGCCTCATGAACCTATCCTTGATGGTTGAAAACTACCCACAGGCTTGAAGGACCCAAGCAAAGATAGAGCCTTTATAATGACACTTCTTTAAAACCTTTTTCATTGAAGCATGACACATACATGGAAAGTATACATAACAGCACCATTACATTTTGGTAGATACAGTTATGGTCTTTTCTTTTATATGAAGATATACATACTTTAACCAAAATGAAATTATACTATGAATATCATGTCATTAAATGTTCCTGTATAATATTTTAAGAACAGGTACTAGTTCATTCTTCAATTTATCAATACCCTAATCTAGATTTAGATTTTTTCATTATTATAAACAACACTGCAATGAACATCTTATCCTTTTATTTTTTGTAAGCCTTTATTTAATGAATACATTTTTCATAGGTACAACTTTAGGAATATAGTGGTTCTTTCCTCCCTACCCCGACCCCTGTCCCACCTCCTACTCCCTCTCCCATCGCCTTCTGCATCATGGTTCATTTTTAGTTTATTTTTATATACAGAGGACCAAATCCTATCCTTTTAGACAATTTTACAAACTTCCCTATTTTTGAAACACTCAAGTGTTATTAAAAAAAAAAACTCCTTTAAGATATAGCAAATCAATATATGTTCCTTAAGCATGTGGGTTATACTAAAATAACCGGCCAATCAATAGCATTTGAGAGGATTAATATAAGTATCTCAGAAAAATATTACATTTTTTTTTACCTTTAAACATAATCCACTTGGTCACAATGAAGACTACATGAGAGAAAGTATAAATTAAATCAAATACCTTTCATACAGGTAACAACAGCTGTAAGAGGATGTTTAACTGAAAGTTTTGACTGAGATACTACAACATCAAATACCAAAGTGACCTGTAAAACAGACCGCCATGAGGAAATTTCATATAGAAGAACTAGTACCAGTTAAAGAGTTCATCCACATCAAGGACATACAAATGAAAATGTTGGAAATTAAGATTTTTTGTAAGGATGATAGTTTTTGACCTTCTGGAGAGGACTGAATTCTGAGTCTCACCATTGAGAATATGGTGGGGGGCATTACCTCCTATCACCAGTCAGGTGAGATGGGCCCCACAGGTATCACTTGGAGAGCTTACTATGTATTCAACAGTAGATGGCGCCCAGAGAACTGGTGGCTGATCCACTTGAGAAAGTCAATGTAGCTGGAGATATCAGATTAAAGGGCTACATCTGGGAAGTAATTACACGCCCCTTATGGACAGGTCTAATGTGCATAAAACCCTGGGGACCACATGGTGACTGTCCAAGAGGGAAGCCTGCCCACAGCAGAGCTCTCAGAACTAAAAAGCTATGGGGTATGTCACCAAGGCAGAGACTCAGAGGGGATGGGGCATTGCCCAAATCAAGGATCCCTGTAGAACCCATAAAAATGTTCTCAGATAATCACCTTTAACATCTGAGTAAAGATCACAAAGTCACCCTAAAATAGGGCCAGCAAATAAAAACTTCATTGTCCATCCTTCCCTTCGCCTCCTCCCATGTTAGAGCTCCAAAGGGGTCACAGACTCTGACAGCAAGCTGGGGAAGAAGCAAGAAAATAAGCTCAATCTAACTTTAACTCACTTTTGCACTATCTAGGCCTGACAATTTCAGCTTAACTGAGATTGAATGTGCAAATTAAAGTCACCTTAGAATCTGCTTTTTCCTGGTGTAGACAGGAAATCTTGAGGTTTGACTGATTTTTCATCCACTGGCTGGAGAACTTTTCCCACAAACAAAATGTAAGGCAATAGGTATAGGCATTGTGGCACATAGGGTTAAGTTATTGCTTGGGACATCTATATCCCATATTGGAGTACTAGTTGGAGTCCTGGTTATTCTGCTCCCAGATTCCTGCTAAGGTACAGACTGCGAGGCAGCAGAGGATGACTCAAGTATTTGGGTCCTTGCCACCCATGTGGGAAACCCAAAAGGAATTCCTGGCTCTTATCTGCAGTGTGGCCCAGTCCCAGCTGTTGTGGGCATTTGGGGAGTGAATCAGCAGCTCGCCCGCTCACTCTCTCTTTCTCTTTCTCTCTGCCTTTCAAATAATTAAAAATAAACTTTTTGTATTTAAGTTATACTAGTTTCATATATTTCATATATAGAGATTTAGGAACAAAAGGGGACTTCCCCTCCCTCCCACCCACGTCCCAACCCTCCTCCCCCCTCGGATTCCCATTTTTAATTTTTACTTTGATCTATTATCAGTTTATTTAGTGATCTTATAGTTAGCCCTACTCTAAGTAGAAGAGTTCAGCAAGTAGTATAAAGAGAAACAAAACAAAACTAAACAGAAGATTGTTCCTCAATGGAACAATTATCCATTCTCCAAATGACTATTTTGTTCAAATACATTACATTTCAGGGATTCTATTAGTTGCATCAGAACAGGGAAAATATATGATATTTGTCTTTGGGGGACTGGCTTATTTCATTAAGTATAATGTTGTCCAGTTGTGACAGGATTTCAGTCTTTGTTGTGTGTGTTTTTTTATATATATATATATATATAAAGCTTTTATTTAAAGAATATAAATTTCCAAAGAACAGCTTATGGATTACAATGGCTCCCCCCCCCCACAACTTCTCTCCCTCCCCCTACCCTCCCCTTTCCCGCTCCCTCTCCCCTTCTGTTCACATCAAAATTCATTTTCAATTCTCTTTATACACAGAAGATCAATTTAGTACATATTACGTAAAGATTTCAACGGTTTGCCCTCGCATAGAGACACAAAATGATAATACTGTTGGAGTACTAGTTATAGTATTAATTCACAATGTACAGCACATTAAGGACAGAGATCCTACATGATTTTTTTAAAAAAAAATGATTAATTGTCTATGCAATTTCCAGTTTAACACCAAGATTTTTTAATCATTTGCAATTATCTTTATATAAAGAAGATCGATTCAATATATACTATGTAAAGATTTCATCAGTTTGCACCCACTCAGAAACACAAAGTGTAAAAATACTGTTTCAGTACTAGTAATAGCATTATTTCACATTGGATAACACATTAAGGACAGATCCCTCATGAGACGTAAGTACACAGTGACTCCTGAAGTTGATTTAACTATTTGACACTCTTGTTTATGGCGTCAGTAATCTCCCTAGGCTCTGGTCATGAGTTGCCGAGGCTATGGAAGCCTTTAGGGTTCGTGGACTTCGATCTTATTCCGACAGGGTCATAGTCAAAGTGGAAGTTCTCTCCTCCCTTCAGAGAAAGCTACTCCTTCTTTGATGGCCCCGTTCTTTCCACTGGGATCTCACTCGCAGAGATCTTTCATTTAGGTCTTCTTTTTTTTTTTTTTTGTTTTTGTTTTTGTTTTTGTTTTTCAGAGTGTCTTAGCTTTCCATGCCTAAACTATTCTCATGGGCTCTTCAGCCAGATCCGAATGCCTTAAGGGCTGATTCTGAGGCCAGAGAGCTATTTAGGACATCTGCCATTCTATGAGTCTGCTGTGTATCCTGCTTCCCATGTTGGATCATTCTCTCCCTTTTTCATTCTATCAGTTAGTATTAGCAGACACTAGTCTTGCTTGTGCAATCCCTTTGACTCTTAGACCTATCAGTGTGATCAATTGTGAGCTGAAATTGATCACTTGGACTAATGAGATGGCCTTGGTACATGCCACCTTGATGGGATTGTATTGGAATCCCCTGGCACAATTCTAACTCCATCATTTGGGGCCGTTCCGATTGAGCATGTCCCAAATTTTACATCTCCTCCCTCTCTTATTCCCACTCTTATATTTCACAGAGATCACTTTTCAGTTAAAATTTAAACACCTAAGAATAATTGTGTGTTAATTACAGAGTTCAACCACTAGTACTAAGATAAAAAAAAAATACTACCATGGATAAAGTATTACATTGTTTTTGTTTGCTTGCTTGTTTTTGCAGCTGAGTAGTACTCCATAGTGTATAAATACTGTCATTTCTGTATCCAGTCACTAGTTGATGGACATCTGGGTTGATTCCATATCTTTGCTATTGTGAATTGTGCTGCAGCGAACATGGGGGTGCAGACTTTTCTTTCATGTACTGATCTCTTTTGGTTTGGTAAATTCCCAGGAGTGGGATGGCTGGATCATATGGTAGGTCTATATTCAGATTTCTGAAGTATCTCCATACTGTCTTCCACAGTGGCTGCACCAGTTTACATTCCCACCAACAGTGGATTAGGGTACATTTTCCCCCACATCCTTGCCAGCATTTGTTGTTTGTTGATTTCTGTATGCTAGTCATTCTAACTAGATTGAGGTGGAGCCTCATTGTGGTTTTGATTTGCATTTCCCTGATGGCAAGGGATCCTGAGCATTTTCACAAGTGTCTCTTGGCCATTTGGATTTCCTCTCTTGAGAAATGCCTGTTTAAGTCTGTAGCCCATTTCTTTACTGGATTGTTTTGCTGCTGTTGAATTTCTTGAGCTCCTCATTGATTCTGGATGTTAACCATTTATCAGTTGTGTAGTTTGCAAATATTTTCTCCCATTCTAACAATTGCCTCTTCATTTTGCTGAGTCTTTATTTTGCAGTGCAGAAGCTTCTCAGCTTTGATGTAATCCCATTTTTCGATTTTGGCTTTGCACTTGTGTTCCTGGTGTCTCTTCCAAGAAGTCTTTGACTATGCCAATGTCTTATAGAGGTTCCCCCATATTCTCTAATAATCCAATGGTATCAGGTCATAGATTTAGGTCCTTGATCCATTTTCGGTGGATTTTTATGCAGGGTGTAAGGTAGGGGTCTAATTTCCTACTTCTGCACATGGCAAATCAGTTTTTCCAGCTCCATTTGTTAAAGAGACTGTCTCTGCTCCAGGGATTGGTATTAACTCCTTTACCAAATATAAGTTGGCTATAGATGCATGGACTGATCTCTGGAGTTTCTATTCTTTTCCATTGGACTGTAAGTCTGTTTTTGTGCCAATATCAGGCTGTTTTGATTATAACTGCTCTGTAGCATGTCTTGAAATCAGGTATGGTGATGTCTCCAGCTTTGCTTTTGTTGTTTAACATTGCTTTAGCTATTCGGGGTCTCTTGTTTCCATATGAATTTCAGCATTGTTTAATCTAGATCTGCAAAGAATGTCATTGGTATTTTGATTGTGATCACATCAAATCTATAAATTGCTTTTAAAAATAAACTTTTAAAATGTAAAGAGAATAGTATTGGGGTCAGCGCTGTGGCATAGCTGGTGAAGCCACCGCCTGCAGTGCCAGCATCCCATATGGGCACCAATTCAAGTCCTAGGTGTTCCACTTCCAATACAGCTCTCTGGTAAGACCTGGACAAGCAGCACAAGATGGCCCGAGTGCTTGGGCTCCTGCATCCACGTGGAGACCTGGAAGAAGCTCCTGGCTGCTGGCTTTGGATTGGCCCAGCTCTAGCCACTGTAACCATTTGGCGAGTGAACCAGCAGATGTAACCCTTCCCCTTTCTGCCTCTGCTTCTCTGAAACTCTACCTTTCAAATAAATAAATCCTTTTTTTCTTTTGACAGGCAGAGTGGACAGTGAGAGAGAGACAGACAGAAAGGTCTGCCTTTGCCGTTGGTTCACCCTCCAATGGCCGCCAAGGCCAGTGTGCTGCCGCCAGTGCACCGCGCTGATCCGATGGCAGGAGCCAGGTGCTTATCCTCGTTTCCCATGCAGGTGCAGGGCCCAAGCACTTGGGCCATCCTCCACTGCACTCCCGGGCCACAGCAGAGGGCTGGCCTGGAAGAGGGGCAACCGGGACAGAATCTGGCGTCCCAACCAGGACTAGAACCCCGTGTGCCGGCGCCACAAGGCGGAGAATTAGCTTATTGAGCCGCGGTGCCGGCTAAATAAAGAAATCTTTTTTAAAAAGGGATAACAGGAGACAAAAAACATAATGATGCCTTATGATCCCAAGAGTCTTGTGTATCTGATCTAACAATTACACAGCTAACATTTTAGAAGTTACATGGGCCCAAAATTAAGCTAAACTTCTTATTCATAATTTAACTAAATCCTTACAACTCCATGAGTAGGTAATATAAATTATACCTATTTTATAAATTAAAGAAACTGGAGGTAGGGTGGGAAGACTCACATGTTCCCAAATTTGTATATATGAAATGAATGAAGTTTGTATTCGTTAAATAAAAGTTTTAAAAAATAAAAATAATGAAAAAGAAACTAAGGTCCAGAATCATTGGATAACTTATCTAATGTAACACATCTATCAAGGTCAAATCCAGGTCTTCTTGATTCCACAACCCATTCTCTGAATTATTACTGTGGTGAGTTATTCACAGACACTTTGTTATATAACAGACAATTTTCAATAAGGATTGGATTAACACACAATTATAAACCTGAATATTTAACAAAAAATGTCAAAATACCGTATTTAACATCAATATAGCAAGAAGAATGCTTGCTTTTTTTATTAATCAGGGCTTAGAGCAGCTAAAAGGTCTCAGCAATGTTATACTGCATACAAATTGCAGATTAAGCAAGTCTGTGGAGTGTCCCCATGCAATCGCCATAATATTTTATTGTAGAATAACAGCATAGGTCCTGATCCCTAGCTCTTGGTAAACATGAGTAGCTGGAATCCATTGTTGTAAGGGCTTAACACCCCCCATGCATGGTCTCAGCCTGAAAGCGAGTTTTCCAAGGCCTGACATCAATAGAAACTTCTTTGCTGTAGATTTCATTTTTATGAATTGGGATCAGCAGAGTGAGCACACAGTGACCAGTTATTAGGGAATGCTTTCATCAACTAAAGCCTACCGGAGGAGGGGGAGGTTTTCCAAACAGCTCAGCTGTACACCTCCGTAACTGTGCCTTAAACCCAGTTTATAAAAACACCTGTGTTATTTGTCATGGGTCTTAGTCCTGCCAACTATACCAAACAATGCCAACCTCTTTGGGGCGGCAAGGAGCAGGGGGAAGGAGGGAGGGTTTAAATGGTGTGTGTGTATGTCTAGAGGAATTAGGATGATATCATTCATTTTGATAAACACGCTGGGATACATTTTAAATATGCCTTTCCAGAAATGAAATTCGACAGCACCATCTACCACCTCCACTCCTCATGGCAGGCTCACAGCTCAGGAGCCAAAGCTGTATTTTCTCTGCCTGCCCTGGAATGCATGTTCTATTTAGGGGAGGAAAATGGACAGTGCTTTACACCTGAAAAGCTCTTCACAAATTTTTAGTTGTACAACTTCTTGAAGTTTCCCTTCCCTGACGTGTCAAAATGAAATCATCTTTCCTCTTGGATGCAAGGCTACAAGACCCCAGAATCTAAGGTCCTGTGCTCTCCCCTTCACCCATCTTCTCAGTCCACGCTCCGGTTCTCTCAGTGAGTCTGTTTAGCCTGCTTCCGCTGCCTTCATCAGAGCCTGGGGCGATCACAATCTCCCTCATATTTTATAGAACCAAAAAGTCAAAGCTCACCTATATTAAAAGTGTTTCCTGGCACTAAGGAAAGACTTTTCTATTTTCCACAGGAAAAAAGCAAGGTTATATTAAAAGCTATGCTACAAACTTAGCCAAGGGATCAGAAAGTGAACAAGTACAGTGTGTCCCCCAGAACACCACAACCCTTCATCTTGCTCTGAGGACCACTATGCAGAGCTTTGAGTGACAGGCAGCATGGTACAAGCCACAATTTAAATTCTGCTTGCCTCATTCTTTGCACAGACACCAAGTTGCTGATAAAATGCAACTAAAAACAGAATTTAGATGGGAAAATACAACACGTTTTTTCCAAGGCAGGGGCGGGGCGGCGGGTTGGGGGGTGGGGTTGTGGAACACCGACATGGCTTGATCCAGCCAGCAGAGGGCGCGGCCTACACGTGTAAGTACGAGTATGACTTAGTATAACAGCCTTCACAGGAAGCTGGAAGGGCTCCTGCGATTTTTGTCACAGATTTCCCATTTTCAAAAACCACTTCCAAATTTCCCTTGGACAAAACTCTGGTAGAGTCACTCAGTCTCTCATCGTGCCTAAAAAAGACTATTTTTCTACTGCCCCCAGGCCCAGCCACTCCAACTGCCACTTTTCTGCCCCGCACTGGCATGGGAAAGAAAGCGAAGATAAACTCCCTCAGAAACAGCTTCCCAGAAAGAGTGACCTGTATTCCTAAGCAGCTTTCATTTGTTTAAGAGACTTGCACCTAGAATTTCGTGATCAAAGCTAATGCGCTGTAAATTTCTTCATTTAACAGACTTGGTCTGTTCAACTCTTGACACTGGGAATTGGGATTTCCCAGAACTATTAGCACCGCACAGTAGGCGCTCCATGCCGGCCAAGAACAGGGGATTAACAGGTATTTGTCTCAGCTAATTTCACTCTCTATACCGGGTCTATAGAGACTGGGGCTTCTTGGCGGAGTGTGTGCCACCCTGCTAATTGGCTACGAATGTAACTACTCCGGCATGCCAATGGGGCAAGAGGTTACTCCACAGCCTTAAGAGGCTCCAGGCGAATAGATCTTGACGATGGGCATTCAGGAAATTTGAAGGTTGCTGGGCAGCACTGTAATTGTAAATGGTCCATTCGCCAACTTCTACCTCCCGTGGCTATCAAACTCCCATCCCTGTATATCATGTGGCGATTCTTTGTAAAAATTATACTCAATGACAATTGCATTGGGGAAATCCTGCAGTAACAAAGAATTTCCATATATTCTGTTCAGCATGTATTTTTTAAATCAACGGTCCTACAGGTAGTTCTCATAAAACGCGTAATTCCCTGAGCCAGATAAAATCATTATACCCATCAGGATATTCACAGATTATATGAATCATTTCTGGAAAGAAGACTGTAAATAAAGGGAAAGTTTTCCGTCCTTTCTCACATGCCCTATTCTTCCATTCCTTGCTGATAATCAGACCCACTTAATGACATATCCTACTTCTGAAACTTCTCATACATGAATTGAAGAGTCAAATACTAAATCATATGGTGCATATTAGTTGTCTATTGTAGCATGACAAATTATCCCAAACGTAGCAGCTGAAAACAACAAGCACTTATTTTCTCGTAGTTTCTGTGATCAGCCAGGATCAATCCAGGAGCTTAGCTGGGTGCTATTGATGCAGTCTCTCATGAGGTTGCAATCAAAGTGTTGGCCAGAATTGTAGTTGTTACCTCAAGGCTCAACTGGTGGGGAATTCACTTCAAAGACTATTCACGTGGCTGTTGGCAGGCGGTAAAAGATCTATTTCCAAGGTCACTAATGTGGGCCTCTCCACAGCGCTGCCTCCCATGTTAGACACAGAATGTTTGTATTCCCTCAAAATTCATAGGCTGAAGCCTTAACCCTAATATACCGTGGTTGTATTGTTACAAAGAGGCCTCTACAGAAGCAAATAAGGTGAAATGATGTCATAAGGGCCCTGATCTTGTAGGATGAATGTCCTTATGAGAAGACACCAGAGAGCTCTCATGATCGTGTATGCTCCTTTTCCCTATATGTGTGTATCTGTGTATGTCTGTGTCTGTGTGTCTGTCTCCCTGTCTCTCCCTCTCCATCTCTCCTTCCCCTCTTTTCCTCCCTCCCCATTCCCAGCATGCACCCAAAAATAAAAAACAGGTCACATGAGCACACACCAAGATGGTGGTAGTCAAGAATAAAGGCTTAACCACAAACCAAACTCAGGACTGTGAGAAAATATATTTCTATTGCTCAAGTCACCCATATTTTGTTACAAAAACATGAGCAGACTAATATATCCCAGATGAAGCAGTCTGACAGTATGTGAGATGGAAGCCACAGTCTTTTTATAATCTAACATTAGAAGTGGCATCCCATCACCTCTGTCACATTCTGTTCATTGTAAGCAAGTCAATGAGTGCAGGCAAGGATACCAGGAGTCCAAGTTCATTGGAGGCCATGTTGGAGAATGTCTGCCACACTACGTAAGAACCAATTCATTAAATGAAAACATTTTTATGATTACATCATTACAATGTAACAGTGCATGTTACATCAGTAGCATTTGTAAGAAGATAAAAATGGATTTCAAATTATGGGTGCATTTTGAAATCTGGTTTATAATTTGGGCATCCACTGCTTTATAATCCTGCTTACACATGTGCTTTTCCTCTGAGTAGATATGAACATATGGATATAACTTCCAGTGCCACAAATGTTGTCAGTGGGATATGTGGGTCACCATTCCAAGCTTTTTATCTGGGATGTCTGCCACATCTGCCAACCAATAATAACCCCCTTATTAAAAATCCCATGTTTCTATCAGATGGCTACACCCTTGATTGACTAATTGAGCCCCTCTCAATACTGTCACAATGATAATGATAACAGTAATATATTTCCAAGTGTGTTTGCTTTACCATGATGAACTGTAGTGCTTTCTTAACATTGAACCACTATGTTGATCTTGGGATATACTGTTGCTGATCTTACCTTTATTTCTATATTTGCAATAATTGTGAAATACAAATTTTCTCAAAGAGTAACACTGGGAGAACAAAGTAAGCAAATGATAGAATGAAAAATTTCTATATCAGGTTTACTCCATGTTGTATAATTTTTATCTACAGATGAACTTCTTGACTATGATTCCTAAATTTCTTTCATTGTATGCATTAAAATTATTGTCTCCTAAGGCACATTCTTTTGTATCAAACTAATATAAGTGTCCTGTATGTTACATACATAATTTGACATAATTTATCCAATTTTTAACTTTTAATTTTGCATTTAAACATAATGCCAATATGACTGAATACTAGAATACTAAATTTTTACTTAAAATAAAGGCTTGCTGTTTGGGATAATAAACTGGGTAGAAATAAAAGTATCTGATACAGTAGCAAAGGACTCAAAGTCATCTTTTAAATAAATGTTGGCTGAAATTAAATTCTTGACATAAAATAAAGTGTAAATACAAATAAATTAAAGAAAAAGCCAAACTGGGGCTGGCGCTGTGGCATAGCGAGTGAGGCCACTGCCTGCAGTGCTAGCATCCCATGTGGGTGCCAGTTCGAGTCCCAGCTGCTCCACTTCCGATCCAGCAGAGGCTGTAGCCTGGGAAAGCAGTACAAGATGGCCCAAGTGCTTGGGACCCTGCACCCATGTGAGAGACCCAGAAGAAGCTCCTGGATCCTGGCTTCAGATCAGGGTAGCTCCAGCCGTTGCAGCCAACTGGGGAGTGAACCAGCAGATGGAAGACCACTCTCTCTCTCTCAATCTCTCTCTCTCCCTCTCCTTTTCTGTGTAACTCTGACTTTTAAATAAATAAATAAAAATCTTCATTAAAAAAAAAGCTAATGAATCGATCTTCTGTATATAGAGATAATTGAAAATGATTATAAAATCTTGGTGTTAAATTGGAAATTGCATAATTAATCAATTTTTTTAAAAAAAATCGTGTAGGATCTCTGTCCTTAATGTGCTGTACATTGTGAATTAATACTATAACTAGTACTCCAATAGTATTTTCACTTTGTGTCTCTATGTGAGGGCAAACTGTTGAAATCTTTACGTAATATGTACTAAACTGATCTTCTGTGTATAAAGAGAATTGAAAATGAATCTTGATGCGAATGCAAGGGGAGAGGGAGCGGGAAAGGGGAGGGTTGCGGGTGGGAGGGAAGTTATGGGGGAGGAAGCCATTGTAATCCATAAGCTGTATGTTGGAAATTTATATTCTTTAAATAAAAGCTATATATATATATATATATATATATATATATATATATATATATATATAAAAGCTAAAACAGAGTGCAAAGTTGAACTTGTATAGATCAAGAACTGGAGATAGGAAACAGGTTCTACCTACATGCAGTTCTTGGTTTCCCCATCCTATTAACATACAAATCATTAATACTATGCAAATCAGTAACACAATCAAGATTCCCAGAGTAATTTCAATTCCCATGTATGCAGAGAGATTTAGTTTAGTTAGTTGTACAGAGTTTCCAGAAATTTTGATTAATTACGGGAGAGCATGACAGTCACAAGAGAAAACCAGCAGTTAATTCAGGTTCAGTTAGTCAAGATAACAAAGAGAATGCTGTAGGCTACTTAACCTCGTGCAGGAAGAATGCCATTCCACAGCTAACAATGTACCTCTAACTGCTGCCAATCATCTCATAAAACTAGGTCAATTGGGTAATGCAGGCATAGTGAGGGATATGAATGTTTTTCACATTGCTACTGAAAATTAACTCCCCAGAAGTAGTACTGCTTGAGGTGAATAAGATGGGGATAGGACAGTCACATCCTACAGGACAAAAACTAACACCAACAGCTTCCATCTTAAAATCAAGGTGACCCAAAAGGCAAAGTAACATTTAGGAGAGAAAATTTCTGTTTTAATTACTATCCAAGGTTTTTTTAGTGACAGTCAAATTTCACAATGATGCAAAAAAAATAATATTCCATTTTGAAAAAGTTTTAATATGTAAATTTAAATGAAAGTAAAATATTATTACCAAAAAATGTTTTTCCCTCTTTTCAACATTTTTTAAAGTCTTTATTTATTTGGAGGGGGAGAGAAACCAAGCAAGCAAGTGCTAGTTCCCATCAGCTAGCTCACTCCCCAGATGCCCACAGTGGCCAAGGCAAGACTGTCACCCCAGGCAGCACCCAGGAATTCAATTCAAGTATCTCATATAAGTAGCAGGAATCATCACAGCTGAGCCATCACTGTTGCCTCCCAAAGTCTGCATCAGAAGCCAGAGTAGCGTACCAAAACAGAGAATCTAATCCAGGAACTCTGCTGAAATGTAATGTATTGGAGTGAAATAGACATTTTGACAATCGATGCTTGTTTACAGCCCTTGCCTCTTCCATTGAGGAACAGTATTTTGTTTTGTTTTTCTTCATATTATTTGTTGAACTCTTTTAAAGTAGGGTTAACTATAAAATCTTACAGTATACTGAAAATAGCTCATTGTAAAAATTAAGAATGGGAATGTTAAAAGGAGGGGGAAGAAAGTTGGAGTGAGGGGGGAAATGCCACTATGTTCCTAAATCTGTATATATGAAGTATGTGAAACTTCTATAACTTAAATAAAATTAAAAAACAAAAACAAAAACCCAGGTACTCTGATGTGGAATATGAGAGTCTTAGCTGCTATACTAAATGCCCACTCCTTTAACATTTTTTAATTTGAAATAATTACACATTTACAGTAAGTTCCAAACTTAGCGGACAGCTCTACCCTGTGTTCTACTCTCAATTTCTCCCAGTCTTAGCTTGTACATAACTATTACATATTAAAACCAGGAAATAGATATTGGTTAACATGTGTGTATAGTTCTATGCCATTTTATCACATGTGTAGATTCATGTAACCACCACATAACTGTTCTATCACCACAAATATCTCCATTTTTGTACCCCTTTAGAGTCATATCTACTCACCCCATCATCCTTAAACCTAGGACCATTTATTCTCCACCAATTTAATTGTGTCATTTTGAGAATATGATTTAAGTGAAATAATGCAGTATGTGACCTTTTTATCCAAATAAACCATTTATTTAAAGAGTACAAATTTCATAAGTACAACTTCAGGAATATAGTGATTCTTTCCACCATACCCACCCTCCCACCCCACCTCTTCCTCTCTCTCTCTCATTCCCAGTCCCATTCTCCATTAAGATTAAATTTCAATTAACTTTATAACACAGAAGACCAAATCCATACTAAGTAAATATTTTAACAATTTGCACATACATACAAAAAAGTAAAAAACTGTTTGAGAACAAGTTTTACCATTAATTCTCATAATACAACTCATTGAGGACAGAGGTCCTCCACAGGAAGTGCTCAGTGACCCCTATTGTTAACAATTAATGCTGACATGTATAATGTCAATGACCACCCAAGGCACTTGACGTGAGCTGTCAAAGCTATGGAAGCCTTCTGAGTCCACAATCTCCGTCAGTATTTAGACAAGGCCATAAGCAAAGTGGAAGTTCTCTCTTCCCTTCAGAGAAAAGTACTTCCTTCTTTGATGACCACTTCTTTCCACTGGGGTCTCACTCACAGAGATCCTTCATGTAGGACATTTTTGCCATGGTATGTTGGCTTTCCATGCTTGAAATGCTTTCATAGGCTGTTTAGCCAGACAAGAATGCTTTAAGGGCTAATTCTGAGGTCAGAGTGCTATTTAGAGCAATTGTCATTCTATGAATCTGCTGTGTGGACTACTTCCCATGTTGGAACATTCTCTTCTATTGTTATTACCAGACATTTGGTCTTATTTATACGAGCCCTTTAATACTTAATCCTATCTATATAATCAGTTTAACACTTAATATGATCACTTTAGCACTTAAGATGGCATTTTTACCACCCAGTTTAATGAGATTTGGAGTCCCATGGTGAGTTTATAGATGTACCCTTAGAATTAAGTCTGTAGGAATGTATGCAGATCTATGCAGGTTTATAGTTACAAACTTCCTCCTACCTCTCTTATTCCCACTCTTACTTTTTACTGGAATCTATTTTCAATTGACTTAATACACATATGATTAACTATATGATAAAAAAAAGAGTTCAATCAATGGTGTTAAGAAGGAAAAAAAAACTGTTCCTCGACAGTCAAGACAAGGGCTGTTCAAGTCATTGTTTCTCAAAGCATCAATTTCATTTCTACAGGTTTCCTTTTAGGTGCTCTGTTAGTTATGGCAGATCAGGAAGAACATATGGTATCTGTCCCTTTGGCACTGGCTTACTTTGCTAAGTATGATATTTTCCAGATTCATCCATTTTGTTGCAAATGACCAGATTTCATTTTTTACTGCTGTGTAGTATTCCATAGAGTTCATATCCCATAACTTCTTTATATAGTCTTCAGTTGGCAGGCATTTATGTTGATTCCATGGCTTAGCTATTGTGAACTGAGCTGCAATAAACATAGGAATGCAGATAACTCTATTATTTGCTGATTTCATTTCCTTTGAGTAATTCCAAGGAGTGGTATGACTGGGTTGTATGGTAGGACTATATTCATATTTCTGAGGTATCTCCAACTGTATTCCAAGGTGGTTTTGCCAGTTTACATTCCTACCAACAGTGGATAACGGTATCTTTTTCCCACATCCTCATCAGCATTTGTTGTTTGTTGATTTCTGCATGAAAGCCATTCTGACTGGGGTGAGGTGAAACCTCATTGTGGTTTTGATTTGCATTTCACTGATAGCTAGTGATCTGTTGGTCATTTGGATTGCTTGCATTTGTTTTATGGCCGAGCATGTTATCAATCCTAGAGAGAATTCCATGCACTGATGAGAAAAATGTGTATTCTAGGTTAGAAGGCTTGGTAGATATCTGCTAGGTCTATTTGGTCAATAGTTTCGATTAACTCTGTTGCTTCCTTGCTGGTTTTCTGTCTGGTTGATGTGTCCATTGCTGAAAGTGAAGTCCCCCAATAGTATTGTATTGGAGTCTCTATGTCTCTTTAAATTCATTAACATTTCTTTTAGATAGCCAGGTTCCCTGTAATTAGGTGCATATACATTTATAATAGTGACATCTTCCTGTTGAATTGATCCTTTAATCATTATATAGTGCCCTTCTTTGTCTATTCTAATAGTTTTTACGTTAAAGTCTATTTTGTCTGATATTAGGATGGCCACACCAGCTCTTTCTTGGTTTCTGTTAGCATGGATTAACCTTTTCCATCCTTTCACTTTCAGTCTGCATGCATCTTTGTTGGTAAGATGTGTTTCTCCTAGGCAGCAAATAGAAGGGTTTTCTTTTGTAACCCATTCAGCCAGTCTGTGTCTTTTAACTGGGGAGCTGAAACCATTTACATTCAGAGTGACTATTAAGTATAGACTTTGCCCTGCCATGTTTCTGTAAATAGTCCTAATTTTGTACTTTGGGTTTCCTTTGTACTTTTACTGGGTCATTTTCTGCATTCATCTGCTTTCGTAGTGATGTTCCTGTTTCTGTGTTTCTGTTGTAGCACATCCTTGAACATCCTTTTTGGTGCTGGGCGAGTAGTTACAAATTCTTCCAATTTCCGTTTGTTGTGGAAGATCCTTAGTTCTCTTTCATTCATAAATGAGAGCTTTGCAGGGTACATTATTCTGGGTTGACAGCTTTTTTCTCTTAGGACTTGGAATATATCTCACCATTCTCTTTTTGCCTGTAGAGTTTCTGATGAGAAGTCTGCAGTGAGTCTGATGGAGTTTCCTCTGAATGTAACTTGGAATTTCTTTTGTGCACACTTTAAGGTCTTTTCTTTATGTTTTATTGTGGAGAATTTTGCTACAATGTTTTGTGGTGAAGATCTTTTCTGGTCATGTCTATTAGAAGTTCTGTGTATTTCTTGTACTTGGATGTCTCTTTTTTTCTCCAGACTGGGCAAGTTTTCTGCTACTACTTCATTAAGAAGGCCTTCTAATCCTTTCTCTCTTTCCACACTTTCCAAAACTCCTAGGATCTGTATTTTGGGTCATTTGATAGTATCCTATAGATGTCCAGCTGTGTTTTTTAGTTTTCTAATTTTTTTATCTGAATGTATTTCCAGAAATTTATCTTGTAGCTCTGATATTTTTTTCTGTCTCACATATTCTGTATTTAAAGCTATACATTGCATTGTTTATTTGACCTAGTGAATTCATTTCTAGTATTTCATTCTGATTTCTTTTTAATATCTCAATTTCTTGAGAGAACTTTTCATTTAGATTATCAATTTGCTTTTGATGGCTTGTAAGTAATGTGACAATTAATTTTCTGAATTCCATTTCTGGCATATCCTTGATCTCTTCATCTTCACCTTTTATTATTAAAGAGTTGTAGTGTTCCTTTGGGGGGATCATAGTGTCTTCCTTATTCTTATTTAGGGTTTTTCCTTTTTTTGGCAATTTTGTATTTTTCCCCTTTTTTTGGTCTGGTTGCTTTTCTCTTTAATTTGTGTCTTTGTGATTTAGTGTGACATCTATACTTTAGTGAGTTCCAAAAGGTATTTGCTGGATTTCACCTTGGTGTTCTGTTCAGTATTTCAGGGTAGAGGAGGTATCCAATGTAAGGCCCCCATGGGGCTTTATATCTTTCCTCTAGTTTTTTTGTTAGAAGAGGTTGTTCACTTCTGTTGATGTAACCTGCCCTTTTCCTCACAGTTGTTGGATGCCCCAGTGTTAGTCTCTGGTGTGTTCTGGTGTGTGGTGGGGAGGAAATTCCTCTGAAATATTGTGGTCCTCATTCCTTGGGGGGGGGGTGAGGTGGCCCCTGCAATTGATGGGCGTGTGCATCAGAGGCAAAGGTGGCAGTCCTCTGTTTACATTAAAAAATGTAAACAAACAAGATGGCTTCTCTAGCCAGCAAGTTCAGAGTGGAAACGGGGGAGGGAGATGGGCAGAGGGGTGCCCAACCTCTTTGTTCCTCTACACCTTCTCTGTTTTCCTGCATGGAACTTCAGAAGCAGTTCATCAAGCTCTCCCTCCCAGTGCTATATCCACATCTATGGTCCTATGATTTCCTGTCTCACCTTATCTCCTGGGGCTGCCACCAGCCTCCCTAGTTGCACCTCCACCACTTCTCTTTCTTATTTGCTCTTTCCGCATGGACCTTCCCAGTCTCTGTCTGCTGGGCTTCCTATTGCAAATTTCCCATGGCTCCATCTCTCCTTTTTAACTATCTATTTTGCCCCACATGACTCGTATTGTCCTATTGCTATACCACCATCTTGGGACTCTATAGTATGTGACCTTTTAAGATTGGTGCCCTGGAATCCAATATGGGCTTCAGTTCGAATCTCAGCTTCTTCTCTTCCAATCCAGCTCTCTGCTATGGCCTGGGAAAGCAATAGAGGATGGCCCAAGTACTTGTGACCTTTTAACCATGAGGGAGACTGGAAGAAGTTCCTGGATCCTGGTTTCAGATGGGCCCAGTTTTGGCCATTGCAGCCCTCTGGGGAGTGAACCGGTGGGTGGAAAACCTTTCTCTCTGTCTCTCACTTTGTCTGTAACTTGATTCTCAAATAAAATAAAATCTTTTAAAAATAAATAAATATAATTGCCCACTGTGTCCAAGTTTTTAAATGCAATACCTCAATAGTATCTTTAATATATAAAGACCTTCAAAAAGTAGAGAAAAGTACTCCAACACTAAAAGACCTGCATAATAAATCTAAACAGGGTGAGTGCCTGCTAAAAAACATTTAGTATGATCCAAAGCGCCTAACGTAATAATCAAAATGCCCTGGTAAAAATCACCTACTATCTAAATATCCAGAAAAATTATAATTTGAGTGAGCAAAGATTATCAATCGATGTCAACATCAAGAATAATCAGACAATGATGCTACTGAACAAGAATTTTAAAGCAACCCACAGAAAAACTCTTCAACAAGCTATTACAAATTCTCTTGAAACAAATCAAAGAGCAGAAACTCTCAGCTAAGAAAGAGAAGTTATAAAACAGAATCAAACAGAAATTATGAGACTAAAAAAAATGGCCAAAATTAAACACTTAATAGCTGGATTCAAAAGCAGAGAAGAAAGAAAAAAAAAGAATCCATGAAATAAATTTACCCAATTTATATAATGGGAAGAAAACAGACGAAAAAATTTGACAGAACCTTTGCTTAGAGACTCATGAAATTAGAATAAAGGATTCAACGTTCCTATCATTGGGGTCTAGAAAGAGACCAGAAAATACAAAAAGAAAACTTAAGCTGGAAGACTATTCAAAGAAATAACAGCTAAAAACTTTCCAAATTTGAAGACATGAACCTACAGATTCAAATTAGATGATCTCAAACAAATCCATACTAAAACACATCAAAATTAAATTTCTAAAAACTAAAGAGAAGTATATAATCTTGAAATAAGCCAAAGAGAACTCATAGGAGCAAATCATTTGAAATGGTAGTACATCTCTCATCTGAATCCAAGGAAGCCAAAAAGTAGTAACACAATATTTCCCAAGTCCAGGGAAAAAGGAAAGGTTGACTGTGAATTCTATGCTGGTGAAACTATCCTTCAGAAATGAAGAAGAAATAAAAACATTCTCAGATGAAGGAAAGCTAAAAGAATGTCACTAGCAGACTTACCATTAACGAATGGCTGCTAAGTTGGGGCTGGCACTATGGTATAGTAGGGTAAGCCTTTGCCTGTGGCATGGGCATCCCATATGGGCACAGGTTCGAGACCCAGTTGCTCCACTTCTGATCCAGCTCTCTGCTATGACCTGGGAAATCGGTAGAGGATGGCCCGAGTGCTTGGGCCCCTGTACCCGTGTGGGAGACCAGGAAGCAGCTCTGGGTTCCTGGCTTTGGATTGGCCAGCTATTTGGGGAGTGAACCAGTGGATGGAAGATCTTTTCTCTCTGTCGCTCCCTCTCTCTATAAGAACTGTACCTCTCAAATAAATAAAATCTTTTTTAAAAAATTTTTAAAAGAATGGCTAAAGTAACTTTTCCAAACAGAAAGAAAATGACAAGAGAAGGAATCTTGGAGCATTAGGAAGGAAGGGCAATAGGAAGGGGAGAAAGATAAAAACATACGAAAGAATACACTTTTCATGAGCTGTATGAACCGTATTTGATGATTGAAACACTCATAATACCATTTAAAACTCAACAGAATAGTTTTTGAAAGTCAGAAGAGGGACCTAAATGAAACAAAACTTTACACACATTCCTTTATTGGTAAAAGGAGAATGTGGTTAAGTCACATCTGTGTATCCAGAGCCAGCACTAAGAAAACTATACAAACAGATACGTTCAAGAAATTGTAAATAAAACAAGATGGAATCTTTAAAAATGTTCAAATAAGCCACAGGAAGGCAAAAAGAGAGAAATGAAAAACAGAAAAAATAAACATCTTTATTTTTTTCGAAAGTTGCAAGAATAACACTGTTTTGAACTATATGAAAAGATTCCATAAGAACATACACTTACACAACCACAGAACAGTTGTCAAATTTGGGAAATTTAATATTTAAAACAATATTACTATCTAAACCACAGTCAATATTCCAATTTCACTAATGCTACAAAAATGTCTTTCTGAGATATTCCCCTCCTGATCCGACCCAGAATCACATACTGTAGTTACCTGATAGTTCCCTTTGAGTCCTCTAT
The DNA here is from genome assembly GCA_949820135.1 of Sylvilagus floridanus. Lineage (NCBI taxonomy): Eukaryota > Metazoa > Chordata > Mammalia > Lagomorpha > Leporidae > Sylvilagus > Sylvilagus floridanus. Next base: position 119,793,537 of record OX463223.1, read on the forward strand.
GGAAAATAGTTCTGTATTCTTCCTGACTTTCCCAATCCTGATATTTCATTTTTTAAAATATAATTTTTAATATAGTTTTTAATTGTTTTTAACAAGTTCAGTGTGATTTGCAGAAACAATCCTTAGAACATAAAGGTATTCCCTTCTTCCCTCTCTCACTCCCACCCTCTCTCATTCTCACTTTTTTTTTTTTAGTTTTTGAGATAACATATTTTAAAACTGCATTACAGTAAAAATGCTTAATATTTCACCAAATAAGAAGTTTAACAAGCAAAAAAATACCCTAATTTAGTGGGAATATAGACAATGGCTATAAACAAAAATTGAATGGAAAAATTACCATTTCACTCATACACAGTAAATTTTAAAGTAATCACAGATCATAAAACTATAGTAGTATAACATTCTTAACCACTTGTTTGAAAAAGTTTTTTTTTAATACTTATTTATTTGAAAGTCAAAGTTAGAGAGAGAGAGGAGAGGCACAGAGAGAGAGACTCCTTCCGTCCACTGGTTCACTCCCCAATTGGCTGCAACAGCTAGAGCCACGCTGATCTGAAGCCAGGAGCCAGGAGCTTCTTCCAGATCTCCCACGTGGGTGCAGAGGCCCAAGGACTTGGGACATCTTCTACTGCTTTCCCAGGCTATAGCAGAGAGCTAGATTGGAAGTGGAGCAGCCGAGTCTCAAACTGGCACCCATATGGGCTGCTGGCACTTCAGGCCAGGGCTCTAACCCACTGCACCACAGTGCTGGCCCCATGTCTGACAAAGTTATAAAACAAATTTTACAAAGCTATATTTGAAGCAATGCTTATACACTCAGATCTTTCTTTTTCGTTTCTTACTGCTCGTTTTTTAAATTTTAGCTCCCACATATGAGGGAGAACTCGCAGCATTTGTCCAGGTCTGGCTTATTTCACTCATTATCATGTCCTGTTGTGTCCATTTTGCTGTAAATGGTAAAATTTCATTCTTTTTTAAGGCTTAATAATATTCCATTGGGTATATATACACCACATTTTCTTTATACATTCATCTGATGATGGACACCTTAATTGATTCCAAATGTTGGTCAATAGTGCTACTATAAACATTGTGGTGCAGGTATCTCTTTGCTATATCATGTTCTAGTCTTTTGGGTATATACCCAGTAGTAATGCTAGATCATATAGCAAGTCAATTTCTCGTTTTTTTAAAGAAATCTCTACGCTCCTTTCCACAGTTGCTGCACTAATTTACATTTCTACCAGCAGTGTGTAAGTTGCCTCTTGGTCTATATCCTCACCAGCATCCAAACAACAACTTTTCATTTGATTATGATTATTGTTATAGCTCTTGTGTATGTTCCTGCTGAACTGTGATTATTTTAATATTTTATTTGTTGAACTCTTTATTGAGTGGAGCATTAAGTATTGACTACAATGTAAATTAAGAATACGTGATTTCAAAAAAAAGAAACAGAAAAAAATAATGTAAAATAGAAGACTCAAATCCCAGCATAAAAACAATTATTTTAAATAAATTTATGTACTGTCATATAAATATGACTTTGTCTAACTATACCAATAAAAGGAAAATGATAGTGGCAGAATGAAAAACTCATCCCAATTATATGCTATTTATAAGAAAATCACTTCCCAGAAATCAACCCAAACATCTACAGCCAACTTATATTTGATCAAGGATCTAAAACCAATTCCTGGAACAAGGACAGTCTATTCAATAAATGGTGCTGGGAAAACTGGATTTCCACATGCAGAAGCATGAAGCAAGACCCCTACCTTACACCTTACACAAAAATCCACTCAACATGGGTTAAAGATCTAAATCTATGACCTGACACCATCAAATTATTAGAGAGCATTGGAGAAACCCTGAAAGATATCAGCAGAGGCTAAGACTTCTTGGATAAGACCCCGGAGGCACAGGCAGTCAAAGCCAAAATTAACTATTGGGATTGCATCAAATTGAGAAGTTTCTGTACAGCAAAAGAAACAAGAAAGTGAAGAGGCAACCAACAGAATGGGAAAAAATATTTGCAAACTATGCAACAGATAAAGGATTAATAACCAGAATCTACAAAGAGATCAAGAAACTCCCCAACAACAAAACAAACCACCCACTTAAGAAATGGGCCAAGGACCTCAATAGACATTTTTCAAAAGAGGAAATCCAAATGGCCACCAGACACATGAAAAAATGTTCAGGATCACTAGCCATCAGGGAAATGCAAATCAAAACCACAATGAGGTTTCATCTCACCCTGGTGAGAATGGCTCACATACAGAAATCTATCAACAACAGATGCTGGAGAGGATGTGGGAAAAAGGGACACTAACCCATTGTTGGTGGGAATGCAAACTGGTAAGGCCACTACGGAAGTCAGTTTGGAGATTCCTCAGAAACCTGAATATAACCCAGCCATCCCACTCCTTGGAATTTACCCAAAGGAAATTAAATTGGCAAATAAAAAAGCTGTGTACACCTTAATGTTTACTGCAGTTCAATTCACAATAGCTAAGACCTGGAATCAATCTAAATGCCCATCAACCGATGACTGGATAAAGAAATTATGGGACATGTACTCTATAGAATAATATAAAGCAGTAAAAAATCTCTGCCCTTAATATGTTGTAAAATGTGAATTAATGCTATAACTAGTACTCAAACAGTACTTTAAACTTTGTGTTTCTGTGTGGGTGCAAACTGTTGAAATCTTTACTTAATATATACTAAATTGATCTTCTGTATGTAAAGAGAATTGAAAACGAATCTTGATGTGAATGGAAGGGGAGAGGAGAGGAGAGGAGAGGAGGGAATTGAACTCATAATTTAAAAACTGCAAAGATTTTTCAATACCCAGATGGTTTCAGTGGAGAATTCTCCCAAACTTTAAAGAAAAATGAACACTAATTCTAAAAGCTTATCTAAAAGATAAAGGATGAGAGAACATAGCCAAACTCATTTTATGAGCCCAGTATTATTCTTGAACCAAAACAATACAAACAAAATACAAGTAAAAGAAATCTATAGATCACTTTTCTGAGTTTAGACACAAAAACTGTCCTGGGTTGGAGAAACAGATGAATAAAAAATGTTAGTAACAAAATAAAAATTAAGGAAATCTAAATAAGTCTGACGTTAACAGTTAAAAGAAACTATTATGTTTCAAAAATGTCTAATATGGGTTACTTTGACTATTTTTGCTTTGATTACATTTTGACAAGGTAATCTAGTCCCTTTGTTATCAGTTCTTAATATTTTTCAAGACTTGCTTGGTGGTCTAGCATGAAGTTTTTTTGTGTTTTATGTTCTTGAATATTTCTTTCCTAATTGTTGAATGCAGGATTATATATACACTGTATGTATCTCCACTAGACATAGTTTTTAATTATATTGTTCAAATTGTCTATGGTCTTTTAAATTTCATGTCTGTTTATATATTAGTCTTTGGAAGATATATTATAACTTCTTCCAATTATGAATTTTGTCATTATTTCCTTGAAATTCTAATGATTTCTTTTTATGCATTTTGAGACTTAGTAGATAGATTATATACAGGATCAGGATTATTATGCAAATATATTCCTGATAAAGTGTTGCCTCTACTGTTGTATACTGACATTTTGGTTATTTTTTTCCCTTTATGGTATCTTCTTTCTGATATTTTATGGCTATACCACACTCATGATTGTTACAACATTTTATATCAAAATTTTGTCTTTCCTCACATCTTGGTTTTTACCTCAAATGTGTTTGGCACTGTAAAATGCAATCTTTTGAACTGCTGAGTTTGGTGTACTTATATTTACTGTTATTGATTACTTGTCGTATTTGGATTTCTACCACCATATACACATACATCCAATGTAGGTTCAGGCACAAGATGACTCATGAAGTTTGCTAAGTGTCTTCCATGTCATCCTGAACAGTTTTTGCATCACCAACACAAACAGAAGCTTTTCCCCTGAGCATCAGTTTCCATCTGTCAAAACATTATAGCTTGAAGGAGAACCAAGTCATCATGAATTGCTCATCATATGGTTCTTACTTTGTAGATCAAAAATTTTTACAGGGACAGAGAGTCTTGGAGGCCCTTTTAGGAGGTCCACAAAGTCTTCTTTTTGCCAATCACATACCTGCATGAAGCCAGATCCTTATTTACTTCAACCAAAAAAACATATTCCAACACATTAGGTGCAATAGCAGATCTATTTGCAAAAACTAAAATCAACCCCAATCTTAAGTTTTTGTTTTGAAGACACTTTTTTTCTTTTTTTTAAGATTTATTTATTTATTTATTTATTTGAAAGGCAGAGTTACAGACAGAGGCAGAGAGAAAGAAATCCTCCATCCGCTGGTTCATTCCCCAGATGACCGCAACAGCCAGAGCTGAGCTGATCCGAAGCCAGGAGCCAGAAGATTCTTCTGGGTCTCCCACGTGGGTGCAGGGGCCCAAGGACTTGAGTCCTCTTCTACTGCCTTCCCAACCCATAGCAGAGAGCTGGATCACAAATGGGGCAGCGGGGTCTTGAACCGGCATCCATACGAGATGCCAGCACTGCAGGTGGCGGCCTCACTCGCTAGGCCACAGCACTGGCCCCTCATACTTCTTTTCTAAAGTAAACATTTAGGGCTGATATTTTCTCTCAGAAACACTGATTTCTGATATGTTATATTTTAGCTTTAAATACTTTTTTAAACTTTTATTTAGAATATAAATTTCCAAAGTACAGCTTATGGATTACAATGGCTTCCCCCCCCCATAACTTCCCTCCCACCCGCAAACCTCCCCTTCCATTCACATCAAGATTCATTTTCAATTCTCTTTATATATGGAAGATCAATTTAGTATATATTAAGTAAAGATTTCAACAGTTTGAACCCACACAGAAACACAAAGTGAAAAATACTGTTTGAGTACTAGTTATAGCATTAAATCACAATGTACAGAGATCCTACATTAGGAGTAAGTGCACAGTGACTCCTGTTGTTGACTTAACAAATTGACACTCTTGTTTATGGCGTCAGTAATCACCCTAGGCTCTTGTCATGAGTTGCCAAGGCTATGGAGGCCTTTTGAGTTCGCCAGCTCTGATCATATTTAGACAACGTCGTAGTCAAAGTGGAAGTTCTCTCCCCCTTCAGAGAAAGGTACCTCCTTCTTTGATGGCCCGTTCTTTCCACTGGGATCTCACTCGCAGAGATCTTTCATTTAGGTCATTTTTTTTTTTTGCCAGAGGAAGACACTTATTTTTCATGACTATCTAAGAAGCAATAGGTTTACTAATTTTTAAATTAATCAATTTAAGTTCCTGGGTTAATGTAATAAATATTAACAGGTATAATCCACATATACAAAAGCTCTTTGAGATCTTCAATAATTTCTTATGAGTAAAAAAGGTATGGATCCTGAGAGCGAAAGGTACATGAATGGCAGCTATAACTATTCTTTTCTCAGGTCTGCCACCCAATCAGGCTATTGGTTTTCTTTGCCTTTGCCATCAACTACTTCCCTTTCCCATTTCCTCGCTCCAACTGTCTCCTTTTTAAAAAGATGTATCAGGGCCGGCACCGTGGCTCACTTGGTTAATCCTCCACCTGCAGCATCCCATATGGGCATCGGTTCTAGTCCCGATTGCTCCTCTTTCAGTCCAGCTCTCTGCATGCAGGAAGAAGCACCTGGCTCCTGGCTTCGGATCGGCGCAGTGCCAGACGTAGTGGCCATTTGGGGGATGAACCAATGGAATGAAGACCTTTCTCTCTGTCTCTCTCACTGTGTATAACTCTACCTGTCAAATTAAAAAAAAATGTATTTATCTAAAAGGAAGAGTTACAGAGTGAGAGGGACACACACACACACACACACACACACACACAGACAATATCTTCCACCTGCTGGTTCACTCCCCAAATGGCTGCAATATCCAGGGCTGGGCCAGGGCAAAGCCAGGAGCTCCTTCTGGGTCTCCCATGTGGGTGCAGGGTTCCAAGCACTCTGGCCATCTTTTACTGCTTTCCCAGCTGTATTAGCAGGCATCTATACTGGAAGCAGAGCAGCCAGGACTCTAATGACCAATGATATGGGATGTCAGTGTCATATGTCATAAGCCATATGTCATGGCTTAACTGTACCACAACGCCTGACTCCCTAATTATTTTCTAAATTCACCCAAATATAACTTCTGCTTTCATTCACTCCACTGATACTTTTCTCACCAAGGTCACTGATGACTTCTTTTGTAAGAATTTTTATTGCATTCTTTTATGATTTCACAAATTGCACATGGTCACAATAGGACATTTAGAAAATGCATTCGAGCAAACACAAATTTTTAGAAAGTCATGAAAAATCAACCCAATCCCACACCAGAGATAATCACTATTAGGAGTCTATCCCTCCAAAAGTGTTCAATGCACTGTGTTATAAAAATGAGATTAGAGAATACTTCTTTGGGTGTATGTCTTACATACTGCTTTGAAACCAGCTATTTTTAATTTGAGAGAGAATGAGAATGAGAATGAATGTTCCTACCCATTGGTTCGCTCTCCAAATGCCCACAACAGCCAGGGCCAAGTCAGGCTAAAGCCAAGAACTCAATCCAAGTCTCCCACATGGGTAGCAGTGCCCCAGCTAATTAAGCCATCATCACTGCATCCCAGGGTCTGCACTGGCAGGATGCTGGAGTCAGGAATCAGAGCCAGAAATTCAGTCTAAGTACTCCAATATGGAACGCAGGCACCTTAACTATTAGACTAAACGCCCACTATCTGAAACTAGCTTTTTCATTGACTTTGTCTCCGACGGCTTCCTAACTGCTAATTCCTAAGATTTCTTATCAATCTTTAGCCTCTTTAATCTCCCTGAACCTCTCAGCACTGCCAAGCACTTGATTCTTTTGAATTTTCTTTCTCTGTTTTTATACATCATTCTTATTGGTTCCTCTCTGATCTCTCTGCTACTCCTTCCCCATCTACATCAGTGTTCCTACTTGACCTCATCATTTCTGAAATTTTAACTGCCCTCTCTATGTAGATGAATCCCAAATCTCTGTTTTTAACCTCTATTTTCTGAGTGCCAGACCCAAATTCCTAACAATCCACTGGTTGATGACACCTCTACATTCAGACTCTTCGAAATCAACACATCAACACCCACTTTTTCATATTCCTTTCCCAATCTTCTTATTCCGGAACTGCTTATTTCAACTGATGGCCCCATTTTGCCTGCAACAGAAACTGTAACCTCAGTGTATGCCACACTTGCCTTCAAGCACACTACCCAATTTTCAGATTTAATCGGTAGTCTCTCCCTGTTGTCTCCAGATTCTCTCATCTCCTCACTCACACCACTGCTACTGTTCTCATCAGTACCTACCATTGAGCCATTTCCCCTTCTCTAGACATCCTCCCTCAAATCCAACAAGAATATGGAATTCATATTCAGAAATACAATTCTGACCATATTCTTCCATCTTTCTATGGATACCCATGAGCTGAGAGCCCCTTCGTGGTCTGGTTTCAACTCACCTCTCCAGGACCCTCTCCCTCACATCCTACCCATATGCATGTTCTGTGCTCCAACCACACCATGCCACTCTTGTTCCCCAAACACTCCATGTTCTTTCCTATATTTTGCATTTGTACATGCTATTCCCTTTGACTTCTCCCTCCTTCTTCACCCATCAAACTCCTCATCTTTAAACATTAAACTTGGAACCAGCATTGTGGCACAGTGGGCTAAGCCGCCTGTGATACCAGCGACCCATATGAATGTTGGTTCAAGTCCTGGCTGCTCCACTTATAACTCAGATCCTGCAATGTAGCTAAGAAAGCAACATAGGATAGCCCAAGTGCTTGTGCCCCTGTCACCCATGTGGGAGACCCAGATGGAGTTCCAGGCTCCTGACTTTTGCCTGTTCCAGCTCTGGCTGTTGAGGCCACTTAGGGAGTGAACCAACAATGGAAGATGTCTCTGTCTTTACTTGTCTCTCATCGTCTCTCCCTCTCCTCTCTGTAATTCTGCCTTTAAAATAAAGAAATCATTCTTTAAAAAAATAAACACCCCCACTCAAATGTCTCCATGTGAAAATAATACCTTCACCTTATTTGAAAGAGACAGTGACAGCGACATTGACAGACAGACAGACATTGATCTTCCATTCACTGGTTCATTCCCAAAATAACCATAATGGCCAGAGATGAGCTAGGCCAAAGCCAGGAGCCTGAAACTCCATCTGAATCTCCCCAAGGGATGGCAGGGGCTCAAGCACTTGGGCCATCTTCTGCTGCCCTCCCATGCACATTAGCAGGGACTAGACTGGAAGTGAAACAGCCAAGGACTCAAACTGGTGCTCATATGGGATGCTGGCATTGCAGGCAGTTGCTCAACTGGCTGCACCACAATGCTGGCCCTTGTCTTCACCTTTTGAAGCCTTTTATGATTCCTAAGAGACTTAGTTGCTCCTTTATCTCCCCTCATAGGGCTTGGAACCTCTGTTATAGCTCTTAATACATCACATTGGACTGGTACATTTATGTATCTACTGTCAGGTCACGGATTGAGATCTTGTCTTAACCATCCTCGTAACTCTACCCTCCCACACTAGACAGTTGTTGGATAGGTAACTAAATATATACTAAAACAAAATTTACTTTGTAGTATTCCTACTATATATACCATCCTATAATATAGCTAAAAATCAAGTATGCTACTGCTAAGAATCACCACTCCTTACTTCTGTTCACCGAAGTAGAATCTGTGGGAAAGAAAGTCAACCCCTAGCAAACTAGCACAGTTGGATATACCATAAGCACCCCAGAATTAACAAAGGAATATTTTTCCAGATGACATGTAAAATGAGCTCTTATTAAATTCTTTTCTTAGATTTATTTTGCATCTTACACTTGGAACCCAGGCCTTTCCATGAGATAGAATGGAAAGTGAGTAATTTAGACAGAAAAACAGGTAGCACTATTCAATGGGAAAACATCACTTTTTAACAATTTATGACCTTAAGAAAATTAAAGAATTTGTATATACCTATTTTCCCATCTGTGAGAAAAAGACAAATTCAACTTTACAAGACTTTTTTCAAGCTTAGAAGTCTCACACAGACATATACACACACACACATATACATATATAATGGAGTACAGGCTTCTCAATATAACAACTTCAGGAATTTAAGAAAACCAGTTATTTGAACATATCTATATTGGGTAGTATATGAAATTGGTCTGTTTTAACAAAAATGATTTATTTTAGGCTCCTTCATAAAAAAAAAAAGTAAATTCAATGTGGAACTGAACTTAAGGGAACAAAAAATGACATGGCAAAGGCTAGAACGTTATCTTAAGACTATGTCATGACTGAGATGAGAACACACAGCAGCCTACGTCACTGCTGATCTTGTCTAAGGGAGAACCTGCTGGTCCCCACTGACTTTGAGTCTGGCCTAAACAGCCAGTGAGAGGCAGGGTACCCACCTCACCCTGTGAAAGGACATCAATTTCCTCCCCTTTCCCCACCAAGGCTCCCATAGCCCAGCGGGGAGGATGTGCCATCTTCCCAGAATAAGGAAAGTGAAGGCTGCCATGGCCCATATGACACTGGTTGAGGGAGAAATCCACAGTCTCCACTGACTTTAAGTTTGGCCTGGAGAGGTAGGGAGAGGGGCGCATGTGCCCACTTAGTTCCATGAAGGAAAGGCACATTGTTCCCCTCTCCTCACCTAACCAAGCTCTGCAGGCAGGTGGCTGGCTGGCTCTGGGGATGGGGTGGCTTTCTTGTGGATGAAGAGGCTCCCAAGGCAGGGAGTGTATCCCCTGCACCCTGTGACTCTGGGGATTGTGTGAATGCGCAATAGGCCATGAAGCTGTAAAGGGCAAGGGATGTGACTGAGTGTTTGGACAATCACGGGGTCTGACTCCAGAAGCTCAGAGCTGCCTGAGTGCTGGAAAGGGTCATCACAGAAGGCTCCATGCTCTGGCGACACAGAAGCACATCAATCCTTTGTGTGGTCCATGTGTCTGAGTGAGTGGGGTGCACAGGCCCTGTGGGAACACCCTGAGCAACTATTTCATCTTGGCAGAAAGGGGCTGAGGTTGTCAACACTCCAGCAAGCATGATCTTACCCTCCCTGCTAACTGGTGATAGAGCTCTACCATGCTAAACTTGGGTGTCACTCTGGATCTTTGTCCCAACTTTGAGCTCTGTCCAGAGCTCCCTGACCCCACCCAGCACATACCCCTGGATGCATGCTGAAAGAGCTGGCATTCCAGTAAGCCACAGAGGCACAGTTCAAATAACAAACCCTTCAGTGCAACATGTATTTACCCAGATTCATAAAAAACATACACAGAAATACAAGAAATATGAACAAGTAAGACAATACCATCACCCTAGAGGAACATACCAATACTTCAAAGTAAGATCATAGAGATAAGGAGAAGGATGAAATACCTGAAAAGGGATGATCATAAGATTACTCAAACCTACAGAGAAGCAAACTCATGAGTTAAAAAAAAAATCCATACATGACATGATTGAGAAGTTCTGCCAGGAGATAAACGTATTAAAGAAAAGTCACAGATATAAGATGGCTGAATAGGGAAAAGATGTGCTGATTTTGACTATGGGGAGATAAAAGGAAAAAAAGGGCAGGAACTACATTCCCAGGTGATAGCTGGAGAAAAGTTTGCAATGGAAATTCTACAGAACAAGAGAAATGTCCTGTAGTAGCCGGGAGAGTATAATCATGCAGCAAGGTGAGAAGAACTTGCATCACCCCATATGACAGGTGATACTGCCTGAGGGAGAACCTCATGGACCCCATTGACTTTGAGTCCGTCCTAGAGTGCTAGCAGGGAGAAGGATGCCCACATAACCCCGTGCAGGGAGAGTACATTGCTTTCATCCCATCCCCCAACAAAGACACCCAGCAACAAGCAGGGTGGAAGCACCATCTTAAATAAGGTGAACAGAGGCTGTTGCAACCTGCATGAAACTAGGGGATCTTATCAGAGTGATAAATCTGTGGTCCCCACTGATTTTCAGTCTGGCTTGGAGAGTTGCGGGGTGCTCACTTAGGCCTGCGAAGCACTCCTCTCTCTTCACTCTATCAAGGCATTTGGACTCAACTTGCCAAGGCAGAGCACCAACCAACTTCTGTTTGGCAGGCAGCTGGCTCTGGGAATGCTAAGGCTCTCTCCACAGATGGGGAGAGTTTTGTGATGCTGAGAGTAGATCCCCTGCTCCCTGCGACTGAAGGAGCCTGTGCACTATGACTGTGGAAATTTTGTGACTGTGTGATAGGGTGTGGGGTTTGTCTGGTTTCAGAGGCTGAGAGTTCCCTGAGTGCCTGGGGTGGGTCATTGCAGAGGGTTCCTTGCCCACACTGAGGAGCACATAGATCCTCTGCACAGTTCATGCACCTACATAGGTGGGGAATGTATACACTATGGGCTCCCCCTGGGCAGTTGGTTCACCTTGCAGAGAGGAGCTGAGGCTGTGATCATGCTAGTCAATGTGATCATACCCTTCCCTCTGCTGCTGAGAGAGATCAACCATGTCCACCTTGGTTATCACTCTGGACACTTGTGCCGTACTTGAACACCGGCTGGAGTTCCCTAACCCCATCCAGCAAATGCCCCCGGGGTATCCACTGAAGGAGAGACACTCTACTAAGCCATAAAGGCATATTGCTAAGATAAAAGCCCTCAGAGGAGAAAGCCAACTAATGTTTCCACAAATGCCTTTAAAAATGTAGAAATACAAGAAACATGAACAAAGAAGACAATACGACTCCCCAAGTAGAACAAAACAGCACTTCGATATTAGAATGTGAAAATGAAGAGACTTATGGAATGCCTGAAAAGGAATTCAAAAGAATATCATAAGGTTACTCAAAAACACAGAGAAACAAGTACACAGGTTAAAGAAATCCACACACGACATGGGTGAGAAATTCTTCTGGGAGATAGATATATAGAAGAGAAATCAAAGAGAAATATTAGGAATGAAGAATTCAAAATGTCAAGTAATAAATACAATACAAAGTTTTAAAACACACTCGGTGTGGCAGAATAAAGAATATCAAGCCAGAAGATAAATGATTGGAAATATCTCAGCCAGACAGAAAAAAACAGAAAAACTGAAAATAGTGTTCGAGATATATGGGATACTACCAAATGACCAAACATACGTATCTTAGGAGTTACTGAAGGTATGGAAAGGGATAAAGAATTAGAAGACCTATTCAGTGTAATACTAGCAGAAAATTTCCAAAATTTGGACAAAGATAGGAACATTCAAGTATAGGAAGCACATAGCACTCCTAATAGAATAACCAGAAAATATCTTAACCACACACATTGTAGTCAAACTTTCAGAAGAAAAACATAAAGATTCTAAAATGCATACGAAACAATTGCCAGATTACCTTCAAAGGATCTCCAATTACATTGAAAGTTGATTTCTCATCAGAAACTCTATAGGCTAACAGAATATACATATACAACAGAATATATATATATATATATATATATATGTCTCTCTCTCTCTCTCTCTCTCTCTCTCTCTCTATATATATATATATATATATATATATATATATTCCAAGTCCTAAAAAAATCAACCCAGAATATCATACCCAGCAAAACTCTCATTTATAAATCAAGGGGAAATAAAGATCTTCCAAAACAAACATTAAAAGAATTTGTCACCACTCAACCAGTCTTACAAATGATACTTAAGGATGTGGTACACACAGAAAGAGAGAAAGATATCATGAAAGAATGTGAAGGCAGAAAATTTCCTAATAAATGTACAAAGGAGGGGGCCAGCATTGTGTAGTAGTGGGTAAAACCGCCACCTGCAGTGCTAGCATCCCATATGGGCACCGGTTTGAGACCTGGCTGCTCTTCTTCTTATCCAGCTTCTGCTAAGGCCTGGTAAAGCAGGAGAAGATGGCCCAGGTCCTTCGGCCCCTGCACCCACATGGGAGACCAAGAAGAAGCTCCTGGCTCCTGGCTTCAGATTGGTCCAGCTCTGGCGGTTGTGGCCATCTGGGGAGTGAACCAGCAGATGGAAGACCTCTCTCTGTCTCTCTGTCTCTGTCTCTGTCTCTCTCTCTCTCTCTCTCTCTGCCTCTCTGTAACTCTGCCTACCAAATAAATAAAAACAAATCTTAAAAAAAAAAAAAGGCAAGAAAGAACTTGTAAGGTCAGTTCCATTCACAAAAGCTACAAAAAATTAAATACCTTGGGAGAAATTTAAACAAGTATGTGAAAGTTCTCTACAATGAAAATTATAAAACCTCAAGGAAAGAAATAAAAGTCAACACAAAAAAAATGGGGCGGGGGGAGACCTACCATGCTCATGGATTAGAAGAATTCATATTATCAAAATGTCCATACTACCGAAAGCAATTCACAGATTCAATGTTATTCCAATCAAAATAGCAGGATATTCTTCTCAGATTTAGAAATAAAAAGACTCTAAACTTCATATGGAAACACAAGAGATCCTGAATATCTAAAGGAATCTTAAACAATAAAAACAAACCCAGAAGCATCACAACACCAGATTTCAAGACATATTACAGGGCAGTTAATAATCAAAGCAGTCTGGTACTAGCACAAAAATATACATGTGGACAAATGGAAGAGAATAGAAACCCCAGAAATTAATTCACACATCTACAACCAACTAATCTTTGACAAACAAGCTAAAAATCAATCTCCAGAGAAAGCACAGTCTTTTCAACAGTGTTGGGAAAATTGAATCTCTGCATGCAGAATGAAACAAGAACCTCACCTTACAACCTATATAAAAATCAACTCAGAATGGATCAAGGATCTTATCCTAACACCTAAAATGATCAAATTATTAGAGGAAAACATACAGGAAACACAGCAAGACATTGGCCTAGGCAAAGACTTCTTGGATAAGACTCCAGAAGCCCAGGCAATAAAGGTAAAACTAGACAAATGGGATTATTTCAACATAAGAAGTTTCTGCACAGTAAAGCAAACACTTGGCAATGTGAAGAGGCAACTGACAGAATGGGAAAAAATATTTGCAAACTATACATCTGATAAAGGATTAATATCCAGAATATATAAGAAGTTCAAGAAACCCAATAACAAAACAAACCATCCAGCATAGAAATGGGCTAAAGATACAAACAGGGATCTTCAAAGGGTGAAAAACAAATGATCAATAGACATATGAAAAAATGCTCATGATCACTAGCCATCGGGGAAATGCAAATAAACACCACAATGAGGTTTCACTTCACCCCAGTTAGAATGGCTATGATCCAAAAATCCAAAAATAACAAATGCTGGCAAGTACGTGAAGAAAAAAGTACCCCAATACAATGCTAGTGGGAATGTAAACTAGTACAACTATCAGAGCTCAAGACTAAAAGCAGGCCAGACTAATGCTATCCCACAGCTCCTTACAGCACATACAAACTGCAGCTCTTTCCCAGCATGCACCCACTAAACAGAACAGGATGGAAGCCCCTTATAACAAATACTTATCAATGATAACAAGATCTAGGTTTAGATAAAGACAAGACAGAAAAAAGCTCCGTTAAGACTGCCCCTGGCCTTCAGAGTAACTAATGTATAACTACTACCTTTGTTACTTGGAAATAACATGTTAAGGACATACAAACACCCCTAGTGTGAGATCTCTGTGGCTTGTTATCTCTTTCCAGCAGCCCCTCCAATAGTACTGTTTGGAGCTTCTCTTTTTCTTAAATAAAACTTCACTTTCTCTACTCTCATCATTGTATCTAGTCTTGTAAATCATCATCAATACCAAGACACAAACTCAGACTCATCTCACCAGTTTTCCTGCAATACAACCATCATGGAAGACAGTATGGAGAGTCCTCAGAAATCTGAAAATAGATCTCCCATATGACCCAGCCATTCCACTCTTGGGAATTTGCCCAAAAGAAAAGAAATCAGCATATGACAGAGTTATCTGTAACCCCCATGTTTATTCCAGCTCAATTCACAAAAGCCAAGATATGGAATCAACCCAGATGTCCATCAACTGATGATTGGATAAAGAAAATATGGTATACATACACTATGGAATACTATTCAGCTGTCAAAAAGAATGAAATCCTGTCTTTCACAACAAAATGGATGCAACTGAAGACCATTATAATTAATGAAATAAGCACCAGTCCCCAAAAGACAAATATCATATTTTTTTCTGGTTTGTGGTTATAAAGTATAGAATGATGTATCTGAGTGAAATTGACAACTTGAGATTTGATTATTGTTCGTACCTTGTCTATCCTCCTGAGGAATAGTAGTTTTTCTACTTACTACTTGTTGAAGTCTTCATTTAGTGGAGGATTAAGCCTGCAATTATAAATTAAATTCAAAGTATGTCATCACAAAAATTAAAAGAAAAATAAAAAGAAAGGAGGAGGGAGGGGTGGAAAGTATCATTATGTTCTTCAAGCTGTATATATGAAATACATAAAATCTGCTCCATTTATATAAATGTTTAAAAGACTAAGTTGTGACTGTCAGCTAGTTTAAACACTTGCTAAGTGATAAACTTCATCCCTTCCTAATGCACAAAAAAGTACTTGGTAGTATATTGCACTCTTAAGAACACATTACTCAAGGACTAGAAAAATCCAAATATTATTTTTGGTCAGTTATGAAGGTTGCACAAACCTATCTATGTAATGAATGCTGCTCACAGCTGTTCCCTGAGAAATGATCCCTGAAACTGTGAGTTATTTCAGAATTTCTGGAATCCTCTGAAGTCTATTTCAGGTTTACATCCAGAGCAGAAAATTATACAGAGCCCATGCATGGGTCTCAGCAGGCTATGCAGCAGCCTTCTAAGTCAATTGAGCTAATTTCCTTCACCATCCATAGCTGTCTATGGGTAATTAAGAGGTTAACATAACAAAAGTGGAGAGTGTACCCTCGTGGTGGGAACCTGTACAAAGAGTGACCTTTGAGCCTTCCACCTGTCGCTGCCCATTCTGGCCACACACCAATTTTCTTTGTGAATCACAAGAAAAGTGCTTGGGGCCTCAGCAAAGGTGGCCAGCTGTCCTGAAATCTTAAAATCTTCCAAGAGCAAGCGGATGGGAAACTGTGGTACAAATTGTTAATAAATATGAACTACCACAAATGATGCATGCTAATGAATTAAAGCCCCATCAGCAACAATGCAGCAATAGAGTTTCACAAAAGGGATTGTATTGTATTTGTTGAAACTTTCCTCTGGTTCTTTTCACAAGAAGAATAGAATTCACACACATGCACACACTCCACTCTGTTAGAATGAACAATTACATTTGACCAAAAGATGACATTGATAAAAATGAGTTGGAGATCAATACATATACTATTTACTTTATACAAAATTCAAGTTGCCTAGGGGCAGAGTTAGGGGGACAAAGATAGCCTGTAAAATAAAAACCATGTTTTCACTGGTGCACTTAGACTACAGTCTGCACTCTAGTATGAACATATTTAGATAATTTATGTACATAATGGCATTTAACAGCAACAAAGGCATACACAGTCATATTCCATGCGAAAGGAGAAAGGTACAAGGTCAGCCAGCTTTAGGCAGTGGAACCGGACAGCTGCAGGTCAAATCCCAGCGCTGCCCTTTACTTGCTATGTGATCCCGGCAAGTTATTTAACTTCTCTGAGCCTTAGTTATCTCATATGAATAGGTCTGACAAAAGAATTTACCTTAGGGCTTTGTTATGAGAATCTTATGAGTCGATATACAAAATTCACTTAGAACTGAGCTAGGCACATAAAAAGCTATTGTTACTGTTATCACCAATCTGTCATTTAAGCTTTAAAAGGTTGTGATAGACTGTGAAGCAACTGGCACATAACTTTAATTTTATCCAAAAAGGGTTAGAATTTACTATCAGTTCATTAAGGTCCCATCTTGCAGAAGTTAAAAAGGGAGTGATGTTTAAAAATTAGCAAAGAGGGGCCGACACTGTGGCATAGCAGATAAAGCCACTGCCTGCAGTGCCGGCATCCCATATGGGTACCGGTTTGAGACCCGGCTGCTCCTCTTCTGATCCAGCTCTCTGCTATGCCCTGGGAAAGCAGTAGAAGATGGCACCTGCACCCGCATGCGAAGACCTGGAGGAAGCTCCTGGCTCCTGGCTTTGGATCAGCGCAGCTCCAGCCATTGCAGCCATGTGGGGAGTGAACCAGCAGATGGAAGACCTCTCTTTCTCTCTGCCTCTCCTTCTCTCTGTGTAAATCTGATTTTCCAATAAATAAATCAATCCTTAAAAAATGAAATAAAAATTAGCAAAGAAATGTCCAGTCTCAAGCCCTCAATCCCATTCATGTTTATTTCTTAAAGCCCTCTGCAGAAAAAAAATCTACCTATGTAAACACAAAAGATGACTGCAAATTCTTTGCTACATTTCTCATAATGAAGGGTTTCTGTGCCCCTTCTCCTTGAATCTGGGAAAGCTCTGTGACTGCTTTGACAAACATAATACATTGGAGTGACACTGTGCCAATTTCCTGACTCAAGCAATAAAAGCTGGCAGTTTCCACTTCCTGTCTCTGGGAATTCTTACTCTTGAGTCATGGTCTCTGGAAATCCAGCCCCATGGTGTGATAAGTTCATGCCAAATATGTAGACCTTGTGTAGGCACATCCAATGGCAGCCCTAATTCAGCTTCCAGCTAATGGTAGGCATCAACTGACAGCTATCCTAGCCCAGGTGCCCAATCTGTGAGCAAAGCAGTCATCTTGGAAGTGGCTCATCATCCCCTAGCCACCTCAGCTGATGCTACATGGATCGCAGATGAACTGCCTAGCTGATTCCTTCATGAATGCACAATCCACAAAACGAGGAGCAAAGTAAAATGATGCTTTCAAGCCACCAAGTTTAAGGTATCTTGTTACTCAGCAATAGACAGCCAGTAAAACATAACAATAATCAGACTCTCTCTGGCATTGAATTGGATAAATGGAATCATATCTTGAATTCTGCCTTGAGTTATTTTCATCTTTCTTCTAATTCACATTGGGCCAGGGCTAAGTTCTACACAACTAAGAACCTACTACAAAATACAAAACGAAAACACTGGAAGCTGCGATGACATTATCATTATCAGTGCCTCAGATATGTTTTGAGGACTGATGGAGTAAAGGCCACGGGGTAGGGATGCCATGAGGATGCAAGGATGAGCTAATGATGACTGCAGAGCCAGCAAGCAGTTTCCTGCTGAGGATGGAAACAGCACGAGCCCTCCTAAAGGAATACGGAAGAAAGAAGATTGTGGCTGACAAGACCAATATGTTATCCTTGAATTAATCAAGGTATGTCATCCTCTAATGAGTACGAATTTACAGACAGAGAAACAAAACAAAGAAAAAAAGAGGCAAGTGTTGCGGTGCAGTAGATTCAGTTGCCACTTGAGATATCTACATTCCATATTTGAGTGCCTGGGATGGAGTCCCACCTGCACTTCCAATCCGGCTTCCTGCTAATGCACACCCTGGAAGGTAGCGGATGATGACTCAAGTACTTGGAAACCTACCACCCATCTGGGAGACCTGGGTGGGATTTCTGGCTCCTGGTTTCAGCCTGGCCCAGGCGCAGCTGTTGTGGGCATTTGGGGAATAAACCAGTGGATAGGAGATTTTCTCTCTCAAGCTCTGCCTTTCAAATAAAATAAATTAAAGTTTTTTAAAAAGAATAAAAAGCCATATTTTGTTGTATAGGTTGCTTGGCTGAAAATGAAATCAATGAAGGTAATTTCAGAGATATCTCTGCCCACGCTACGAAACATAAGAATTATTTTACTGGGTATTCATCAGGCTTCTGCTGCAATAAATGCTGGGTAGCAAATGACCCACAGTTTCAGAGGCTTACAATTACAAAGATTTCTTTTTTTTCTGGCTTACTGCTCTGAGGGTCATCTAGGGTATCTCTTCGAGCTGCAGGTGGAATCCAGGGCTGCTCCACATGTCTCATTCTCTTTAGACAAGTGACTACTGGAGGCATGCTTTAAAAAAAAGAAAGATGTATTTATTTATTTGAAAGTCAGTGTTACAGAGAAGCAGAGGGTGAGGCAGAGTGAGAGAGAGAATCTTCCATCCACTGGTTCACTCCCCAAATGGCCGTAACAGCCAGAGCTGGGCTGATCCGAAGCCAGGAGCCAGCAGCTTCTTCCAGGTCTCTCATGTGGGTGCAGGGACCCAAGGACTTGGGCTGTCTTCCACTGCTTTCCCAAGTCATAGTGTAGAGCCATATTGGAAGTGGAGCAGCCAGGTCTCAAACCAGCGCCCCAATGGGGTGCCGGCACTACAAATGGTGGCTTTACCCTCTACACCACAGCGCTGGCCCCAAGAGATGTGCTTTTCTACTGGTCAGTGCGCAAAAGAGCAAGCCAAATTATCAAGGACATTTAAAGAACACCAAGGTATCTCACTTGCTAACATTCCACTGGCCAGTGTAAGTCAATGACCAAACCAATATCCATGGGGTGGAGAAATGTACTCCATGTACTCTAGTGGGACAAACAGCAAAGGCACATGAAAGAAGGCACAGGTGTTTATCTGTCATGAAGGGAGGAAGAATTGGTGACAGTTATCAAATTTCACTCCATTAAAAGTTTCACAAATTTTTTAAATGCCACCTTGCACCTGAAGTTACCCTGCAGGAACTAATTGACAAGAAGTCACAAGATAGCTAAATGTGTTACTGGCTTCAAATGCTTTGGTTATATACACTACCACAAACTAATCTATAAACTTTTCATTGTACTATGTTCACTAAATAACCATAGCTATAATAATAAGATATTTTAATAGTGTATTACACTTTATAAAGCACTTTCACATGCAACTGCTTCATATGTAATTGTGACCCTTTATGTAGGTAAAACAGATTCCTCCACCACTGTTTACAGATGAATGAATGCCAGTGATTTAGCCAAGATCACACCAGTAGTCAGCCAACTTAACAAAGGTAATAAAGCCAATCTAATGTCAAGGATTTATATCCAGGCCTTCAGAGTCTATAGCCATGTTCTTAATGTTCCCCTTGCCTTTAATAATTCCCAGTTACATGACCGATTTCCAAGACAAGTAACGTGATCTAAAGGAGTTTGATGTGATTGTTAATTTTTTCTCTCTCCCTCCCCTACTTGGCAACATGAGAACTTGTCATTCATTCATAAGTCTTCTGCACAAAAACTAGTATAGCAATGGTATCAGTGGAAGGGTTAGTTAAAATCTGGGATGCCTAGATGGTGTCTAAACACATATAATATTTGACTAATTTGAATGAGCTGAATGATAACTAACCAATTACTAACAAGCTGAGTTAATATTTCACCCTGATATGTAAGGAGTCTCAGCCTAAAGTGACAGGTGCTACATTTCACTTTTGTTCTACTGTTGACAAGAGTTTTATGTGATCCACAATCTCACTGCCACCTATTTGCTGCACCTGTCCTGCAATTCTAATAATAATAATAAGTCCTAGATGCTGGCAAGTAAAAGCAGTAAAGGTGAATTGTTCCAAGATAATACTGATCCTTGTTAAGTTGCGTCCATATCAATTCACAAAAAAAAGGAATTTCAGTGGGTGTCATATTGTGCAGCAGTGAAGACACTGCGTGGGATGCTCATGGCCCATATCAGAATGCCTGGGTTCAAGTCATGGCTCCACTCCAGATTCCAGCTTCCTGCTAATGCACATCATTGGAGGCAGCAGGTGATGATGACTCAAGTAGTTGGGTCACTGCTACACACATGAGAGACTCGGATTGAGTTCCAGGCTCCTGGCTTCAGCCTGACCCAGCCCCAGCTCTTACAGACATTCAGAGGATGAAACAGTGAATGGGAGATCTCTTTTTTGTTTCTACCTTACTGCCTTTCAAATTAAATAATGTTTTAAAAGGTAATACATGGGACATGGCACTCTAGTATAGAAGGTTAAGCTTCTACCTGTGGTGCCAGCATCCTATGTAGGTTTGAGTCCCAGCTACTCCACTTCCAACCCAGCTCTGTACTAATGTACCTGAGAAAGAAGTGGAAGATGGCCCAAGTTCTTGGGCCCCTGCACCATGTTAGAGATCTGGAGGAAGCTCCTGGCTCCTGGTTTTGCCCTGGCTCAGCTCCAGGCATTGCAGTCATTTGGGGAGTGAACCAACAGATGCAAAATCTATTTCTCTCCCTCCCTCTCTCCTCTCCCTCTCCCCCTCCCTCTCTCTCTAATTAAATAAATAAATCATTTTTAAAAAGTAATGCATGAATATAATTTGCAGCATAAAGTGGTCTCAATGAGCTTGTTAGGGCTCCCCAGTCTGTCACATAGATTTCTATCTAATACACAGGGATGCATTTGAGGTTTCCTTGAGAGGATAGGGTACCAGGGAAGGCTGTGATTTCCCCCTTTGCTGCATCTCTCCCAACTGAAAGTCGAAGTCCCAGTCTCTGGAATGCCCAAGAAGTTGGCACTATAACCCTTGATCTATACTTGGAAGGCAGCACCCATCTTGTCTGTTGTAGAGGGATCACTGCAAGGATTTCAAGGAGCTGAAGCTGGAAATTACCTTAGGGGCTCTGATCCAACACCTTCCTTTGCAGAGGAGACAGAGGTTCAGAAACACACGGAGCTGCAGAAGCCAGGCTCAAAGGCATGCAGTTAGTAAGCAGCAGAGCTAGAATCGGAATCCAAGCACCCCATGGTTTCCCACCACTCTACATTGCTTGTCTAAAACATAACGAACACCTCCTTGTGCCAGTTATGGTTCTAGATAACCAAGGCATAATGAAGACTAAGACATTCATTCTGTCCCCAGTGAGTTTTCATTCTGATGGAGGAGACAGACCATAAATATGTAAACAACAGATTTCTTTAGCAAATAGTATTTAAGTATTGTATTAGTTTCCTAGGGCTACCATAACAAAGTGCCACAAAATGGGTGGCTGAAAATGACAGAAATTTATTCTCTCACAGATCTAGAGACCACAAGTCTAAAATCAAATTATCAGCAGGGCCATACTCCCTCTCAAACTCTGTAAAATCCTCCCCTATCTCTAGTTTTTGGGGGTGGCTGTCAATCCTTGGCATTCCTTTGTTTGCAGCCATATCACTCGAACCTCTCTACCTCTGTCATCACATGGTGCATTCCCTGTGTCCTATAGATTCCAGTTTCATTAGATTAGAGGTCACCACAATAACCTTACCTTAATTTGATTACATTAAACTCCTATTTCCAAAGGCGGCCATATTCACAGCTACTGGAGGTTAGGACTTCAACATATCTTTTGGGGGGATACAACTCAACTCATATCAAGTACCTATTATGTGCCAGGCACTGTTCTAGGCATTATGGATACTGCAGTAAATAAAATAGACACAAATCCCTACATGTAGGCCATATACTCTGGAGATGCAGAAGAATAAATAAATAGGGTAGATCAATAAAGAAATGCTATCGAATGTTTTAAAAAGAAACAGGAGCCAGTGCTGAGGCATAGTGGGTAAAGCTACTGTTTGCATTGCCAACATCCCATATGGGCACTGGTTCGAGTTCCGGCTGCTCCATGTCTGATCCAGCTCTCTGCTATGGCCTGGGAAAGCAGTAGAAGATGGCCCAAGTCCTTGGGCCCCTGCACCCACATGGGAGACCTGGAAGAAGCTGCTGGCTCCTGGCTTCGGATCAACACAGCTCTGGCCATTGGAGCCAATTGGGGAGTGAACCAGCGGATGGAAGACCTCTCTCTGCCCCTCCTTCTCTCTGTGTAACTCCAACTTTCAAATAAATAAGTCTTAAAAAAAAAAAAAAAGAATGGGTTGATACAAAACAACTAGCTGTGGCAAGAGCACATCTGGCAAGACCAAGAATAAGCAACAAAATCACTGCTGTGAGGGTAAAAGCAATGAGACAGAAGACAGCAAGAGATACAGTCTGAAAGATCACGGTGCACCAGATCATGAGGGCCCTTCTGGGTGATGTGCAGATATTTTGGCTGTCACTCCGAGAGTAACGGAGACCCACACACTCTGACTTCTGTGGTGAGTACTCCTCTGGCTGATGTGTTGGGAAAAAGCTAGTGAGGGGAGAGCAATGGTGGAACAAGCGCAAAGGCTACCACAACCATCCTAGTGACAGATGCCAATGGCTTAGATCAGGGAGGTAAGAGTGGAAGGGTGAAAAATAGCCAGATGCTAGGCATATCCTGAAGGTAGACAAAATTATTCTAAGCCATTGTAAAGTGCTATAAAAAATAAAAATAGGGTGATGAGAAAGAGGGGCCCAGGACGATGCTTCTTTATGGTAAGCAGTTAACTGAGGATGGTCCAAAGAATGAATACTGGAACTGAGACTGAGTCATGAGAAGGAGGAAGTCATGTAAATCTCCAAAGGTAAACCATTCTGGGACAGGAATAGGATCCAACATGAGAATGAGCCTAGAAACTTAGGGGGACAAATAAATGCTGATAAAATAGTGGGATGCAGTGAATAGAGAAAAAAGTGCTTGAGATGACCTCAGGAGAGGGGCTAACTATTGAAAATGTTTCTAATTGCAGTGGGGAGCAACAGACAGTATAGAGGCAAAGAAATTGTGTTAGCTGATACTGTCTTTCTAAAGGTCATTCTTGGGGCCAGCATTTTGGCGCAGCACGTTAAACTACCACATACAACACCAGCAACCCAAATGAGTATCGGTTCAAGTCCCAGCTGCTCTACTTGCAATCCAGCTCCCTCTTAATGTGACTGAGAATGCAGTGGAGGATGGCTCAAGTGCTTGGGCCTCTGCCACCAATGTTGCAGACCCAGAAAAAGTTCCAAGCTCCTGACTTCAACCTATCCCAGCCCTGGCCACTGCAGCCAATTGGGGAGTGAACCAGCAGATTGAAGGCCAATGGCTTGTACACTCTCTCTTTCTCTGTGTGTGTGTGCATGTACCACTCACTCTAACTCTGCCTTTCAAATCTTTAAAAAAAAAAAGTCATTCTTCAGGGAGCCGTCATTGTGATGTAACAGATGAAGTTGAAGCTTGCAATGCCAGCATCCTATATCAGAGAGCAGGTTCGACTTCCAGTTGCTCTGCCTCTGACCCAGCTTCCTGCTAATGTGCCTGGGAAAAGCAGCAGAAGATGGTAGAAATACTTGGGCGCCTGCTACCCATGTGGGAGACCTGGATGGAGCTCCTGGATCCTGGTTTCAGCCTGGCCCAGACCTGGCTGTTGTGGCCATTTGGGGAGTGAAACAGTGAATAGAAGATATCTCTTGTTCACTCTCGCTGTGTATGTGTGTCCTCTCTCATTGTTCTTTTAAATAAACATATCTTATTAAAAAATCAAAAGACCATTCTTCAAACGCATGGAGACAGAAAGCAGAATAGAATTGATCAGATTTGGGGGGCAATAAGGAGTTTGTGTTTTATAGGTGAATAATTTCAGTTTTACAAGATAGAAAGTTCTGGAGATGGGTGGTTACAATGGGTGCACAACACTGTGAAATACTTAATGCCACTGAACTGTACACTAAAGATGTTTAAATAGCAACTGTTCTGTTATTTATTTCTGACTGCTGCGTAGGATATGAACTGTTGTGAGAAAAAAGGCAATAAGTACAAACCACCTCGGTGCCTAATTCTATGCATCTATGGTCTCTTGCCTCTCTTCATTGTAATATCCAGATAAAACTTTCTAAAGCTGTTTCTACCTTTTTGTAGCCATTCTGGTGAAAATACTTAAATGTTGAAGTGTCAAAGTCTTAAAAAGTTAAGAAGCAGTTGCCTAACTTCTGCCTACAACTGATCAACACAAAAATGGTGTCAAATTCCTGTAACTCCAGAGAAACAAAGTTCATAGCTGCCCTCAGGAACCTGTCCAGAGCCTACCAGCCTTTACTGTGTGGAAACATGTTCAGTGTATCTGAACTAAATCCCTCTGATTACACTTTAAGTCCGTGTCCTCTTATTCTAGTCTCCTTGAGTTGAAAGACAGCTGGCTTCCATCCTCTGCAAAATAAGGCACTCTACACTGGGAGATTTCTGTTAAGTCCTCTTCTTCAGGCTAAGCAGTCTCAATTAATTTAAGCTTTTCTCCCAGAAAATATCTCTTCAAGTGCTTAAGACCCTTATTTAAATTGTTCAGAACTGGACACAGTCCTCTCTGAAGAATAGGAAGAAGCATATAAGATTGGGGTAAAGGAAACATAATTAGAGAGAATTATGGAGAGCCAGCTCTCATGTCAAATTTTTCCAGTTTCATCAACACCATTAACATTGTGCTTTTTTGAAGCTACCACCTTTTAAAATTAATTAATACACAGTAGTTATGAATTTCAGATGATCACACATAATTGCACTATACAATTCACCAAATACTGTTTATCTTCCAGAACCAACAAGATAAGAGGAAAACAGAGCAAATGGTAAATGCTACTAACTTCACCTGTGTAACAATGGTTCAATATCCCATTTCAGTGGCAAATGAAGGAACACTCACCTATATAACAATGATCAAATTACAAAGAGCAATGGCAATTAGCTGAGAGTTTCTAAATTTGAGCAGATTCGTATGACAGAAAATGTGTAATGTCACACCAAAGAGTCTTTATAAAGTACACAATTACAATAGCATGGAAATTTAGATGTGATCCTGCCATCTTATGAAAAAAGCATCCTCAGGCTCCATATTAATTGATTTTCTGAACATTTTCCAGCCTGTTTCTCGTGTGCTTTTTCCTGCACTGGACCATATGTATCTGTACTGGAACAGCAGTTCTCAAACTTATTGGCTTCAGAACCCCTTGCACTCTTAAAAATTATTGAGGGGCCAGCGCTGTGGCACAGCAGGTTAAAGTCCTGGCCTGAAGCACCAGCTTCCAATAAGGATGCTGGTTGGAGACCCAGCTGCTCCTCTTCCAATCCAGCTCTCTGCTATGGCCTGGGATAGCAGTAGAAGATGGCCCAAGTCCTTGGGCTCCTGCACCCACGAGACCCAGAGGAGGCTCCTGGCTTCGGATCGGTGCGGCTCCAGCCGTTGCAGCCATCTGGGGAGTGAACCAGCAGATGGAAGACCTCTTTCTCTGTCTCTACCTCTCTCTGTAACTCTGTCTTTAAAAAAAAATTATTGAGAACCCCAAAGACCTTTTATTCACATGGGTTTATCTACCATATTATAAATGCAAACTGAGAACTTTTAAAATATTTTTTCATTCAGTTAAAGAGAATAGGCCCATCATGTTAATATAAATATTAAATGAAATAGCTATTTCCCAAAATTATATATATAATATATATACTATATGTATAGTACAGTATATATTATATATATATATATATATAGTATACATATATAGTGAGAAGAGTGGCACTGTTTTTATTTTTGCAACTCCCTTTAATGTCTGGTTTAATAGAAGGCAGCTGATTAAAATATCTGTGTTTTTCCTTCAGTCTGTTGTGATGTCACAAATCAGTTAGCCTCTGGAAACCTATACTCTGCACTCAAGGAAAAAAATGATAATTTAAAATACAAAAATCTTATTATTGTGAAAACAATTTTTATCTTGTATATCCTCTGAAAAGACCTTGTGAAGTCCACGACCACACTTTGAGAACTACTGTTCATGTAAGTTGTAGGGACTGAAATTATTTCTAAGAAGCAGAAATTATTAAGGACAAAGTCCATGGATTCTGGGAATCACACAGATCAAATAGGAAGTAAGCTGTATCTCTGTGAAATAGCTTGGGTTCTAAATGTCGATCATATCATATCCAAGCCAACAGAGCTTAGCAAGATGGCTCCAGAATCACACAGCATACTCAAGCATTAACTTCATTTCGCCTTGAGAGTTCGTATCCCTCAAGGCGTACAATTTGACTCCCAGACTCCCTTCAGTTCTGTGTATGTTTTCTATCCCTTGTCCCTTGTTTTTTCCAGAAGCTGTAATACAGATAGCTACAAGGTGTTACACATGGCAAGGAAAGACCCAACTTAGGCAGACCATTCAGAAATTTTATTCAGTCTCAGGGAAGTTCACAAAACTTGATCTTCTGATCTGAAACCAAAATCCTGTCTTCTCAGAGAAGGCTGCAAATATTTACCAAAAATGTTAACCATGTCATAGTATACAATAAAGCATGTCTTTCTACTACAGCCCTAGGTTATGAATAATTATTCTCTTTCCTTAAATTTATTTGACAGATAGAGTGAGACAGTGAGAGAGAGAGAGAAAGGTCTTCCTTCCGCTGGTTCACCCCTCAAATGGCCACTACGGCCAAAGCTACACCAATCTGAAGCCAGGAGCCAGGTGCTTCCTCCTGGTCTCCCATGTGGGTACAGGGCCCAAGGACTTGGGCTATCCTCCATTGCCCTCCCTGGCCACAGGAGACAGCTGGACTGGAAGAGGAGCAACCAGGACAGAACCAGCGCCCATATCGGATGCCAGTGCTGGAGGCAGAGGCTTAACCAAGAGAGCCACAGCGCCGGCCCCTAAATAATTATTTTGAAGACTCAATGTTTAGTTGAGGCTTTGTTTGAGAAATGGAAAACTATGTGTGCGAGTTCTTTATTCTTTTCTGTTATCCCTTCCCACTCATCTATTATGAGAAATGCGTGTCCTGGATTTGGGCAGTGTATTAACTTCTAGAAAGATAAAAAAAAATACCATTAATCCCACTCTCATTCATATTAGAAGGTAGTGACTTGGTATTTTGAGAAATATTTTACTTACTCATTGACGACTTATAAAAAATTTCAAACAAAAAATAATTTAATTGGCCCAATTCAGGGACTAACTCTCTGAACAAAGTCAAATACATTTTGGAGGATGGCAGAACAATTTTCACAAAATTAAACTGGAATATAGGCTTATATATTTATCTTTCACTCTTTGTAACTGGAAGGAGAATACTGGTTGGCTCTATCTTATAGTGCAACATGTATTATTACCAAATGTGGTTTATGAATACAAAAGCCACAAATGGCTTTTTTTTTTAATAGAAGGAGCCCTGGGGCTTCGCCTTTGGATAAGATATCACTGGGGACATTTTTTTTTTTTTTACATTCAGTAAAATACTCAAATAGCAAGTGTCAAGGTATTGTATATCCACCCAGTTGGTAAAATAAGTCAGTTAATTTGGCAGGTAAGTATTAAGTAATCACGCTGTCAGAATCGGGTGAGTATCAAAGGGAGAAAGACAAAGACTGAACAAAAGAGGAAAAATAAAATAAGTAGCAGATTATCAAATAAGTAAATAAAAATGAGAACTTCTCAATGCTCTATTGTAGCCCTTATAAACCCGTTCAACCCTGCAGACTTCTCTCCTCCTGCTTAGGAGTCAGGAAAGCAGTGTGGGTGTGAGGAAACTATGGGCTGACTGCTTGTGAGCTGTGCTGTTGGGAGGTGTTTTCCAAGGTTTTAGAGAAGAAAGGCCTGGTCCCTTTAAGAATTAAAAGCCGGTCTCTGGCAGCCTTGGAGTTGCAGAATGGCAAAGAAGCCCTGTTCTCCATACATTAGCTTTTCCCCTGAAGGAGGGAGCTGAATTAGAAGCATAGCTGCCAGGAAAAGCCTGAATAGAGACCATTTAAGCAGATTTTATTCAGGCCTAGGGAAACTCACATAACTCGGTCTTTTCTCACTTCTTAAAACAGAAAATGTATGTGACTGTGCAGTGAAAGCTCCCCCGTTCCAGGAGGCCCAGATGCAGCCTCATTTATCTGTGAAACACCAGTGTTCAGCACAGGGCTGGGCACAGCACAGGCTCGCACAACACATTGGTGTTAACAAAAGGCAAGAGAACGCCTCTGGACATGGTGCACTCTTAGCTGCTCCTTTTTTGTTTTTGTTGCTCTGCAAGAAATGATGGTTTTAAGCTTTTTACTGAGACTAAAGCCAAGTTCCTTTTCATAAAAAGACTAGAGAATCAGAATAGAAGCATATGGCAGAACTTGACTGTTGAGATTAACACATAAGTCCCTTATGTTATAGATAAGGAAACAGAGGTGCAAATAGATTTTGCCTAAGGTAGCCTAACTAGTTAGTGACAGAGCCAAGAATAACCCAAGCTTCCTGTGTCGCCAGGCAGCAGGAAGCAGAGCTGAGGTAAGCAACCTGCATCCACGAGTGGGCTTTAAGAAATCCAAAACTCCTCCCAAAAATGTGTACGCTGAGTCTGCATGTACTGCGTCTGTGCAGAGGAGCGGCCTCATGTGTAACCTAATTTTCAAGGTCTGCAGCCTTCAAAACTATGAAGAACCGTAGTCACAAAGGGAACTTACTAGGGAATGGGGCCATTTACTGCCATTGCTCCTGTGCTGTGAGAGCTTAAGATCAGAACTGAGTAAGGAAAGTTCCTGGGCTGGCGCTGTGACACAGTGGGTTAAGCTGCGGTCTGTAACACCAGCATCCCGTATCAGAGTGCTGGTTAGAGCCCCAGCATCATCGCCTCCCATCCAGCTCCCTGCTAATGTGTGCCAAGTACTTGGGACTCTGCCACCCTGAATGAAAGATTACTGTCACACACACACACACACACACACACACACACATTTTTAAAAAGAAAAGAAAATTTCTCTGAGACATCATTAGACAGAGGCAGTATGATCAATAGATAGCCATATTTGGTTTGGTTTCTCTCTCTCTCTCTGTCTCTCTCTCACCTCAGTCAAGTAGAGGGTGCCTATCTACATTGGGGGTTGATCTTCCCCATCTAGCCCACTCAGATTCCCACACCAGTCTCTTCTAGAAACACCCTCACAGACACACCCAAAAATAATGCTTTATCAGTTCTCTAGGTGTTCCTTAATCTAGTCAGGTTAGCACCTAATGTCAACCATCACAGTGGCTGAGCTATAAACCAGAATACAAATGTGTTCTCTTGTATTGTATTGAACACTGATGCCCAAGGCTTCAGTGATCAATGCCATAGCCTCTTTCTGTCCCTCTTGTCCCTCCAGATTAATCTGATGTTCTAAAATATACAGCACAGAGAGTTATGGTATGGAAAATATCAAGTATCTCAAAAGTCTTTAGGCTAAAGAGATGACAGGGACAGCATTGTAACACTGTGATTAAGAGCACAGTTAGACAAGAGTTGTAGCCCAGATCTAAAACCTACCAGTTCAAACAAGTCACTGAAACTCTGTCAACCTGGGATTTCACATCCTTGAAATAGAAGTTAGAATACAAACATGTACTTCATAGCATTATTATGAAAATTAAATAAGACAAAGAACTTTGAGCATTTAGCATAGTCCCTGCACATATTAAGTGCTCCCTTCATGACCGCTATTGTTATCAGTAGTAGTAAGTACATAGGCTGAATTCCAGCAGAAAAGCTAACGAATTCCAACATTTCTCTTACTGCAAACAATGGTCCCCAACCTGGCTTTAAGGCTTTTCAAGGATAATAACTTACATATTTACCTTAGGCAGTGAGAACACGCATACACACACAAACAGAAACATGTACACAATGGTGCAACCATTATACCAAGTAATTCCAACAATTCGATCAGAGTATTCACTACCTATAATCCAAGAAACTCATTTCTGGGAATACACCTCACAGAAATTCACATGCAACCCAAAAAATAGACTTTATTAAGATTTATTTTTATTTATTTGAAAGGCATAGTTAGAGAGAGCGGTTTTCGATCCACTGGTTCACTCCCCAAATGGCCACAACGGTGAGGGCTGGGCCAGACTGAATCAAGAAGTCAGGAGCTTCTCCCGGGCCTTCCACATGAATTCAGGGGCCCAAACACTTGGGTCATCCTCGGCTATTTTCCCAAGCACATTAGCAAGGAGCTGGATCCAAAATGGAGTTATGTTATTGCAAAAAATTTGAAATCCATATATACAAGGTGTCTTCAAAAAGCTCACAGGAAATGTGTATTACGAAAAAGCATGCATCAATTCTGAAAAGTTCCACACTTTTCTTTTAATTCAATTCCTCCATGAATTTTTTGAAGTATTTTTCTATTAGGCAGGAATCTTATCAGTGGAGGGAAGGGAAAGAAACTCAAGAGCAGGCATAAAGGTAAAGAAGGAGTGAAAGAATCAAGGGGAGGAAGGAAAGAAAGAAGGAAGGAAAGAGAGGGAAGAGTCTTCTATATTTTAATGATGACAGTGTGCTTTGTATTGGGGAATGTAGCTCAGTACTCCAGTGAAGCAAGCAAACAAACAGCATCACCATATGGCTACCCAGAACACTTGCTTGGTACAATAAACAAGGGCCATTTTTAAACCACACGAAAACCACACAAGTATATTAGTTTTTCAAATCAATGGGCTACTCTGTTATTCACATTGCTCACTTGACTAAATGCTCTTTCCTCTTAATATTGTAAACATCCCAACCTGGAGAAATGCAAACAGAGTCTAGAAAGCAAAGAGCAATGGAGAGGGTTACTGATTTTAATATTAACCTATTAGTCTTCAGTGAACAGAAGTCAAACAGTGAGAGACACAATATATACCATGGTTCACATTTTAATATAAAATAGGCCAATTACCAATATTTGAATACTTGTACCATTATTTGTTCATCATGGACATACAAAAAATTCAGTAAAATACTCAAATAGCAAGTGTCAAGGTATTGTATATGCACCCAGTTGGTAAAATAAGTCAGTTAATTTGGCAGGTAAGTATTAAGTAATCACGCTGTCAAACTCCAGTGAGTATCTAAGGGAGAAAGACAAAGACTGAACAAAGGAGGGGGGATTATAGAAAAGAAGGGGGCCAAAAATAGGCACAAGGAGAAAATAAATACAGTGTGACAGGTTCAACAGTAGGATGGATGTCTCAATTCCATCACAGAAAGATTATCCCAGGAATATGGACAGACACTTCAGAGTGTCACCAGGAGAACTGAGTATTTTTGTCCATCAGATAGAAGCTGCTGATAAAGGTAGATTATGAATTAAAATGGTCTTTCAATGTCGGCCCTTTCCACCTTATAGCTCAATGTTTTAGCTGCCCCACAACATATTAAACATCATACATAACACATTCACATAAAAACATTGACTTGTATTCACATCTCCTGACTAAAAAGGCTTAGAGTTGGCAAAATTTTTGTGTAAAAGGTCAGATAGTGTTTTCTTTTTCCTTTGGCTTTGTGGCAAATGATAAGACCATGGTCCATGAGAAGTCCCTTCTCTGTTTGAGTAGCCATTTTTTTTTCTCAAATCAAGTTTTCCTCTTGTTATTGTACTGTGTTCTTTGTCTTTTCTTGGGGAAGATCATTGTCAGTCTTAGATGAAAACTCAATTTAGATGACAGCAAACATTCTCCCTCCTTGGCATCTTCATTTCAACATTGCCAGTTCTCTATCCCCAGCCTGCTGGTTCTTCAGTTCTCAGGGCCTTATTATTACCACTTGACTTACAGGTACCCTATTCCTAGAGTAAAACTTTGATTTTTTTTTTTAAAGAGACATAGTCCTCTAGGAAATAGAGGAGCAAAGAAGTACCTTCCAAGAGGTCTCTAGGTAGCCTCCACTCCCTTCTTTTCCCCCTACAACCAATCCACCAGAAAATTCTTTTAAGTGACACATTCCAAATATATCTGGAAATCACTATTTCATCCCTCTATTACAAAAACTCTATTGCAAACCACTATCATTTTTTGTCTGGACAATTTAAAAATAAACTCCAAATGAGTCCCTGCCTCAGCCCTTTTTCTACAATAGCAAGACACACAGTTCGTGCTCAGTTTTTAGTGTTCTGTTTTAAAATAATTTCAGATACATAGTAATGTTGCAAAAGGAGTACAGAGAGTTGTCATTTACTGTTCAGCCAACTTCATCTAATGTTAATATCTTGAATAATATCTGGTTCATTTATCAAAACAAAGAACTATATAGAGAGATCCCCAACTTACAGTGGTTCCACTTACACCTTTCTGGCATTATGATGGTGTGAAAGCTGTATGCCTAGGGGCTGGCACTATGGCATGGGGTGTTAAACCTTTGCCTGCGCACTGGTGTCCCATAAGGGTACCAGTGCATGTCCCAGCTGCTCCTCTTCTAATCCAGCTCCCTGCTTATGGTCTGGAAAAGCAGTGGAAGATGGCTCAAGTGTTTGGGCCCCTGAACCCATGTGGGAGCTCCAGAAGAAGCTTCCGGCTTCGGATTTGCCCAGCTCCAGCCTTGCAGCCACTGAGAAATAAACCAGTGGATGGAAGACCTTTGTCTTTTCCTCTCTTGTCTGTAACCTCTCCAACAAATAAATAAATAAAACCTTTAAAAAAAAAATAAAGAAAGCTGTATGCTTTTAGTAGAGACCGTATCTCAAATTCTGAATTTGGATCTTTTCCTGGGTTAGCACTAGGCAAGTGGGATTTCTCACAATGCTGGGCACCAGCAGCAGCAGCAGCCACAGCCTACACTCTCTGACATCCCCACTGTCACGAGGGAAACTACCGATGGTCTGCAGCATGCTGTGCTGCTAAGCAGGATTACAGAAGTATTAATGCACTCTCAATTAACAATATTTTCAACATAAGCATCTGTACATCGATATCATACTATTAAGTTAAAAGTTCATCCACTAACATCCCTATTTTCATATAGGAAAATCCAGGACACTATGTTGCATTTGGTGTCTCCTTAGTCCCTGGCACTCTGTAACAGTTCTATTCTTCTTTCTTGGCTTTCATGTCCTTGATACTTTTGAAGTATACTGGTCTTGCCGTTTGTTTAATGTCCTTTTGTCTAATGTTTTTCACAATCAGATTGAAGTTAGGCAATTTTGGCAAGAAGACCACAGAAGTAATATGCTCTTCATAGTGCATTTCACCAGGTGTAAACGATATCAGTATGTCTTATTATGTCAATATTTCAACTTGGACCATTTCATTTAGGTGGTATTTGCCAGACTTTTCCACTCCCACAACACCCTTGTCCCTTGGTAATTAATCAGTATCTTTTAAGGAGATACTCTGTGACCATGTGGATATGTTGTTTCTCATCCAGTGATTTCAGCATCCATCAATGATTGTTGCCTGTAGGAATTATTACTGTGAGATCCCAGTGGAAAGAACGGGCCATCAAAGGAGGAGGTAGGTACTTTTCTCTGAAGGGAGGAAAGAACTTCCACTTTGAATATGGCCTTGTCTAAATAAGATCGGAGTTGGTGAACCCAAGAGGCTTCCATAGCCTTGGCAGCTCATGACAAGAGCCTTGGGTGATGACTGATGTCATAAATAAGAGTGTCAACTGTTGAATCAACAACAGGAGTCACTGTGCACCTGCTCCCCATGTAGGACCTCTGTCCTTAATGTGTTCTACTATGAGGATTAATGGTAAAACTACTACTCAAACACTTTGTGTGTCTGTGTGGGTGCACTATGTTGAAATCTTTACTTATTATATACTAAGTTGATCTTCTGTATATAAAGATAATTGAAAATGAATTGTTGGCCGGCGCTGTGGCTCAATAGGCTAACCCTCTACCTGCAGCACTGGCACACCAGGTTCTAGTCCCGGTCGGGGCGTCAGATTCTTCCCGGGTTGGGATGGTTGTGGGTGGGAGGGAGGTTATGGGGGGGAAAAGCTGCTATAATTCAAAAGTTATACTTTGGAAATTTTTATTTATTACACAAACGTTGGGAAAAATTAGAAAAATTAGAAAGAAAAATAATTCTGTAAGAATTATTACTGTGATGTTTGCCCAATGTTGTCTATCTCCTTCTACATTTATTGCTGTAAGAATAGCCATCCCTTCACTTGTATTAATTAATTAATATCACTAAGGATTTATGGATATTTGCTTTATTCAATGGATTACCATCTATTGCTACCATTATTTATTTTGTTGTTCAGTGTACCCCAGATTTGGCTATTTGGACCTCCTTCAACTTGGATCTTGACTTTTTTCTACATCCCCCTATCACTTTAGGAGCATTTTGTTATTTTCTAATCTTGTATTTTCTTGCTCAAACTCTAAAACCAATCATATCTCCAAGGAACTCTGATTCTTTCAATTGATTAATGATATATAAATGATATATAGATGATAGATGTGCAGAATTACTGATGTCTCTCAGTGGACAGAGCCAGGTAATATATGTACTACCCATGTACATTATTTCTGTATCTATCCATCTGTATCTCTTTTAAAGCCATAAGTTCATAGCAGCATCTCTGATTGCATTCAAACACCACAGGATTCATTTTAAATTTCTCATTCATTTTATCTGACTACTTTCACTGAAAGGGAGAAACCTGGCTCTCAACTACAATATGCTTTCTTATTTGCTCAATACTCTTGAATATCCTTGTATACACATAAAGTAATTTCAGATTGTTAACACATGTCCCTGTGAAAAACAAATTTACTAACTATAGTACAATACTATATGTATAAATATATAGTACAATAACTATAGTTTGTCTTTAGCCTTATAAGTAAAGTCACATGTTGTTCAGACTGACTTTTTTTAAAATTATTTGTTTATTTGACAGGTAGAGTTACAGACAGTGAGAGAGAGAGAGAGTTCTTCCACCACTGGTTCACTCCCCAAATGGCCGCAATGGCCAGAACTGGGCCTATCTGAAGCCAGAAGCCAGGAGCTTCTTCCAGGTCTCCCACATGGGTGTAGAGGCCCAAGGACTTGGGCCATCGTACACTGCTTTCCCAGGCCATAGCAGAGAGCTGGATCAGAAGTGGAGCAGCCAGGACTCAAACTGGCACCCATATGAGATCCAGCACCAAAGGTGGAGGCTTAGCCCAATATGCCATGGCACTGGCCCCAAGATTCACTTATTTAGTCTTGTTTTCAACATCCCTAGGATGAGGTTATGTTATTCATTTGTAGTACAGTAGGTTCCTTTCTTATAACCATTTGTGTTCTGTGTGTGGTTCTTTTCACATACCAATTTGTTTTAACTACATACTTTGTTGGGGCACAGTAGGTTAATCCTCTGCCTGCAGTGCCAGCCTCCCATATGGGCACCTGTTCTAGTCCCAGCTGCTCCTCTTCCAGTCCAGCTCTCTACTATGGCCTGGGAAAGCAGTACAAGAAGATGGCTCAAGTCCTTGGGTCTCTGCACCCACATGGGAGACCAGAAGAAAGCACCTGGCTCCTGGCTTCTGGCTTCAGATTGGCACAGCTCTGGCCATTGTGGCCATTTGGGGAGTGAACCAATGGAGGAAAGACCTTTCTGTCTCTCCCTCTCACTGCCTATAACTTTGCCTCTCAAATAAATAAATAAAATCTTTTTAAAAATTTTTTAAAAATTTTAAAAATATGTACTTTGTTGGAGGGGGTTATGTATAAGATTACCATGGTTCTAAGAGTCAAGGTTAGGTGAGGGCATTTGGCACAGTGGTTAAGTAGCCATGTGGGACCCCTGTATCCCATTTTAGAGTGTCTGGTTCAAGTCCTGGCTCCTGTGCTTCTGTACCAGCTTCCTACAAATACACATCCTGGGAGGCAGTAGGGGGTGGCTCAAGTACTTGGGTCTCTGCCACCCCTATGGTAGACCCCGATGAGGTTCTGGGCTCCTGGCTTTGGTCTGGAACAGCCCTGGCTGTTCCAAGTATTTGAGGAGTAACTCAACAAATGCAATCTCTCTCTCCATCTGTCTATGTCTCTTTCAAATAAAATGGAAATTTTTATAAAGAGTGAAAGCTATTCTCACAGAAAAATAATTCCAATTGAGTGTTCCTTTCAATGTATAAATGAAATAATTTCACACCTATAATTTAAGCCACCTAATGCCTTCCCATCTCACTAAGAAAGAAAAGCAAAGTCCTTCCCATTCCACACAGATGCTACCTGCTTCAGGCTCAGCAAGGTCCTGGGGCTAGTAAATAATGGCATCAATACTGGAATTCAACTGTCCACACTTCTTACCTTCCCTAACCTGTGTCTGCCTCTCCATAAAATAGCCAAAAGTGAACATTATTAAATAAAAGGATATAAAACACGAAAAGTAAGTATAGGGTCAAAACTTCAGAGGTTCACAGAACTCGTGAAATTATATGTCTGAAGCATATGCATATGGTAGATTTGGTGGAGGGATGGTGTAAACCTTTTAATTAGCCTTAAAAGAGTCCCTGATTCCAAATAAGACTAAAACACCAATTTTAAGAAAGGCCATGCTAGAAAATACAATACCTAGTTCAAACTAGGTGTTACCAGATCAAGGCAATAAACACCCTAAGATGTGTAATGATGGCTATTCATCTGTACCCAGAAAAAGCCCATTTCTTTATCCACATAATGGCCTCACATGAAGCACAGTTGGATTTTCTGAAAACAGAGTTAAATCATTCTTTGAAGCAGCTACAAGATAAGCTGTGCAGTATCTTGACAGTAGAAAATCCAGGATGGACCAAAGGAGTCTAGCTGCCCAGGAGGAAGAGAAACGCAAATAGATGGCTGTTGTAGGTCTCTTTCGGGCTTATTTTTCTTTAGACAGGGATTAGATTCTGATTCTGATCCGAATAGAAATTAGGTCATTTGTTCCATTTCTGAACAGCTGGCAGAAATACTTTTCTTAAAAGGCAATCATTAGGCAAAGAGAATATTTTTCAAATCCAAATCCAAATCACATTTCCAAGTCTTGTAAGAGCCCATGGCTTAATCTTGCTTTTCAACCTCATAGTAGAATCATTCACTGGCTGCCTAAAGCTGCTGTGCTATCCTGTCCACAGGAACTGGATGGGGTTCACTTCTAATATTAGAAAAAGAACTCAAGTTCTTG
This sequence comes from Sylvilagus floridanus, assembly GCA_949820135.1. NCBI lineage: Eukaryota > Metazoa > Chordata > Mammalia > Lagomorpha > Leporidae > Sylvilagus > Sylvilagus floridanus. The sequence continues at coordinate 119,831,280 of OX463223.1, forward strand.
GAAAACTCAGCTCAGTGGAAGAGAACAATGCTAGACCTATTGCTGAAAAACAAAGTGGAAGGTGGGGCTTGTGTCTTTCTGTGGGCACAAGCTAGGAGAAAGCCAAGTCTCTTCAGCAAAAATCAGCTAAGTCCTCTTCTCCCTACAGCCTGGTAGAGAGCTCCTGTGAGTTTCAGATACAGATACTGCCCACAGAAAGATGACTAAGGGAGCCCTGCTCAGACTTATCATGATGTCACCTTCTAACTGGAAGGCATAACCCCTCCAGATGCATTGCTCATCACGTCAGTCCACTGGCAGAGTGAGAGGATGGATTCTCACCCTCCTCAGGACACAAACCTCCAACCTCATATAAGAGGATGCATAGGACTTTCCTTGGCCCTATTCCACATTTTTCCACTTGCCTGGATGTTTAATCTCTTTTATTTCAAAGGCAGAGAGACAAACAGATACAGAAATATAAAGAGATCTCTCATCTGCTGCTTCACTCCCCCAAATGCCTGAAACAACCAGAGCTGGTCCAGGCTAGGCCAAAGCAGGAAGTCTGGAACTCCATTCAATCACCTACACAGGTGCCAGGGACACCACTGCTTGAGCCATCATCTGCTTTTGCCCAGGGTGCACATTAGCAGGACGCTGAAATCAGGAGCAGAGCCAGGACTGAAATCCAGGCACTCTCACATGGGATGCAGGCATCCAAGTGCTATCTTAATCACTGTTAAATGCCTGCCCCATCCATGCTTTATATCTTCACATACATCTACCACGGAAGTGTGCAATAGTAAGGATTTGCCAAGTCCATGTTGATTAACTCATATAATCCACTATATGAATTACATAAAACTATTCATTTTTATGTTCAAGCCATTCCAAAGTTTAGTGTTCTTAAGTGTGCTTTAAAATTAAAACCCTTTTTTTAAAGATTTGTTTGAGAGGCAAAGTTACAGAGAGAGGAAGAGACAGATGGAAAGAGAAAGAGATCTTCCACTGGTTGGTTCACTCCCTAAAAGACCACAGCAGCAGGAACTGGGCCAATCCAAAGCCAGGAGTCAGGAGCTTTATCCAAATCTCCCACATGGGTGCAGGGGCCCAAGGGTTTAGGCCATCTTCCACTGCTTTCCCAGGCACTTTAGCAGGGAGCTGGATCAGAAGTAGAGAAGCCAGGACTCAAACCAGCAACCATATGGGAGGCTGGCGCCACAGGCAAAGGCTTAATCTACTATGCCACAGTGCCAGCCCTGAAATTAGAACTCTTAGAAAGTCCCTTATCTCACTTCAGAGTATCAAAGCTATGGGGAAAAGGTTTTTTTAAAAAAAAATCACATTCCACTGACCCCAAAACCCTCTTCTAGTGGAGGTCTACAATGGTGGCTTCGATTATTGTTCCTAACTCTTATTTGCCCCAAAACATTATTATAAACCCATAGGCTTTGTCATTTGATTTTGCAGTGGAGTTTGCAAATTAAGTATCTCTATTTAATTCACTTTAGGCCTAGCCTTGTGACTTCCTTTGACCAAAGAATGCAGATAGAAATAACAGTGCATCTGTTATGAGAAGTTTAAGGGGCAACTCGGATGTCTTGGATAACTGCCGTTCTTTAGCCTGGATCCCATGGACATGAAGCAGACCTAAACTGGGCCAAAGCCCTTCTGAGCCTAGCAAAGCCATGCCAGCCAGCACACCCATTGACAATAGATAAAGGAGTGTTTTTGTTAGTTACTAAAACATTGATGGGGTAGGCATTGGGACTAGTGACTAAGACGATGGTTAAGATGATACTTTTTCTCTCCTCCCTCTCAAATAACTTTATTTGTTTGAAATATCAGGGTTATTTGTTATTGCAGCTAAAGATTACTAGTGCATCCTCCAAATCCACTATGTCAACAGGTTATTCCTTAACTTACAAACCACATGACTTCAAAAAGTTATAGGATACTTGAACATCTCTGCTCCTATCAACCAACCAAAAAGAGGTACTCTCATCAAAATACTGTCAGTTCACTTGAAACTAGCATTCAAACTTCATCCACGTATACTACTGCAGAATTATCTCTGGCAGTCATTTCAGAACTGTTAGCTTAGGATTTTCTCCGTTGAGCCCTTATGGAAAGGAAAGCTAGGGCCAGTGTTGGGACACAGTGAGTTAAGCCACTGCTTGTCACACATCCCGTAACTGAGTGGCAGTTTGAGTCCCAGCTGCTCTGCTTCCAATCCACCTTTCTGCTAATGCTCTTGGAAAGACAGTAGATGATAGCCCAAATGTTTGAGCTGCTGCCACCCGTGTGGGAGACTCAGATGGAGTCGTGGCTCCTGGCTTCAGCCTGGCCCAGATCTGGCTATTGTGACCATTTGGGTAATGAACTAGTAGACGAAAGCGCTCAGTCTCTGTGTCTGTGTCTGTGTGTGTGTGTGCCTACCTTTCAAATAAACAAACAAATCTTTAAATAAAAAAAGAAAGGAAAGTTGACCTGAGTTTTCTTTCTTGAAGCCTTTTGACATACTCAATTGTATGAGATGGTTTAGAATCCCCAGACTTCTACTTACCTCCCTCATCTCACGAGAAATACTTATAGCTGTTAAAGTCAGCCTTTTAAAAAAAAAAAGATTTGTTTATTTGCAATGCAGAGTTATACAGAAGCAGAGGCAGAGAGAGAAATCTTCCATCCACTGGTTCACTTCCCAGATGGCCGCAATGGCCGGAGCTAATCCAAAGCCAGGAGCCAGGAGCATTTCCAGGTCCCCCACGTGGGTGCAGGGACCCAAGGACATGGCCATCCTCTACTGCTTTCCCAGGCCATAGCAGAGAGATGGATCAGAAGTGGAGCAGCTGGGACTTGAACCAGCCCTCATATGAGATGCCAGCACTGCAGGTGGTGACTTTACCCTCTATGCCACAGCGCCAGCCTCTAAAGTCGGCCTTGAAGTATATATGCAGTGCAAAGATGCTGTATGTTACCAGATGATCAAAGACCCAATATTGAATAACAGGCAGGGAATGACTGAGACTGTCAATAAGATTGATGACTTGATGACACTAGAAATAGAGCAGAGAAGCCAAGTCTTTATGGTGATTTTTCAGAGCTTTAAGTCTGTCTGTTCTTCATAATACCGAGCTGTCACCATATTTCTCAATCTCTGAATTTCCCCCTTCTCTCCCTTTTTTGTTTCTGTTTCTTTTATACAGATTGAATAATGTTGAGCTGCTTTCACCCTAAGAAACTGTGAATTGCTGGGTTCTGTTTAGTTCCTGGTATAATTGGAAACAATTGAATTTGAATAGCAATTTGGTTTTCACATCTTTTATTTATTAATGTTCTTCAAAATATAGAAAGTAAAGGAGTAAAACAGTTTTACATAATATAGAGAATGTCAAGATTAGAAAGAAATTAAGAGAAAGAAAAAATAGAAATTGAATGAAAATATGAGTATTTCTATTTCGAGTTTCAGTTTTTACATATGTTTGTGGCTAATACATATTTCTCATCTGAAGTAATGTTAATCCAAAAATATTATTTATGGAGTTTATCCATTTAATAAACAGATCTAGTGGTCATGCAACCAATATTCAGAAGGAAGTAGTGTTTACTTTGGTCTACACTTAAAATGTAAGGGAAGTAAAGGAGTAGATATTAAGACTTGGTGAAGCTCTATATAAATGGTTGGACCTGGTCATGTGTGAAACTAACATTTACTCTGTTCCTGGCACTCACAGGTGTGTTCAGTTTGTTATGAATGTATTTTTCTGTATTTAAAAAATACTTCAAGAGACAGAAAAATTATTGAAAGCAAAATGTGGAACAAAAAATTAATCCCTGGTCATTTTCTCCCCCTAGGATTTGGCAGTAAATGTACTTATAAATTAGATATTCAGTAGTCAAAATAGGAGAGAATTCCCAAAGAACCCTCAGAAATTTTAATAATACTTTAGAATTAGAAAATTTTGAAAATCCTTCCCTCACTATACCATTCCTTCATGTGTACAAGTGGATGGCAACAGTGGTGTGTATTATTATCCTGGGCCCATATAGCCTTTGCTATCTCTTACCAGGCTGGAAACCCTAGAGTGGCTCTTTCCTTCTGGACACTATGTCTGCAATCCTGATTACTCTTCTTGCTAACTCAGGAATCAGGCTCTCAAGACAAAGTACAACGGGTCAAGTCCCAGCTCTACCATTTCACAGCTAAGCAAACTTAGGCAGTACTTAACTCATCACACTTCAATCTATAAAATGGGAATAATAAAAATATCTGCATCAGCGAATTACTGCAAAGAATTAAGTGCTGGCAGCTACAAAGTATTCAACACATATTATTATCATAACTATCATGGTAATTGTTAATATATAAGACATGAATAACTGAAAGAAGAAGAAATAGCCCTTAATTCTACCCAAATTGCCTTTTTGATAAAAATAAAAAATAGGGACAAGTGTATGACACAGTGGTTAGGATACCACTTGGCACATTCTCATTCCATGTCACAATGCCTGATTTCAGTCCTAGCTCCTCTGCTTCCGATTGAACTTCCTGATAATGTGCACCCTGGGAGGCAGCAGGTGATGACTCAAGTACCTGGGTTCGTGCTAGCCCCAAGGAAGACCCAGACTGAATTCGGTTCTCCTGGCTTCAGCCTAGCCATTGCAGGCATTTGGGAAGGGAACCAGCGGATCAAAGACCTCTCTCCATATCTCTCTCTCTCTCTCTCTCTCTCTCTCTGCCTTTAAATATCAAAATGAAAATAATTTTTAAATAAATGCCTAAAGTGTTTATGAAGTACAGTGATGTTTTCAGCTTACTTTAAAATTTACAAATAAGCCAAACTGATAGATAGCAAGATAGATATAAGATAAATATATTTAAATGCTCATTGTAAAATCCAGTTAATGGGTATGTTAGTATTCATAAGACAATATTTTAAATTTTTCTATATATAAGTGTTGGGATAACAAAAAAACTGAAAAAGTAAATGGAATATTTAAATTCTGCATAATTACTATGTGTAAGGAGAGATCCCATACTGTACAACTTTGAGTTAATTATAAACACCTAATTATGGATTTGTTCTTTTCTTTCCAGATTTCCATTCTAATTTTAAGAAAACCTTTACTTTCACCCTAAATTCTTCTATCTTGTTAGATGTTCCAATGAATGCTTCTTTCTCATTCTGTTTATAAGCAATTTTGTGTTCAAAGCTTTCTTACACAAAGTGATAAGAACCATGAAGCCCACCCTGGCTGGTTTTACTCTAAGAAAATAAGAGAAAGAAAGTGGGGACCCTTTTCTTTTAATAGCCCAATGGGAATGATCCAATTATCCCAGAGATCTAAGTTATTTATATTTTAACCATCCTTTAAATTAGGCAAATTCTAAGGCTATTTAATTGCAAGAGTGCATTAATTCTCCATAGAGAAATGTGGTTTTCTTTGTTCCAAATTCTACTCATTGTCTGTTATCCCTTTTTGTAAAGAGCTTCTTGTTTGGCCCATTATTGTCTGGACCAACAAAAGGAGAGAAATCTCTGGCAGACACACTTGGTCTGCCTCCCCCCACGGCCCTCCCCCTACATCTTCGTTGCTCACCAGCTCATAAGACTATCTACAGGCCCAAAATTAAAATGGAGGCATGGTGGAGCTAGTTTTGTGGTATAGGGTAAGCCACTGCTTTGCAATACAAGCATCTCCTATGAGTGACGGTTCGAGTCTCCACTGCTCTACTTCTGATCCAGTTTCTTGCTAATGCACCTGGGAAGGAAGCAGAATATGGCCCAAGTACTTGGGCCTCCACCATCCCTGTAGGAGACCTGGATGGAGTTCCAGGCTCGTGGCTTCAGGAAGTAAACCAGCAGGTAAAAGATCTCTCTCTCTTTCTCCACATCCCTAAAGCTAAAGCTAAAGTTCTACCTTTCAAATAAATCATTTTAAATTTTTATTGTTATAAAGAGAACAGATTTCAGGTATTTCATAGAGACAAGACTAAGAAGGTAACCATACTTCCCTCCCTCCCTCCCTCTCTCCATCCTCACTATGGTGGAACCCAAGGGCATTATACTTGTCTTCCCATTTCTCCCAGTGAAAATGAAGTGAAAGCTAAAAATGCTGTAGCAGTAGTAAAACACATCTACAAATTCTTTTACTATCCTCCCAGACAGGATCTAGGGGTGAGTATTTGGCCTAGTAGTTAAGATGGTAGCTATGATGCCCCATATCCCACATCAGAGTACCTGGGTTCAACTCCACACTCTGGCTCCTGATTCTAGCTTCTTGTTAATGTAGACCATAAGAAAAATAATTGGCCTCTTACCACTCTCAAGGGAGACCTGGAATGAGTTACTGGTTCCTGGCTATTAGGGGCCTTTGGAAAGTGAACCAGTGGATGGGAATGCTCTCTCTTGCTCTGCCTCTGTCTCTCTCTGCCTCTCACATTTTTAGAAAAAGAGAGAGGCGCAGGATCTAGGTGTTAAATGTGAAAAGGATGCTAAGAAAATGAGTTGCTGGTTTTGACTCCATCTATGAGAAATTTATAGGGATAAAATGCTGATAATGGGCTTTACGTAGTCAGCCAGAAGAGTCTGACACAGATATCTTCATAATAAATACAAAATTCAATGGCTATCTTACTCATAGAGGGATGAGGAAGTACACAGATTTATTTTGCTAATTGCCTATCACATGATTTTTGAATGCTAGTAATTTATCAACACATACAAATAATTCCTATTCATTGAAATGAAAAAATTTAATATAAATAAAACCCACATTTATGTTTTCACTTCATAGAACTCTTGATTTTTTTATTGTAATGTTTTGATATCAATTCTTCTCCCTATCTGCATTTTTGTCTTTATTTTATCTGTTTTGGGGCACAACACACACACAGTATAGACTTCACGTATACAGCTCACACATTTTGATAAATGTGCATACCTGGATCACAACCATCAAACCAAGAGCTAGAATATTTCCAGCACTCAAAAGGCTCTCTCATGCCCCTCTCAGTCAATAGTCACCCTTAAAGGTAGCCACTATTCTGCTCTCCATGGCCATCTGTTAGTTTTGCCTGTTCTTCTCCCTAATATCAATGAATCATACAGCCTATATTTTTTTGTGACCAGTCTCTTTCATGTCTTTGAAAATCCATACTTTGTTTACTTGCTTATTTTGGCTGAGTGGTATTCCACTGTATGCACATATTATAAATTATTCTCTTTTTTTGACAGGCAGAGTGGACAGTGTGAGAGAGAAAGGTCTTCCTTTACCATTGGTTCACCCTCCAATGGCCGCTGCGGCTGGCGCGCTGCAGCCGGCGCACCACACTGATCCGAAGCCAGGAGCCAGATGCTTTTCCTGGTCTCCCATGGGGTGCAGGGCCCAAGGACTTGGGCCAACCTCCACTGCACTGCCAGGCCACAGCAGAGAGCTGGCCTGGAAGAGGAGCAACCGGGACAGAATCCGGCACCCCGACCGGGACTAGAACCCCGTGTGCCTGCGCCACAGGTGGAGGATTAGCCTAGTGAGCCAAGGCGCCAGCCATAAATTATTCTATTGATAGGCATTTAGGTTGTCCAGTTTGGAACTATTAGTAATAAAGCCATTATAGGGTCAGGTATTTGGCACAGAAGTCAAGGCACCACTTGAGAAACTTGCATACTGTATTAGAGTGTCTTGTTCAAGTCTTGGCCACATGGCTTCTGATCCAGCTGCCTGCTAATACATTCCCTGGAAAGCAGGAAATGGCTCAAGTGCTTGGGTCCTCGCCACCTGTATCAGAGATCCAGATGGAGTTGTGGGCTCCTGGTTTCGGCTTAGCGCACCCATGGCTGTTGTGGGCATTTGAGGGGTGAACCAGCAGATAGAAGCTCTCTGTATCTCTGTCTCTCTGCCTTTCAAACAAAATTTTTAAAAATGTATAAAACAAAGCAAGCCATCATGAACAGTCTTGTCATGCATGCCTTTTGGTAGACATGTGCATTTGTTTCTCTTGGGTATATACTGAGAAGTGGAGTTTCCAGATTATAGGGGAGATGTATTTCAGCTTCAGTAAATACTGCTAACCCCCTTGGCAAAGTGGTTATTTTTGCCTATTTACTTGCAGTTTCCAAGACATTAACATGCTCCTCCATGCTACCTCTTCTCTCCAATCAGTACCTTCAAAGAGAAATCTAACAACATGTCATCTTTGCTTGGTGACTGCCCCTGCCTCTTTCTTTCAGCCTTTCTCTATTGCTCTAGTTAAGGCCAGCTTGAAGGAACCTGTGCGATGTGCGTATTTATTCTCCTTCACAACCTAACAAAACCTAAGCAGGTGAAGGCAATTGATTTTGAGGTCGGTTTGAATTCTGTCTTATCTCATGAACTTGAGTGACTCTTTTTCTTTTCCACCCCTCTGGTTCATGCCTTTGTGGTTTAAAGAAACGAATGCAACTAAACTATGGGCGCGTGGTGAAAATAAATGAGTAAAGTTCTTTAGGCTTCCCGGGGACAGGAAGGAGGATGGGAGGAAACTGTTAGAGAAATGTAATCATTATTGTAATCGGCCTGCAGTGCTATGAATAAGTCATAATTATCTCACAATCTGAGTTAATGCTGTGATGCTTTCTCTTGCCGTGGCAACATGTGCATGTACATATCAAGAAGCCCAGAAAGCTGCTGCACTGCTGAATTTCCAGAGCTCCATTGCACATGTGTGTTGACCTCATGCTCCAGGAAAACATTCAGAATCCTCGGGACTATGGGGATAATGCTACCCACACTGGCCTCACCTTTCCCTGTTGAAATCCCTACTGCTGTCTTGTGTAGTAACCACCGTAAGCCCTCAACTGTAATAATGACCTATTTATATTATATTGGATGGGGGCCTACTTCTGACATCTGTGCAGGTGCAGTCTTAATTTAAACTTACACAGATCTCAGAAAAATGTCATATTCTCATTTATATGGATGTTCCTAACCTCATCTTCATTCCATTCTTGTGGGCTGTCAGAGAATATTCTCCACAGAAAAGAAAGGAAAACTGGAAAAGTCAAATAATGAGAATGAAATTTAGAAAATCCATGTGTTCATGAAATGGTTTCAAGTGTGCTAAATTGAAGGCTGGCAGTTTCATGCTAGATGGTTATATTATTGTGCCCAGATTTTTCTTGTAAAATATATCAACAGGCAATGTAGAGCCACAAGGATGTGTGTGGTGATTTCTGATTTCTCACAAATTAAGTGGTACCTGGGATCGAAGGGCAGGGTTCCCACAGTTGCTCTCTTCAGTATCAAGACTTGGTCTGACACATGGGCCTTACTGGACCCCAGACCAATCAAATGAGAACCTCTGGAGGAGGGTATGAGTAGGCTTTTCAAGTTCTCCAGGTGATTCTAATTGATAGGCAAATATGAGAACCATTGCAGTCCAACACATCTTGCACACAGGCATTAACAGGAAAGCAATATCCCCTAAACCATCATAGGCACATTCAAAATATTACCAATGGCATGTTCTTCGTTCTTTTTATACAAATTTTATTCATTAATCTGAGGAGCGGAGAGACAGAAAAAGAGAGATCCCATCTGCTGGTCCAAACGCCTGCAGAATCCAGGGGCCTTTAAGTCAGGAGCTGGGAACTCAATCCAGGTCTCCCACATGGGTGACAGGAACCCAAGTACATGAGCCATCATCTGCTGCCTCCCAGGATGTAAATTACCAGGAAGTTGGAACAGACAGCAGGGATTAGGACTCGAACCCAGGCACTCTGATTCTTAAATGCACTGACCAAAATACAGGGTGGAGTGAAATGTTAACTCTCACTAATGCAAAACATAAAACAGGTTGAACACGAACATATCTCACCAAAGTTATGCTTTATCCAAAGAGAAGGATACAAAATAAGAATGCGGAGCAGGCAGAGCAGCCAACCAGGGAGTATATTAGAAGTCCCCAAGGCTCATCACAATCTTCAGCACCTTCTCAAGGTAGGAAGGTTTTAACGTGGAAATATGGGAGTGTCCCAATCCAGGCTGCTTAACCAGAGCATGGGATTTGATTTGATCAGTCTGAAACCACGTGTCTAAAGACAGCATAGCCCCAACAAAGGAATTTTTGAGTATTGATTTTTTTTATTAAAGTTGGGGGAGGCAGCTAAGCTTGGGTACAAGATGAGAGAGTAAGAGGCAGCAAAGTAGAGAATGCCCTGGCAGTTCTCCCAATAGGCCCAGCAGACAAAGCCTGAGCTCCAGCCAAAAGAGGTACACAGAGAAACTGCAAGTACATGGAAAAACAGTTTCCATTAAGGATTCTATCAGGCACGACTTGGTGGGTAACAAAAGCAACTCTTTTTTTGAATATTTATTTATCTGAAAGGCAGAATTGCAGAGAGAGAGAGATATCTTTCATCTTCTGGTTCACTCCCTAAACGGCACAATGCCTGGGGCTAGACCAAGCCAAAGCCAGGAGCCAGGAGCTTCTTCCAGGTCTCCCACATGGGTGCAGGGGTCCAAGCTCTTGGAGCATCTTCTACTGCTTTCCCAGGCCATAGCAGGGAGCTGGATCAGAAGAGGAGCAGCCGGGACTCGAATCAGTGCCCAAATGGGATGCAGTACTGCAGGCTGAGACTTAACCTTCTATGCCACAGCACCAGCCCCACAAAAGCAATTCTTTGGACTCTCTGGTGCCGACACGCACAATGAAAAGCTGGAGAAAGAGGTGGTCTCCGTACTCCATAAAAAGCCCCACCCTGGCTCCCAACAATGAAGTTTTTTTTTTTTTTTTAAAGACAGCCACTTTGGCATTCTCACAAGAGGCACCAGAGGTAACACAGTAGCAACCAGAGGTCACATCAAGCAGTGTCACCGGTAAATGGCATCCATGAGAAGGACTTGGAGTGTGAGAAACAGCATGACTGGCATAGCATAATGATTTGTAAGTACATACAGGACCCCAGTGACTAACAGAAATCCTTTTGGAGAGAAAGAGGCAATCTGGATTCCTACCGTTAATACAATTCCATCTGTATTCATGAGTAAGTAAGATCCTGGAACATTCCATCACCATAATTTATCATGTGATATTACAGACCTACAAATCATATAGTCTCTTAAATTTCTCATTTCTAATGAATTAATAAACACTTGAAAATATAAAAAAGCCATACAGCAAGGAGGTCATGCTTTGTAAAATTACTCACTCTGGAATCTAATTTTTACTGTATGTCTTAAGAAAATCAATTTTGGGGACAGGCGCTGTGGCACAGCAGGTTAAAGTCTGAGCCTGAATCACTGGCATCCCATATGGGTGTCGGTTCTAGTCCTAGCTGCTCCTCTTCCAATCCAGCTCTCTGCTATGGCCTGGGATAGCAGTGGAAGATGGCACAAGCCTTGGGCCCCTGAACCCACGTGGGAGACCCAGAAGAAGCTCCTGGCTCCTGGCTTTGGGTCAGCGCAGCTCCGGCCATCACGGCCATCTGGAGAGTGAACCAGCAGATGAAAGACCTTTCTCTGTGTCTCTGCCTCTCTCTGTAACTCTTTCAAATAAATAAAATAAATCTTTTAAATTTTTTTTAAAAAAATATCTTTTTATTTTAATACTTAATGTAGATTTCTGTATTACCAAATAATAAAATCTTCTCCCACCCAAACCCCACTAGCAAATCAGATCAGAGAATCAAGAGTGAGTGGCACAAAGATTAACCTGCTGCTTGGGATGCCCACATCCCTTACCAGAGTGCTTGGGTTTGAGCCTTGGCTGAAGTTCCAATCCAGCTTCCTGCTAAAACACACCCTGGGATGCAGCAGGTAATAGCTCAAGTACTTAGGTCCCTGATCTCCACGTGGGAGACCCAGATGGAATACCTGGCTCCTGGATTCATCCTGGCCCAGCCATAGCTGTTTCAGCCATTTAGAGAGTGAACCAGAGAATGGGAAATATTCTCTCATTCATTCATTTTCTCCCCCTTTTCCTTTCAAATAAATCAATAATTTTTTTGAAAAGAAGAGCACAAAATCAGAATAGAGTAGATGAGAAGAAAAATGTATGCTGAGGGCTCAGAGGGTGGGGGGAGGGTAAGGTATTGCTATCCTACTAGCACATTCTTGAGCTCATTCCTACCACTCAAAAAAGCTCAGCACTTGGTAGAACAGGAATGACTCAAAGAACAAGGAGTGAAAAAGACCCAAGATCCAAAGGTAACAAATTGTTCCTGATAAACTCTTCATTTCTCATTGTTAAGATTTTAGTTCTCATAACTTAAGCCACCCACATTGGTCTCTATTTGTTGCCTGAATAGAGTAGGCTTTGCCAGACATATAAGCAACACGGCCTCACAGAGCGAATCCTGCAGAACTAATCAGCTCACAAAAATACTAGCAAACCACTGCAGGTTAGAGAGCAAATTCCAGACAGTGAGCCTGCCTCCCACGGTCCTTACTTAATAATTCCCACTAAACACAATTTAGACAAATTCATGCTTGTGATGTTCTGAACAGGGCCAGCCACGCCACAGTGGAACAAGCAAAGTCAAAACATTCCCAAATTGATTAAACCAAAAGTAAAAAGTGTGAGTGTTGGGGTGGGGGGAGGGCTTTTTTTCCTACTGAGTTTCCCTCTTCCTCTTTGAACACAGATATTTTCAAATTTTTTGCTCTTGATTATGGCAGAAGAAACAAGTATCCATTAAAAAAGAAGAAATCACAGTCATAAGAAGATACAAATAAACAAACAACCCTTTACTCCAACTTCATGCTCGGGGTGTAGGCCGCAGGACTATCTTGTAGGCAAAACGACTTTATACCTGGTTATTAGCTTGCCTTGATAATTAGAATCCTTTGGACGAGGTCCAAGACAGAATTCCATACCCAATTCTATTTGAATATTCAGAAACTAGAGAAGGGCCAATTTGTTTCCCCAAACAAAGATAAGAGCCACCCAGGGGCTCTACTTCCTAAATGAAAATCATATTTAATAACCCCAGCATCATTTGTACGGGCCAAAACATTGCTGCTATCCCATTGAGATTTGCATGAGAGACAGCGGCAAATAGAAAGTCACAATACAGCTTTGTCATTAGCCGAGTTTGCACCCAAAATACTGATACAGAGTCCCCGTACGTAGGGTAGAAAGCATTGCTGAGGCTCAAGGTTCCAAGAGGGTCTCTCTCTGCCCCAGATCCAAACATGAGACAAGAGAAGAAGAGATGGCCTGGCTTCCAAAGCTATAAGCCAGAGGGCCAAGCGTCAACCCATGCCAGGAAGGGCAGAGGGCAAACGCACTAGCTGAGCTTTGTGGAAGGACAGTAGGAAGAAAGCCATGTTCCTTTGACATCCAATCGCAAGGACCCCAGCAAGTACAACTCATGAAACACCGTGACCCAGATTTCCACACACCCAGTAGTGCTAACAGTAAAGGGAAAAATGTGACATGTACCAGTGGCAAAGCTGCCACACCAAGTTGACAGAGCCAGAGAAACGCTGGAGAAACTAAGGACTAAGTGCTAGAGTTAAAAATCCTGAGTTTCCTACTTAATAGTTTTCTTTGCCAAGTTACTTCTCCTGGGCCTTGACTTCATCATCTGTAAAATGAAGCTAAAAACAGCACCTACCTCATATGGGTTAAGTGAGTTAAAATACATCAACAGAACTCTACCTGGTATGCGACAATCTCTGTGGGCTGTTATTATTTACAATTTTTTCAGATGGTTTGAAATTATTACCTGTAAAGCTGAAAATGGATTACAGATTAAAAACAGGACATTTTAAACAAAAACTCAGTGATGGGGGTGATGAGATTGATTGGGCTGGAGATGAAACAACAAAAAATAACATATTAGAATCAAATGAATCTTTCTCTAGCAATTGGTAGTACATAAAATGAAAATAATGTACCTAAAATGCTCTCACGATGTCATTTAAAGGCAGAATAAAATGGTGGCTGAATATGTTACAGGCAGTAACCTTTTATCATGTTAAAACAGTGCACAAGTCATCAGCATAGTTGAAGCAGGAAACTTTTTAAAATAGTTCTGTGGTCCTCGCCAAGTTACAGCATCATTTTGAACACACAGTGAGCATAAAAATAAGGTTCTTAGTTCTTCCAGCATAAACTAAACAGCTTAGTCTTATTAGAAAAATTATCCAAACAAAATTTATATCTGATTATACAAGCATACATAGGATCTTTCAAAGCAAGATGTCACAACACACATAGGGAAAAGCTCTTTCGGAAGCAATAGACAATTCGATAGAAAAATGGCAAAAGCATTGATCAGACATTGACGAAAGTGGGTACCCAAAGGGATGTAATAAATACAGGGGAAGGGGCCTCATTTAGCAAATAAAGGAAATGCAAGTTAAAGCTGCAATATGTTATCACTACACATCCACAAAATAGCTAAAATCAAAAACACAACATCAAGTGCTGACAAGGACATGGATCAACTAAAACTCTCCTAGATTTCTGGGAGCAAAGAGTAAATTTGTTCAAACACTTCAGAAAATTGTCAATATCTTCTTAACTTTAACATGTGCATTCCCACAAGATGACAGTTCCATGACTAATTCCATACCTAACCAAAATGTATACAATTGTGGTATACTCACTCAACAGAATACTATACAGTAAGGAGAATAAATGAATTGCAACTATGTAAGACAGAATGCTGGGGAGCATTCTCTCTCTTTCTCCCTCTCTCTTTCTCCCCCTCTCTCCCTTCCTCCCTCTCTTTTTCAAATAAAAATAAGCAAGTAAAAATTTTTAATAAAATGGTTTTTAAATGCTGAGAAAAGAACCCAGCCATATAAGAGTATTACTAAATATAAATTTATATAATGTTCAAAAGTGGGCAAAGGTGACCTACGGTGTTTAAAGTCTGGATAGCAGTTACTTCCACAGGATAGAACCTGAGGTAGCACAAAGGCCATCTGGGGTCTAGTTATAGTGACTTGTTCTCTTGAGGAAAATACAGATTTTTCAGTAATTTTTGAACTTTGCTGTGCATAAGGAATATTTCAACTTAAAGTTCACAATTTTTACAAAATACTTAATAAACTCTGATCTACTGATATTCCAACACAGATGTAAATTTCATGAAGTAAAGGGATTTTTTTTCTATTCATTGATGTGCCCCAGTCATCTAGAACAGTGCCTGATACATAGTATGTGCTCAATTGATATCTATTAGATGAATGGTAAACAAGCAAACTGCTTCCAACTTATCAGCACTATTATCTGAAACATCTGGACTGGAATCCAAGAACAGGCATAGTTGATTAAATTGTTCAAGGGCTTATGTTATATGAAATCTGAAATTCACCAGTGTTAAGAATATAGACTTGCATATTTGTTTTTTATTGTTTCTCCATATATGCTTCCAAATAACTGTAATGAAGACTTTTAGCATATAAACCACTTGTCATTTATTCAAAAGGAATACAGCCTTTAGGTATGTTTAGAACTTTTTATTTATTAGCAAAAAGTTAATAATAACGTAGCAGACCCCTTACTGAACAAACTGGACTAGTAACTTGTATCAACAATGATTCCACAATGCTTTCAACTTCAGTCGTTTGTATTCTATCAGGCAATCCCTAAGTATTACTAAGATATCAGTGTCTTTCACAATAGGGTTGAACAATGCCATGCAAACTGTCAATTATATTAAGGAGTATTCCTTAAATTAGACTTTTCAAAGATGTTTATAATTATGTGGGCTGCAAGAATCTCAATTTCCTTTTTTATTTTGAAGGTCAATGGCTGTCTCATGGCAAGGTGACAGTACCAATTCTTAAAATAAAACAAGAAATCAGTATCTTTATAAAGCAATTTGTTAGATTTCCATTTTTTTTCCTTACTTTAATAAAAGAACAACTGAATTTTAGCTGAACTCATGGTAATTAAGACTACATCTCCCAGCCTCTCTGTCACGTGCTTTCATCTGGCTGCAAAAGTCCTAGGGGTTGAGATTTAAGTGGAATGCCATGTGCCTCTTTGGGGTCATGCTTATAAAAGGAATGCGTGTGTATTCCTGTAGTTCCTTTCCAGCTTCCCACTGCCTAGAGTGTGGACTCAATCATCCTAGACTCTGACCAGGAAGACGCACATTAAAGCTGGCAGATCAACAAGACAAAATGAGCCTGCATCTGTGAATGACCTAGTAGAGCAGAGCCACTTCCCAGTCCAGGACTGCCTTCTTTGGAATCATCACATAAAAGAGAAATAAACTTCTATCTTGTATAAGCCAAAATACTGTGGGGTCTTCTGTTTCAGTAATTCAAATTAAACCCTAATAAATACAAATTCAACTAGATTATCTCTGAAATAGAACATAGTACAATTGCTTATATAGCTTTATTTCTCATTTCTCCAATCCCTGAAGGTGGCTAAGCAGAAAAATGGCTCTCAGGAATGGGCATTGTGGTGCACCAGATCAAGCCACAGCTTGGGATGCCTGCATTCCATATCAGAGTACCTGGGATCAAATCTCACCACAGCTTTAACTCTAGCTTTCTGGTAATACACCTGCAAGGAAGTATCTGCCTTGAGTCTCTGCCACTCACATAGGAGACCTGGATGGAGTTCCTGGCTGGTCCAGATACATGCATTTGGGGAGTAATTTGGTAGGTGGAAGCTTCCTCCTCCTCCTCCTCATTCTTCACCCCCTCCTCCTCCTCCTTCTTCTTCTTCTCCTTCTCCTCCTTCTTCCTTTCTCTCTCTCTCTCTCTCTCTCTCTGATTTACCAATATATAAAGATAAATAAATAAACATTTAAGAAGAAAAATAGCTCCCAAAATTTCTGTACCCTAATCTCTGGAACTTCTGAATGTTCCTTTACCTGGCCAAAGAGTCTCTGCAGGATCCCAGGTTATGCAGATGGGCCCAGTGCAATCACACAGGTTTTTCTAAGAGAGAGGCAGGAGGCTCCGAGTCAGAGAAAGAGAAGTGAGAATGGAAGCAGAGGTGGGAGTGATATTCTTTGAAGATCATGAGCCAAGGAATGCAGGTGGCCTCCAGAAGCCAGAAAAGGCGCCGAGACCGAGAGCCTGCACAGAAAATGCAGCACAGATGGCACCTTGATTTTAGCCCCAGAAGATCCAGCTCAGACTTCTGACCTCCCGAAGTGTGAATGTGGGTTGTTTTCCACCTCTAGGTTTGTAGTCATATGTTGTAGCATTAACAGGAAGCTAGTACACCAAATATGCTTCAGCCACATGATCTTGTCTCCCTCTGTCCAACACATCAGGAACTTTCCCTTCACAGAAATGCCATCCAGGCTGATTCCACTGAGTGGGACGCTCTTCTCCCAGACTGCAGCAGATTTCTTCTTACCATCAAGTCTCACCTTAAATGTCACCACTTCAGAGAGGCCTCCCTGCCCATCCCATTCAAAACAGTCACCCCTTATTATTCTCACACAATATACTATTCTTTTCCATCATGAAAACACCTATTTTGTCATTATTTATTTACTACTCATCAACTCAACTACACTGAGTTCCATGAGTCTCAGGCTCGGGTTTGGTTTCTACAACTGCAGATCTGGCTTGAGTTATGCCCGAAGATTTTGTTGAATAGATGCTTAATATTCAGAGCAATCTATACAGGGTTACACCATTATCTGGTTTCAGAACTGCAAATAAATGTCATAAATAAGACTGAAACAAAGCAAGAAGTTCTCAAGAAGAAAAAAATGCATTTGATTGTTTTGAAAGTTCCAGAGAACATTTTTAAAACAAAAACGACAGCAAAGGGTCAAAGTGCTCTTTAAATGACATCAAAAGTTGTATCATAATATGTAAATAATGGCTAGAAACACTTTGAGTCTCCAAATTGTACACTTACTGCTTTTTGAAAAAGGGAATGCTTTTAGGTGTTGCTAATGATTAACTTTGGAACTCAAATGTCTCATAATTCCTCTTACATGAATCTAGATGAATTTACATCCAAATGAGTCATAAAATTCCATGGCAAGCCACTTCAAAGTGTTACTTTTGCAACTATTTCTCTATATTAGTTAAGGTTTTCTTTTTGTAGTATACAGCCAATGCAAAATATACAAGTAAGCTGGCAATATAAAGCTTGCCCCCTAAAATGATTTTGTCACTTAAATACTATGAAGTGGGCATTCAGCCTAGCATGTAAGATGCCAGTTAAGACCCTCACAATCCATATCAGAGTACTTGGGTTCAATAGTTGGTGTTGGCTCCTACTCCAGGCATTAGGAGAGTGAACCAGGAATTGAGACCCTTCTTTCTAGCTGTTTTTCTCTGTTGTCTCCCAAATTAAAAAAAAATAAAACAATTTACAATGTAAATCCCACTAAAAATACTTAAACATGAGTATATAAGCCCTTGTGGATGTGGATGAAATAACAAATGTCTATCTACAGTACTTAGTTATTTAATTATACACACATGTAAGATGTATAACATAAACTAAATATTAAGTTAGAAATACTGCCTTTTCCTCCTCCTTACATTGCACAAGACAATTTTTTTCTCACTCTTCACATGCTTGTTATCACCAGAATCAAATTCTGAGTCATCTCACAGGAAATTCTAGAACCTAGACTCAGGATTCCAGAGCAAAAAATCTCAGACTAGGTTATGCACACATACCCAGGAGTATCCTAAAGACATTCCCAGGAGTCCATGTTGACAATTTTAAAGGAATTGGTTTCTAGATCCTCAAATTTACATACTCTTTCCTAAAAATGATCTCCCAAAAGCACATTTATAAAGGAGACGTAGGTTCTAATGCCTGTCTCCCCTTTCAAAACCTTCTCTTTTCAAACTGACTATGAGATGTTGTCCCTGGATGCTCCTGGGAGGCAGTAGATAGTGGCTCAAGTACATGGGCCCCTGACACCCATGTGGGAGACCCAGAGGGAGTTTTTGGGCTCTTGGCTTCAACCTTCCCAGCCTTGGCTGTTTAGGGCATTTGGGGAGTCAATCACTGGATAGAATCTCTTTCTGTCTCTGCATTCCAAGTAAATGAAAATAAACAAACTTTTTAAAAAACCTCCAGGATGTCAAATAAAATCCCAAATATACTACTGGCATAGTGGCCAAAAGGTAGACATGCTAATGGCTAGGTAACAAATTGCATTACAAGTAAAGTGGTTTCCAAGTCTTTGCTCTCAACAAAGCTGAAGGAAGACTAAATTGAGTCGTCAATAATTTGATGATAGATTACCAAGTTTCCTTTACACTTACATGTACAAAAATGGAAACCACTAATACAATTGATGCCACACCCTGTCACATTCTTACAAGTGATATTTGTTTTTAACACATAAATTGAGGAGAAAAAGTCCCATCACACTAGACTGGTTTCATTGTACTGACAACGTCAGTTGGCATCATGGACTATGAAGAAACTGAATGAAAACACACAGGAGAGAAAATCCTGGGATTCTTTTTCTAGAGATGTAATGTATACATAAAAGTGAAAACCTCAAAGGTCAACAGAAGACATCATATGGAATATATATATATATATATATATATATATATATACACACATGATGGCACGATAGTCTTATTCATGAGGTCTTCCAAAGGTTATACAATGAATATGCATTGTTTTTATGATTAGAAACAAGAATATACTGTTAAATAAGAAGACCTAGCCAACAGTAATGATTACTCCATGATCAGATTGTGATTGCTGAATACTGTTTCACATTAACAGGACCCAGGACATTTTGGAGAAATATCAAAACCAGGAAATGTGTCAGATGACTCTGGATTACCTTGTTAAA
The DNA here is from genome assembly GCA_949820135.1 of Sylvilagus floridanus. NCBI lineage: Eukaryota > Metazoa > Chordata > Mammalia > Lagomorpha > Leporidae > Sylvilagus > Sylvilagus floridanus. The sequence continues at coordinate 119,851,013 of OX463223.1, forward strand.
CCAAGAGGCAAAGAAGTTATAATAATCTTGGTGCTGTGTCAAAAGAACTATGGAATCAACTTGAATTGTTTCTTACTGACCAGAGGGATTCATTTGAATATCGGTAAAAATAACAGTGGAATGGAGTTGGATATATCACATATTTGAAAAATCTATCAGTTAATAAAATTTCTCAAAATATAAAAAAAAATGTTAAACTCTCATTAATCACTTTTGTGGGTTCTGGCATTGTGGCACAAGCCAATACCAACATCCCATATTTGAACACCAGTTCCTCTGCTTCCAATGCAGATCCCTGCTAATGCTCCTGGGAAAGCATTAGGTGGCCCAAGTACGTGGCCCCTGCCACCAACGTGAAAGACCTGGATGGAGTTCCCAGCTCCTGGCTTCAGCCTGGCTCAGACTTGACTGTTGTGGCCATCTGGGGAACAAGTCAGTGAACAGACGATGTGTGTCTGTGTGCATGTCTGTCTCTCTCCCTTTCTGCCTTTCAAATAAATAAACCTAAAAAAAAAAAATCACTCTTGGGCCCGCACCGTGGCTCACTGGGCTAATCCTCCACCTGCGGCGCCGGCACACCAGGTTCTAGTCCCAGTCGGAGCACCAGATTCTGTCCCAGTTGCCCCTCTTCCAGGCCAGCCCTCCACTGTGGCCCAGGAGGGCAGTGGAAGATGGCCCAAGTGCTTGGGCCCTGCACCCCATGGGAGATCAGGAGAAGCACCTGGCTCCTGGCTTCAGATCAGCGCAGCGCACCGACCGCAGCAACCATTGGGGGTGAACCAACAGAAAAGGAAGACCTTTCTCTGTCTGTCTCTCTCTCTCACTGTTCACTCTGTCAGGAAAAAAAAACAACTTTGGGGCCAGCGTTATGACACAATGGGTAAAACCACTTCCTGCAATGCCAGCTTCCCATACTAATGGCAGTTCAGGACTCGACTGCTCCACTTCCGATTCAGCTCCCTGTTAATAGTCTGGGAAAGCAGCAGATGATAGCCCAATTGCTTGGGCCCCTGCACCCACATAGGAGACCCAGATGAAGCTCTGGCTTCAGCCTGACCCAGGCCAGCCATTGCAGTCATCTGGGGAGTGAATCAGCAGATGGAAGATCTCTATTTCTCTCTCCCTCTTGATTAAGAGAGGCTTCCATCTACTGGTTCATTCCCAGATGGCTGCAATGGCCAGCGCTGGGTCAGGCCAAAGTCAGGATCCAGGAGCTTCATCCAGGTCTCCCATGTGGGTTGGAGGGACCCAAATATTTGGACCACCTTCCACTGCTTTACCCAGGCCATTAGCAGGGAACTCGAACAGCTTGGACTCAAACTGCTGCTAATGAGCCTGTGAAAGCAGCCAAAGATGACCTTAGTGCTTGGGCCCCTTCTACCCACATGAGAGACCAGTAAAAGCTCCTGGCTCCCGACTTCAGCCTGGCCCAGCCCAGATCTTCCAGCCATTCGGGGAAGAGAACCAACACACAGAAGAGACCTCTCTCTCTGCATCTCAAATAAATAAATCTTTAAAAAAAGAGTAAGAAAGGGGTCAGTGCTGTGGCATAGCAGGTAAAGTCTCCGCCTGCAGTCCTGGCATCCCATATGGGTGCAGGTTCAAGTCCCCACTGCTCCTCTTCTAATCCAGCTCTCCACTACAGTCTGAGAAAGCAGCGGGGCCGGCATCACAGCTCACTAGGCTAATCCTCTGCCTGCGGCTCCGGCACTCTGGGTTCTAGTCCTGGTCGGGGTGCCGGATTCTGTCCCAGTTGCTCCTCTTCCAATCCAGCTCTCTGCTGTGGCCTGGGAAGGCAGTGGAAGATGGCCCGAGTGCTTGGGCCCCTGCGCCCGCATGGGAGACCAGGAGGAAGCACCTGGCTCCCAGCTTCGGATCGGCGCAATGGTGGCCTTCGAGGCCATTTGGGGAGTGAACCAACGGAAGGAAGACCTTTCTCTGTCTCTCTGTCTATAACTCTACCTGTCAAATAAATAAATAAAAGAAACATTCATGCCAAAGAATTAAATCTCAATCTGAGCAAGCCTCTACATCTAACTACTAATTTACAAGAAATACAGAAGATGAAGTAAAATGTTAAATGACTATGGGGATACAAATGGAAAAATCTAGACTGGAAAATTCTACAGGTCAAACAAACTGGAAATTTGGAAAAAATAAAGGGGTTCATGGATTAAACGATAAATCAGAGAAATAACAAGTTTCAATGAATGGGCCTTGCTCAATACTGCTTCAAACATAAGACTGTTTTTAAAAAGAGATGTTTATCTACCTTTGGAGAGCTTGAAATACTGCCTGGACATCTAATTATATTAAGAAATTACCAATTTGTAGGTGTGATTATGGCATTGAGGTTATGCTTAAAAATGAATGATTTACCTACGATGGAATAGTATTCAGCCTCAAAAAGCAATGAAATTCTGCTACATGCTACAGTACATATGAACCTTGAAGACATTATGGTAAGTGATACAAGCCAGACACAAAAAAGACAAATATTGTGTGATTCCATTCGTATGAAGTACCCAAAGTCCTAAAATTCATAGGCAGAAAGTAGAAAGGTGGTTTCCAGGGGTTAGAAAGGAGGGGAAAATGGGGAGTTATTGCTTAATGGATACAGTTTATGTTGAGAATGATGAAAAGGGTCTAGAGATAGATGGTACTGATGATATTTGCACGACAATGGAAAGTACTTAATGTCACTAAAGTACACACTAAAATTTTTTTAAATGTAAATTTTAAGTTACACTGATTTACCACAATTAAAAAAGACTTCTTGTCTTTTAAAGATGCCAATGTACTCATGTCTGAGATTTGCTTCAAAGCATTCAGACAATGGAGATGCGAAAGAGGGTAAGAAGAAAATAACCCAAGTTGCTAACTCTTGGGGGTAAGTGATGGGTTCATGAAAACTTAGTATGCTTTTTATTGTTTAGATGTGCTTGAAATTTTCCATTTAAAAAAAACAGTAGGAAGTAGAGAAGACTGATTTACATTCTGCCATACATTACCCAGGTCAGCCCATTGGTACCCTTCATTTTGAGTAACTCAGCCAATCCTGGCTGGACCCTTAGCAAGAGAGGTCTGGAATGGGTTATGCTGCTATTAACCCAGGACCCAGAGTGACTAAGATAATGACAGGTCATACACAGCTCTGAGTATTTCAATTCTTCCCCAGTCCCTGCAGGAGTTGTCCCTATGACAGCACTTCTATCGCAATGTCTTGCTTTGCACACTCACTCTCTCCTTGAAGAGAAGCCCATTCTGAAACTCTAGCTTTCTCTCTCGGAGACCCTCACACCCTCTCCTTTGTGCTTTTCCCCCTTATAATCCCAGCTTCTGTGTTCAATTTCCCCCAAAGAACAAATCGTCACAATAATAAACGAACAGCAAATACTTATAATGTACTTATTGTATGCTAGGCATGGCTTCAAATGCATGACATATCAGACCCTTTAAACCTCACCATAGCCCTAAAATGTGAGGGTCATTTTAACTTCCACTTTGCAGATAAGGAAACTGAGGTGCTGAGTGGTTTGAGTCACACAACCAGACTGGCTCTGGCAAGGATGTGATAGGGCTGGGATTCAGACTTTAGCAGAGTGGGCCCAGAGTCCTAGCCACCACCCCTCACCCCATCAAGACTATCTGTATCTCTCACACAGAGAACAGTCCTACCTCTTCCAACCAAATCCAACTTATTCCACCCTTTCTCATTTCCTGCCTAGGGCCCTGATGGTCAAGCAGCTGGAACTGGAAAAGGTGTAGAAAAGCCTCACTGCTGGTGACAAAAACCCTGGCCCTGAGAAGCTTTCCCAGCCACCCCACGCTCTCCCAGGTCCTTGAACTGTGAACCTCAGGGCGTGTGAGTTGGGAAGGTGATGCCCAGCATACACCAATGATACAAAGTGCATGTGACACAGCTGCAGAGTACACTGTAATGACGTTTGACCCATGCTAAAAGTCTCCAATACAAAGTGAGAAAAGGAATATTTGTATGTTGAGGGTGACACACAGAATATACATTATAGTGTGACAGATATAAATGGATTTACAAAGACATTAATAGTATCTAGACAGGCTTTCAAGCACACTGGGGAATACCTTACTGACACATCATAGGAATACACCAGTACACTTTTATTCCCAGAGCAAGCAGAAAAACACTTTAACTTTTACAATTCAAAAGAAAACTGTACTGCAGAGACACCCACATCTTTTAATTTTGTCTTCTAAGCTAAAACTCTAAATTTTCATGAGTTTTGGGCAACATAGGTGAAAGCTGAGTATTTTTGGCAAAAAAAATGCCCAATATCAAGTGTCTCTTTTGTTATCATTTCAATGTCATGTGGCTTATCATTAATATGTTAATCATGCCTCAATGTATTATATAGGGATGCAGTACACATTTATGCATATACATAAACATTTATCACATCACTAAAAGATTTCTCCCAAATTTATTGTATATACATACGCTTTTATATAAATCCATGTATGTACTTAACACAATCCCAACTGGAATCCTAAAAAGGACTGAGTTGTGAATGGAGGAAAATTATTTCAAAGTTCATATAGAATAATAAATGGCTGCAAATGGATTGCTAAGAAGTTTTTTTTTTTTTAACTTTTTTTAAACTTATTTTACTTATCTGAAAGGCAGAGAAATAGAGATAGGTCTTGCATCTCCTGGTTCACTCCCAAATGGTGCCAACTGTGAAGACTGGGCCTGATTAAACTCAGGAGCCAGGAGCTCAACCAAAGTCTCCCAGGTGGGTGGAAGGGATTCAACAAAGACATCATCAGCTGCTGCCTCCCAGGGTGTGCATGAGCAGGAACTGGAACTGGGAGGACAGCAGGGACATTCCAAGTAGTGTCTTAAACACCACACAAATGCTCAGCCCAATTACCCAGACACTTCTGACCAGAAAAAATAGTGAAAATGTGAAAATGAGAAAAAGTGAAAATGTATCTTAGCCACTGTTAAAAGTTACTCTAAAAATGCAAAAATCAAAGTGAGATGCTATCAGTATAGGAATACAGAAATCAGTGGACCAGCAGGGAGAGTTCAGAATACAACTCAAACATTTCTAGGAACTTCACTCCATGAGCAGAAATTTTACCAAGGTGGAAGTTTCACAAATTTAAATTTCAACAAAGGTGAAATTCTAAGTCTTTGTCAAAGGGATGGATTATTTAACATATTGTGCTGACATAATTGCTAGTTATCCAAAAGAAAGCAAAATTAGACCTTTACCTCATATCGTATAATAAATAGAAAATAGAATTTAAAAGGAAAATTAAGGTATTTTATATTGTTTTATTGTGTGGACACCTTCTGAAACAAGATAGGTAACCCAGGAATTATAAAAACAAAGACACATTTGACTGCATTATTAAAATCTTAATTTTTTATACAACAGTTGGAAACAGGCTGAAGTGTTTAGAGGAATAGAGTAGGAATAGAAGAGAAAATATAGTCAAAAATTAATAGGTTATATAGCCTCAACTAATAGTCATCGAAACACTTAATAAAATTTGATTATCCTTCAGAGCTGAGATGGGATTTAACAGATAATTATATCCAATAATACTTAAGATTGGGGGAAATAGGAACTCGTGTATTGTTGATAGATAAGTTACACATTTTTTAGTAATGTTTTAATGTCAAAAATTTTAAGTGCCAAATAAGTAAGTAAAGTGTCAACATTTAAAATATACATGTTTCTTGTCCCACACTGGGACTCTTATCCACAGCATTAAACCACCAATATTTAAGACTATTTAAGTGCAAGATGACTCAGGAAGCCATTTTAACAGTGGTAAGAAAAAATGGAAACAATTCAATCTCCCCCAATAAACAAAGGGTTGAATCACCTAAACTGTAGCTTGTTTATTCCTGTTTATTCATATAAACAGGTTATACAGTGTAACATCACACTTATTTCAACAGACTGTTAAGGGAAAAGCATACCTTTATGAGAAAGGGATTCAGCGGTTACTGCCTTAACCAAGCTATCACACTACTTACAATAGGAAAGTCAGATAGAGCCTCCTGATGTTACACAATAAAAGTACACAGAACCATCCACAAACTTTTCCTGCCACGTATGTTTTCCCAAATACAACCAAACCGAAATCAAACCAAATCTTCAGACTTAACTTTCAGTGTCCAGGAAGCACAGGGAACAGAGCAACAATTTAAACACCTTGAAGAATAACTGGACAGATAGAGATTGTGGGATATTCTGAAAGGCAACTGACCAGGTCTCTTCGAAAGGTCAAGATAAACCGGGGGAAAAAGGTAGGGAATTGAATTAAAAGCCCCACACAATCCATGTCTCTCACATAGGATGCAGGGATCCAGTTACTTCAGCCATCACTGCTGCCTCCCATGGTGCACATTAGCAGGAAGCTGGAGTCAGGAGCCAGAGCTAGGAAAACTCGAACTGAATCCAGATACTCCAATGTGAGATGTGGGCATCTTAACTATTTTTTTGGCAGTGCATGCTATAGTACTTAGAGTGAAGTATCATAATGTGCCTGTGTAACTTACTGTTAAAATATTCCAGAAAAAAAGAAATATTAGATTGCCCTTTACCAAATTGCTATTTTTTATATCACAAACAGCTAAATACTAACAACTGTATACGGCTTAACCTGACAATTGGAGAGAAGCACAAACACAAATATAATAAAATGTTAATTATTCAATCTAAATGACAGTTATATAGGCATTCATTATACTATTACTTCAACTTTTCACAATACAAATTAGAATAACAGATGTGTCTATTGGCATGAGTAGATAGATGATATATATTGTCTAGTTTTTTTGGAAACATGCTGACACATGTGTACACAAGAGATCTATCAGAAGTGTGGAATAGATGAACAACCTATATATGTTTATAAATATGCCCAACTGTGAAGCAAGGTGTTAGTTGTAAATTAAGTTATTACAATTGTTTATCTAAGGATGGTGAGAATGAAGGAATCCAGGAAAGGTTCACAGAATTTCTTTATGGATTTTTGAATTGTTCCTTCTGCCAAAATAACAATGTTTTACTTGTATCAACTTTGAAAACATGATTTAAAATATATACATACCCATTCTCACACATACTCCACTTAGAATCTCCCAGAAATGTGGGGTAGAAATTTTTCAAATGGGATCTGCAAAGATTTGCCCCAAGAATTTTTAGCCCTATTATTTCCATTTAGATCAAGAGTTGGCAAACCAGGGCCAGCACTGTGGTACAGTAGGTTAATCCTCCACCTTTGTCATTGGCATCCCATATGGGCACTGGTTCTAGTCCTGGCTGCTCCTCTTCTGATCCAGCTCTCTCTTATGGCCTGGGAAAGCAGCGGAAGATGGCCCAAGCACTTGGGCCTCTGGACCCACCTAGGAAACCTGAAAGAAGCTCCTGGCTCCTGGTTTCAGATCAGCTCGGCTCTGGCCATTGTGGCCATTTGGGGAATGAACTAGCAGATCAAAGTCCTTTCTCTCTGTCTTTCCCTCTCACTGTCTGTAACTCTGCTTGTCAAATAAATAAATAAAATTAAAAAAAAAAACTGAAGTAAGCTTTGTTAAAAAAAGAAAAACAGTTGGTAAACTATCCTACAGCTAAATCCAGCCCTCCACCTGTTTGTTTCTTGATTTAGCTTTATACTTGCGTATGAGCTATAAGCAGAAGAACTAAGTTTTATACGTGTGTATGAGCTATTAGCAGAAGCACTAACAACTGATTTTTATGTTACTGTATCTCAAAAGTCAGTACAAATCTAAGAAAAAATTCTCTTCTAAAAGGTATGAATATGTATTTTAAAATTTCCATGAGGAAATATGTAAGTACTTACTCAGTTAAAGTATCTATACTTTACTCACTTTTGAGAACTGCTCCCTTTTAGTGTAGAACTAACACTTAAGAATACAGACACTAGGGTCTGCCATTGTGGCACAGCAGATTAAGCCTCCACTTGGAACGCCAGCATCACCCATCACAGCGGTGCTCTGCTCCCAATCGCACTTCATGCTAATGCATCTGGGAAGGCAGCAGATGGCTCAAGTACTTGGGTCCCTGTCACCCTCGTGGGAGACCGGGATGGAGTTCCAAGCTCCTGGCTTCAGTGTAGCCCAGCCCTGACTATTGCAGGCATCTTGGGAGGGAACCAACAGATGGAAGATTTGTCACTCCACTTTTCAAATACACTTTAAGATTTACTTATTTATTTATTTGAGAGGCAGAGTTACAGAGAGAGGAAGATACAGAAAGAGAGAGGTCTTCCATCCACTGGTTCATTCCCCAAATGGCAACAACGGCTAGAGCTGGGCCAATCGGAAGGCAGGAGCTATAAATCAGGAGCTTCTTCCAGGTCTCCCACACAGGTGCAGGGGCCCAAGGACTAGGGCCATCTTCTACCGCTTTCCCAGGCCATAGCAGAGAGCTGGATTGGAAGAGCAACAGGGAACTTGAACCAGCTTTAACTGCTACGTCACAGTGCTAGCCCCCAAATAAATCTTTCAAAAAACTTTCTCTTTAGGTCTTATTACAGAGGGTTAAGTATTAACTGAACGTTTCCATATTTGTTACTTCTTTAAATAATATATTGTAATGGATAATGGAATTTTCTTCTTTGGATTTCTTTTTCTCTTTTTAATAGGAGAGTCAAAATTGATCATGAAGGTTTACTCCATCTTCCTGCCTCATTCAGAAAGCAACGTATTGTAAAACACTTCTAGAATCCCACCCATATTTTGAATCTAGGACTGAGAAATTTCTTTTACTTTCACACACAATCCAAACACTGAGGTGATTTCCTAAATATGGTAATACCACACTCACACATGCTTTCAGCTTCTAATGGATATATTTTAAATTTGATTTTTTTAAAGGCCATTGCATTTGGGCATATTTCAAACACTTCTGGAACAAGCACAGGGAAAAATTAACTTCCAAAATGACCTTGTAACAAACACATCCTGCAAAATACAGCTGCATTCCATTGGCTCTGCCTCTCCACACGCTTATCAACCCGAGAAACCAGAATGATATGAAACCAAGATGCGTGCCTGCAAGGAATATGATGCAATAATCATGTGTCTACAATTCCATTATGGTATAATTAATCTTAATTACACATTAAATTCTGCCTGAATTAAAAGACTCACATAGCTTGAATCTTGTTTTTGCTGCCTTTAATTTTACCATATTATTTTGAGAAATGTAGCATAATAAACCTCATTCTAAAGCAAAATGGTGACTTAGAGGCTCTTATAGCTCAGCTGTGGTCAGCCCAGCCTGTTTTAACATTTGACAAGGATCAAATGAGAACATTCTGTATCTTTCTCCCATTCTCAGGTTCAGGAGCAGCCAGCACGTGGGAAAGGAAGTGCTGCTTACATATGCAGTCACCTCTATCTCTCCTTATTTTTATGTTTCTCACCATTGCTCTGAAGACAGACTGGAAACTTGGCATTTGCCTCCTTTTCCATGCCCCATTATGAGAATTTCCTGGATTCTCTTTCAATCTTCCCTTTCTTGCTTACACAGGTGCTTATTAACCTTTTTGGAGCTCATCCAGGCACACCCAGCAACTCCTACAAAAGCAAAGGATCCTAGAAGGCGGAGAAGCTGTACCCACAGTAGCACATTTATTGTGATACAAATAATACAGGCTGTGTCTGTGTTTTGAGACCAATATCATGAAGATCCTTTTTGCATTTGTTCCTATTGAGCCATGGTGCAAATTGGGACTTTTTTTCCCTTTTTCTTTTCCACAGGGATGGGAAAATCCATGTACTATACCCTGCTGAGGGTAGAGAAAATGTCTGTAACTATTAGAAAAACCAGGCCTCAAAAAAACATGAAAACCATGTAGTGGTTTATACATTTTAGCAGGGCTTATTTTGACCCTGAGAAAGACAAGTTTTGCTTCTTTTTGGAACAGAGAAGAAACTGTTCACTAAGAGCACTGCACATGAAGTGAAAACTCGCAGGTGAGGAACTGGAATGGAAGTGACAAGAAATGATAAGTGATGTCCTAAGGAGGGAGGAAAACATTGAACATCTGCAGTGGGAAGGACACTACAAGAGTATGTAACCGGAAAACAGGAGGCTCCACATGGAAGTTTTAACCACTCCATGAAGCCCACCTATATCCTGCCTAGATGATACAGAGAAGTAGAATATGTGCTCCATACAGGCATTCTCAAAATCCCAGATAAATGTATAAACTTAGCCTTTTGCTTCTTGGTTTTTCTGTATTTTCCAGGGAGTTAACTGAATGATAAAGCGCTCCTTCATAAAAGTTATACCATGTTCATAGACTGAAGCACTCCATATTATGATGATATCAGTTTGCCCCATGAGTCTTCAGAAACAGACCTGCAAATACACTGTTGCCTGATTTAGCAAAAGGATGGGCTACCGGAGTACTGTTAATGTACTGCTCCTTGATCTGAATTCTGCTTATATCAGAGTGTTGAGTTTTTGAAAATTTAACAAGCTATACCTTTATGATGTGTACACTTTTCTAAAAGTATACATTTCAGCTAAAACTTTGTTTTCAATTCCTAAATAAGAATCCAAATGGCACTTTTCAAAGATTAAATTGTTCGTGTTCAAAGCAGAAAAAGTACAGAAAACATTCAAAATTGGGATAAACTCGATTTAGTTCTTAGTTTCTCATTTGCCCCTTTTAAATATCTAGATGCCACTTGGTTTTCTCCACTCTTCCAACATTCTGGGCTCTTCCTCAGCCTGTTCATCTTCCCATTCTTTTTCCTACCCATATAGTTTAAAGCATTTGAAAAGCTATTGATTAATGGCTCTTTTCTATCTTGTAATTAAACCTAGTGCCTCAGGACCCTATGCTCCAGCCACTGTATCAGTCTTCATTGTTCACAGAAAACAACAACTGCACTGAAGCAAATACATAATTTACTAAATGTTTCAAAAGTCTCACTTCTAATGTTTCCTCTATGCCTACTGAGAAATTCTCCCAGTCTCCACAGGGAGCTCACAGTTCTTCCTAAAGGCCAGTGGTACTGGGCCTGTTCTATTTTCTGCAGTGAAGTCACTTATTTTTAGCTGAATACTTTCATAGATAACAAACAATTAGGTTTTGCAGGGCACCTTGTAAGCAAGTAATCATCATTTATTACTTAGCTCCCTTTAGAAATCTGTAACCTAAGACTCACTGAAGTCAATAAATAGTGGAAAAAAAGGGTATTCTGGCATGAAGACTGTTTATATGTTATACTGGATTTGTGCTCATTTTCCATTAAACCTATTGAAGAGACCTGAAAATTTGATTGTTTTTTCTTTCTGAAATTCTAGTCACCCAAAGAACCATTCCAAACATCAAGATGCATGGCTGTACATATTATATGTGCCTCTGTAAAACGAGGGCACAGACAATGGCAACAGAAAGATATATTAAAAAATACATAATATAACTTGTCTTAATATACTTTTCTGAGTCTAAAAATATGCCAGACCAAAAGAAACATATTTACATAAAAAGCAGACAAGGTCAAATAACAAAGAAAGCCCTTAATTAGTTGTAATCAACTTTAATTTGCATACCGTATATAATTCCTAAATGATTGTTAATAATAACTTTATATAATGGACTTCCAATTTTCATGAAAATGGCACATTTTGATAAGCAGACACAAAACCCTAGTACTAATAAGGTTTAATTTGCATACATTAGACTGATTATCCAAACAAAAGGATTACAGTATTACTTCTCCATACCTTTATGTCCTTATTATGCACATTTATTAACTTCACAAAAGCTAGCTGTTAGTGACAAACAATAGCCATGGTTTAGAGAGAAATCTACAGAATGAATAAGGTGCATTTGAATACTAAGGAGCAAAGTTTATACATCATAAATGCTGAATTTAACTGTTTGTTCACTAGAATTCCAGAGAGTGCTTCATCCTTTGAATAAAGCAGTTTGTGTTCGTGACCTGAGAAAAAATACATATGCCCTACCCCACTTACTTCATCACTCAAATTTCATAACGAACTTTCCTCAAGCTAGGAAGCCCCGACACTGGCATGTGCTGAGAATTCATGAACAGCCGCAGAATTAAGCTTTAAATGTGTAGTTCTAGGGTGCAGTGTTAATAAATATATTTCAACAAGCTTAGTTTTCAGCCGAGTAAATAATAATATAGGTGGCATTAGTATTGATATCGGTTCCTAATGGTATCATTTATACCCTGCAATTAAAGTTTAAGCACTAAATAAAGCATTATTAGGAGATCTGGGTTGGCTTTTCTTATATGTGAACACAAATGAAGCTCACGAGTGTTTGGATAAGAGCCAAAAAACTTGAAACTTAACCACAAGCTACTTCCGGAGTTTTCCTCCCTGCTTTTGCTACTTGGCAAGATACAGAATTAGAACACCAGGAAATGACTTCGAAAGAAGGCAGGGGCAAATGGAAGCCCCAGGAACTGAACTGAATACAATCACGGTTAACTCGGACCCCTCCACATGTAATACCAAAGCTAAGCGCCATCTGCTAGCTCGTACATCTAGTAAGATTCTCGCTAGTAGTGTGCTGCTTGTTCTCCGTGTAAAACAAAAGAGAACAAGACCTCTTTGCGGAAGGACAAAAGGCTTCAAACCTTCCCTTCTTTCCCGTGAACTGCTCTCTGCTCAGAGCTCCAAAACACTCGCAAAGGCTGCACTGGGGGAAAAGAAATGCTTTGAGCAGGATTCCCAGATACTCTCCCTTGCATCTTTAGAAAATGCAACCTGATTTAAAGCACACATGCACTGTTCCACGTGTCAAATGCCTTGGACACCCTACAAGAAATGCTGGCTGGGAGATGTCCTTTCCCACTTACCACCTCCAGGTGTGGTTTCCCCATTGTCAGTCCCTCATCTGGATTTGATCAAGTGCTCTGGAAGCCGCCCTAAACCGCTACAGGTGTCTGACATGAAACATCTTCAACCCAACATAAGGCTGCAAGGCTTATCGAAGGTTATGCTCTTCAAAGTGAGCAAAGGGACTTCTGAAGAATTCTTATTTTCCCAGCATGAAGTTAGAGCCTTTATGCCAATTTCAACTGGTACAAGTAGTAGTAAATTGATCTCCACCATGTGGAGGGTGAATAAAATATGAAGGTAATTCAGAAAGTTCATGGAAAATGGAACAAAATGGAAAAAAATCTGAAATCCAGGCATCCAAGGGATCTTCAAAGAGTTAGTGGAAAGTATGTATTATTAAAAAAAAAAAAAAACTACACGTGAATTTCAAAATCTTTTGCTCAATAAAATAAAAGCTTATCTGTTAATTCTATGTTAATTCCATATTACCATGAACTTTGTGAAGTTCCCTATAAAAATCAAGTGCTACCACTCTGTATACAGCCATTATCATGACTCCAAATTTGGGTGGTTACAAACAATGGCAGAATACTGCAATGAAGCAACAATTCATTGGTTTTACCAGTTACTAAACCGACAAAAAGTTGTGATCATGACTCTAGTACTTCGCCAAGCCCACTATTAGTATCTGAATGAGCCCAAGATATTGTAGTTGACTTTATCAGGGCCATGTATATACAGAAGTACACAAAATTTTAATTCAGGAAACAAAGAGTACACTAATACAGTCTATCCAAACACAAAATTTAGATGGCAGCTTTCTTTCCACAAGCTCAAGGGCTTAGCATGTTAATCATTTCATTGTGTCCTCATTTATCTCTCTATATATGTGGATTTTCCAAATGGGAAAACTATGGCCCTGCCTGACTAGGGACACATTCTGTTGGCCAAGGGCAGAGCTGGAGTGAGCCTGGATTTGTCCTCTCTCGAAGGCAGGCTGTTCTTTTCGCTGCTACCCCACCCCAGCCCACCTAGTTGGAGAGTGCACTTCAAGACCCAGCACAAAAACATAATACAACAACAAGAGACAGGAAACGCAGACTCAGAGCAGGAACACAACTCCCATTAGCATTTCCTGTGCTCCAAGTACAGCGCAAGCTCCTGAGGAAATAAATTCACACTCCAGTTCTCTTTCTACCTTTTCTCTGCACATTGTGGAAAAGAAATAAGGATCTCTTTGTCAATTCAGATGTGCTGCTTTCATGGGCTATGCAGCAGTCAGAGAGCACTGCAGACGATACAGAGAACAAAGGCCAGCTTGCCTACTTACCTGATTCCTGAGAAATGTCCCTGTGCAGCAGTGCCTTCTCAGTACATCAGCTGCCACCGCAATTCAATCATCCTCCAGCAGGACTTGTAGCAAAGGCAGGAACCCCACCTCAACCTTGAGAAGAGAAAAAACACAAAACAGAAACATGTGAATTACTGTCCTGTTAATCTCACCTCCCAGTCCCCATAGGATTCTGGCCTAAAGGGGTTAGCTAGAGCTTATAGCCATGCTCCAAATGAATCATTTCAAACATTCAAATTCTGTGCATACCATTCAAGCTCATCTACTTGCATGAGAATATAAACGCATTGTACATTACTTTGCCTGGCTAAGATGCTGCTGAATCCACCATCTTCTGCGTACTAATTCCGTGAGTTATTATTTTCATTTCCTTTTAATGAACGTTTGTCAAATCTTTTCCCCTACCACAGTCTCCTGCTCTAACAGATAAAATACAAATTACTTCATTAAGGTTACAAAACCTACAAAGCCAATCTTTCTAATGAATTTCTAAATGCCCTTTAGAATCAAGGAAGAGAAGTGGAGATCAGTTTTGTGTGTATTATTTTCTTTCATTTAGCCCAGGATTCCAATTTGCAAAATCGAGGTATCAATATAGCATATCCAAGTAAATTAATTTTTAGAGACAAATATCATTTTGCATGCACAGATATTATGTCACCATACCCTCTGACCACACACACCACCTCAGCACACAGTTGTATGTTCAATGACTTTTTACCTGTGCCTAGGGTGGTCGTTTATCCCATTTTGGACAGTCCTGAGTTTTATCCGTTAACCTGGAGTAACTATTGCAAGCACTAACTATTGCAAGCACCTCTTTTCACATCCAGCATTCTCATTTGGACAATATATAGTTCATTCAAACTGTTTCCCATTGTTAACATACATAAGCAAGTATTGGGTAAAATCATTTACAGATGTCTGTGTTGAGGCTGCTTCTAGAATAGTAGTTCAATGTAATATTGATATACTAAGTTGATACTCATTTTGATACTTTATGTTGGTATTTTAACATTGTAAACCCACTTGCGAGGAGTGGGCATGTAGCCTAGCTGTTAAGATGTCTGCATCCCTCCTCAGAGTGCCTTGATTCAATTCCTGGCTGCAGCTCCTGGTTCCACCATCCTACCAATGCAGATCCTAGGAAACAGTGATGGCTCGAGTATTCGGGTTACTGTCACTCATCTGGGAAACCTGGATTGCATTCCTGGCTCCTGCTTTCGGCCTCAACCCAAACGCAGCCAGTACAAGCATGAATGAACCAACAGACGGGAGGGCTTGCTTGCTTGCCTGCTCACATGCCCTCTCCCCACTGACTCTCAAAAATAAATAAATAAGTCAATAAAATTTTAAAAATAAAATCAATGTCAAATCAGAACTTAAAGATATAAATAAATCAAATCACTTTTAGATATTTACATGTTTTATCCATACAAGTACATGCAGTGTAAGCATCTTGATCGACAACTACGACAAAAATGACCGATTTGCTCGAGACTATAGAGCCTACTGTGTTTCCCCTGGAAGTTCTCATTCTATTAAACCATAATAGAAGCCTATAAAATATAATCAAGATCTCCCCGACTTTTTAATACATTGTGTACCTTATTACTTTCTGTTTTATTTTTTATTTTTTTAATCCTGAACAATATTTTTTTAACTTTTATTTAACAAATATAAATTTCCAAAGTACAGCCTATGGATTACAGTGGCTTTTTCCCCCATAACTTCCCTCCCACCCATTCCCTCTCCCATCCCATTCACATCAAGATTCATTTTCAATTATCTTTATATACAGAAGATCAATGTAGTATATACTAAGTAAAGATTAACAGTTTGTGCCCACACAGATACACAAAGTGTAAAGGACTGTTTGAGTACTAGTTATAGCATTAATTCACATTGGACAACACATTAAGGACAGCCCTTGCCCTGACTGTTGATAAACAACGTAATACTTTATCCCTTTTAGTATTTGTTTTGTTCTACTTAATACTTTTGGTCGAACTCTGTAATTAACACACAATTGTTCTTAGGTGTTTAAAGTTAACTGAAAAGTGATCCCTTTCTTTCTCACCCTCAAAGCAGAAGCTATCAACTGACAGCAGGTGGATCACTTCCAACACATGTGTGTCTTATTTAACAACACACATCAATTTTTAAAACTGAGCCAACAGTTAAAACCAAACATTTTGTGGTTTAAAAAAAAATGCATGTAATTCTAACATGTAATACGTAAGACAACTTCAGAAAGTGGGAAAATGATATCAAAACCTAAGTTTATCTTGGTGAACAAAACTTAAAGCTATGCATTTTTTTCATAATTCACATTTTTTAAAGATTCATTTATTTGCAAGGCATAGTTACAGAAGACAGAGAGGGAGAGACAGAGACAGAGTCTTCCATCCACAGGTTCATTGCCCAAACGGCCATAACAGCTGTGGCTGGGCCAATCCAAAGCCAGGAGCTTCTTCCTGGTCTCCCATATGGGTGCAGGGGCTCAAGCATTTGGGCCACCTTCAGCTGCTGTCCCAGGCCATCAGCAGGGGGCTGGATTGGAAATGGAGCAGCTTGGACCCGAATCGATGCCCATATGGGATGCTGGCACTGCAGGCAGAGACTTAACCTACTACGCCACAATGCCAGCCCCCATAATTCACATTTTCATCAACCTTTTGAAGACCCCTCATACAGCTGGAGCAGACAATCCCAACTATTGACCCAAAGTGTGCATCCAGGGCACATTCTCATCTGTTAGCTGCCTGGCCCTTTGGCATTGGAGTTTGCACACCTCCCATGGCTTCACAGACCATTTCTCTGCACACTAACAACGTCCAGCTGGACATTTTCTCAAGTCCAGGCCCACACAGCCCTGAGGTCCACATCACCCATCTGCATGCTCTCTAAGGCCCAGACTTCCTAACTCACATCCTCTGAGGTTACCTGTAATTCTACATGTCCTCTGAGGTCCAGGGCCATATATGCAGCTGCTGACTAATACCTTCATGTGGATGACGGAAACACCACTGCCTCACATTCAACATCTTCAAGGGGCTGGCACTATGGCATAGCAGGTAAAACTGCTGCCTGCAGTGCCAGCATCCCATATGGGTGCTGGTTCAAGTCCCGGCTGCTCCACTTCCGATCCAGCTCTCTGCTATGGCCTGGGAAAGCAGTGGAGGATGGCCCAAGCTCCTGGGCCCCTGCACCTGCATGGGAGACCCAGAAGCAGCTCCAAGCTCCTAGCTTCAGATTGGCGCAGCTCTGGACATAGTGGCCATTAGGGGAGTGAACCAGTGGATGGAAGACCTCTCTCTCTGTCTCTCTGCCTCTCCTCTCTCTGTGTAACTCTGACTTTCAAGTAAATAAATAAATCTCAAAAAAAAACACTTCTCTCTGTTATGACTAGCAGTGTGGTTTATCTCAGAAAACAGAGCAACCATTTCAAGCCAAAAGAGTCCTATCAGGCACCTCCTTATCCTTCAGCCTCCACATACCAAGTTTGATTAATTGACCCTTAAAACATTTTTCCAAAGCTCCCATCTCTATTTTATTCCTCCTTCAATCATCCCATCATTATTACACTCCCAGATTGTGCAGTACTTCTGGAGTAATCCATTTTTCATTACCATAGCAAAATACCTGAGGCAGGCTACTTTGGCAACGTCTAGCAGCGTCAATGGGTGATGGCCTTGCTTCCAGAGTCCTGCGGTGGCTCAGAGCACCACTCAGCAAGACACAGGGCGCTGCCTAGCTTTCTATATCTATCTGGTCTCTCTCCCTCTTCTTAAAAAGCCACCAGAATCCAATCTTGTGGGCTCCACCCTGTTGACCTCATCTAATCCTAATCATCTCACAAAGGCCCCACCCCCAAACACCAGAGTCAAATTAGGTTTCCACCCTCCTAATGCCTCACTACAGGGATTAAATTTGAACAGGTGAAGCCCTAGGGACACTCTTAGACCATACCACGCCATAGCAATCGACCTCTAGTCCCCCAAGTTTTCATGTCCTTCTCATAACACAAAATGCAATCATTCCACCCCCAGTAGTCCCAAAGTCTTAAATCAATCCAGCATGAATTCAAAAGTCCAAGTCCAACATCTCATCTGAGACTCAAGGCCAACTTCTACAGTTGCAAGTCAGGAAAATCAGAACAAGTTATCTACTTACAAGATACAACAGTAGGACGGGCACAGAGTTTACATTTGCATTCCAAAAGGACACGGAGACAAGCGAAAAGAAGTAGTTACCCAAAAGCAAGGCTGAAGCTCAGCAGAGCAGACACTCAGTCCTGATGCTCCAAGTCCAGCATCTTGTGTACTCAGCAGTGTAGGCTGTGTCCCCAAGGCTTTGGGCAGGCCCGCCACTACAGCTTTGCTGGTCACTACCCACAAGGCTGCTCTCCGTCAGCAGCTTTCCTGGGTGAGTGTTGTATGTTGCTGGTCAGTCTACCTTTCTGGGCTCCCTGCAGCTCCACGCCCACAATGCCACGAGGGTATTACCACATCCAAAGCTCCCCACAGAAGCTCTGACTTTCTAGAAAATGTCTTCCAGGCCTCTCAGGCCTTCCTGTGAAATCTCAGGAAAAGCCTCCATGACAGCCTAATTCTTCTAGTCTGTGAGCCTAAAAAAAAACAGTATCACGTAGACGCCAAGAGCTGCTTCTAGCACAAGCTGCACCTGGGCCCACTTGAACAACTTCGCTCCTGAATGCATGGAAGGGAATCCTGAGGCAGTTCTGAGTGTGTCCACAGAGAGCACTCCTGGGTCCCACAAAATAATTCCCCCAGGGCTGGCCTTGTGGCGCAGCAGGTTAAGCCTCTGAGCTGTGATGCCAGCATCCCACATGGACACAGATTTGACACCCAGGAGCTCCACTTCTGATCCAGCTCCCTGCTAATGTGCCAGGAAAAGCATTCTACTCTCACGTGCTTCAAAGGTGAGGGTCCTTCATGCTTAGATCAAGCACATTTTGATGAAAGAGGAGCTCTTTTGGCAATCATCCAACACCTGCTACAGCTTTTCGGCCATGTCCAACACATCCAAGACAACTACCGAAATTGGAAACGTGGATGCAGTCAAACCGTTCCGTTGGCTTTTTTGGTACCCAACTTCTGAGCATGCTGGGGAACCCTGGAAATCCCGGCAAGTTTTCTGCTTAGAGCTGTGAGGCTGGGAGCTCTTTTAGCGACCATGCAAGTTTCATGTGCTGCAAAGCCCAGGGTCCTTGCATCCATTGTGTTTTGAGGATGCAGGAGCCCTTTTGGGACCATTCTATGAGGTGCTGGTGTCCCAAGAAAACTACCCCCATCAGAAACCTAGCTGCCATTTAGTGTTCCTTTGCCCACCGTTGACCCCAGGCTCCATATGTTCTGGACAACCATGGAAATTCTAGTTCTGCCCAAAGCTGAATACCTGAGAGTCATTTTAGCTACAATTGAATTTTCATCTACTGCATGAAAGGCCCAGGGCTACCAAACTACCGGGAGGGAGCTGGTGTCCCAAGAGAACCACCTCCACCAGAAACCTAACTGCTGTCAAGTGTTCCAGTGTCTGTTTTGACCCCCAGCTGCCCTGCGTGTTAGGGAACGATGGAAATTTCCAGTTTTTCTTACCAGAGCTATGGAACAGTCATTTTAGCCACCATGCTAATTTCACATGACAAAAGCCCAGAAGTCTTCGTCCCTTTACATAACCCATGTTTTGAGAATGCAGCAGCCCTTAGGGCTACCAACCTACAGGGAGGGAGCTAGTGTCCCAAGAGAACCATCCCCATCAGAAACCTAACTGCTGACCCCTGTCTCCTTGCCTGCTAGGGAAACATAGAAAGTCTGGCAGTTTTTCTCCCCAGACCCACAAAACTAGAAGCCAATTTAGCGACAATTCTACTTTCATGGGCTTCAAAGCCCAGGGCCCTTTGTGCTTTTAGATCAACCGCATTCTGAGGAAGCAGGAGCTCTTTTGGCTACCGTGGAAGATGTGCTGGTGTACCAAGACAACTACCATCACCATCGGAAACCTAGGTGCTGTCTGTCATACAGTTCCATCGTACTTGTTACCACCCCCCCACACACGCACACACAAACGCACACACCGCCGTGGGGAACCATGAAAAGTCTGATAGTTCTTCTGCCCAGAAGTGTATAAATGAGAGTCATTTTAGCTACTGTACAAGTTTCATGTACTGCAAAGCCAGAGGCCTTCATGCCTTTGCATCAACCACATTTTGAGGAAGTAGGAGCCCTTTCCACTACCAACCTATGGGGGGGCTGGTGTTACAAGTGAATTACTCCCATCAGACACCTAGTTGCCATCAAAGTGTTCCATTGTTTATTTTGTCCCCCCAGCCTCCCTCTGTGCTGAGAAAACATAGAAATTCAGGCAATTTTTCTTTCCAGAGCTGTGAAACTGGTGCCAATCTAGCCACCATTCCACTTGCACGTGCTTCAAAGCCAAGACCCTTCGTGCTGTTAGATCAATCACGTTTTGAGGAAGCAGGTGCCTTCATAAAGTTCCTTTTCGTTTTTCCTACCTGCCCCCCACCTCCAGCCTCTGTGCATGCTGAGGAGCTATGAACATTCCAGTAGTTCTTCTACCCAGAGATGTGCAAATGGAAGAAATATTAGCAACCATACAAGGTTCATGTACTGCAAAGACCAGGGCTTTTCACTGCTTTATACCAACCTGGTTTTGAGGGATTAGGAGCCCTTTCAGCCACCATCCTATGGGTTACTGGTGTCCCAGGAGACTTAGCCGCATCAGAAACCTTGCTACCGTTCAGGTATCTTTTTGCCTGTTTTGATCCCCAGCCTCCCTGTGTGCTGGGGAACCATGGAAACGATGGCAGTTCAGCTGCCCAGAACTGTGAAACTGGGTCATTTTAGCCACCATACTAGCTTCTCATGGTGCAAAGCCCAGGGCACTTTGTGCCTTTATATAACCCACTTTTTGAGGACACAGGAGCTATTTCAGCTACCAACCTGTTGGAGCTAGTGTCCCAAGAGAACTACCCTCATCAGAAACCAGCTGCCATCTTGTGTTTTGTGTTCCATTGCCCATTTTGATCCCCAACCTTCCTGCATGCCGGGAAACCATGAAATTTCCAGAAGTTCTACCGTGAAACTGAGAGCCACGTTAGCCCCCACACTAGTTCCCCACACTGCAGCAGTGAGGACCCTTCCTGCCATTAAATCCACTGTGTTTTGTAGAATCGGGAGCCCTTTCAGTGACCCTCCTATGGGGTACTAATGTCCCAAATGTCCCCATCAGAAACCTACCTTCCACCTAGTGTTCTGTTGTTCATTTCAACCCCCCGCCTACCTGTGTGCTAGAAGAGAGAGTAAACTGGCCATGTGGGAGCAAGTGCCTGGAAATGGATTCTTCTGACTACCATATGTCCTCCTATGCTGGGAAGCAGAGAACTTTTTAGCCTCAGATCGTAGGTGTGCCATGAGCACTATACTCCTTTAGGTCCCCATCTTTCCCCTTCAGCTTCCTCCTTCTGTTCTGTATGGGTTCCGTGAGTCATCCCAGCCTCCTTGGAACTGAGGAACCAGGAGCCAAGCAGTCCTCAGCCTGCCAAGGTGCTTTAGAAATGAGAGGGTCTTCTGGCTACCATATAGGCTTTGCATAGCAGGAAGGTGAGGCGCATTCCTGGCACAGCATGCCTGTGGGCTGTGGAAGTGAGAGCCCTCTCAGCAACCATCCTTTTCTCCCTACTGGTGCACAAGGGCCCTTCTGGCAACTTTGTACTCTCCAACTGGAGAACTGATTTGGAAGCCATTCCAGTCACCAGCCAGCCTAACATCCACATAGCTCTGGGTCCTTATGGTCCAGAGGTCCAGAGGCTGCAGTACACAGGGAAACTAAAAGCCCTATGGCCTCAGGCCTCTTAAAGGCTATAGAAACAAGATCCCTTTGGGAGACCATCTTTCCTGTACTGGTTTCCCAGAAATCCAGCCACCAACCTGGCTTTTGGGTAGGGTTCCGTGGGTCATTTTGGCCCTGAGCCTCACTGTGTGGTGAGGAACTGCAGCCATTCTGGCAATTTCATTGTCCATAGCTGTGCAACTGAAAGCTATTTTAGCTACCAATCTGGCCTCATGTGCTATAGAGGCAAAAGTCCTTTGCACCTTCACACCAACTGCATTTTGGGGAAGCAGGAGCGCTTCTGAGTTAACATCGTGTCTGTGTAATGGTGATCAGAAATCTGGCCACCTGCTAGGGTTCCATGAGTCATTTCAATACCCACCCCACCTTCATGCTGGGAAATGGGGCCAAATGGCCATTAGTAAACCACTCATTGTGGCTATGAGAGCTCTCAGGGCCACCGAATAGGCCTCACTCACTACAGAACCAAGGACCCCTGTGACTCCAGACTGCAGGCATGCTAAGGAAGCAAGGGCCCTCTCCACCGCCATCCTTTTCCCCACGCTAGGGCACTGAACACCCGTAGGGCTATCTCCTCGTGGCCACCTGGATGACCAGATTGGGTGTGCTTCTAGGCCCTACCTCTAATGACACCCATATACTAATGGACCCTTCAGGGCTCCAGCATGTGACACACAAAGAAATTGAAACACCTAGAACCAATACTCAGATCTGCAGGGCACTATGTAAAACAGAAGTCTTTTAGCAACTGTCTTTCTCACACTATTGTCCTGGAGGGTCTTCTAGTTCAAAATTCACTCCCCATGAGGGTTCCACAGATCCTATTTTCCCGCATCCCAGCTTCGTCATATGCTGGGGAGCCCAGAGCCATATGGAAATTCTCCTATCCAGAAACTGCAGTGATGAAAACCCTTTTAGTCTCTCAGATCCCTTCTATGCTGGGAAGCAGAATCCCCTTCTGGCCAGAGGCTGCTTGCCTTATGAGAAAATAGGAACCTCTCTGGCCAACATTTTTCCTGCAGCTGGTTCCCCGAGGGACTCTAGGACATCTGTCCCCTCCACAACAGGATTCCACCAGCACTTCAATCTCCCAGCATGCCTCATGCTGTCTTAAGCCACAGCCCATTGGGCCAGTATACTTCTAGGGTACTATTGCCAGAAAGGCCCTTCAGGTTATCCACCTGCTTGCAAACTGTGATGTGGCTAGATTTGACCAGGTATATATTTCCATCCCATGACATACAGTACTAGAAGTCTAGAGTTTTAGCCAAGGACAGGGTTATACAGAATAAATGTGATATTTCTAAGCCTCCTTTTCAGCTAGATGTGACAATGTGTCTAAATTCTAGTTGCTGATATATAAGAAGGAGCAGTGTGTCCAACTCCTAAACTGTGCCCAGTTACATGCCTGGAACATTATGGTGAGTCGTTGACATTGGTTCATACAAATGAAGGCAACACCCTAGGAACAAAAGAACTACCAGAACTTCTGGCTTCCTGGAGTAGAGCCAGCTTATTAGCTCTAACTTCCGTATGAAAATTAAATAAGCTTCCAACTTGTTTAAACCTTGTTGTCACTGAGTCAAAAGTGGTCCAATCTCTATCCTAATCAATGTGCCTTATTCCACTAAAATTAAGGAGTTAGTTCAATTCAATCTCTCAATGACAAATAACAACCCAAGTCAGAAAGTAGCTGCTTACTCCAACAGGTAAGATACTGGTTCAGAAACCTGTTGTCCCCTATCAGAATCCCTGGGTTCAATGCCTGGCTCCAACTCCTAACTCCAGCTTTCTGCTAACACACACTGTTGAAGGCAGCAGCTCAAGTGGTCGAGTTCCTGCCACCTATGTAGGAAATTTGCATTAAGTTCCAGTCTTCCAGCTTTGGCCCCAGTTCAGCTCTAGCTGTTGTGAACATTTGGGAAGTAATCCAGCAGATGGGAGTTTCTCCCTCTCCCTCTCCCTCTCCTTCTCCCTCTCCTTCTCCCTCTCCTTCTCCCTCTCCCTCTCCCTCTCCCCCTCCCCCTTCCCCTCCCCCTCCCCCTCTCCCAACAAATTCAAAATCCCTAAGTCAGGAACCCAAGCACAAAAGTGAAAATGATAAACAGCTCTGAATTCTTTTGACTTCTCTCCATCTCTCATACTGTCATCTTTTCTCTTTAGACCACTGCCACTCAATATCTTCCAACCTTCAAGGGTATTCAATGCATTAAAAACAGAGACCAGATTCACAAACACAACCTCCAAGTTCTCCTGTCTACCACCCTCTCCTACCTCACACACACCAAACACCTTCATTTGCCCCCCCACTCTAGCCACATCACCCTTCTGCCTATTGTATTTTCCATGCTCTCACCTACCACAGGACCTCCACAGGTGTTGTAGCCTCTACCCACAATGCTCTTCTTCTCTACCCGCATCACTAAGTGAACCTCAGCCGCCTTCCAGATCTCAGCTCAAATGGCACGTCTCGGCCCTGACCTCCTTACCATCAAAGGCTTGCCACAGTCAGTTTTCCATTTGCTTTATGATAATGTGATGAATTATAAGCGCTATGGGGGTAGGAGCTGCATCTGATTTTTCTGACCATTATACCCTGACGCAGGAGTCCCACAAAGTAGGCATGTGGATTATATACTTAAGCCCCTATTGCAAAGGCAAAGTAACATGCTTCAGAATGGAATTTGGTCTTGTTCTATGTTATTTGGGTTCAGGTTCAGCCATATAGAATAGAAAAAAAAAAAAAGACAACGACTTACACTGAGGAAAGCAGTTTTTTCCCTTTCACATAGAATCTACAAAGTGGCCTGGGGTCCAGATGTCTTCTGACCAGCCACCCTGCCATCCCTAGGATATGCTTCTTGTCTTCATGGTTCAATACGGCTGCTAGAGCGTCAACCATCATACCTGTTCTGGGCAGCAAATATGAGGAATGTAAAAAAGGTATTTCCTTCCTGCTTTAAGGTGACTTCCTGGAAATACCATGGAAAACATGTCCTTATCTAGTATTTAGCCAAATTGACCTCTCTTTCCTGGAAAGCAGGACAAGACACAAGGTCTTTCAGCTACACTATCATATGCCCTGACAGAAATAGGGGTTCTGTTACTAAAGGACAATAGAGAGTGTTTCGATTGTCTATTGCTGCCTAATAAGTCATCCTAAAACTTAGTGGTTTGAAATAATAGCAATCAAAAATAAATAAAAATAAGAATAATCAGTTTATTATCTCCCATAGTCTGTGGGTTGACTGGGCTCAGGTACATACTTCTACCACTGGTCCCATTTGGGTTCTCACATAGTCACAGTCAACTACGATGCTGGGACTCATGAGCCTCTCTTCTTCTCATTAGGATCTCAGGGCCACTAATTTCTGCATGGTCTCTCCACTTGAACTCTCTCCAGTGGAGTGTCTAAAAACCCAATGCAGAATCTCCCAGCCCTTCTCAAAATGTAGGCATAGTGTCACTTCACCACCTTCTACTCATCAAAGTAGTCACAGGGCAAGTCCAAACTCAAGGGGAAAAGATATATGCTCACTTCTGAATGAGGAAAGTGACACAGAATTTGCAGCCTTCTTGAATCCACAGCCAGGAGAGTGAATATTTGGAGGCAATTAGCAGTCTTTGTCTCATGACCCTTCAAGATAAAGCATCTAAAAGGCTTCAAGAGGGCCGTTGCTGTATAAAGCACATGAAAATAAACACTGGTCATTATGCTTAAAATCTAAAGGAAATCAGAGTAAAACTAATGATAATCTCACAGTAATTCCCAATAGCAGCCCTTCATAGAGCTCTAGCAAACTTTTAAAATGTGCCAACTGTAAAATAATCTGCACAATATTAAAAAGCAACAGAGGACAGATTATGTGCAGAAGAGGAAATACAGTTGGCCAATTGCCACATGAAAAAATATTTGACCTTGCTAATAATGAGAAGAACGCACATAAAAATGACAGTAAATTATTGTTTTCTTCATCATACTAAGAATATTGGACTTGCTGGAGAATGTCCAGTACCATCAATGTTATTTGCAGAGTTATAAAGTAGCATGATCCTTTTAAAGATCATCCTATCAATATGTTTAAAGCTTAAACTATACATACCTTTTAATGGAGCAGTCCTAGTCCTGAGTTAATATTCCACAAAATGGCTGGTACTGTGTAATAGCAGGTAAAGCCACCACCTATATGGGTACTAGTCTGAGTCCCAGCTGTTCCACTTCCCATCCAGCTCTCTGCTATGGCCTGGGAAAGTAACAGAATATAGCCCAACAGCTTGGGCTCCTGCACCTGCATGGGAGACCCGGAAGAAGCTCCTGGCTCCTGGCTTTGGATTGGATCAGCTCTGGCCATTGCAGCCATTTGGGGAGTGAACCAGCAGATGGAAGACCTCATACACGCTCGGTCGCTCTCACTCACTCTCTCTCTCTCTCTGCCTCTCTGTAACTCTGCCTTTCAAATAAATAAATAAATCCTTTTAAAAATTACACAAAAATAAATGTAAGAGTATTCAACAATGTTTGTAAAATAATAGGCATTTCAGTAGTCATCTCTCAGACAATATAAGTTAACTTTTATTTGGCATCTACTGGATACCACTATGCTGCAGGTACTTTTATCACCTCTAATTTTCAGGTGTGGCAACTGAGTCTTTCAAGCTTAATTAGATTGCCCAAGGCCACAGAGCCAGGAGGTCAAAAAAAAAAGGGCTCCAAGCCAGGTCTCATTGGTTCCAGGGTCCAAGGTCTTACACACTGTACATTGAGTCACAGATGTCTGCAGAAACCTTGCCAAGCATGGCAGATGCACACTGCCTGCGGGTTACCTTTCTTCTCAGCATCCTCGCTGTCTTACTGGTCGTCCAAGCCATTCAGAAGGGCAAGAGAAAGAAATGCTGACGTGAGGGGGTGGGGAGACACTGAATGTGGAGTTAGATGAATTAGACTCAAGGATGCAGCTGTCTATGTAACCTAAGTTTCAGGAGAAAGGGTAGCTATAACACACAACGCTGGCCAGATTCTAGCAAAACTGACAGAGCATATCTTGCTAGCGATGGTGTAAATTGCCTCGACAAATTGGAGGCATTTTTGGCAATATTTCAAGAGACACTAAAATGTTGACACTCTGTCATCAGTAATCCCACTGTTAGGAAATTATTTAAAGGAAAGAATGCGCAGGAATACTCAGGTACGCTACAGTCTGCGCTGCGATGAGATTTTCAACCTCGAGACAAGTCCAACAACACAAACATCCACAACAGGGAAATGATTTAAGCAATGCTTCAGGGTGTGTGTCGGACAAGAACCACAGCTGTTCACCTTTTCTCTCGGACTCCTTTGGTTCTCCAAGCCCTGATCCTCACACAGCCCCGGGTGCTGGTACTAAAGAAAACAACAACAGTCAGGAGGGCACATTGGAGCTCTGCAAAACCAGAATGGAATCAGCCCAATGTTTTCTTCACATTTAAAAAACTGAGAACACGCTCCACCTGCCCTCTTTTAGCTCTGCATAAGACTCCGCTCTTTAGCACATTTGCTGTTTACAGTTGCAACTCCCTCACAGTTTTCTCGTCATTTCCAAAATGTTTTCTTTCCTGAAGTTGTGCGTAAGCTTATGGCAGTCAGCATGCCCGCCAGGACTCAGAGGCGCTTGGGCCTGGCTGCCTCCCGCATCAGCGTGACAGAGGCCAAATTGCAACTTTGCTAACTGCGAAGGCTCGCCGAGAGATGACCTATAATTATGAGAAATACATCAAATAGTGATTATTTTTATTGATGTCAAGCTGCATTTTTACAATGAGCTGTGTTCCAAGAGAGAGCGTGTTCTTTCCTGGCCAGTGCCCAGGCCTCACAACCTGCTTACAAACTAGATGCACAGAATGAAATCGGTTCTTGCAGTTTGGTCCGAAGGGCCTGCTACAAGCTGTTTGGAAACACTGTACACAACCCGGGGGGGGGGGGCGGGGGGGAGGAGGGGTGTAGCATGAGGAAGAACAATGATCATCATTACTGAGCAATAATGATACCAGAACAATACCCCAAATGCTTAAGAGTTCAAATGTTCCCTGCCTAATGGCCGCATGTAACAGATAATCATTTTCTTTGTGTGCTCATTGCAATTTTTAAATTTTCTTTCATTATAAACTACGTTTACAATACAGGTGACTTTCTTTTGCTATGTGTCGTAATATGTAGTGACTGCAGGTAGTGATGCACACGTTCCATGCAATCTATGTCTTCTTCTTTCATGTTATATACATGTTTTTTGCTCCCTAGTTCTATCGTTAAGATTTTTTTAAAAGCCATGTTCTTTTTTACAAAAATTCTTCTAGAAGGCAGTGGAGAGCAGGAAGGGTGTGTGACGAGTCACAGTTGTAGTCTTCTGATTGCTACTAGCAGGCCGTGAGACTATGGATACATCACTCCACCTGTGTCTCCCTCGCAGGTTACTAGTCTGTGAAATGGGTGAGATACACAGAGGCTTTGAGAGGACAGACTCGGGGACAGACTATCTGGGTTCCTTTACATGCTGCCTCCAGTTCTGTGACCTCGGGCAAACTACTTTCATCTGTGTCTAAAAGGACCCACTGCCCTACTTTGTCCAGACCTCCTAGGATGTGGGACTTTCGGTTTGAAGCACTGTGCCTCAGTTTCCTCGTCTGTAGCAGAGGGATTATAATCGAACTCTCCCCGTTGGGTTGTGTGGAGGACTGATTGGTCAGGGTTAAAAGCACTACCAGCAATGTCTGGCGCTGAGTAAATATTCAATCTGTGTCTGCTGTTACTATCAGGACTGTCGTCTCTAAGGCGTCTTTTGTCTTTTCTATTCCATCCCCCTCTGCAACTATCTCACCATCTCCCTTTCTCCTCTCTTGTGTTTAATAGCTCAAAGACTCAAATATGAGCATCCTTAGTATTAAACCCGACATGCTGTGAAATCCTTTGTTTCACTTACCACTACAGACAATACCAATGATGCCTTCATAACGTTTTTAAGCAATTTAATATAGCTCTCATTGGAATGTCACAATTTTCAAAGTTAGAGTTCAATCTCCCTTTAGTGTGATACAATAAAAAGATTACTCTAATGTCATTCCCTTTATATAAATAACATCAAAATGTGCCAACCCAGAAGCTGAAGAAGAAAGAAGGGGGGTGTGGGAAGAAACAGGCAAGAGTTGGTCCAGGTTAGGATGAAAGACCAGTACTTCCTTGGGGCCACTTTTACTTCCTGTCTCTTAGAAAACATTTCCGGTGAGAGACCTTTGTGTTCTTTGCAGTGGGAACCAATCCTGACCCATGGGATGCTTGGAAGACTTGGGGCTCAGTTCTGGGAACAAAGGAATGCAGATGAAACTTCGAGAAAGCAGACCCACGCCAGAGAAAAACAGAGACTCAATTTTGCCAGGGGGTGGGTGGGGGGCTGCAGAATTTAAATCATCAGATCTCTCTTTCCAACTCTGTGCGGGGTACACACCACCCTACAAGAAAGCAAGCAAGGAAGAAAGAGCGAGCTTGGAATTGATTCTCCAGTGTGGAAAACTGTCCACAACAGCTTTTTCTGTTTGTACTATTTAAAAGATGGTGTTGGTGGTCTCTTCCTTTCTCAGAAAAGGGAAATTTTACACCTGTTAGATTATAGTCTTGGAGCTATTTATTAGGGAGAACGTACCATGACAGATAATACCAACTCTCTATTATCCATGAAAAGAAATAAGTACAAATCATTCCTAGGTCTAAATTTCATTTGAACTGTGGCCTTCAATCTTTTTTCTTTCCAGTCCTTCTGGGATTATCTGAGCAAAATACGTTGGTTTTAATTTCTTCTTAGTCCTTTGCAAGCCTTAAACCCAGGGAGTAATGAACAATGAAATGGCCTCAAGCACAGTAATGAGAGAATTGAGGAAAGAGAATGAGGCCTGGACAAATGAAGGAGGGAGAAAGATCAATCAGCGTCCACCCCCTGAGAATGAAAAATCAAGTGCCATTTGGCAAAAGAAAAGTACCTTCTACACTCCTACAGCCACCGTGCAAGCCTCCGGTTCTGGAAAGATTCACTAAGCCGCTCCCCGGTGCCAGGAACTGTGCTGAGACCAGAAAAGTCTGCAGTGAGGGGAAGGAATGCAATGTTTATTACAGGTGTGCAACACGAAATTTCAGGCGATTGTGAGAAATCTACGGTTTCCCACTCAAAGGAAAAAAAAAAGTTTGAGATCTTCTCATTGAATCTCCAAAGAAAAACTGCTATGGTTCACTTTCTGTGTGTTTGCGTCTGAGTAGATTTATTTGTTCTTCTCCTCCCACCATCTCTGTCTCCTACGACTATGATCATTTTAGAGGGAGGGTCCGGTGTCATTGCCGCTGAAGTCTGTGTGCTCCGGAAACCCTTCTGTCTCTACCCGAAGGCCGCCTCCCGACTCATGCCCTCGCGCACGCGCCCCGATGCAGACTCCGCATTTATCCGCGGGATCGGGGTCACCTTGGTCGAGTCTTAGCTCTGTTCTCCCGTCCCCGCGACCCAGGAGGCAACTCGACTTGGGAGTGTCCGAGCTGTCACCGCCGCAGCACCCCCGACAGCGCGGCACCCGCAGAGTGCCACAAACTCCCCTGCCCATGGGTGCGGACATCGCCTTCCCTACGGAGAATCCGGGGCCGCTTGGGGCAAGCAGTGCCCTGCAGAAGGCCCGGCCTGCGGTGCTCGGCTAGAAAAGGAGGCGGCGCCGTCGGTGCCCTGCAGGTTCTGCCTTGGCGGCCACACGAGGTCCCTAGGCTGTGAGTGTCCCAGATCTCCGCACTGCCGCCCTCCTAACCTCAGCTCGGGAGCCGTCCCCTTTCTCCCAGAGATGCTGCGTGTCCTCGGAAGGGATGCCAGGTGGGCTGGCAAGTCGGGGGCAGCCAGGGAGCCGTTGGGGGAAAGACGGAGCTGCCCCGGGTTTGGAGGAGCAGCCTGTCAGAGCGCTGAATGTAAGCCCTTTTGCACAGTTATTTTTATTCCGGGCCTTTCTTCCCCGTCCGCGTCCTCCTCCACTATTTTTCCCCCTTCTGTTCAGCTATTTGTGTTTTCTGATCGGGTAAGTGATTTGCGGCAGGAAATTAGATCTCTTTACTCCAGGAGCGCTGGTCCTAATGCTGTCTATTCCAGAGCCGGCACACTCTTAGTCGCGGGCTTTTTTTTTTTTTTTTTTTTTTTAACTCGCAGGTTATTTTGCGATGAAAGGAACAGAGCGCTCCGCGGCCCCGCATCTTCCCTCCTGCCTTCCACACAAAGCAACTCTTAATTAAACACGGGGACACCCACGCCCTCCTTCCCTCAGGACTCCTTCCATCTGCTCCTCACCTCCCCCCACCCCACCCCGAAATGCCAGCCTTGTGCGGGCAGGGAAAGCCTCATGTCTGAGCTTCCCAATTAGCAAGACACATCGCAAAGCCAGGGACTCTAAAGAGCTGTTCTTGCTATTTGGGGATTCTCCCTTTCTAGGCCGTACCTAGAAGATGTTTTGCTGACCTTAGTCTGACTTTAAAATGCCACAGGTCTGAAGACATGAGATTGCAGACAGCACAGGTCTTTAGAACCACGTTGTGTTTTTCTGATTGATGAATTAGGAGGACCATGCTCAGTGCAAAAGAATAATAAGCCATGGATCGATTTATACTGGGAATCTTTCCTGTTGCAAGAGCTTCGTGGGTAACTTTTTAGCAGAGGTTCTAGCGGCTCCAAGAAAACACAGTCATTTCCAGGTTGAACAAGTCAGAGGAGGCTGGACAAGAACCTTGCATTTTTCTTCCCTCAATGTCTGGCCAGAACAAGAGGAAGTAGATGATTTATGAGTCGTGGAGAGAAGTGGAATCTGAAATTCCAGAATTTCCTGATGCAAATGCTGCGGGGGTGGGGGTGTGGCGAGGGTCCTAGGCACTGGCTAAGGTCTCCCCAGAAGGTCAGAAGTGGGGCACCCTAGCGTCACAAGGTGCGGGATCATCGAGTTAAGGAACGGAAAATCCTAGAACCGGAAGATGAGGAGTCTGAAAACCTGAACACGGGGAACTTGGAATCAGAGAGTGGGGTACTCAGGACTTCGAAGGTGGAAGGGGAACATAGAGCCAAGACGTGGGGATGCCACTGAGACCAATACCAAATAAATGTCCGAGTAGCTACCTTCGGCTGACCCCTCTCTTGGAACTGAGCAGTCGGAGGGCACAGGCCACCAGGCCTCTGGGAACACCTTCAGAGGCCGCACATTCGGATTTCCGATTTGCGTGGCAGCCTTAGCACGCTTGCCTTGGCCCCACCTCCAATTATTTCACTTCTCGGTCCAGTCTTTCCTGAGGTTCGCCAGCAAGAATCCACCCCGCAATTATCTCCCCTCACGCGCGCATGGGGGGATATTAACCACGAACGCGCTGGAGAAGAAAGGTACAGATGGGTCTTTTATTGAACACTTGGAAATGTTTCCAAGGCTTTTGTTTTCTTCCCCCATTCATTCCTGCCGGATCCCTCGGATCTGCCAACTTCAGTCCCCCGAGGCTGAGGCGGCAGGGCCCGGCCCGTTCGGAGCCCCCGCTAGGGGGCGCGCTCTGGCCGTGGCGCCGAGCCGAGCCCGCGCAGGGGGCTGCGGGGAGGGCCGCGAGGAGGGCGCGGACGGCCCGGGTCGGCGCGGCCTCGGGACCGCAGCCGGCTCTGGGGCCCTCGCTGCTCCCTAGCCCAGCTCCCACCGTGCCCCCGCCCCCTTTCCGGACTCCCCGGGAGCAGGAGCATCAGAGTCAAGGCTGCACTGGGGACGCCGTGACCCCGGACGCACCCGGAGGCCCACCGTCAGGAGTTGGGAGAGGAGAAAGCAGATGGTGGTGATGTCAGGGCGTAGAGAAGTTCTCCCTGTGGGGTCTGCAGACCTGGGGGATGGGTACGGCAGGAGGTGGAGGGCTGTCGCAGAGGACTCGGGGTGACAGCCCAGAGCCCGACCACTCGTCTCTCGCTCGCTCGTGGGAGGGGACGCACGCCCTCCTTCTGAGGCTGCGACCGGACCGGCTCGCCCAGCTGTGTGCCTGCAGCAGAGCTTAGGAAAGCTTCAGGGGCCTCCTGGAAGGACCGGAGCTGGGGTGCAGGGCTCTTTTCTCTCTGGTTCCGTTTTCTTCCGCTCGGTCTCGCCCTCCTCCCCCTCCCCTGCTGACAGTGACCGAAAGTGGCGGAGTTCGCAAATAAGGGGAACTGGAGCAGCGCAGTCATCACACCCACACGTCCACGTCCGTAGCTGGAGGGCTCGGCCGCGGTCCTTGGGACGCTTCCCCCAAAGCCGCTTCCCCGCGCACCTCTCCCAGCCTGGCCCTGCGGGTGGACCCCGCGGCTCAGGCAGAGGACTCGGCGAAAAGGGAAGCAAGAGCAAAGGGAGGGAATCTTTCCCAGGAAATCCAACTTCTCAGTCCCTGTGGACCCTTCCGCGGACTGCTCCGTTGAAAATGCATCAGCAAACCCCATCCACAGACAAAGACCCCCCTCCACCACCACCC
Source organism: Sylvilagus floridanus (assembly GCA_949820135.1). Taxonomy (NCBI): domain Eukaryota; kingdom Metazoa; phylum Chordata; class Mammalia; order Lagomorpha; family Leporidae; genus Sylvilagus; species Sylvilagus floridanus. The sequence continues at coordinate 119,884,614 of OX463223.1, forward strand.
CACCCCCGCACGCGCCCCGGCCTGGGGAGAACGCAGGCGGGAGTGGAAGTGCAGGGCAGCAGGGCCCGGGAAGGCGAGGGAGAAGTTCTAGGCGGGCGAGTTGCGGTACGTTTCCTCCTACCAGACTTCCAGGAGGAGAGACCTGGATTTGTGCAGAAAAAGCACACCCTGAGTGGCTAAGATTCTGCAAGCAGCATTTGAGGAGGTTAACCTTGACTGGTTGGAGTTAAGGGGGGGTGGGGGAGGCAAATATTTCTGTTTGTGCCCTCGGGCTCTTCCCAGCGCCGGCTGTCAATCGCAGCGCTTGTTATCCTCACACGCCTTCAGTTTGTTTGCCTGATCTCAGCAAGGTTTTCTTCCACAAGTAGAACTATAATTGCTATAATTCTACTGTATCATTTGGATCATTGCAGTATTGTTGTTTTCTCTCCCTCTTTCTCTCCTCCTAACACTGCAATAACGCGCTCCAGTGTTAAATTAGCAGGTTGCGGAAGACCATAAATGAATGAAAGTTTGTTAAAAAAAAATTAAATAAATAAAACAGCAAAATGACTTGGCAAAGGGGATATCACATCACAGAGAATCCTTGCGTGTAATCAGGACGTATTGTCTTCCCTTCCAATGGCTTCCAAATTGGTCGCCAGACTCCAATGAAGTTTATTTCTATTGTTTAAATATATGTTTTGAAGAGGTTGAGCATAATTTAAGAGGACCTGAGCCATCCGGTGCGACTGGAAGCCCATTACAGCTTTATTTATCTATGTGTATATTTCACAATAAATTAAAACGTCTCAAATGAAAAGAGTGTGAGGTTAACTCTCCTCCAAACATTTCCCCCCCTGCATAATGACATCTAACTGCCACCCCCTTATCCCGCATTTCTTGCAAATATAATTTTAAAACTACAATGTAGAATGAGCACTCTCAGCACAGAAATGAAAAGGGTTTGCTCCTTTCACTTCTTGCAGGTAATTATTACTTCCAGGTCTGGGGACAAGCCCCATTTTTTGCCACAAACAACAGTTTTAAATACTTCTGACCCTCAGTTCCTCTCATTATTGTCACTTTTTGTTTTAGTGATTGATTTCAAGAGTAGATGAACCACAACCCGTCGTTTTCCAAGCAGTGCTAGGAAAAAAACCCCAACAGTTACAGACCCTAAAGATTAGAGGAGCTGGGAGTTGTGAATAACAAAGTACAAACATGAATAATATCACTAAAATACAGTTGCCTTTGAATAGTGAGTGAAACAAAGGGAAGAAAGTGAGGTGAAAAGAATGTGGGGTGTCATTTTGCTGGCAGGGTACATATTACTCTGGGCTACACTCTAAGTTCTTGTATACATAGTCCGATAGCTCTGTGGTTAAAAGTCTACCTACGTAATATACCCATTAAACTCTCCCTAGATGTTTTATTTTCTAAAATAACATACAGGAAAACAGACATGCATCTTAAACCTGTATTCTGACTAACCACTGTGCAGATGTCAGCAGTCTTCCTGTCCGGTACCTTAGAAAAGTTTTCTGCAATTTTCTGAAAAATGCAGAACCCAAGGAAGAGCAAGGGTCAGCTGTAGCTTTGGCGGTTGGGTAGTGAATGGTGACAAAGATGATCCCCAGGCTGCTGGGTGGAGAGGGACCTAGGTCAGGCCCATTTCAATGAAGTGAATGGACAGGCCTTCTCAGTGGCATCCTCACTGGGGAAGATTAATTAGAAAAAACCAAAAATAAATAAAATAAAGCAACCGAACAAGTGAAACTAGTGTTTTCATGGAGGTCTTCCAAACGAACACTTTATATTCCATCAGTAGAATTAAGATTGAATTCCAAGGATCATTAAGTCGGAATCAGAAATTCTATGTTAACCTCCCCTTTTACAGTGGATGATTAAAATTAGAATACACCCCAGCAGAAAGTCCGACTTCTTTTAAAAGCAGAACAGCTGCAGAAGGGGGAGGAGGGGGATGGAGACGAAGAAGTCTGCCACCGAGAAAGTTGAAAGCTCAGTGGACTCTCAGAAATGATTTGTGCATTTGTGTGCCTTTTTGTTTAACACAATTTTTCTTGGACTCATTTTCAGCCCACTCGCTGCGTGTGGGGAGACGACTCTGAAGTCACAGAGCCACCCGGCAGCCGGGTCTTGTGAATTTCTGACGCGGGGCCCTTCGGGGAGGGAGAAATGGCTCGGTTTCTCTCGGCGAGCTTCGCGAGGACGCCCGTGAGGGTCCGGGGCTGGCTGGAGGCTCAGAGGAAAGCGAGGAGCCTCGATGAGAGAGCTCTGCACTCCGGGAACCGGCTTCGGGGGCCAGGCGGGCGAAGGGGGAGGGAGTTGGCGCGCAGAGTGTTAGTTTCTAGCTAAATGGGACCAAATAAAAATAGCGAACTGTCGGTGAGGACCTGGACAAGGAAGAATGCGGGAAAGGCAGGAGGCAATCCCAGGTACCTTGGTACCTCAGCGAGGGCTTAAAAGAAAATCAAATGTCTCCTCTGCCTTCTCCCGCCCTCATCATCCAAGTACGATGGGGAAAAACCGGTGAGAAACTAGAAATCAGAGACAGTTAGAGATAAGGAGAGAAATCTTTTCATCTTGCTTTTAATAGTAGTAGTAGTAGTATCAGCATTAGTATTAGCATTATTAATGCGCCTGTTACCAACCCTTCAACCCCCTCAAGTTTTATCTTGAATGCTCCTGCAAAACCAGCCCTATCTATCTACCACCCACCCACTAGCATACAAGAGTTAGGCAGATGTTTATGGCTGGAGGGAAAAATCGCAGTTATGCGTCCTTGTATTTTTAAATACTGACTGTAAGTGATTCAAGTATAATCCTTTGTAAAACGCTTTTCTCTTTGACACATTGAAGGGGTTGAGAGCGGAAAACCCGGCGTGGATTCCCCCTCCCCGACCCCTCTCCCACGCACCCCTCTCATCCCCGCCCGGCCACCGGTGATGGAGCCCCTGCTAGTCCCTTGCGCCTCGCAGGTAGGCAGGGAGGACGTCCTTGGCTGCCCCTCGCCCGGGCTCGACCCAGCTGGAATCGGAGTAGAGTCTTGGTTCTCAGCTTCCGACACGCCGGAGGCTCACCTCTCACCTTCGCTAATGGGAGCCAAATCGTGAGAACTCGAAATTTTGGGCGCTTAGATTTGATTGAAGCCAAATCTGAGTACCTTCCACTCTCGAGAGCTCAGAGCCCTCAGAGGCACAATTCGAGGGTAAGCAGCCTCGTGGCGATAGGCTAACTTGGGAAATCTTGTGGGAAGAAGCTAGAGAAAGGTCTGGGGAGAAAGGGGAGACCCCCGTCCTCAATGGCCCCTACCCTCCTCACAGCTGACAGTTGCCAGTCCCTTTCCGCCCTTGGCTGTCAGGGGGCTTTTTCTCATTCCTGAGTTAAAAACTGGGGCAAGCTACTAACAAGGAAACAATGGCCGGGCTTTCAGTTGGGCAAAGACAAATAGCACAACACGTTGGACCACCAAAAGAACCGAAGGCGCAGACGGCACATGTTCGCTGGCGGCTGTCACCTTGGCACCTAGGAGACCAGACCCGTCTGACCTAGGCAGGACCGCGACTGCCAGTGAGGTCGAGGCGCTATCGAGAAAGAGAAAGCGCAGTATCAACTTCGAAAAGTGCCAGGTCGGTGTGACCGTGAGCCTCAAGGCCTCACCTCCAGGGGGCCAGTGCTCTGGCTGGTAGAAGGGGCGCACGACGCCCATGCAGCACCCATGGCCTCTCACCCGAATTAGCTGGAGCTCCAGACCAACTCAGAAGGATTAAAGGAGGAACTGTAGGAAGAGGATGGCACAGTTAGAAAGTTGAGAAAGAGAGAGAGAGAGAGAGAGAGAGAGAGAGAGAGAGAGAGAGAGAGAGAATGCATGTGAGAATTGGCTGTGTTGCGTGCCCGCTGCTGTACCGCACCCCCTCCTCCTGCCAGTCCATCCATAATCCAGTCCTGGCTTTGCGCTGCACCCACAGTCCGACGCAGCCCGGCCTCTGGCGAGAGCCAATCAAAGGGCTCCTCTCAGCACGTGGAGGAGAGAGACTCCAGAGCTCCGCGCCCGCTGCTCACTACACTTGTTACCGCTTGTCCTGAGCGCGGAGAGGGCGAGCTCCGGCCGCGGACAGGACGGGAGCCGGCAGCCGGCAACCGAGAGAGGCAGAGAGGCACAAAGATCGCAATATTATCCGTTATAACCAGCCATCTAACCTACCCCCAACACACACCCATCCATCCCACCTGCCTGGAGAGGCAGCCAGCAGTCTGCTCTCTGCGCCCAGGGTGGGGGAAAAAAAAGCCCCAGCCATGAGCAATCAGTACCAGGAGGAGGGCTGCTCCGAGAGGCCCGAGTGCAAAAGTAAATCTCCAACTTTGCTCTCCTCCTACTGCATCGACAGCATCCTGGGCCGGAGGAGCCCATGCAAAATGCGGCTGCTGGGAGCCGCACAGAGCTTGCCCGCCCCGCTGGCCAGCCGCGCCGACCAGGAAAAGGCCGTGCAAGGTAAGCTTGTGCCGATCAGGCACCTGCCAAGGGCTCCTGACACGGATTTCGATGTTTGCTGCTGGGGGTCAGGGGTCTGGGGTTGTCGAGTCGGAGACGACAATGGAAGGAGAGGCTACAACTCTGAGGCCTGTTGCCTCCAAGAGTGATAAACATTTTACCATGGGATGTCTCTCCCTCCCTCTCTGCTTCCAGAAAAAACAGAGGCCCAGCCTCGCTTTGAGGGCCCGCTAGGTTCTCCTGTGTTGGTCGCTCGATGGCTCAAATCTCCCTTTCGGTGGCTTTAAGTATGCTCCGAAGAGGGTTCCCCGATCAGAAACAAGAGATGCCCTCGTAGGCCCCGGTAGCAAAAACTTGCTGAAGACAAGAAACTCAACAGCTGATGAAAGGCGTTGCCAGGCAGGGTGAGCCTTGGCCTTTCCTCCATGTTTTCCTTTTTAAAAATTTGTAGATTCCTTGTGACCTTTTAAACCCAAGCTTTGCAGAAAATCTCGAGACTCCCCCGAATGCTCCCTATTGTATGTGAAATGTACGCACTGTGTGGCTTCTGGCTGCTATTTTTTTTTCTCTGCTATGTTATTTTTTAAGAGTTGAGCTGTCGAAATGTTTAAAAGCCTTTATTTTCTGAAATTAAAGATTCCTCCAGAACAACCGTTTTGCCTCGAACCTGTTACGCTCAAGTTTCGCCTTGAGCTGTCGCAGGGAAAGAACTGTTGGTTTTTTTAAAAATCTGAAAACCAGCGGCCCAGCCGCAGCGCCACTTGCAAGACAGAGCGGACCGCTGAGAAGGGCCGTTTAAAATTAAACTGACTTTTCCCCTTTCTTGTTTTAGCCTGCAGGGGCACCTGTGCCAGGCGCTTCCCCTGAAAGGAAGGGGCGGCCTGTGCCTGTTGCACCCCCACTTCTGTCCCAAGCCCAGGCCTTCCCAAGCGCATGTTCACCAGGACGATTTTTCTTTGGCATCTTGTGCAGAGAGCCCCCGCCCCTTCTCGCTGTGGGCTATTGGGGCGCGGTCCGCGCTCTGGGCTAAAGGGCTGTCCCCCTCCACGCGCGCGCGCGCGCGCGCACACACACACACACACACACACACACACACACGTCGCCCACCGGCATTGCCCCTCTCTGCAGCCCGGACCCGTGGTGGAGTCGCGGGCAGAGGTCTTGCGCAAAGTTTTCAGGGAGGTGGTGTTTTTCTAAGTTGTGAAACGTTTTCGGATTCTCCCTTGCCCCGACCCGAAATTGGAAGCTGAAAAAGTGGGAGAGTGGGCAGGGGAAGGCAGGAAAGTAAGCAAGGGAAAGAGGGAGAGCGAGAGGGGGGAGAACGCACGCGTTAAGAGACGAGAAGGAAAGGGAGAAGGAGAAAGAGCTGAGGAAGGGAAGCAGGTGAGAGACAATGGAAAGAAAAGGGAGAGCGAGCGAGAGGAATAGGTAAGAGAAGGATGGAGAAATAAAGCTGGGGGGGAGGGAAGAAGGCAGCGAGGAGACAGAAGGAGAAAGGGGGAAGAAACAAAACAAGAGCAACGGAAGGAGGGAGAGCAGGGTATAAAGAAAAAGCAAGACGAGTGGGGAACGAAGTCAGGGGGTGAAGTCCAGTGCCTCGGGGGCCGTGCGCACCTCGGCCTAGGCGCCCTGGGAGCAGTGGCCAGCTGGCTCCGCACCAGCGGCTCGGGCAGGGACGCCTGGGCCGGCTGACGCGCTGACCACTCTCCCTTGCCCGCAGGCTCCCCCAAGGGCAGCAGCGCCCCGTTCGAGGCTGAGCTGCACCTGCCGCCCAAGCTGCGGCGCCTGTACGGCCCCGGCGGGGGCCGCCTCCTCCAGGGCGCCGCAGCGGCGGCGGCGGCAGCGGCGGCGGCGGCCGCGGCGGCGGCCACGGCCACAGCGGGTCCGCGGGGGGAGGCGCCGCCGCCGCCGCCACCGCCGCCGCCGCCAACCGCGCGGCCCGGGGAGCGGCCGGACGGTGCCGGGGCCGCTGTGGCCGCCGCCGCCGCGGCGGCCTGGGACACGCTCAAGATCAGCCAGGCGCCGCAGGTGAGCATCAGCCGCAGCAAGTCGTACCGCGAGAACGGGGCGCCCTTCGTGCCGCCGCCGCCCGCGCTGGACGAGCTTGGTGGCCCGGGGGGCGTCGCGCACCCAGATGAGCGCCTCGGCGCCGCCGGCGGCCCTGGCGGCGCCCCGGCGGCCGGTGGCGGCACGGGTGCCGAGGACGACGAGGAGGAGTTGCTGGAGGATGAGGAGGACGAGGACGAGGAAGAGGAGCTGCTGGAGGACGACGAGGAGGAGTTGCTGGAAGACGATGCCCGCGCGCTGCTCAAGGAGCCCCGGCGCTGCGCTGTGGCCGCCACCGGTTCAGTGGCCGCCGCCGCCGCTGCCGCCGCCGTGGCCACCGAGGGCGGGGAGCTGTCTCCCAAGGAAGAGCTGCTGCTGCACCCGGAGGACACCGAAGGCAAGGACGGTGAGGACAGCGTGTGCCTGTCTGCGGGCAGCGACTCGGAGGAGGGGCTGCTGAAGCGCAAACAGAGGCGCTACCGCACCACGTTCACCAGCTACCAGCTGGAGGAACTGGAGCGGGCCTTCCAGAAGACGCACTACCCGGACGTCTTCACCAGGTACGAGAGAGCGCAGGGTGGTCGCAGTGGCGGCGTAACGGCGGGTGGGAGGGTGCAGGCGGGCCCCAGAGAGGGATGGAAGGCGGGCAGGGGCCCTGGCGTGGGGCAGACCCTGCTCCCGGATTCTGCCCTGGCGCGCCCTGCCTACACTCCCAACTTCGTGCACCCAGAACTACCCACTGCCCCAACCTATGCTCCAAACTGTACGCTCAGGCTGGGCTGGTTTCTTTCCTTCCCAAGATCGTTCCTGCTTAATATTTTCAAATGACAAGTTTTAGTTCGGAAAAGAGAAAGAAACAGCCTCTCCAAAGAGCACTCTTACATGCCACCTTGGAGAGCCGCGTGCACACCCGCGCGCACACGCACAGTGCGGGGCGCTGCTGCGGGCCGGCCAGGGAGCGCTGCCACGGTCCGGCGCGGCCCTAGCAAAGCTGGGACTATTTTTGGCCACTGTGTGTGCGTTGGCCACCCCAGCCTGGTGCCCCAGGAGCCTGGTGGGGATCGGTTTCACAGTTCACAGTACAGCTGGAGCCCGTGCCTTTTAAGTGATCGGAGTTCTGTTGTTTGAGAACTCCTGTGAGAACCCAGGGAAGTCGGAACTGAGCAGGGTTTGTGTCCCTACACCTGAGGGGCGCCAGCCAGAACCTTCCCCTCTGTTCTTTATACTCACGGCCCCCCGCCCAGCTCCAGCCTCCCGCCCCCAACACACTCTGAACCTAGGGTGTGTTTAATGTAAACGGGTTTACGGGGCTGCACAATGATCGCTGGGAGTCTAGCAGGCAGTAGATGAAGCAGTTGAGGGAATTTTCTCTTTGGACCACGGTCCAAGCCGGGTGTTCAGCCTGGTCAGGCTCCACTTTCCGCTCGCTCCGAGAATTTCTGGCAAAGATTGCCTGTGAAATGATTGGGCTCCTAAACTCTGGCTTATTTAGCTGACCTGGGGCGCCAGCCGGGCTTGGGGGGGGGGGCTTTTTCTCCCACCCCAAAGCCAAAGTCTGGGCTCAGGCGAGGAGCCAGGGTTAGGGCAAACCTACCCCAGAGAGCAGAGAGAAAGGAACCCGTGTCTGCCTGGCACCGGGCTGGTGAAGCGCGCGGGCAGCTCCTTCGCAGGAGACGTGTGCAGCTTTTCAATGCACATTTTAGAAGGGGGAAGCTGCCCATCCCTTTGAACCAGAAGAGAAATGCCTGCTTAGGCGTGGGAGGCCTGAGCCAACTCCAAAATGGACTTGCTCTGGCAATTGTCAAACTCTCTCCTGACCAGAAACAGAAAAGAGTGCATTTGATGCAGAGTGCAGGCACTTAAACTTGGTCGCCCCTTGAGCTAAACTTGGTCCTCTCTTGTGTCACCCAGTCCCTTCCTTTTCTGTCAAAAGGGAACTCCATTTTAAAAATCAGTGTGTACTATCAAATAGCTAACTGGCCTACCAGCTTTTGGCATTTCCCATACCTGTGTATTTCAAAAAAAGAAAAAGCTGGTGTCAGCTGGCATTTGGGGTCTGCCCTTTTGTAGCCTGGGGGGCAAGGTGAACCAAAGTGTGTGAGGAGGGGCTGCTCCTCTCCGCCGCCCCACCCCCACTTCTTTCCACCCCAGGAGTTTGAGCCCCTTTGGCTCCAGCAGGGAGCCAGCCAGGAGCTCAGCTGTAGATTTGCTGGTGCTCAGGGGTGGGGGTGGGGGTGGGGGTGGGGGTGGAGGGACGGACCACGACGGCAAGCGCTGACGAACGGGTTTTCTCCTGGTGCTGAAGTTCCAGTGTGGACAGGGGGCCTGCCACAGCACAGCCCCGGGTCCCAGGCTAGGGCAGCCCCGCGCTTTCATATTAGCGAGCGGAGAGCCAATTATTCTCGGCGCGCTCATATTTTCGGTAAACAGGTCGTAAGCCGTTTTACAGCATCTTAATGGTTTCCTATTTGCCTTAATTGTCGCAGTAATAACTGCAATGACGGGGTAGGGTTTCAGCTAAATTGACTTCCCCTGAGATGGGCAGGGTTTGTAGTGGGCACTGGAGTCAGGAGGTGCGCAGAATTTTGTTTAATCGAAAAATTACCCCACTGAACTCTTAACAAGCTTAACATATCTCCAGAGGGTAATGGGAGTGTGACCTAAGGGGCTGAGGGAGGGAGGAAGGCAGGGGAGACAGAGATGGAGGTAAAGGCAGAGAGCTGGCAAGAGGGGAGAGAGCAAAAGAGGAGGGGAGAGAAATTTTAAAAAAGAAAAAGTCAACAGGATGGAGAAATAGATTTCCTTAGTTCAGTGCTGAGTTCCTCTTCATTCACTATTACGAGGAAACAGGGAATGACCATTGTGTGTGCGTGTATTTTCTCTGGTGCTCGATTTAAGGGAACCCATGTGCCCAGGTTTGTAGATGTGGAGACTCCAGAAACCAGCCCTGCCACACCTGGTTATAACAGCATCTATCTCGTCTCTGGCACTGTGCTGCCTGCTGCTCTTTGCAGTCTAGCAGCAGGCACTCCTGTGCTGAAGGGCTGGGGAGGCCCGGAGCCTGGGCTGGCGGACAAGCACTGGGGGAGGCCTCTGCCCAAGGCAAGGCGGCTGGCAGGGAGTTGTTGGGGCCTACAGTGACCTCCTGTCTCTCTCTTGCTTTCTCCTAGGGAGGAACTGGCCATGAGGCTGGACTTGACTGAGGCCCGAGTCCAGGTGAGCTGCACATGGAGAGGGAGAAGGGAGGGAGAAGCGCTGGGGGACGGTGTGTGTGTACACACGGGGGTGGGGTGAGGGGGAGATGGGCTGGTGGATGGGGGAGATTGAGACCCCCTTCATAAGATGAAGGGAAGCAGAAAATCTGAAAAGTAGACCCAAGCACGCACACACAAAAAGGCACTGAAAATAAAGACTTGGGAGGCAGGAGGGGAAGGTTTCTGGGTTCGGGAGCCTGAAGAAGGAGTCCAGGATCAGAACGGGGGTTTCGGGGTCCCCGAGGCTGTAGTTCAGGAGCCCCCAGTCCTAAGGCCCCTAGAGGAAACAATCCACTGACCGGCTTTTCCTGATTGAAATAATGGGATGGAGCATGGATTTGGTTGTTAGACAAATCCGCTCAGCTCCAAGCAGGTATTTGGCTGCGATTAAGTCTCCAATCGGGCTTCATAAAAGCCCACTTAGTGCTAGAACAAACAGGGCCATTTGAAGGCAAAATGCTGTTTGATTTCCCCTCCGCCCCGCACAAGGAGCTGGCTAATGCTATTTGATTTCCCATTTTTTATAGCAATGAGCCCACATTGATCTAATAGGGAGTGAGTGCAATGCTATTAAAGGTGTTTGCAGCCCATACCAGAGTGCATTTCCGAACCCAGGCCTCATAACCAAAGAGACGATCAACACTGGGCAGCCCCGACGGCCAACAGAAAACAGATGTCCCTGGGTTAGGAGCTGAGTGAATCACTTTACAGTCAAAATCAAGCGCTGATAAAGCACAATAAATTCCATATGGCTCATTTAATACACAACAGCTTCTTGCATTAGAGGGCTAATGATGAGGCCTGTCCCCTCCTTTCTGTTGACACATTTCTCCATTGTCAAACAGAGATGTGACAGCAACTCCGTATTTTCAGCTCAGGGGAACAAGTCGTGGGAAAGTTAAATAACTTTTAAAAAGAAAGAGAGCGCCCCCTCCCCTTCTCCTCTCCCTCTATTCACTGGAGAAGATGTAATTAAGGGAATATGAATTATTAGAGTCCTTTCGTTTACCTTTGGGGGGCCTCTGAGGTATTAATTCAATAATGAGGAATTGCAGGGGGACATCTTGATAATTGCAGTTGAGCCGAGAGACAGGATCTGTCTGTAAAAAGGTTTCCATGCTCTTTAACGACGTTCTGCCTCACTGCTGCCCCCCCCCCTCGCCGTGATCAAGGAGTGGCGGATAGTCTTGTCTAGACAGATTGGGATACACAAAAGCTGCCCACCCAGCCTGGTCCCCATCCACAGTCTAAGTTTTCCAAGCTTCTGAGTCCCCGCTGAGTGTTGCTGGGACTCAGATTATCTGAAGGTTGGGGGACATTACGGATGGGCCTCTTTTTTAGCAGACTCTTAGGTCATCAAGTGATTGGGATTCTGGGTTTCTCTCGCCCTGCGTGGCTGTCCAGAAGTCAAACCAGGCTTAGTGCAAGTGCTAGTAACAGCCACCACCCCCCCCACCCCCCCCCCCCCCGCGCCCTGCACCCACCCAGCATGTATATTTGCAAGGTAGGGATGTTTTGACCGTTTTGAACATACTCTTCCGGGATCATTTCTATCATACTCGAATATAACTCTGTATAGCCCTAGAGTTCATTCTGAATTTTTCGACTTGTGTGCAGTCATAAACCCTGTCCTAAAAATACAAATGTCTTCAGGGAAAAGGAGAATGTCTCCTCAGCTGTGGGTGTTAGGAGCAGGTCACATAAAAATAATTCCATACTCCTGGGGGTTATTTTTAGCTGATGGTAGCTGCCACATTTCAGGTGAAGGTCTCTATTAAACCTGCTTCTTATTAACAATTAGGGAAATACCTGGGGCTGAAAGCCTCCCCCAGGCTTAGCACTATCTCATTGAAATAACCGATTTAAGCCACACCTCCCAAAAGAAAGGAAGGGCCTGTGTGCTGTGAAGACAGGTGAAGTGCACACTCTGCAGTCCCCTCGTTTCCGTGTGCCCGGGTACTGCTGCCCGCCCCGTGCATGCGTTCCCTGCGCAGACCTGGCCGCTGCGCAGCGTTCCTGGCGACCCCAGGCTGGGTACCCCCATCTCACTGCCTGGCCCCCTACACAGGGAATGTTTGCCTATTTGCTAATTGCCACGAGCATTTCTTGCCTCCCTTTCAGCCCTCCCCAAGCCCCAGAACCCAGAACCGCGCTCAGGGGTGTTCAATCAGTATTTCCGTAAAGAATACACTTGAAACGACCTCTCCGCTTTCCTTTTCAATGTGGAACACAGATTTTGCCAGCTCTTGAGTAAACCTAAAGTAGGTGAATACCATGAAAACAGACACGCCATATTCATCTCTTGGTGGCTGCCCACTCCTGAGAATCTCCGCTCGCCTCATTTTACTGCTTCCTCGTCACCGCCTCCTAAGCTTTCTTAGCCCCATTGTACAGATTAGAAAACTGAGGTTGAGCAAGCTTTATGCCACCCGCCTAGAGACTTGCAGCGAAGGAGGAGCAGCGCAGACACGTTAAGCCTTGGTTTCTCCCATCTCTAAACACACCGAAGCACTGTGCTTAAACTTGGCAAACTGGGCGAGTGGAAACACCCACTGGAAAGGGTTTACTTGTCCTGTGTTCCCTGCTGGCTTGGAGTTTGGGCTCCTTTTCACTACTTACTCAGAATTCCGTTGACGCCAGACGTGCAGGCCGGAGGGGCCAAGAGGCGAGGGCCGGCAGCCCCGAGGGAATACGCTGCTCCGCGGCCGTTGGGCCCCAGCCGTTCCGACCCCGGGCTCTCTCCACCTTGCAGGTCTGGTTCCAGAACCGTCGGGCCAAGTGGCGCAAGCGCGAGAAGGCGGGCGCGCAGACCCACCCGCCGGGGCTGCCTTTCCCCGGACCGCTCTCGGCCACGCACCCGCTCAGCCCCTACCTGGACGCCAGTCCCTTCCCCCCGCACCACCCCGCGCTCGACTCAGCCTGGACGGCCGCCGCCGCCGCCGCCGCCGCCGCCTTCCCGAGCCTACCTCCGCCGCCGGGCTCGGCCAGCCTGCCGCCCAGCGGGGCGCCGCTGGGCCTGAGCACGTTCCTCGGAGCCGCCGTGTTCCGGCACCCGGCCTTCATCAGCCCGGCGTTTGGCAGGTAACACTTGGCCTCTGGAGGCTGTCGGGGGTCTGTCTGCCTGCCTGCCTGCCTGCCTGCCTGCCTGTCACACAGAGGCTGGAGTCAGGGAGGAGGCAGGAGACACCGGCACTACACGCATCTGGGTCTAGCAGAGGACGAGTCGGGATGGAATGGGGAAGGGGTAAGAACGGGCGGCCCTGCCTAGGGTGTGCCGGTGTGCACAGGGCTGGGCTGCAGAGCCACGAGGACTTGTCAAGGCGTGCAAAGGCCCTTTTCTCGGGGCCCACAGCCTGGCAGCGCGGCAGCCCAAGGAGCACAGCGCTGGGCCCCGCGGGAGCCCGGGGAGCCGCGGGGCCCTCTGGGTGCACAGACTTGTTTCTTCTTCCCTAGACTCTGTCTTCCTTGTCACTCAGGTGACCTGCTGCCAAAGATGCCCCCGTATGTGCAAACCCCGACCCCCACAGCGGCAAAGGCAACGAAATAAAAGAAACAGGTCGCTTTCTTTTAAGAACATTGAATGATGGAATAAAAAAAAACCCGTGTAATCACACGGACAAAGGGACAAAGGCGGGTTGTATTAAGCTGGAAGGTGTAGTGAAAATAAAACTGCAGCTTCAGTGACCTCTCTTTGGGAGAACAAAGAAATAACAGATTCACCCAACTGCGCAGCACTTAACAAAAATCATCCCAGAGAAAATTAAAAATACGACTTGCAGTAAAATTAATTTCTTGTAGCACATCATAAACAGCGAGCGCACTTTAGTGCTGTTGGTGACTCAGTTTACCTCATAGAACCAGGGCGTGCTACGCCCCCTCCGAGTCGCACTTTATCATTGCTCTCTGGGAGAAAAAAAAAAAGTCCAAGTCTTGAGTCTTTTCGCCTCCCTCCTGCCCACTTTCCCTAAACGCAGGCGACCCAAGGCTGGAGTGCCAGGCGGCGAGATTCACAGGGGGCTGCAGGGTGTGGTGGCGCTGGCATAGGACTCAGGAGTGGGCTTGGGAGAAGGAGGAGACGGCTCTCGCGGAGCCCAGCTGGGCTCACTTTTAATCCCGGGAATCACAAATTGGCTCCGTGGGGGCCTGGAACCAGAGACCTCTGTCAGGCGGCCAGGAAAGCCCGGCTAGCGCCTGGAGGTGGTGAGAGTTGGGTGGAGTGTCCGCTGGCCCGGGGCGACTCGGGCCTCCGCAGCAGCGGGTAGGCTGTGGGAAGTAAAAGGGGTTGGAAGTGCCCTGCGGAGTAATCCCGGCGCCGTCCGGAGGCGGTGCCGCCGGCACCGGACCGGGCTAAGGCCCTGGTCCCAGGCTTGGGCTTCGCCTTGAGCCGCCCGTGGGGGTCGGGAGTCTGGACCCCCGGGGTAAGAGGCGGCGGGTGGTGCGCAGGGTAGGCGGCCGGGAAAGGGTGTCGCGGCTCCGGACCGCAGGACCGCCGGCGGGTCGCCGCTGCCTGGCGGGCGGAAATCAACAGGCTGGCGCCCTCCACCCTCGCCCTGCGGGCAATGGCCGGGCTCTGGCTGCTCCTCGGCGGCAGGAGGGCGGCTGTGGCGGCGCTGGGGACTCGAAGGCCAGCAAATAGGAGCGGCTCTTCCAGAGCCAGAGGAGTCCTGGGCTAACAAAGAGGTTCCAAGTTAGTAGCTTAGGTCTAGAGCAGTTTTTGTCCCACTTTCTCTCTTCTTCATCTTGTGTCTCTCTCCTCTTTCTTTCCTTCCTCCCCCCTTCCTTATTATTATTATTATTTGGTGTTTTCTCTTGTCTCTCCTCTACTGGTAAATAGTATAAATGGAGCCCCTGGCCTTAGCGTATCCCCCCCTTTTTAATCGAAAGCACACAATCGGGGCAATTGGCCCACGGAGCCCGCCTCAGGGCCTGAGTGCGGACGCTCTGGGAAGTAGCTGGCCCGTGGGGCCTCTGCCCGCCGCCCCGCCCCCAGCCTCGGTTCTCAGCCGCGGTAAAGCCCTCCCAGGGGGCTCCAGCCTCCAGCGCGCCCCTTGGCCCAGCCCGGGCCCGCGTGTCTCGGCGGCCGTGCGGCTGCGCCCCTCTGCGCCCCGCTACTGCTCTGGCGAACGGCGCCCCGAGGCTCCGCGCTCAGCTCCCCGAGGCCGTGACCGCGCTGTTTGCTCTCCCCGCAGGCTTTTTTCCACCATGGCCCCGTTGACCAGCGCGTCGACCGCGGCCGCTCTCCTGAGACAGCCCGCACCGGCCGTGGAGGGCGCGGTGGCGTCGGGCGCGCTGGCCGACCCGGCCACGGCCGCCGCAGACAGACGCGCGTCTAGCATAGCCGCGCTGAGGCTCAAGGCCAAGGAGCACGCCGCGCAGCTCACGCAGCTCAACATCCTGCCGGGCACCAGCACGGGCAAGGAGGTGTGCTAAGGGCTCTCCTCCACCCTCGCGCCCCGAAAGGTCACCTCACTCAGCACCACTCAAGACCAAATGGAAACAGAGGACCAGCACACTCCCGAGACGGCACTGAGAGCGCGCAGCCGCCTGGACGCGAGCAAGGCAGCCCTCGGCGCTACCGGACGTGGCACCTCCATCGGCTGGCTGTCCACCCGCTCCTGCTCCTGCCCCTGCCCCTGCCCCTGCCCCCCTCTCTCCAACCCTCTCCGGTTCTTTACTGGAAATATCGGGGGAGGTTTGCGCCCCAAGATGTCTGGTATTAAAGTTAAACATTTTAAAAGCCCAGCCTCTTCCTCCTGACATCCCACTTAGCATTTCTTTCTTTCTTTCTCTTCCCTCCCCTCCAAAGTAGCATTTTGGCGCTCTAAGTTGATCTCCCCAGCGTGGGCCCCCGGCGTGAAGCCAGGGCCAGGGCAGCGAATGCGAGTCTGGAAGATAGCTAACAGTGCACTTAAAGCAAAGGGGCGTCGTCGTCTTTTTCTCTTCTTTATCATACACCAACCAAGGTTTTTATATCAAACCAAAGGGAAATACTCTGCTAGAATATGGACTGTTGAAGTCACCAAACTGTGATTATTGATTCTGTACATACCATTGTTATTAAAAAAAAAACAGAGCTTTGTATATTTGAAATGTTATAACGCAATTGCACTCAGCGTGGTATGGTAAAAGTTTGTCCTCCTGTAGATTCTTACTGTGTTGTAGATACGGTAGGGTTCCTAGACAAATATTTATGTACTCAAGCCCTTTATTTAACTTATTAACTGTAGAGGCTTCGGAAACCTTCAAGATAAAGGCAATGGTACAGTACTTTTGTGTAATGTGTAACTGTTACCACTTTTCCTTGCTATCTAGTGGAGAAGTGTCACGCTCAAAATAAAAAAAAAAATTATATGTTTAACAAAAGGAAGTGTGAATGGTCTATGCAGGCGCAGAGGGGACAGTAGAAGGAGTCGCCCCCCCCCCCCAGGGGGCCAGAGCTGGTCCCCCCGCACCCAGGCACTTCCTGGGTTTATCTGCACACGCGCTCTCCTGGCACAGAACCCTGGTCTGAAAGCGATCCGCACAGGGTCGGGTTTCCGGTAGAGGTTAAGGCCGCCGCGGCGGGCTTTCCCTGCGCTCCTCGTCCGGTCTGCTCGCAGCAGGAGCTGCGGGTCCGGGGGCCACGGCGGTGGCGTGGGTTTGGGAGCGGATGGTAGGCGTTGTTGCCCGTGGAGACAGGCGCTGGAAGCGAGCGGGTGTCTTGGCTTGGAAAGCGAAGGAAGCGGCTGGTGGGACGTGCCACGTAGCGTGGAAGTGTGCAGTCCGAGCTGACAGGTAACCGCGAGAGCAACAAGCCCAGGCGCTCCCCTCCGAGGGGGCGGGCTCCGCGGTTCGCTCGCAGGGAGGAGGGGCTGTGTGTGTGTGTGTGTGTGTGTGTGTGTGAGAGAGAGAGAGAGAGAGAGAGAGAGAGAGAGAGAGGCAGAAACAGTGATAGAAAGGCAGCGAGGGGTATCCAAGTGGCAGATCTTAACTCGACAAATGTCATTACATCACTTATCCAGGCACTGGGAAATGTATACATTTTTAAAAAATCTAAACAACTCAGGTTTCCAGAGGAGACCCAAGCAGATTTGCAACGCTTAAACCCCTCAGCGCACCCCTCCCCGCAGAGGGAACCGTAGCTCCCCCTCCCCCGGGCCCTGCCTGCGCCCCTCCGGGTGACCGCTCGGTGGAAGCCCGCCCGCGGGGGCTGGGTCTCGTCGACGCTCCCAGGGTGATGGGAAAGGGAAGAGAAGCTTAATTAGTTTCAATTTGCAGTAATTAGCGCGCCGGACCTTTGGGGAGAGGGGCAGGCGGGGGCGGGGGCTGGGGCGGTGTGACTACAGCGGTTCGCGGAGCTGGGGCCCGCCGCCCCGCCACGCCGCCGGCCAGTCGGTCTCTGCGGGGGGCGCGGTCGTGTCTGCGGGCTGGGGCCGCTTGGGGCTCCGCGCGCACCCCGGAGAAGGAGGGGGGCCAGGTCTCCTGGTGGCCGGGGTATCCAGTGTGCGCAGCGGGGGGCAAGGTGCAGGGTCGGACAGAGGTCAGCGGCCCGCCGGGTCCTGCCCCCGCCTGGGGGCAGGGGGCGCTCGGCAGCTCACCCCAAAACTACAGCTCTGGGGTCGCGCGTCCTCGGCTCGGCCACCCAGCCCAGACCTCAGGAACCCCCGGCCCGGCAGAACCCTTCGGGAACGCGCCGTCGGGCCTCGCCGGGCCAGGATGGCTTCTTGGACTTGTGCCATCGAGTGGGTCACTGCCGCCCTGGCCTGGCCCTGGACTCCTGTCAGAGGCCCAGCGTGGGGCGTGGCGAGCGCCCGCCAAGCGCCATTCCCCCCATACACTCCTGGCCGCAGTTCCGTCGGCCCGGTGGGAACTTCTAGGGCATTCCTAAAGTCTCCAACCTTCAAACAGCACAGGGTCTCCTGGAGCGAAAGCTCTTCCCTAGGGGGTGGGCAGGGCCCCCGGGGAGTCGTGCAGAGACGGGGGAGTGCAAGGGAAGCGCCAGGGGAAAAGAGGGTTTCTTTTCCTTTCTTTTTTTTTCTTTTTTTGGTGGTCAATATCAACGTTCCGTTGATGTTGCTTTTTGTTTAGAAGGACTCCTTTTTCCCCCTCAGGCTGCCAGTTGGATGGTGTACGAGAAACAGTACCATTCTTCCTGTTAATGAACTCTTTTTTAAGTCATTTTTTCTCATTTGACCCCTCCATGGAGCAGAAGCAAATTGCGTGAAATTACCTCCAAGGATTACATTTATTACTGGCCAATGAGAACCCCTCGCCTTGTTTTACAAACTCTTAATCCTATGTCATTCTGATGCCGCAAACAAGCCCGGTCCTGGGCCTCCTATTCTTTCAACTTTCCCCAGCTGGAGGGACCTCATTCTGCACTTAATATTCCCCATAAATATCACACGCTAAAGACCCCCTGACTTCCAGCAAGTCCACATTAAACATGTGACATGTCACGCATGACAAACTCTGAGTATCTTTTCAAAGCAGCATTAAAAAGCAAAGAAACCAATTTTCTTCTCCTTCCAAACCTCCCCAAGTGCTGAATGATGGGGATTGGAAAGAGCCACTGGAGCGTACTTAGGGGGATTTTATGAGATTTTCCAGAATGATTTAATCTTATTGTGAGCATTATTAATGAATGGCAACCCAATTTGGCCCCAATATCTGGGAATGCCGTCACAAACCTGGGAGCAGCTGACCCCCCCCCCCACACCAACCTTAAGCAAACCTCTTCCACCATGGAGGTCACACAGGGCCCCAGGGAGTTGGGGAGAGCCAGGACAGGGCATGGCTGTGTCCCATCACACCCAGGCAGAATGGCCCAACATCTGCTCCCACCCCCCACCCTACCCCCCCCTGTCGGCCCAGCTCCCTCCATGGCATCTTGGGGTGATGGGTGACCGGGAGCCTGGATCCTACCTCTGTGGTAAGGCCGAGGGGAAGGGCTGAGTTAATCTGCCACACTGGCACACAGGTCTGGAGGAGGCGCAGAAAGGCTACTTTCAGAAGCCCATGGCCTGGCCTTCGGTCAGTCATCTCCGCTGTGTGCTGCAGAAGGGGGCAAGTGGGTGAACTGGGAAGAGAAGGTTTGGGACCACTGGGCGCTTGAATAGTGTGTAAGCTGAAGTCACTGGTATTGCACCCCGCCCCACCCCCATTTCCCATGTTTCCCCTTTGTTCCAACCCCTCACCCCTAATTGGGACCAATAGTTACTATTGGTGTTTCTGATGGATATCATCAAGAGTCGAAGCACCAGTGGTTTTCTTTTTAGTACTGTTTTTGATTGCGAAGATCTTACTAGAATGGAAAAAGGGGCTGATGTTAAAGGAATTATAGATGGCTAAATTATACATGGGTTAGCCCAACTTGCTTTTAGACGAAAAAACTGTGTACGTGAGCATGCGTGTGTGTGTATACACAAAAGCAAGTGTGTCTGAATGAAGGGGGGTCTTCCATGGAGCCTAAAACGGTATTTTGGAACACAGAGTTCCCCGGAGCCATTGCATGCTTAACTGGCAGTGGCAGCCTGGCCGGGGGGCGGGGAGAAGAAAACCTGCTACCTGAGGGGAAAAGCATTTTTCAAAGGAAAAAGTCGTGTTGTCCCTGGACGTTATTAACGGTCCAGTTTGAAGTATACATTTTTTTTTTCTCTGAAGAAAAGGGAGCGATTACCAGTTATACATTAAGAAATGTCATTCAGTCATTTTTATTCATTCTCCGGAAATCTTCGTAAAAGCCTGAATCATACTTCTACAAGCAGCAATTTTGTTAATCCAGGGGGTTATTACTCTGGGCCCTTATTAGGTTCTACACCACTGCCAAGCAATCCTATAACCCTCTCAAAAGAAGTTTACCTCCCTGTTATAAACCAGTAGTGGTATTTATACTGTGCAATAATTAGTGTATTACTTGAATCCACTAACACGTTCATTTTATCTCTGCACAAAACCTCTAGTCTGCTTATAGAAAGCTTGTGCCTCCTTTGGTGCTGTTAAAGTGCTGAAAGAGTGAATTGAAGGCTGGCTGCACTTTCTCCTTTTGCCTCGCCTTAATTCCCATCTCTTTTTGCTCTCATCCAATTAGCACAGTGTATTAAGCGGTTTATCATCTCATAGTCAGCTATTGAGAGAAACAAGGCGAGCACTTTGCAATAGAACCTGCGCTCCTTTGACACCCTCAGGTACTTACATATTCCACTGCGCTATGAATAATAGAGGAAGAATGGAGCGCTAATTCCCTCATCAAAGAATGCCTTGTCTGCTGCTTTGCTCAACAACACCATTCTGATCAAAAGAAAAGCAATAAAGCTTAGCATAACAAAACGAAACCTACTTATTAGCTTAGTGGTTAAATTAATGCAGAGCCGCTGCTATTCAAAACCAAGGTTTGAAAACAGCCTCCAACAACCTGATAATGCTGCCTTCGGGATGAAGGAATTTTAATCTGAAATTTGAGGCTGGCTCAGATGAGTTAATCTATTAAACTGCTATAAGGAAGCTCCACCACAAACTGTTCAATTAAGAAATATTTAGGTGAGTGGGGAAAGAGAGAGAGAGACAGAGCGAGCGAGCGAGCGAGCGCAGGAAAGGCTGCTGTAAGTTTGGGAGGGGAGCATTGAATGGCATCCAACTGAGGGGTCCAGGATCCTTACAAGAGGGTGTGGGGCTGGTGTTTCTCACAAGAGCCTGACTTAGAGGGGAAATCTGCTTTTGGAGTTTCCTTCTTTCTGCACCTTCCGCCAAGCTCATTTTAAAGGATACACTTGGAAGTGCCGAGGTGGGGGTCAGAGGTGGTCAGGGCTGGAGAAGCGGGGCGGGAGGGGTGGTGAGGAGCAGTGAGTTCCTTTTTCAACATCTGCTCCCAAACTCCAGTGTGAACTTTGATCAGCCCCCACGTCCTTGGCAAGTCAGGAGATTAACTCCGGCTGTGTTCTGGACAAATTAAAATCTTACCCAGAATACTCTTTGGAGGACTGTCTACTTCTGTTTCCCGCTCCCTGCCTCTCCCATATCAACCGCTCTGTGAAGGAGAGTTTACAGTTAGTATATTGGGTCCACGATCAGCTTGTATGCAAAGAACTGCTGAGGGCACATTCTAGTTCTTGAACAGCAAAGGTGCCCTTTTCAGAGGCTTGGATAAAGTTGAGCCCACACCGTGTTGACCATTTCATCTTTAAAAAGAAGTAGCCAGAGTTTAGGAATCGAAACTTTATAGGCTATCTGGATGCCTAGCTTCTCTTGCACACTGGATCGTGTGGCTGCAGCAGGTCCTGCGCCTTCCAGCGTCACCGAGTAGCTGCTGCCCCCTTGGACGGGAGCTGCCCATTTCAGTTTCCCACGGTCCCTTTCTAGTTGACTCTAGCTGGCTTCATCCTTTCACTCTCAGCACTTCTTGAACCAAAGACCTGCGTCGCAGAGTCCAGGGAGACACAGGGAGATGGCTCTCACTCCTTAGAAGTGTGTGGCATTTGTGCCAGTGTGCGATCACCCAGTGCAGATCAAGGAGTGGGAACCTTCCTCAGAGGTGAGTGAGTGGGCGATATTCCACTTTTACAACACAGCCACTGCAATTCTCAAAGTTGCAGTTCAGCTTTCCACAAAATTCTGCAGTTCTAGGTGCCCGCAGCTGTAACCCGCAGGTACAGATCCGAGTAAGCAAGCGGCAGCTGCGCAGTAGCTTTTTCTGGTGACTGCACTTTGAAAAGCCGGACTTTCTACAGAACTGCTCCCTGCCCTCACAGTGACTACAGTCTAGAGGCAGAGGTAAGAAACAACCCAGCGAGAAGTTATTTGGGATTCCAAGTTTCCTCATGGTCAAGTCCAGGATTACTCTATTTACTATAATCGCAGCTCCCTGAAATCAAGGGTGACATGTTTTCCATCACAAGGCATGGTGGGGGCGTGGGCTACGGAGAAGCACACATTAGACAGCCATCTCTATACCCATATGTGATAACAGTAATTATCAAAAGGGCTGACAATGGAGCAATAAAACCGCATTAATGCCTTAGTTTCCTAAACCCACTTGGGTGCTCCAACTTGTGACTGACTGCAGAGTCTGAAGTACCCAGGTAATTAATTACCTGACAGGGCCCTAAACCCAAAGTGTTTCTCCTTTGAACTTAAGTGTGTGAGAGGGGAAGAAAGGGTGGCGAGAAAAGAGAAGGCCAAACAGGCCAAAGGGCAGTTTGATCTGCACGCTGAACAAGGCTTCCGCTGCTGGGGTACCTTCGTGGTGGGTGCCTTTCCCGCAGGAGCCATCCGCCTTGCTCTTCAGAAAGACACCACTGGGTCTTGGCTTGGCCCTCTTTGGTTGTTCAAGGGTGTGAAGCATGGGAAACCTCATTTCTTAAAGGACCCAGAGTGCACAGAAGTTCTGAATCTGAGTTCGAGCGTGTGGACAAACATCGGGCCTACATTCCTGAGCTGGGGTCTGATCTGGCTGTGAAGGGAAGAAGTGGGCTCTGACCTTAGCCAAGGGGATGACTTCTAGGCATATTTTACTCCCTGCCGCTCTCCAGTTAACTCTTCGCATCTAATAAGGATTTGTTGCAACTGATTTCCCTTTACAATACTTTATTCTTAAGTAAAAAGCAGAACATATTTTTCCTTTATAAAAACACAGGTAAACTTTTTTAAAACACAGCATAGTTGTACAAAGAGAAATATAATTTGTTAGTTGTGATCTTACCAATAATGTAAGAAAGGAAAGGCTGCCATATTGAAATCGATTTTGCTGCTGGCAAACAGGGTGGCATTCTGAAGAGGAGAAGTAGCAAGCGCCAGGGCCAATTACCTGTTCCCTCCAATTTCCCAGTGATCCTCACCCCAACCTCTATGAATTTTTAATGAAATGTTAGAGTATCAAATTAACTTAAATGTGCTTTCCTGTTGTATGGACCTTTACCTGAACTTTCTATTTAAGAGGGGAAAAAATGTGTGGGTATAAAACACCTGCTCAGTGTGTGTGTAGGGGGGGCTCTGGAGCCCCTCGATAAACAAGCTTGCTCTGTCTAATCTATTTAGTAAGTGCAAGGCTTTTACATCTCCCCCCAGCTACCTATATAAAAGACAGGACTGAAAAGGACAGCCACTCTGGAGGGAGCGGCTGGAGAAGCATTTGGATTTAGACTGGGTTTAATTGGCGTGTGAAAAGGCGAAAACCTTAGGTCTCCAGCTAGGCTTCGGAACTGCATTTCCTGGGGGCAGCTCTGCTAAAGGCCCTGGGGCAAAGCCTGGAGTCTCTAACATTCCAGCCATACTCAATCAAAGTAGCAGTTGCCCTCCCCGGGAAAGCCGGACCCAAATCCCAAAATGCCAGGACTTCAGGTGCTTGGGGAAGGACTCTGGGTCATGCTTCAAAGCCGTGCAGCTTAATATGAAGACTGTGCATTTACTCAGTCTTGTCTGGAAGACTAAATGTTTTTCTGATCTCCCCTCCTAGTCCACATCCACCCAAACACGAGATGCAGTCCCACAGGGAAAAGCAGATGCCTGAGAAGCAGGTGGGCCCAGCATGCAGGTGCCAGGGAAGCTGGATGCTTCAGCTACCGGCTCCTGGTGCTGCCTGGGCCTCCCTCAAGACTTCACAGCACAATCGGCGAAGAGTTTGCTGAGGTTCACTTCGGAGTAGCCGCTTCGCAACAAGAACTGCTCTGCTGTGTTCTTGAGTTTTCTGTAGTCCTGAAGGACTTTCTGGGTAAGATACTGCTTCTTCATTTTTTCTAAAAAGAAAGAAAAACAAAAGGATGAGAAGTCTCAGCGACAGCTTCCTTTAAGGCCAATTAAGATTTCTCAGGCACCAGGGAAAGGGGTGTGAGACACTGTTTGCAGCCCCATGGCTCAGAGGTACTGCTGGTCTACCCCGGGATCAGGCCCAAGCACGGGCTCCCAAGATTCCTCTGTGAAAGCTTTGCTTCTTTTGCCCCGCCTGCCATTTCTCAGCCCCTTGCTGACTCAGCACACCAGGGGACGGGTCACCCTCTACTGCAGGTGCACGCCCTTGTGCAGCAGACAAGGTGAGCTCCACTGCATACAGCACCTTCACAGCACTGTCAAGCGAGGCACGCAAGCAGCAGGAGAAACCTCGCATCAAAGGCAGCTACTACCCCTAGCGCCTCGCAACCCACACTCCCTAGACCAAATGGGCCTAGCCTGTTCCTTCAGTCCCTCCAGTCTGAGTCCTTCCACCATAAAGAACTCTGAACTGAAAGAGGGGAGGGCAAGCTGCAGGAGGAGCGCCTGTGCACTGCCACGATTTCTTTTTCTCTTTGTCCACACTGTGTGAACTCAGGGCACACACAATGCACCTGCCACTGCTGCCTGCTCTTTCCACCGGGTCACGGCCGGCCTTCAGGAGGAAGAGCCTTCCTTCCCTCCCGAGCCTGCTGCTTCTCCATTTCACTCCTTCAAGGGAACAGCAGAGCTGCACTGCCCAGGCCTGATTCTGGGGGAGCCGAGCCTTCCCAGGATGGCTAAGAGGACAGCTGCTTGGGAACCCTGAGCGGTGCTTGGAGAGCCTGTCAGTTTTTTTCAAGGCCCCATTTTATGGCTGAGGAAACTGGGAGCTTAAATGGCTTGCCCAGAGTCACACCACAGGTAATCAGTGATGTAGCCAGGCAACCCAGGCAGTCAGAGCCCCCGGCCTGCACTCCCCTCCCCCTTCGCCTGTCACCGCTCCCAGACAGAGACAGGGCAGGCCCCAGAGATGAGCTGTGCCGAGGTGAGGGCCCCCAGATGCCAGGCTGTGCACGGAAACAGGAAAGGCTCAGGAGAGGGAGCAGGAAGGGACAGCAATCAGTGACAGAAAGCAAACTCCCGGGCGAAGCAACCGAGCGCACTGGAGCCTGCCAAGCGCCTGGAAAATGAGACCTCCCTCTCCAGATCCCGTTCCTTAGCTACACACTCATGTTTGCTCTCCATAACCTTTCCTAAATTACATCAACTGCCTTTCAAAACAACTACTACAACAACAAGTAAAAGTTTGGGAGAGGCTTTGAATGTCCAAAGGCGCAGAAGGAGGGGGAGGGTGCACGGTTCAGAGACTGCAGAAAGACAATTTGAAAGTTCTAATTATCCAAGTCTGGGAATACACAACAAAGACTCCAACCAGTATCCGCCGCCTCCCGGCAGGCCCGAACCACAGGCCCACACCCCCGTGCATGTGAATGACACAAATGCACCTGATGACTGGGGAGAGCACATTTAAAGAGCTGCAGTAACACGGAGCAGGGGGGCAAGAGAGAGGACACAGCTCCTGATGTGTTTACCTCCTCTGCTGATGGGATATTGACTTTTCCCACCAGGTTGGGTAGAAAGGGGACTATTTACGCTGCCACACAGCAGAGTTAGAATGACAACCAGCATCACTCGGTGCTCTTCTTCAAAAAACACAACTGTGACTGCCAGCATATCCCATAGCCGGTCAATACGGCCAAGGCACCATCCCACGCCAGTGAGAGATGCAGATAAAAGCTCCCACCTGCTTCCCCAATGAGAACTTAATCAATAATGTATGGAAGGTCTTCTAGGAAGCCACTGGATGAGCTGTCACAGGCTGGGGCGGGTAGGGGTCTGTTGGGGGGGGAGGAGCCTCCCACCCTTCCTCCTGGTTCTCTCTTCCCCCCACCCTTCCTCCTGGTTCTCTCTTCCCTCTTCAGGCACCTGGGCCACACTCACTTTAGGCTTCACATTAAACCGTTACCCTGTTCCTGTAGATTCTACACCTCCCACTTTAGAACTCAAAGAAAAATATGGATGTTAAATGCTGAAAGCCAGCCACTGTGGTCAGTAAAAACCCCGACTCTCTCCCGGCTCTGGTTTCGGGAATCAGCCTACCAGGAACTGTGTGTCAGGCATCCGAGGACAACGAGTATTAGAAGCTTCCAGTGGGCCACGAGGCACGAGGATCTGTAGCCATCCTACCCCAGGCCACAGGTGCCACAGGCTGTGGCTGTTGCCATCTCAGCCTCCAGCACCAAGAAGGGCACATTTTGTTGTACCTATACACAAATACATCAGCCAAATGTACTCCAGGGGCTTGAGGTGCCACCTGGGAATCACGCATCTAATACACCAGCAAAGCCGATCTCATTTCTCCCTTCTCCTGTGACTAAAACTCAGGAACAGGTATCCGAAGCTTATTTACTCTGGTCCTTCTACATGTTCATTTGAAGAAATCTTCTGTCTCTAAGCCTTATGAAAACAATGGGAAAAGTTAGCCTAGATACGACTTATTCACAAAATGCTTTATCGGACAACAAGATGAACTGCTCATTTAAAAGTTGATTTCTATTGGTTAGACTCTTAAACTTCAAAATCATGCAAGTTGCAATATTTTCTATATAGGATGAATCAGACCATCACCTGCAGGCTACGTCTTAACTATTTTGCTTAAAACTCAACTGACCAATTAAAATGCTAGCACTATTTGAAAAAATGGAATATTCTTCCATCTAAGAAAACTATTTCTACTTCACATATTTTAGTTCCATGTCAGCAAACCAAAAATCTCTTTTCAGCCTCACTCTTCACAAAACCCTTTTTGGACTTAAAGAAAAACACTAGACACCACGAGGCAAAGACATTTTAACAGCGCCACTGGTTATTTTATTTTAATTAAGGCAGGCTTAGGCACACAGGCAGCAGCCGTCTCTGTTCTGAATGTCTGTTTCATTTATTTCTGTGCAAAGGTATCAAACAACAGTCAGTTATAATTGATTCTGTCAGGTGTTATACAGTCAGTCATAATTGTCTCTGTGTAGAGGTGTGTCAATTTACTATATCTGAATTAAATATTCTGTCAATTATGAGCTCAGGTAATAATCTCCGTCAGGTTTTTAATTGCATGGCTTCCCACCATACAGTTCTCAGCTCCCCCACTTTTCTAATCCATAGCCTGCCTCCCTCAATGCAGCCTGAGCTCTACGATAAGGGACAGAAGGCAAGAAGCTTCGGGAATTCTGAAAGCAATCTGCACCTCCTTCCCTTCCCCACGCCACAGAGCCATCTAAGCTACTGAGGCCGTGGCAGCCGCTGGCCAGGCTTCCTGGCTCCTGAGCGCAGGGCCATGACTCCATCTCAGGGCGTACCCAGTACCGGGACGCTCTGAAGTGACATCCACGAAGACAAAGACGTGTAGGGCCCCAAGTCAGGTGACAAGCACATAAACATCGTTAAGGGAGAAGAAACACACACCTTCGAGTGCATTCCCACTTGCTGACGGAACTCGCAAGGCACAGTGCCAGGCACACAGAGCATGCTTATGGGCGGGCCAGCGCTGGGAGGGCCGCCTGTGCCCACGACACTGTATCTCGGATGCTCAAATATTTCTGAGGGCTGAAGAGTCTCCCTGTTAGTCCACTATTCAGTTCCATTCCTACTTATAAATAATTATCTTCGGGTTTCTTTTTTTTCTTCTTTTTTGTTGATACCAAAATACAGCCTTCAAACAGAATAAAATATCCATGCTTTAGCTCGAGTGCTCTACTAGGCTGATGCGACAAGTATTTAGAAGCATGATTATAATTCTTTCCACCACTGGCCTGGTTCACGTTCAGTAAACACAGGCTTGCTGCAGCCTGGTGGTGGGCAACAGTGACCCTTCACACTGGAAGCAAATGCTGGTGCTGCGGGGCCCAACCACCGTCAA